>OY728166.1:1406572460-1407822460 GCA_963277665.1 Viscum album | reverse complement strand
ATTTAATTTATTAGAAATAATTAGGAAACAATTAAAATAATTAGGAAACAATTAAAATAATTAGGAAACAATTAAAATAATTAGGAAACAATTAAAATAATTAGGAAACAATTAAAATAATTAGGAAACAATTAAAATAATTAGGAAATAATTAAAATAATTAAGAAACAATTAGATTTAATTAGGAAACAATTAGATTTAATTAGGAAACAATTAGATTTAATTAGGAAACAATTCGATTTAATTAGAAAACAATTAGATTTAATTAGGAAACAATTAGATTTAATTAGGAAACAAATAGATTTAATTAGGAAAAAAATAGATTTAATTAGTATATTTAATTAGGAAATAATTAGATTTAATTAAAAAACAATTAGATTTAATTAGGAAACAATTATATTTAAGTAGGAAATGTGATTGATTGCTCATTTACCTCAATTTTCTTTTCATTTGTGTGTTGAGGCTTGACAGGAAACTTCTGCCTCCACATGTAATATCTGCTTTTACTGTCAAAATTATCAACCTCCTCGCCAATATAGAGGTGAGGAGGTTTATAATTTTGAAAGTAAAAGCACATATTAGATGTGGAGGGAGAAGTTTCATGTCAACCTCAACACACAAATGAAAAGAAAATTGAGGTAGATAAGCAGTCAATTACGTTTGTTTTTCTATTCATTGACTGATTAACCACCCGACCTATATGTATATCTTCGCATTTCTAATTAGTAACATAATTAGTAACATAATTAGTAATATAATTGGTAACATAAATAGTAACATAATATAAAATATTATATTACCCTAATATTAATAGTTAAATAATACTTATAATATAATTATTTTATTCTTATATGTTTAATATTTATAAAAAAATATTAATATTATTAAAATTATAAAATATTTATAAAATATTACAATTATCAATATTTTCAACAATTTTTTCTTTATTCTTAACAGTTGAAATCTTAAAGGGTCGCCAATTTTCAGGTCATGCCCAATAAAACGTTTGTGTCAACCGTGTCCAATTTAAACTCTATAATTGTTCTTGCTTAGTTGATCACCTCGCAAGTGGCGTTGCAATAGGACAACCCAAGTCATGTCTTTATCATTACTTTTGTTTTCTTATTTCAACACTACTTGTGAGATGATCAACCATGTGAGGACAATTATAGAGTTTAAATTGGACAAGGTTGACGCAAATCTTTTATTGGGCATGACCTGAAAATTGACGACTCTTTAATATTTGAACATGTTAAGAATAAAGCAAAATCTATTGGGAATATTGAGATTTGTAATAATTAGTAATAATTACTAATAAAATTAATCAAAAATCAAATAAATTCAATTTCATGGTTATAAATTGGCACAATTTCCAGTGGATTGACAGCTACCTTTTGTTCAATGTCTCATATCATTGCTACTTTCTCCCACTGAAATCAGTATGAAAAATGTGCTCTAACGTATGTCAGAGCAAGTTTTTCATACTGATTTCAATCGGGAGAAAGTTAAAAAGAGATGATCCATCGGACAAATCAGAATAATTAGTAATATAATCTTCACAACGATGATTACAAACTTTTATTTCATTATTCAAGCATATTTCATTTTGCCAAGTTTTGCTAAGTATTGCTAAATTAATAATAATTAGTTGGAATGATTACAAACTAACTGTGTCACCTATAATTATTGGTAATTACTAATAAATAACTGTAATTATGTATTTTCTTTTTTGAGGATATTGTTTCTTATATCAAATTATTTAACAATATTAATGGTTTTAAATTTTTTAGAAACATATATATGAATATGGAACAAGGAAATCGACATCAATCATTATTAGATGATCGTGCTTGGATAAATCAGCACAGAAATCCAAACGGTTCTAGTTTAAATCCTATATATGTTGATGGTGTTGAAGCTTTCTTATCATTTGAATCATCAAACCCGGAATTTGTTTCAGAAGGTACAAGTAAGTGTCCTTGTAAAAAATGTGCTCTGAGAACGTTTGAGACATTTGACATCATTGGGAAACATCTCTTGCTTTATGATTTTCAATCAGATTATATTTTTTGGTATCAACATGGTGAACGCAATTCCAGAGAAGATACTAATAATTTGATTTCGGATCCATCACGGTTTTAGAATTTAGTACATGATGTTGCAGGGTCATCCGTTAAACAAACAGAAATCGAGGATGATGTTGATTTACCTCCCGAGTTGGCACCATCTGAATTTGCTGAGTTGTTCAGGTCTGTTGAGGATACATTATATCCTGGTTGCAAGATAAGAAAATTATAAGTAGTTAAAAAATTTATGGCTATTAAATCAGATAATGGAATGTCAAATAACTGTTTTGATCAGATATTTTCTTTGGTTAAAGCACTATTACCTGAAGAAAATGTCCTACCTGCTAATTATTATGAGAACAAAAGACTCGTTCGTAATCTAGGCCTTAGTTATCAGAAGATCCATGCATGTTCAAATGATTGCATCTTATATTCTGGTGAAAATGATTCATTGGATAGTTGTCCCACATGTGGAAAATCAAGGTATATAGAAGCTCAATCAGGGAAGTCTGGATTGATTCCTATAAAATAGTTGAGATATTTTCCGCTTACACCCAGGTTGCAGCATTTATTTATGTCTTAGAACACAGCAACAATGATGTCATGGCACAAAACCAATATTTCAAATGGTAAAAGCTTGATTCATCCATCTTATGGTGATTCATGGAAACATTTTGATCAAGTGCATCTGTCTTTTGCTTTAGAATCCTGGAACGTACGATTGGGTCTTTCTACTGACGGTTTTTGCCCATTTGGATCTTTTGGTAGTCAGTATTCCTGTTGGCCTATCTTTATAACTCCATAAAATTTTCCTCCATGGATGTTGATGAAAGAGCCTTATATCCTTTTGACATTATTAATCATAGAACATCCGAAAAAGAATATGGATGTTTATTTTAAACCACTGATTGATGAGTTAAATTTATTGTGGAGTCATGGTGTTGGTACAAATGATGCTGCTTCGAAACAGAATTTTGTAATGAAAGCTGCTTTGATGTGGACAATTAGTGACTTCCCGACATATGGTATGTTATCTGGATGGAGTACACATGGTCCAAAATCATGTCATTACTGTATGGGAGACAACAAAGCATTTATGCTCATAAATGGAAAAAACTTTCTATTTTGACTGTCATCGCAGATTTCTTCCAATCGATCATCCTTTTCGGAGGAATAAATCTCATTTCAGAAAAGGAAGATTTGAAAGAGATGAACCTCCAAAAATGATCTCAGGTATAGAGTAAAAATCAGTTGTATTTTCATTACCTTTCATCACTTTTGAACCGACATTAAACCAACAGAAAATTCATGGTTTTGGGAAAGAACACAGTTGGACAAAACGGAGCATTTTTTGGAATATGCCATATTGGTCTGATTTGTTGGTCCGACACCTGTTGGATGTCATGCATATTGAGAAGAAATATTTTGATAATTTATTTCATACAGTTTTGGATACACCGGATAAGACCAAAGATAATGTAAAGGCACGATTAGATCTTGCCCAAATTTGCAGGTGACCAGAACTTGAATTGTTTGAAAATGTCAGATCACAGAGATTAATGAAGCCAAAAGCAGGTTATACACTGACCAAAGAGAGTCGCTTATTATTTTGTTAGTGGATTACAGATTTGAGACTTCCATATGGCTATGCTTCCAACTTGGGCAGATGTGTTAAAAATGGTCATATTACCGGATTAAAAAGTCATGACTGTCATGTTATAATGGAAAGACTTATGCCTATTGGATTAATAGGTTTGTTGAATTATAAGATTTGGGATTCGATAACAGATATATCATATTTTTTCCGAGACATGTGTGTGGCGATAATAGACTACGATACACTAAGAAAACTAGAAGAAGATGTTGTTGTAATTATATGAAAATTGGAAAAAATCATTCCGCTGGCTTTCTTTGACTCGATAGAACATTTGATGTCAGATTTTCCACATGAATCAAAATGTGGAGGTCCGGTTCAGTTTCTATGGATGTACCAGTTTGAGAGATGCATGCAAAAATTGAAGAAAAAAGTCTGTAACAAAGCATCAGTTGAAGTCTCAATTGCTGAAGCTTATTTGTAAGAAGAAATTGCTTTATTCTGATCTCATTATTTTGAATCTGAATATCCCTCAAAATTTAACCGCATGGTCCGGAATGAGGGGAATTTTGATGATAATATAAACAATCAATTATCAGTTTTCAATCAGCCTGAACTTGGATTTGGTGGAGTTCATGATAGATGGCTTTCAGATGATGAACATCATAGAGCTCATACATATGTTCTAATCAACTGTGAAGAAATGTCACCAATTGTACAGTGAGTGCTTTATCCCTTATTCTATAGATTCTGTTACAATAAATTAATCATATTTTATTTTTAGGTTATATGATGATCATATCAAGAAACAATTTCAATAAATTACAGCAGCTGGCTTAGAAGAACGTCGGCAAAAAAAATTTGCCTAATGGTTTCAAAAACTGGTAACATACATTCTATTTTGGATTTACATATAATATCAATTTATTACTTGTAATAGTGATAAATGTTTTACAAATTTTCAGGTATTTGTACATGCTGATAAGATTGATAGTCGATTGCATATATTGAGTAGCCCACCATCCAAAATGGTTAAATCTTATAATGCATATGTGGTGAATGGTTATCGCTTTCATACACGTGCATATAGGGAATCAAAGAAAACAATGAATAGTGGTGTTTGTTTGAAGGGATCACATCATAGAGATATTGAAGTTAACTTTAATGGCATGCTGGAAGAAATTATTGAACTATGTTATTTGGGACAGAATTATGTAACAATGTTTAAATGTCGATGGCTGGATACTGAGAGAGGCTTGCGTATTCATCCGACTCATGGAATTGTTGATATTAAACATAAAAGTCTTCTTGTAGTAAATGAACCATTTTTATTTGCTCATCAGGCACATAAAATTTATTATGCAAAATATTGTGCTACTGTAAAAGATTTGGATGATTGGTCGAGTATAATAAAAGTTAAATCTCGAGAAAATCAGTTTACTCAAACTGAATGTGGTTCCACTGAAGTTCAAGGAAATGAAATTTTTCAGGACACTCCTCAAAACACATCTTTTTCACAAAGAGACATGAATATCGAGGATGACACCCCATAGTTAAGGGTCGATGGTGACGATGTTGTCAATGATGTTACAACTGAATTTGAAATGAAAAGAAATGATTAAAGTGAAACTAATATGGAAATTGATTATGTTGATGAGGAAGATGAAGACATTGACATTGAAAACTATGAAGATGATGATGAAGATGAATATTGACACGGTAAAATAATGGTTAGAATCATAAAATATATATATATATACATAATAGTTATTTTCAACTATTTTCTAATAACAATAATTTCATGTTTCAGATGGACTCGGAAACGTATCGTCAGTTGCTGGAGGCTGATCTACCTATGGATGATGAGGTTTTTGAGTCATCTGACCCTCAGACTTTTGGCACTATAGGGAGCACTTTGAAGGGGCGTGGTCTTGCCAGACTGATGATTCTAGATCCTATCCCGGAGTGAAGTCCACCTCTTGGATTCGATGCACACACGCGGTGGTATGGTAACCTGTGTATTTTAGTTATCTTTCATTATAATTTATTAATATTCTAATTGTTTGATTATTTTTTCTTTTTCCATAGTTTTACGCATATAGCTATTGGACAGTGGAGCACTATCTTGCGCAATTATTTTTCTCAGCCCTGGCTCACATGGGATCAGATTCCCGCTGATGTGTAGGCCTCCATGTTTGATCATTGGCTGGTACGTAATTAAATATTATTTATTTTGAAATTTAATTCATTAATAACATTATATTAGGTTTTATGGTTTCCCATCGACGAGAGCATGTGTGCCACTATCCACGCGGCATGAGTGGTGTCTATGCGTGACCGTTTCGATCAGGTTTTGCATAATTTGAGAAAGATGGCAGTGAAGAAAGCCAGAGTGACAGAATTTGATGAGTCTTATAGAGCCCACTGACCAGAGTACATTTTATCTCAAGTTTGGGATGGATTATGTACACACTGGTTGGGTGGTGGGTTTCAGAGGAGATCTGCATTGGGTCGACAGAATCAGGGGAGACAAGAGGTGATGCATCGAGCCGGTAGTCATACATTCAGTGCGCATAGAGAGCATTTGGTAAGTACTTTTTTTAATATTTTATAAAACTTTAAATATAAACAGTTTATTTTATATTCATATAGGAAGCCGAGCAGCCCGGTATTTCGGTGTACGACATTTATCGGAGGGTGTACACTGACCTAGCTACTGGAGAGATTAGAGGTGACCGCCAGCGTCATATTGTGGTCAATATTATTTTCTTTTCAGTTTGCAAATTAAATGAATATAATATTTTCATTATTTTAATTTCTAATTGAAACTTAAGGAGTCATATGAGGCCGCGACCTCTCAGACACAGGCTGAGAGTCAAGACGAGACGGGTGATCATACTAGTGCCCACCATTTTGATGAGACGACAAGGATGCAGGCGACCCAATATGGCTTTGAAAAGGGCTGAGTAGTTGGTATCGGCTCTCATTTGACTCCTGCAGCTTATTATGGTACTTTTGCTATGTCAGCGTCCAGCTCGAGAGGAGCTCGTGGAGGGACATCATCTTCTGCCTCACAGTATCAGGAGAAACTGTGTGCTCAGAGTCAACTTATAAAGGATTTGCATCAGGCGCAGGAGCAGATGTGTCAGCAGCACGATTAGGAGATGCGTCGATGGCAGGAGCAGATGTGTCAGCAGCAGGATGAGGAGAGACGTCGATATGAGGAGCAACATCAGGAGTATATGGAGTATATGCGTCGTCTGACTCATAGTTTAGGGATGGAGTTTCCTCCACCACCTCCTCCAGGTCCTCCAGGTCCTCCAGGTCCTCCAGATTATCCACCCCCCCAGTGATTTTTTTAGATGTAATAAACATTTGAGTTCGTAGTTTATTGTCATATTAACTATTTACAATTCCTCTTTCATATTGGTACGAATATTATGTGATTTAATTTTTTTTATTTTTTTAATATATTATACTTATTAGTATTATTTTTAATGTCTACTTATTTTAGTAATATTACTTTTAATATTTTATATTTATTGTTAAAATTGAGAAGTTTATAATTTTATAATTTTATTAATATTAGTAATATTAATATTATTTTTTCATAAATATGTATGTTTATTTTAATAATAATATTATTATATTAATTTTTTATATTAATAATATTAGTACTATTATTATTATTTTTTGATATTAATATTTCATAATATATAATATTATATTATTTATATTCATATTATTATTATTATTTGATATTAATATTTCATAATTATATTTTTTATATTTTTTATTATTAATATTATAATAATATAATTTATTTATATTATTAATATTATTATTATTATTATTATATAGATAGTTTAATAATAATATTATTATATTAATTTTTTATATTATTAATATTAGTATTATTATATTATATTATATTATTTATATTCATATCATTATTATTTTATATTAATAGTTCATAATTATATTTTTTTTATTTATATTATAACAATATAATTTCTTTATATTATTAATATTATTATTATTTTTATATAATATTATAAAAAAATTTATTATTTTTTTATTTTTTTTATTTTTTTAAATATTTGCGACAGGAACATTTACTACGGGAATTCCCATCGTAAATGTTTTTTTACTATACCATTTGCGACGGGATGAATACCAGTCGGGAAAACCTTTCTGCGACGGTCCGTCACAAATACCTTCGTCGCAAGTATTTTTTTAAATTTCGCATTTGCGACGGGATTCTGACCTGTTGCAAATACCTTTTTTATATATAAACGAAAAATCATTTGCGATGGGGGAAGAATACCATCACAAATAAACTTTTTGTGATGGGACCGCTGCAAAAACACCTATTTGTGACGCCGTTTTCGGCAACGGGCGATTTGGGCACGGAGCCCCGTCGCAAAAGGCCTTTTGCGACGGGATCCCGTCGTAAATCACCCATCGCAAATATTCAGTTTTATTGTAGTGTTTGCAAAGTCCTCTTCTGCACTTGTTTCCCACACTGAGTTTGACTCACGTGGTCTTAGGTATCAGATCGAGGTATGGGATTTCTTGTAAGAGTTTCACTTCTCCATGGTCTAAGCTCTAAGACCTTTAACTAATATCTCCTTATACGTATTCTCTTTATAACTATGTCTATCTTGATTCCCATTCTTATGGGATACGTAGGAATGCCCAGACATCTCGTCTTTGGGTCTAGCTCAAATTCCACTAATTATATATTTTTTATCCTTTTTGGACCCCAACTCTTATAAGATTGTGTGGTGTGGTGTTTGTTGTCTTATGTTCTCATTCAATTCAGGTTTGCAATAGCCACACCACGTGATCCCCTTCTAGGAGCTTCTCCCTCCTACATCCTTTCCTACATGATCTTAAACTGTTACGTCCCACATGATATTAAACTGCACTCTCAGAACTAGGCATGGCTTGATTCCCATCCTCATGGGATATGTAGGAACACCTGGATGTTCCATCCATAAGTTCAGCCCCATAATTTCTGACCTCTGTTGTCCCTTTAGCCCAAGGTTTCTTCTTTGGAATCATACATGGCGTGATGTGGACCTCATCCTCATTCACCTCAGGTATGCTTTAGCATGTCATGCGCATTTTCCCTATGGTATCACATGACTTTCAACTTTTTTTTCTTTATTGCACAACTTTAAAATGCATTGTTGGTCCTACCAAATGTCCTTAAATTGTGACATTATCGTCATGGCCACATGATGAAAAACGGCATTGCAACACGGTGTCATCACTTGAGGGGACATCATGTTGGGTATTGGTTATCCACCATACCATTTTTCAATGCCTATATATGGATTGATTTCTATAGTGATTCCAGGATTCTCTATCCGAGGTTTATTGCTTCAAAAAAAACACACATCTATCCTAATGGAAAAACAAGATCTATCAAATAATTCTTTTTTTGGTGTGAGGTCCAGACCTACACGACCTATCCCTGGCACTGGTACCTTACCGTACTATATCTATAACTATGTATGTCTTGATTTACATTCTCATGCGGTACATAGGAATGCCCGAGCACTTTGCCTCGGGCCCAGTCCAACTTTCACTTTTGGTCCCTTGAAATAAAAGTTTCCCAGGGAGCTAATTGTTGTGATACGGACTCCTTCTGTCCTCATTAACATCAATTTTAATAATTACCTCAACACATTTCTCTCTCCCTAATTTCCATCTATGGCCTGAGATTTATGGCCATAAACTAATACCACTCTTTTTCCTTGCCGCAAGATTGTAAACTGCATGAAATCTTCCAGAACAACGTATGGCTTGATTCCCATCTTCATGGGATACGTAGGAATGCCCATGAATATTGTCTTTGGGTCCAGCCCTATAAATCATAAAACATGTCCCCTCTTTTTTGTGCCCTTGGCCCGAACTCTTTGGAGAACATGTGGTGTGGAGAGAACCTATTAGGTTCTCCTTCACTTAGGGTTTTGCAATAGCTACACCATGCACCTCCCTTGTCTTTTCCCAATCTAGTCTAAGTTATATGACCCTAAACTAAGATCTCCCTATGGGAACAACACATCGGGTTTGGCTACTTCACTTCCCTGCACACAGCCCGATATATCAAGTACCCCATTAATGGTCCACCCTACGACCTTAAGCTGGAAGCATGCGACCCCGGGACCCTTGTCCTTAGAAAGTGACTCGACTCCCTCTATCTCATATGTCTTATTGTCATACTCATATGCATTGTGAAAAAAGAGCTTGAAGTGTTGTATTTTTACAGGGAAATTCCCTCATTCCATGTCCAAGATTTGTGAGCCTGTTATTCAGATCCTCATCCACTTCCACGTCTGAAGGGATCCCCTTTATGGCCTGGTATCATGCCACATTGGCTTACCTACCGTCTTGGGACAATGTCCCTAGGGACCTCAGATGACATTTTTAACAGGTCCCATGTTTCGAACATGGTCAGTGGTCAACCCCAATTTGTCTGTCCCCATTCCAAGATAACATGAAATGGATACTGTGTTTTGAATATGGTCAATAGTTATCCTCTATCCCTATAGCACTATCATTGTAGTCCAAATCTCAAGCATCATGTTTCACATCTTTCCACTCCCTTATGTTCAAGTGGAATTCCAATACACTTGGTTTTACACCTCCATGCATCTATTCACATTAAGAAGGTGCGTCAATACTATTGGGATGTCATTCACTTAGCATCACATTTCCCCTAACCCAGTACTAGTAAAGTCCCATCACTACTCCTTGTTTCCCACATCGAGCACGACTCACGTGGGCTTAGTAGTTTTGGTAGGATGTTTACTAGCACATCCATGCCACATGTGACTTTCATCGTCCCACATGACATTAAATTGCAATCTAATAACTATGTGTTGATTGATTCCCATTATCATGGAGTACGTAGAAATGCCCGACCGCTTTGCTTCGTGTCCATCCTAACTTTCACTTTTGGTCCCTTGACCTAAAGAACTTCTTCCAGGGATACGTGGTGCAGTGCGGGCTCCTTATGTCCTCATTCATGTTGGGTTTATAGCTATCTCATCACATACTCCTTTCTTGGAATCTTCCATTTCACTCCTCGTCATATCATATGATGTTAAACTGAATAAGTCCATATGTCCTCGATGCATGACGTTAAACAATAGTTCTAACCTGAACAAGTTCTGGATGCCCCATGATAACTATGGGATGTGTCAGCTTCCACACCAGAGAAGATTTTCCCTACCAGCGTTGACCTCCAGCCACGTCGTGCTTAAGAACTATGTTTGGATTGATCTCATTTTCATGGTATATGTAGCAACGCCCATGAAATTGTCCTTGGGCCCAACCCCAAGGTCATTAATCCTTCTATCCCCTTGGCCCCGATCATGGTCCAGGCAGTTTGACCTTTAAACTATGTGCATCATCCTCACCATATGGCATTTAAACTACGTGTTTATTGTATTTATTTGTATGACATAAAAATACAAGGCATTCTAGGTCCTTAACAGAGAGGTATTATTCGGAAGTAGGTATGATCCCATATCAGACTGATGCGCCCACCTAACGTGTGTTCACCACGGTGGTGTAATTTCAAGAGTGTTGGACTCCATTCGAACAACACATCACTCCACCCTCCATGTTTTTCATGCCCTTTATTTGTAACCTCTTCCTCTTTCATGTCTAAAAGAACCCCCTAACATTATGGATACTCGTCCTATGGATCACCTACTATTATGGACCAACGTTCCAACAGACTAATGGATGACATTTTAAGTTAGTCCCCATGCTTCGAACATGGTCAGTGGTCAGCCATCATTTTTTGTCCCCATTTCAGGCTAACACAATAGGGATGTTGTGTTTTGAACATGGTCAATAGTTACCATTTATCATCATGCCACCTTCATAGTATTCCAAACCCTAGGTATCGTGATTCACACTCCCCCCCCCTATGTTTAGATTGATTCTAATACCCCCAGCGTTACCCCGCTCGGGCACTAGATTACATTGGGAAGGTGATAATTCAACTATTCTGAGAGCTTCACTCTCCAATCAGGCCTCCCCCTTTCTGCTTGGGAGGCCGGATGAGTCGTTTATACCCCAGATGCCCAAAATCTAGTTGTAATTCCCACAATCAAACAAAGTGACGACACAACCATCCCTTTTTTCTAAAATCAGGCATGGCCCATGTGAGCTTAGGGATGGGTTTCTAATTATTTCACGATTGTGGTTGGAATTCATTAAACTAAACAAACAAGTGAATAATCTGTTCATGAACATAGTTCAGAACAAGCAGTAGCAAATAAAAATAAGTTTATGAGTTCGGCCAAAATAGGGCCTTTAAGGATCGACGTTTTGGATGGATTGTTCCGGTGTTACCACCTTCCGACTTCTGGCCTCCAACGTCAATTTTCTCCCCCTAAGATCTTTCTCTTCATCTATAGTTTCAGAAAATAACTCATTATCCCTCGAATGTGCATGCGATTGTTCATTTTGGAGCTCAGTCATTTGGTGATTCACCCACACTATCTGATCCTGAGCATCTGCCAGTTGGGCCCTCAATTTCTCGATGAGCTCGGAGTGGTTTGTAATGAATGCCTCCCTTCCTTTCGCTTGCTCTTCAAGGCATTGGACCTCTTTCTCTGCCTTTAGGAATGGATGAGTATTATATGACTCTTTATAGCACCGGGAAATGTCAGAACATCATCTATTCTCCCATATCTTCTCCGCCATGTAATCACAGATCATTATGTGAAGATGGAGAGCATCTATCCCTCCAACATAGAGAAAGTTTATCTAGGTGCAGAGAGACCCCATACAGCTTAGCCTTTCTGCATGTGGATGGATGAGAAAGTGTTTGATGCACTTTTATGCCTTGTATTGTGTTATATGGGTCTCCTCAGCTGTGTTCAAGTCAGAATCATCCATCTCTTTAGGGTCTTTAGGCTTGTATTCGGGGAAAGTAGCCAGGAGTTCAGTGGAAGGATCCTCTTCATAAATTCCTTCTTCTTCAGTGACTTCACCCTCATCGGGCTTGAAATCCCCCCCAGTATCATTGCTGCCCATTATCGCATCCTTCTGATCATCAAGTACCGAGGCAGGGCCACCTCGAATGGTTGCTTCTACAAGAGCTGATGTGGTCACCAGTAGGGCTCCTACAGATGATCTAGACCCGATGGTCTGTCGATATTCTAACCTTGCAATTACTGAATTGGGGATCAGTGTATTGGTTAACCAAATTTCCCAACAAAGAATACAACCAATGAAGATAGATTCTTACAAGTTCCAATAGTGGAAGTGTCCAGCTCTTGTGTCATAGCGAGAACATCCACCATAGAGGATCCTTTGTCACTTGTTAACTAAATCATCGGTACCATCTTTTCATGGACTTTGGGGATGGCAGGAATCTCAGAGGATACCATTTAATCTCTTCCTTTAGGCTCATCACCGCTAGTCCCATCCATAACCGGTTCCACACCTTGTTCGGTTATGAGTACAGGTTTCTGAGAATATTCCCTTATGATCATAGGTGCATCTTCATCCCCTACGGGGATGGCATCCTGGGTATCCCCACCCATTTTTTTCCAAATGGGATAGAGTTCAGTTAACAGGATGGGGTTGTGAGAAGACAAAGTCCAATGGAGTGAAGAGTTAAACTCCCCTCAAGATGCTCAGCAAGTTCTATGTCAGAGCCTATGATTTTTCCACTCTCATAAGAGCTTCTCCAGAGATCAGGAGCTTTTGAGGGTCCCTCGCCACCAAGTCCTTCAACTTGGTCCTCATCTTCTTCTTTTTAATCTCCACATTCTCCCCCTTCTTCCTCTTCTTCTTCTCCTTCCTCTTCTTCTTCCTCCTCCCCTATACTTTTATCCTTGGATGGAAGCTTATCTAGGTCATGTTCTTGGACAAGAATCACTTTTACCCGGAGATGTGGTTCTTCATACCGCCCTCGCTGGCATGCGTACATATAAATAGCCATTACGTATGTGTTCCAGTGATGAAAGCTTACCCTATCCTTCTTCTGGATGCACCCTATGTCTGGAAAATCGAGCCTGGTGCGTACCAACCTCCACCATAATTCTTCAGTGGACATAGACTGTCATAGTGTTCTCTAAGAAGACCATAGAGATGGGAAGATAACATTGGCAGTTAGATTTAGGAGGTACCTGAGTTGCTTTCTTGGAAGTTCCCTAGCTGGCCCATGAGGTTGCATGCAGGACCACCCTTCCTTGGAAGGTGAAGGCACGTTCTCAGCTTGTGATGTTCCTACCGATGAAGTACCAGCCTGTGCCATGCTATCCAACCATCCTATTATTTTTCTCACCTCCCTTGTGGCACATCGCTACCTCCCTGATCTTCGGGCTCTGCACTAGCCGCCTTGATTTTCCATATGAGTTTCCAAAGAATCGCCTCAGGATATGTTTTTGTCTGGTGTTCAGCATACTCTGTTGACAGGCCTGCACTAACATCGATGGGGGGAAGAGTGGTGACTTTTTCCAAGCCTTCCGTCGTAAACATAAGCCATAGTTGGCAGAGAATACAAGGATGTAGTTATTCCCAAACCTCTGTATATACATTCTTCGGCATCCGTTTCATGCACTTGTACTGCGTGGAAAACCTCATCGGCACTTACAGTTCGCAAAATATTTTACTGTCAATTTGGGCTACTAGTATACCATCCTAGATGCTTTGTAGGTATTCCCTCTACTCCAATAATCCCCACCCATCATCTACAATTTGACCAACTGGGGTCCAGAATGGGTAGAAGTTGAAATGGGTAAGGCTACCGATCTTGATCTTGATCCCTACTTCTTTGAGCATCAGTGGGCGGATTTCAGTAATGTTCAAGAGGGATGACCGCATACCGTTACTAGGGGTCAAATGGAATTTGGGAAGTCATACCCACCATAGTTGGATGTGACTCATCCATGAAGAATCTGTAACTGTCATCATATCCTCATGGCGTACTTCCCCTCGAGA
The DNA here is from genome assembly GCA_963277665.1 of Viscum album. Classification (NCBI taxonomy): domain Eukaryota; kingdom Viridiplantae; phylum Streptophyta; class Magnoliopsida; order Santalales; family Viscaceae; genus Viscum; species Viscum album. The sequence continues at coordinate 1,407,807,820 of OY728166.1, read as the reverse complement.
TAATCCCTAGAATACTATACAACCTAGCCAACACCAGCACACCCAGGTTAACCTTGTTCTTCGCCACCATAATCTCGACCATCACTAGCATCCCCGGGCGGACCCCCATCCTTGTGTCCCTCACTGGAAACAACCACCCGCTCGATAATGCAGCAAGAAACCTAGAATATCATACATTTGGGTCTTGACTTTAATTTATGCCAAATCCCCATGATCGGTACTCTCCTGCCTCCAGGACCCTCTAATATGGTCCCACGTTTCCCCTATGAGATGTGTTTGGGCAATGCTTCCATCGGCCTAACATATTTATATTTGTTTCGTACATCATGAAAATATTAAACCGTCCTAAATAAGATATTTCCTTCAAAATATATTTTATCTTAAGCTTCTCTTTATCCAGCTCTAGAAGGTGCCATGTTAGGATGGGGGTGTGCGCCCTATCCCCCCAGAAATTCCTCTTCGGGAGGAACTCTTCATACTGGTACCCCTCCAAGGGGATTCCTCTATTATATTGAATATCCCAAAGACTGATTCCCTCCTCCCCATGGTGGAGGTAGAGGGTGTTGGTTTCGGGATACCAACGATTGAACAATTCCAGTACTAGGTCCTACTGCCGATAGAAGTGAAATTGGGAAGTCCAAACAGTTTTGAAGAGCCCAATAGATCATAGCTTTGGCCCAAACTCTTCCCATGTTTTTCATAACTAGTATTCCTATTCCCATTCATTGGTGAAGTTGACTCTGGATCTGAAATCCCATTCATGCAAACCCTTCATCTCGTCAGTAATACTACTTCTGAAAGTACCTGCATAAAGAGCGGGAGATTACTCAGAAACTGGATCGCTACCCACAACAGTCTTGGTCTTAAAATTTAGGACATATATTGTTGTGTTATGTGTTTCCCTAAAGGATGGTCGTTGTTTGTTATATGGAACTGCAGGATACTATCCTCACAGGTCACCCATGATTGTGGTGCATCTGTCTCGAAGCCATGCATCAGCACATCCTCCAGAAGGCCAAAGTTCCATAACGAAAATCTATCACTTAGGAAATAATATATTTTATCTTGCATAATCATGCCAAAAATCATTTCATTATCAGACACAACCCTCCTCTCATGAATAATTTGAGGGTTTGTGATCATTTGAGTCCTCCTTGCAGCCGCAGTGGCCTCCCTCTCGGTATTAGTCTGTTGGGAATCCATTTTTTAAATCATTCGGGATGATCACAAAATAATGGATACTTGGTGTGTAAAATAGAAGGTGGTATGAAATAGTGTCAATCTATGCGAAAAAGGATGGGCAGAGCACAAAATCTGGAGTCGGGAGCAGAAACATACACGCGGATCGGGACTATTTTTTGTTCACAAGAGTAAAGCACCTATCGTATGGAAAAATTCAAAGTAGGGGCCTATGTAGAGGACCTCATCTTATTTATTGGCATGAACTTGTCTTACGTGTACACAAAATAGGTTTGTGTGCCCAAATCATGTTCTTGCCTGCATTGAACGGGCACTTCCCCACTTTTTAGTGTGACCCTCAGAATCTGACCTTCGGCTCCCCTTTCAACTCTGATTCTGAGGGGGGGGGGTTTGATGTTGAATTTTATATAGGGCCAGGATCAGGATGATAAAGAAAAACCAAGTTATTTGGAAGGGAAGTATAAGATTCCGCGACCCTAGAGGCAACTGCACGCAAGATTCATAGGATGTGCGCAAAAGTCCCTCCAGCGCGCAAACTCTTGCACGCCCAATACAATGTCAAAGGGAGGCTTCCCAAGTGACCCACCTAAAACTTCCAAAGGAACTGGCACACAATAGAGCAGATTTTCACGCAACACTCCTCCCGGCACAAAAACTCTTGTGTGCCCAATGCGACGTCAAAGGCACCCTTGCACGCCGGTGTGCTAGAAAATCAGTTAAGGCATGAGCGCAAAGGTACCCGGTGGCATGCAAACTCTTATGTGGACAATTTGGCATCAAAGACAAGTTTCCATAGAGACCGCCAAAAAACCTCCAAATGTGATGGCGTACAAAAGTTGAGGAGGCACGCAAACTTTCCATCAGCATCCAAACCCTTACATGCCCAATGCGGCATCAAACAGTCTTTTGTGTGTAGCGCCCCTTGTGCACCGCCGCCGAATATTTCTGCTATAGAATAAATCCTACCCCCCACCCTTCAAGGATGGTGACAGAAGATGAAGTGACTCTCTGGTGCACGAAATACACCTCTTCTGCAACCGTGTGAAAAACACTTAGGCCTCAAGGTATTGGATCTTGTGCGACAGGTCCCCAAGGGTCCTCCTTCGGTTGGGACCTCTTGGGTGTGATCCTCGTCCATTTCATTTTACCTTAAGTCATTTTCATGAAAAATATACCTCTTGCGTGCAATTTCACACTGTATCAGACCTATTTTTCACACACACTTTCGGTTTTTGTGCGGTCGTTCCATATTGTGCGCAGCATCTAATCTTGCGTGCGACTATCCTTATGTGCTCTGTGTGCCACTCATACCTTAAGGAACCATATCTGAGCCCCTATTATGAAAAACACACCTATGTCGTATAATTTTCTCCCATACGACCATCCAGGTTCATACGAATTGATTTCAAAGTCCCTTGGGTGGTGCTTCCCATGGTATTTCTTAGCCTTATGCTTCTTAGCCTAGGCACGCTAACGAGTATTTCTTCTTTTCATAGCCATGATAACGTGGGCCTCTAAATGGATCACTCCACAACTCCCCCTCACCGCAGCATTGTCAATGCCTTCCCTTCATCAAGGGTTAAAGTGTGCCGATTATGTAATTCCTAGGGGTGTGGAGTGAACTTGCATCGTATGATCTGCAGGATATTAAAATGCCAAGCACCATCATCCGCAGGACATGACGTTAAATTGTAACCTTTCCCCATGCATCATTCACGGGTTGGCCCATCTTGGGCATTCTCTATGCTCGCTCATCTCCGTGGGAGTGAGTTGTTCCTCACATGGAATGAGATCCTCTTTTCTGGAGCGGTGCCTATCCACATATAAGGGAAACCATCCTGGTGTAAGCCCCTATATTTCTTGTAGTAGGTAGTACCCTTACTCAACCTTTCTTTTTCTTTTCCAAGGACCATAGGTCAGGATGGGCACCGGAACCCTCCTCTCTTCTATTCCAAATACCTCTTATGATGGGCCTTACCACCACCTAAGGCCTCCATCATAAAGTAAGTCCCAATCTCTATTTCCCTGGGCTACTAACCTTGTGTAAGCCCCTGTTTTCTCTTTGGGATGTTAACCATGGGTAAGACCCTATTTTCTTTTTGGGAGACTAACCACATGTAATCCCCACTCCTCTTCCCATAGATGCACCCTTCGTGATGTGATCATCATGTCTTTGTTTCCTCTTGTTTCTTACACCGAGCATGACTCACATGGGCTTAGAGTAAGCATTGACCATGACATAATATTTGGTCCACCTTAGAGTGTAAGCCCCAACAAAATCCTAAACTACGTGGAATTTGATCCTTGACAAGGCAAGGTACGTAGGAAGCCTCCTTATGGTTCAAGCCCAACAACCATTAGTCCTGACCACTTCATGTCGGTTCACCAACACCTATACGGAACTACGTGGACTTTGATCCTTGCCAAGGAAATGTACGTAGGAAGCCTCTCTAAGGTTAAATCCCAACAACCAATGGTCCCGACCCCCCATCACATCAGCTCACCAACACCATCCTGAACTACATGGACTTTGATCCTTTCCAAGGTAAGGTGTGTTGGAAGCCTCCCTAAGGTTCAAGACCAACTCTCATCGGTCCCGACTACTTCACATCGGTCCACTCCCATCTTGCATGATGTTAAACTGTATGCCACTTTTTGTCCCGCATGACACTAAATTGTCCCCAATCAATGGTAATTCATTATCAAACCCAATCAAAAGTAAGCCACTGTTAACCCCAATCAGCGGTAAGTTTTTGTGTTCCGCAACTAGTGGTAATCAATTGTATCCAACCAATGGTAAATAATTGTGTTTCCACTCCATGGTAAGTTGTTGTGGTACCCCTTAACTAGGACCCACATCTATGATCCCCACCTCAAGCCTCAGACCAACCAATCTGGGTTGCTAACCATGTGTAAGCCCTAGTGTGTCATCGGGTCGTTGTCCTATATGCAAACTTCAATTCCATGCCTCGTCCTAAACTATGTGGACTTTGATCCTTACCAAGGTAAGGTACATAAGAAGACTCCCTAAGGTTCAATCCCACCACCCATGTCTCATCCTAGTCTTTCCCCAGAGCCTATGTGTTTCGGGAGGGTCGTGCCCCAACCCTAAGGTTCCACTTCCTCCGGTTCCCCTTTATATGGGTCACTTCCTTAGGTGTCTCATCACCTCACTGAACTATGTGGACTTTGATTCCCTTACACATTGATACATAATAAGTCTCTTTGAGGCTCAAGCCTAATACTATATTCACCTTCACGATGGTTCAGTCTCATTCCCCCACCACTTTATTCAACTCTCCATCATCCAACCTAATTCTTACTCTGGCTGCCACATCCCAGTGAGATCATGCCAACTCACCTCTTCACTGATCTTAAAAGCACTTAGGTAACTAACCACAAGTTATACCTATCATCAATGTTCCCTTCAGGGGTTTCAGCTATCTGATCCACTCCAGTCAGTGTTCTGATCAGTATGAACCATTCTCTCTAGATGTTAAACTCGTGGCATACCCTGTGTCAAACATGGGAAGCTGAGGAAATCCTCAGAGACATGCCTATGGAATATAAATCCCCTCATTATACATGGGATTTCATGGGATTTTTTTCCCTCGATAATCCCTATAATAATGGGAAGAAACCCAGACGCACTAGTGTTCCAGCATCTAGACATGCTAGTGATGTCCAACGTGACTACTCCCCTAACTGAAGGTTAATTTCCAGACCAGACCCCTTAGAATGTTTTGAAAGAAGCAGTGTAATTAACCGTCATCCATGAAGACACGACATAGGGAAGAGTTTCATGAACAATGTCTTAAGCTATGAGGGAAACCCAAAATAGGTAATGTGTTCTGAGGTGGAATCCATGGAAGGAGAAACCGACATCCCATCATCATGTTTCGATCAAGGAGCAAAAGTACCTGAACATGTGATGGATTTCTCCTGCCTTTGTAAATCAGGAATGTTGGGCAACAATCAGTGCATCCTCATCCTTCGAAAAAGATGGATGTGTGCACCCCGAAGAAAGCGTTAAAAACAGGGTGATGTTGTTGTTCCTTCTTATTCAAGTTTCTATTAAAAACAGGAGTTGATCGAGAATGAATCATCATTAAATTCCCCATTCCTACTCCCAATGGGTTGGGTATCTCATTGGTGAATTCATCACATTGCCCCTCAAAGTAATTGTTGACTCGATTCATCGTATTTCCATCCATCAAATAATATAAAGGTAAAATTAGGGAAGACAGTATTAAAATAATTGAAAATATAAAAGAGAAACTATAAAAATTTAATGGATAACTCATAAATGACATAAATACTTTAAACTATGAATTTCTAGGCTTCAATATAAGTTATGCCTGGTCTATTTCCTAACATTAAAATTTTATAGGTAATTTTACCCTTCATAATGGTTCATAAAGAGATTTTGAATTTACTCAATCATATCCCCTATGAGTGTAACACCATGTGTACAACAATGTTTTTTTATTATTCACCTAGTGGTGATCGAGTCAATTCCCAATACCCCATTTTCATTGTCATTACCCCTAGGTACAATTGTGAAGAATCCACATCTACTTCTAGTATCCAGAGAGAGATTTTGTTGCTTAGAAACCACTTACTCTATACTTTACCATATGTTATGGATATTCTCCAATGTCTAGTATTATCCCTAAGTATTAAACTAAAGTTTTATAATCTTCATTTCCAAAAATAGCTAAACCTTACTCTAATACCAACTATGACAACCCATATCATTAATAAACCTTTATTCGTGATTTATTACATAAATAATAACATAATTCAATCCAAAATATTTAAAGGAATGACGTCTTTAGGTAATTAGATAAATCACATAATAAATTGAAATATGGATACAACAATAATATTTAAAACTCCTCAATATGGTATTAAAATTTCATCGCTCTTTTAAAACTACATGGTATAACCTGGGGACGTATATATGAAAGGGATGAGCTATAAATCCTAGTAAGGGAATAATAAAATCATAACATGATGAAAGAAATACTTGTGAGTAAATAAGCATATCAAGGTGACATAAAGTGGTTAGAATCATAATTTTGAACATCAAATAATGATATAATATGATAACATCATCGAAACATACGAATGTGGAAACAACATGGAACATGGAATCATAAGGCTATGTCAAGGATAACCACCCAAACATCATAAAATATTGTTATTATATAATCTCATGTAAAACATATACAAAATATCATGAGAAAAAAACATTACCAAATGAATTGGAGGGATATATAATTGTAGTCCCACCTAACATATTCATATCATGTACATTAATAAGTGTGCCACATAGATCATAAAGAAGGATATATTTCATCCATTTTAATCCCATTATTAAAAAGTGTGGGATATATACATGTAATTCCTCAATCAATTAATTTAAACTGGAATCCAATTTAATATCCTTGAGTATAAATGGGTTTGGGTATTCACGATACAAAAGTTTGGCATGGAAAATCATAGCATAATTTCAATAGCATAATGGGTGTGCATAAGGGTCCATGGAAGGGATTAATGAAAGTGAAATTTCTTCCCTCATTACATGGAAATCATATGGATATTAAAAATAATATGTAAAATAACATTAAAGAATGAAAATTTGGAAATCAAAAGGCTTACTACATAGAAATTAGTTGAAATAAAAATAGAGAGGAGATGATCCATTACCATGAGAGGGAACATCAAAAATCTTGGAAAGATATTCCTAAGAGATTGAGAATAACATTGTGATGATTTAGAGAGGGATATGGATTGGAACTGAATTCTCACTTTTTTTGAGTGATGATTAATTAGATAATTTGTGAGTATTTACAGAAAAAGAGAGGGGGTTATTTATTAATTTATAAACTTATGTTTTAGAAACTATATGATAAAATAATCAAAATCACAAACATTACCATGTTTTTTGCTATGGTTTCTACCATAATGGAGTGGTTTACAATATTTTATAATGATATTAACAAAAAATAAAAAGATAATAACATTTTTAATTTATAAGTGAGTCATGTTCATAAATAGTTGATTTTAAAACCTTAAAATATAATATAGGTTTTGGAGGATTCCTTAATGGATTATAAAATTAGTTAAATAACTTAATAAAAAATTATTTTAAAGTTGAATCCTATATTTCTTCATGGATTCCATTTGTATAATTTATTACATCCCTTCAAAACTATTATGATTCCATAATACAAACCATATATATATTGTATATAATTTTTACCCAAAAAATTGAGTGTCTTAGAAAATGATGAAAAAATAACCATTGAATAATTTTGACATGATTATTTCGATAATAATTTTTATTTTATCAAAATAATTTAATAAATATGATAATTTTCAATTTTAAATGAAAGTCATTATTTTCTAAAAAAATATTAGTTTTTACAATAATAACAAATTTTTAAACCTTATAAAAATTACATTGGGCTTCATTAAATTATATTATCATTTATATTTAAATAAATATTATTTAAGAATAATATTTTATTAAAATATCATTTATTTCAGAAGTTTTTGAACATTTAAAAATAGTGTCTTAATTAAAACTATATATTTCCCCGAATTATTCCTTCGTATCGAAATCTAATTTTTATCAAACTTGTTATGTAATCATTTATAAAGTAATAATAAAAATTGATAATTATAATAATTATTTTATTAAAAATAAAATATAAAAAATTATATTTCTATGGTCTATATGCATAACCCCTTATTACCAGCATATTCCCTAAGGGTAAGTTGTGTGATAGTGGCACTTTCTTGGGGTGGTACGGCAAACCTGGTTTGGGTCGTGATCTCAAAAAGCTTAAAATTATCTCATAAATGGTTTCAGTTAAGATTTAGTTACTGAATATAAAAATATTATATGTCAATTGAATAAACCAATGATTCAATTTCCCTCATAATCTTTAATAAATGGGATTCATAAGGTAGGATCCTACTATATGAGCCCATTGTTTCTTCCTTTTATGTCAATTGGGCAATATCATAACCCTTAATATATATGAATATTAAGGGTCATTGTAAAATGGATATATTATGAATGTCTAAAATGATTAAAAATATTTTAAATCCCAAATTCTATATCAGTCCAAAATAACCAAACTTGTTCATGTATTTTCTTTAACTATAAGGCATTTTTTCAGTCAAAATAGAATTTCATTTGTAAAAGTTCAGGTTGTTATAAGACTTCAACTAGACCCTTACATTTAGATAATCATGTTGAGTATTTTTAGAAAATAACACATAACTTATAGTATTGTGAATCATATCTTGAATTAGGTAGCTTCTCATGGGATCTTAATATAGAATAGATTAGTCTCTATGATGTTTTTATCAGTGTAGGCTGGTTGACTGCAGTACATACCTAGTCTAAATATTACTAGTGAGGGTTGCAGTGTGTCTGAGTTACTGGATGGAATTATCCTTCTTTGGTGAGAAGGTACACTAGGAAGATAATAATGGACTCATATATTGGAGGGTACAGTTGATATCTCATCAGTTGGCCAGTATGGTCCTTAGAGAGGAAGACATTATGAGCTTTCAATTTCCAAAAATAGTGGAGGAGTATGAGGAAGTCTTACTTGGGGATGTTTCATGCCTATCTCTCCATAAAGATATAAAATTATGCATAAAACATCACTCAGTGATAGCCCTAAAATCTTCACAAACATATAGGATATCCCCTGTAGAGTTGTAGGAGATGAAGGTGGAGTTGATGGATCTATAGAGGAAGGGATTTATTATACCTAATGTGTTACCCTAGGAATACCGATTTTGTTCACCAATGAGGTGGATGGGTGTTTGAGGTTATTCATATATTTTCATCACTTTAACTTGGTGAATATAAATAAAGAGAATCCACTTCTGATAATCGATGACCTCTTTGACCAGTGGTTAGGGGAAAAGTGGTTCTCATAGTTTGATCTTCAGTTGGGTTGTCACCAGCTCTATGTTTGAGAATATGATATACTAAGGACAACTTTCCAGTGTTTATATGGTTACTTTGAGTGCTTGGTGATAACCTTTTTAGCTTTATGAACACCCTAATAGTGTTCATGGGACTCATAGACTGGATATTCCATCCCTTCTTGGACTATTTTGTGGTATTCTTCATGAAGAAAGCCATATATTATGGCATCTCACCTTCTTATTACATAACTTTACATGACATTTTACAAATAGAGGATCTTTTAAAATTTAGTGTCTTGGAAATAAGGTACATAGTGCATGAAAACATAAAAAATTCTTCTATTACACTTTTAAGGATTCATAATAGGTTCATCCTAAGTAAAATTACTACATCTAATAACCTGGGGACATACTTAAAAGGAAAGGGTGATCAGAAGGCCTGATAAGGAAAACAAGTGAAACAGTTTACATGTGAACTTGAGAGATATCAGTAAGAATATGAGGATATCATAAAGTCATGATAAATAGGAATATAATAATAATAATAAATTGAGTCATAACTTGAGAATAATTCTATAATTTTTAATTTATATATTCATAATCATATCACCAAGGTACATCCCCAAGGTGTCATAATAATTAACGAGGTTATTCACCAAGCTATTATAAAACTTGTCATCCCTAGAGATTAATTTCTTTACCCAATGAATTGGAGTGATATCATGGCACACCCATAATATGTATTTATTTTCATGTGATCCACATATATCATATTAAAACATTTCATAAATAATCAAAAGAGAATAAAAGAAATGGGTTTCAAGTCAAAATCTTGGTGTTTTAAAAAGTGATTAAAAACATGATCATTATGTGATTTATAACCCACGGAAATGGAATAAGGGTTTATGTATGTAAATTATATAATCAAATAAATAATTTTTATGAATTTATGAATACCCCTAGAAATGAAATAGTATTGGGTATTGACTTAAATAAAATAAACTAATTTCTTAAGAAAGAGAGGGATATTTTGAGATGAAAATTTTGTAGCATAATGGGTATGAAGCATGGTTTTATAAAACATTAATAATAGATGGTACATGGGTTAAACATTCATAAAAGACTCATAATATAATAGAGATACAGATTAAAATAGAAATAAGAACATCTTATGGAAACTTTAAAGACATACCCCATAAAAGAGAACATAAATGGAAAAGAGAAGTTGAGTATTATCTTACCTTGAAGAGTAACTTCTAAAACTCTAATATAGGGATATTGAGGGCTTCAGAACACCTTGGGAGGACTCCTTTGGAGGTATAACTTGTACATAATTGAGTAGGATGAATTTTTAATGAATAGAAACTAAGTAATTGGTGGGTATTTATAGTAAAAGAGATTGAGTTTTTTAATTTCAAAGGACACCTCATTGGTGTTATTTGCAAACCCATGGGATTTCTAATGGTATTTTTCAATGTTATTGGCCACATGGAAAACCTCATATCATATTTTATTCCTCAAGAGTCTATCAAAATTATTAAATCATTATTACATCACTAATGATGTCATTAAACATACCAAAAACTCAAAACTGTATTTTTACCATTCACTGGAAATAAAGTATTTTATAAAAAAATCATAAATTCACCTTAACCTAATATCAAAATTATGAATTAAAAAATGAAATTTATTTTATCTTAATAATTTTATAATTATTAGAAATATAACTTTTTACTATAAAAATGCTTTATTTTTAAAAATAATAGCAGACAGAAAATGTATAGTGACATGCCTTGTGAAATTTTCGACACTTAAAAAAATAAAAGTATTTTATCACTTGTAAATAAAAAAAGTAGTGTTTTATAACACTATTAAGTTATAATAAACATTATCACTAAATAATTATTTTAATATAGCAATAAAAGTAAAATTTTTACCCAAAAAAATTATTTATCAAATTTCATAATAATTTTTAAGCAAAACTATACTTAAAACAGAAATGATGAAATAATAGTTTTATTAAAACAATGAGATTAAATTTTAAGTAACTTGGTCCTTGAAACATAACCCCTTAAAACATTCACATACATCCTAAGGGTAAGGTGTGTGAGGATGATGGACTCTTGGGGTGGCTCTGATAACATCGTCTGAGGAGTAATCCCCGCTAACTTGAACTTCTCCTATAGGCGATTATGTTCAAGAATAACATGTTGAAGGTGGGATTGCGCTTGGTCTAGAGTGAAGCACAATAATTATACCTCCTTCCAAAGATCTGAAAAATGGGATTCGTATGGCCCGAGTCTACTAAATGAGGCCATCGACTCTTATTTCTTCATTAATTATCCATTATCATTTCTATCTATAAATAATAATTATAATGTTAAAAATTAATATTATTTCCAAAGTGTTGGGCGGAAAAGTGATGGCAAGAGGGGGGGTGAATTTCCTTTTAAAAAAGTTTAACAATTTAAAATCAAAGTAAAAGGTGCAGCGGAAATAAAAGAGGCAAGACACAAAACTTGATAACGGAGTTCGGCTTAAACCAAAGCCTACGTCTCCGCTCCCAACTCAACCGTTGAGAGATTTACTACCGCTTTCTATTTAATGGTTTTATCAAGAAACCCACTAGACTTTAAGGTAGTCTAGAACCTATTACAGCTTGCTTTTAATGGTTGAGCAAGAACCCACTAGCCTTCTTACAGGTGAAGGCTAGCTCACCTATGACTCAAGCCTTTTAAAGGGAAGGCTTGACTAACCTCTTCACACCTTGAAGGTGGTGTGAAAACCCAAAGAAAGGGAGGATCAGAGAAAGAGGGGGTTGTAGGCACAAACCCAAATTGATGCTCAAAATAATAAAACAAGAAAAATCGTAATGTGGAGAAGACTTGGGCACCAATGGATTGATGAAGTTGATGAAGAGCGCTCCCAAGCTTCTTTGATGGTGCTCCTTGGATGTGGAAGTTGGTTGGAGCAATTGAGGTTCCTTGAAGGAATGCGCCGGAGGTTCGCCAAATGATGGAAAAATGTTCTCGTGGGCTTCACTTGGCTTGTTTATTGTTCCACTATGTTCCACTCTTGTTCCGGGGCTTCCTAGTCCTTTATTTATAGAGGGGGAACCCTCATATGGCCGTTCGGGGTCTCCGGAGCCGTTGGAAAAGTCTTCGGAGCCGTTGGGAGCAGGCTGGTCAAAGCCCAACGGCTAGTTTGACTAGCTCCACCGGCTGACCGGTACAGTGCCACCGGTTGGCCGGTGCTTTGGAAAGGGGAGAGGCTACCTGCCCAGGCACCACCGGCTGGCCGGTGAGGAGGCCACCGGTTGGCCGGTGGTGAGACAGTAGCTGTCTCTTCTGTCTGGGTTCCACCGGCTGGCCGGTGATGGGACACCGGTTGGCCGGTGGTCTGGACAGAGGGGATGCCTTCTGCCCAGGCTCCATCGGTTGGGCGGTGGGCATCCACCGGTTGGCCGGTGGACTGAAATCAGTCCACTTTTGCCTTCTGGCATTCTTGGCCCAATTCCTTGGCAACCTGAAATCATGCCTATCATCCAAAAACACTTAAAACAAGATTAGATAAATAAGAGAGTGATTGTGATCATGAAAATTAAACCACGAGGGGTACGAGAGGTACAACACAAAGGTCGTATTAACCAATGGTAAAAACATGATGGTCACATTTCATATATACTTATAAATTTTTATTGATTATGATATAGTAAAACATAAATTTTTGGGAAACAAAATATTATTCAAAATTTTGGGTTGTTACATTCTTCCCCCATTAGTAAATTTCATCCCTAAAATTTCAACTTGTTCCCTCAGAAGAGAAAAGGTGAGGGTAATTATTTCTTATATTCTCCTTTGGTTACCATGTGGATTCTTTATATTTTTTGTTCCTCCACAACACTTTAACGAGGTGGGTAGTCTTGTTGTGTGGAACCTTGTCTCTACGATCCAATATCTCCACCATTTTCTCCTCATAAGAGGGTTCATGTTCCAATTGTACTACCTATGGATTTAGTACATGTGATGGGTTAGGTATGTACATCCTAAATAGGGATACATGGAAAACATCATGAACTTGAGATTTATTTTGAAGAAGTAAAAGTCGATAGGCCACTAATCCTATATGATCAAGGATTTCAAAGGGGTCAACGTACCTAGGGTTAAGCTTCCATTTCTACCCAAACTTCATGAATCTCTTCCATGGAGAAATTTTAAGGAAGAACTTATCACCAACATCAAACTCCAAGTCCCTTTGATGGTTGTCGACAAATCTATTCTACGGACTCTAAGTATCCTAAATGTGTTATTGGATGGCATGAACCTTTTCTTTCATCTCTTGCACAAGATCAGGCCCTAGAATCTATCTCTCACCAGCTATATCTCAACAAGTAAGAGTTGTAAATCGCTACCAATATAGAGCTTCATAGGGTACCATTTGAATTCTCTATTTGAAGTTGTTGTTGTAAGATAACTCAACTAATGGGATATGTTGATCTCATCCACCTTTAAATTACATTGAGCATGTTCTCATCATGGCCTCAAGTGTATAAATAGTCCTTTTTTATTGGCCATCAGTTTGGGGTGATAGGCCGTACAGAAATTCAATTCGGTACACAAAGCACATTGAATACTTCTCTAGAATTTTGATGTGAACCTTGGATCGTGATTAGATATGATAGAAAGTGGAACTCCATGAAACCTTACCACTTCCATCATATAAATCCTAGCAAGTTGATCAAGAGATAAATCTTCCTGAATAGAGATAAAATGGGAATTCATGGTGAGATGGTCCACTATAACCCATATCACGTTATTTCTTTTAGAAGTTCTCAGAAGACCAGTGACAAAGTCCATAGTGACATTGTCCCACTTCCATGATGGTATAGGTTGTGGTTGTAATACCCCTTTAAAAAGTTGTCACTCTGCCTTCACTTTGCAACACACCATGCACCATGTAGTGTAGTTGACAATCTCCCTTTCCATGTTATCCCACCAATAATGATCATGAAGGTCTCTATACATTTTTTTGCTTCCTAGATGTATAGATAAAGTGTAGTTATGAGATTTATCTGTCAACTCCTTCTTTATTTATGGAATATATGGAACACATATCTTTGTATGAAATTTCAATACACATTCTTGATCAATATTGAGCTTAGGAAACTTCCCATCCTTCATAGACTCAAACTTTTTCTCTAATAAAGGATATTCTTTATCATATTTCTTGATCTTCTCTAGTAATGATAGTTGAGAACTCATTTTGTATAAGGTTTTTGATGTCCCTTCACTTTAAATACCCATTTCTAGTTTCACTAGGTCTTTGATCAAGGGATCTCTTTGAATCCTAATCATGGATAGAACAATTGGGTCTTTCAAACTTAATGGATCAGCAACTTTGTTTACTCTTCTGGGATGATAATGAATTGAAGAATCATAGTCATTAAGAAGTTCCAAACATCTCCTATATCTCAAGAATTTAAATTCCTTTTGTGTGAAAATATACTTCAAAATTTGATGGTATGTGTATATATCACACTTATCCCCATAAATATAGTGCATTTGTATCTTCAAAGAAAAAACAACCACAGCCATCTCCAAATCACGCATAAGATAGTTCTTCTCACGAGTCTTCAACTATTGACATGCATAAGCAATCACCTTGTCATTTTTCATGAGGATGAACCCAATCCCTTTCATAGATGCATTTCTAAAAATAATGAATCCTTGTCCTCTTGAGGGAAAAGTTAACACAGGTATAGTAAAAACTCTCTTCTTCAACTCTTGGAAACTTTGTTCACACTCCTTTTTCTAGATGAACTTAACCCTTTTTTGAGTTAACATGGATATTGGATTATAAAGTCATGAAATTTTTTTCTCAAACCTTTTATAATATCTCATTAATCCAAGGAAACTATGAATATTAGTTACTATTGTTGGATGAGGCCAATCCTCTACAACATTTTTCTTTATAGTGTCAATTGTGATTCCTTCATTGGTTATAATGTTCCCCAAGAAAGAAACTTATTGTAACCAAAATTCCCATTTACTAAACTTTCCAAAAAGTCTCTACTTTCGTAGTTTTTTCAAAATAACCCTTAAATAATCTTCATGATCATCATGAATTTAGTAATATATCATAATATCTCCAATAAAAACTACCATAAAGTTATAAAGGTAGTCCTTAAAGAATATATTAATCAAATACATAAAAATAGTAGGACAATTAGTCAAGATGAAGGGCACAAAAACAAACTCATAACACCTATATCTTGATTATAAGACAGTTTTTGGAATATCTTATTTCTTCACCCTTAATTGATGATAACTAGATCAAAGATCAATCTTGGATAAGAACTTATTCCCAAAATGATGGTCAAATAAGTTATAAATTCCTGGAATAGGGTATTTGTTCTTTACTATGATCCCATTTAGTTCACTATAATCAATTCATAACTGCGTTAATCCATCCTTCTTTTTCACAAAGAGAATAGGTTCTCCCCAATGAGATATACTCTATCAGATTAACTCATTCTCCAAAAGATCTTGGATTTGTTTATTTAATTCTTCCGGCTCCACATTTGATAACATATATAGGATCTTTGATATTAGATGATATCCAGGTACAAGTTAAATAGAGAAATCTACCTCTCTTTCTAGGGGTGCTCTGAGTAAATCCTCAGGACATACGTCAATGTGTTCATGGATGATGTGGAAAATTTCTATACTTATACTCTCATTTTATTCTTCATATTCACCAATAAAATCCATAAAAAAGGCTATATTAGGTTCTTATAGACAAAGTTACGGTCAAGAAATCTCTCCTTGAAAGAAAAATGTAGGTTTTCCATTCAAGACTACTAATATTTCCTTGCTTTTACATTTGATCTTAGCATTATAATTTAAGATCCAGTCCATCCCTAGTATAATTTTGAATTCCAAAATGGGAATGACTACTAGATATGTGATAATATTGTGCTCAATAAAGTAAATACAAGAGTTTCTAAACACTATTGATTCTTGGATAATCTCTCCAAGAGCATTGACTGATAACACTACTTTTATAGGTTTAGGAATTGATTCTTTATTCTTTCCAAACTTGGAGGAAATAAAGGAATGCATAGAACCATAATCAAAAAAATTAATTTCTAGCTTTGAGATACCAAAAATATTACCTTCCACCACATCATTTAGAGATTCAACTTTAGTTATCATGATAGAAAAAGTAGGACCCTACTCCCTTGGCCTTTTCCGAGGTTGATAGTGATTACCCTCCACTACCGTCAGATTAGGATAGTGATTGGAAAAGTGTCTAGATATCCACACATAAATTATGGGATGTAAGGTAGGGACTACACCATATTACCTTTGTCTTTAATGTTTTTAAGTTGATTATTCACCTCACTACGACAATTTCGAGGGATATGGCCATCTCTTCCACACTTATAACACTTCCTGCTCCTGAGTAGGTAGTTCCCCAAATGATTCTTCCCACATTTATTACACATGGTAATTTACACTTTTATTCTACCTTTTCCTTGATCAAATCTCCTACCCATGATTGGATCCATTGATCACCTCTTTTAATTGTATTTATGTGACCATTTCATCTCACTGAACTCCAGTTCGACTTTCATAGAACTTTATACGATATCCTCATTGATTTCATAGTCTCGGTTGGATAGATTCTTTCGTTCATGAGGTATTAGTCCACTGAAGAATCTATCAACCTTACCATTTTGATCCATGACAAATATAGAGGTGTAACATGAAATCCTTATGAATTTAATCTCATATCTTCACATAAATTTATTCTCCTTCTGCTTTAGCTCGAGAAATTCTTTCTCCATTTTCATTCTCATTGAATGAGGGAAATACATATTGATGATGATTCCTCGAATATCTTCCTACACCAAAACATAAATCTCCCCTCTTGGCCTCAAGTTTTTAATCCGTTCCCACCACTGATCAGCTTATCCCTCTAAATGGTAAACATCTAGGGTGACTTTCTCTTGTTTTTAACAATAGAGTACAAAAAATATCTTTTCAATAGAGCTTATCCACTATTCAGAAATCAATGGGTTGGTAGATCCACTGAATGTTTGTGGACATTGATTCATAAAGGACTCAACATAACATTATTTCCTTTGTGGTGAAATCTTTCTCTCATCTTGATTCAAGTTATTTCCCACAACTTGTGTTAGTAAATTTTCCATTCTCATGAATGTTTCCATTCCAACTTCCATCGGAGGGTCATCAGCACATGGTCTATTGTAGTCACCATTTACACAGTTCCTCCTATTTCCCACCATTTTATAAAATAATAAATCCTTAGTGAGAAACTTATTTCATTTAATAATATTATATCTCTAAAGGATTTGTATGTCTTAAAACATCATGCTTAA
This sequence comes from Viscum album, assembly GCA_963277665.1. Classification (NCBI taxonomy): domain Eukaryota; kingdom Viridiplantae; phylum Streptophyta; class Magnoliopsida; order Santalales; family Viscaceae; genus Viscum; species Viscum album. The sequence goes on along the minus strand of OY728166.1, from coordinate 1,407,790,257 downwards.
ACACGGTATTCATTAAAAACAATTCAAAGTTTTTATAAATCCTTCATAATGATTCATAAAAAGCATGGGATTAACCAAACATATCCCCTTGGAGTGTCAAAACCTGAGTGCATCAAAGCCCGTTGTTATGAATCAATTCCTGTTTGAGTCTATCTCAAAGCAGTGTTTTCGGTTTTCACTCCTAGATACATTTGTGCCAGGGCCACATCCACTTGTTCGTATCATGATTGGGATTTATTTTTTTGAAATCCACTTACCTAATATTTTAACCAAATACTATGAAGTTTTACTATATTTAAACTTCTTATAGGGTTATTCCTAAAGTTTTAAAATCTGAATTTCCATAAATAACTAAACCATCCTTTGATACAAACTATGGAATCCCTCCTTCTTATTACATAACTTTACCTGAAATTTTACAAATGGAGGATCTTTTAAAGTTCAGTGTCTTGGAAATAAGGTACATAATACATGAAAAATTAAAAAATTATTATATTCCACTTATAAGGATTCATAATAGGTTCATCTTAAGTTCAATTACTGCATCTCAAAACCTAGGGACATACATCAAAGGAAAGGGAGAGTAGAAGGCTCAGTAAAGAAAACAACTAAAACAGTTTACATGTCAACTTGAGAGATATAAGTAAGAACATGAAGAATATAACAAATTCATGATAAATAGGCATATAATAATAATAATAACTTGATTCATAACAAAAAAATGTTCCTACAAAATTTAATTTATACATTCATAATCATATCACCAAGGTTCATCCCCAATATGTCATAAATATTACCAAGGTTATTCACCAATGTATCATAAAACTTTTCATCTCTAGAGATTAATTTCATTACCCAATGCATTGGAGCACTATCAGGGTGCACTATTAATATGTATTTATTTTAATGTGAGCCACATAGATCATAATAAAACATTTAATAAATAACCCAAAGATAATAAAAGATATGGGTTTTATATCAAAATCATGGCATTTTAAAAAGTGCATAAAAACATGATCATTATGTCATTTATAACCCATGGAAAGGGAATTAGGGTTTTATATAAGTCATTTAGAGAATAAAATAAAAAAATGTGTCTTTATTAGTACTCCTAGAAATGAAAGTGGATTGGGTATTCAAATAAATAAAATAAAAGAATCTCTAAAGAAAGAGAGAGATATTTTGAGATGAAAATTCTGTATCATAACGAGTATGAAATATGGTTTTATAGTACATTAAAAAGATAAGGGACATGGGTCCCACATTCATAAAAGAATAATAATATAGTATAAGCACAGAGTTAAATTAAAATAAGAACATGGTATGAAAACTTTAAATACATACCACCTAAAAGAGAACTTCAATGGAAAAGAGAAGTTGAGAATTCCCTTACCTTGAAGAGTAACTTTTAAAACTCTAATATTGGGACCTTGAGGGATTGAATATGTCTTAGGAGTATTCCTTAGGAGGTATATCTAGAATAAATTCGTGGAGGATGAATTTTTAATGAATAGAAATGAATAAATTGGTGGGTATTTATAGTAAAAGAGAGGGAGTTTTTTATTAATTTTAAAGGACACCTCATTTGTGGTATTCGGAATACCATGGGCTTGCCCATGGTATTTTCCCATGGTATTGGCCACTTGGGAGACATCATATCATATTTTATTCCTTAGGAATCTACAAGAATTATTACATCGATATTACATCACTAATGATGTCATTAAACATACCAAAAGATCGAAAATGTATTTTTACTATTCACAGGAAAACAAAGTATTTTATAAAAATATAATAAATTCAATGTAACCTAAAATATAAGGTAAGAATTCAAAAATGAAATTTATTTTATCGTAATAAATATATACGTATTATAAATTTAACTTTTAACTATAAAAATTCTTTATTATTAAAAATAATAGTGGAAAGAAAATGCATAGTGACATGAGTAATAAAATTTTCAACACTTAAAAAATTTATTTTATCATTTTTTAAAAAAAGGAATGTTATTATAACACTATTTCATTATAATAAACATTATCAGTAAATAATTATTTTAATATAGTAATAAAATTACAATTTTTACCTGAAAAATCAATTTATCAAATTCCATCATAATTTTTAAGAAAAACAATTTTTAAAACAGAAACGATGAAAGAAAAAATTTATTAAAAAAATGGGATTACATTTTAAGTAACTAGGGACATAAAAAATAACCCCTTAAAACACCTGAATATAACCTAAGGTTAAAGTCTGAGATGGTTATGGACTCTTCAGGTGGCTCGGATAACATCTCCTGGGTGGTAATCTCCACTATCACACCATGATCTCAGATTCCTATTTATTTTATTTTATTTTATTTTTATTCTTTTCTCGGTCCTGCGCCTTTTTAAGGAGGATTAGTTGGATCCCTGTTTGAAATTTTTGATGTTTGATGTTTGGTGGGCCTCGGCCTGGTGCGCGGTCTCTGCACCGCTAGCGGTGATCGTGCGTTCGGTCATAGAAAATGCGTTATCACCCGGTCGTTTGAATAAATAATAAAATTTGTTGAATAAATTAAATTGACTGAAAAACAAAGCTAAATAAAATTTTATAATGATAAAAGCTGGTTAATATTTAACCAATAATCAAAATAAGATTATTGCGTAGATGATAATTTTGTTATTATTTAATCTAGTAGTAATACTATAATAATTAAATTGTTATAAATATAATTATTAATGAAACATAATAAAATTATCACCTTAATTAACATTAAGTTTGTTCTTATTTTCCTTTCGTTGCTATTAATATTATTATGATAATTTTGCAATTAATAATATTACTATTTTTTGTATCATTAATATTATTGTTATTATTTAGATATATATATTTTTAAGACCATAGAGATACCTTTTCATGCACCCCCTCCTAACCCTAGCCGCCTCCCCTATTTCTTCTCTACTGCACCCCAACTCCCTGCTGCCCGGCTCCCATCGCCTCCCCCTCCTTGCCGCAGCAGGACTGCCCACCTCCCCTTCTATTCTTCTCCAGCACAGCCCTGCGTCGACCCCCAATCTCCTCTCTGTCGTTCCGTGAGCCCCCCCCCCCCCTGCCCAGGCCTTCGCCTGTTCATCCTGTGCGATGCCCCCCCCCCTTTCTGGAGGGCTCCTTCTCTGATGTTTTTCCCCTCCAGCTCACCCTTAGCATCCCTACGACCCCGCGACCTCCTGTTCCCCTATCCGGAAAAGTCGTGCCTCCCTCTGCCACAGGCTCTCCCTCACAAGACATCCAGCAAGACTCCCCTACTCGGCCTCCTCTCTGTCCGCCAGCACTAGTCGAGCCCTCCTGCTCCCCTTGACCCAGTGCCGCCACCTGCCTCCCATGTTGCACCCTTCTCCCCTGACTCATCCCTCCACCAGGCCTCTGCCATCTCTGTCTTTCCCTCAAACTCCCCCCTCCCGTTCGTTCAGCATCCGCGCCGACACCTCTCGTCCAACCACTTATCCTCTGGTCGGTCAGACTTCCATCTTGCGGTTAGCTTTCCCTCTTCGGTGTGAACCCGTATACCGGCCAGACTCATCCCTAGCATGCGTGGCTCCCCCGACTAACCCTCACAACGACTGCAACTCCCCCCTCCAAATACACTGGTGTGTGCGGCTCCTCTGACATCCACTTTTCTCACCGGTAGAGCCTCACCGGATAGTTTCTTTTCCTCTAGAGTTCTTCCCTTACATGGGGCTCCTCTTTCGTGGACTCTTTGATTGTGCTCAACCAGGACGGTTTCCTCTTTTTCAACACGCATCTCCCCTTTGGGTGCACGAAGGGACAATGATACTTGGTTCATCTTTTCACTGGAGCGGCATTGCATTCATGTGGGTTATGGTACGTATTTCCATGCCCTTGCTCCCTTTTTTTCATTTAATCCTTTTAATTCTTATGTGAATCGGGGTATCCCTTGGATATAAATCCTTTTGGTAACGATTGGTTTTTCATTTTCTTTATGTGAGTCCCGGATACCTTTTTGGTCGTTCTTTAGTCCTTCCACATTAAGTGTTTGTGGGTATTGTTTAATTGTGGTAGGGTGTTTCTCCGACATGGCCGCGAATCCCCCCACTGGGTTCACAAAGGGTGTCTCAGGTCACGTCAGACCACGCTCCATCCGTCTTCACCGAAGGCAAAGCGATTCAGATTGCTTCGGATTGTTCGCATTTATTTTTGGGGCACACCTTGTTTTGCCGCATGTTTTGGGTTCGTTCTGTTTCATCTGCACCGGTTTCAAGGTGGTTTTTACTTTGTTTATTCATTTGGATTATTTTTAAGACAATGTTTATGTGTTTTTATATACTTTGCATTGTTTCAGTGCATTGGCAATGTTTTTCTGTGATATTACGGTCGTCGGCAAGTGGCGCGTGCTTGTTCGCAAGTTGGGACGTAACGCATCGTCATCATAACCGAGCTGTGAGTCTATGTTGGTCCCCCACTGCACATACCTTTAAATTTAGGATTTATTATTTTCTTGATGTTTTATTAATTTTAATAAATGGAAAATAATATAATATAATTAATTTTTAAATGATTATTTTCTGTAAAAAGATCCATTTATTTTATACAAGACACTTGAAATATTTTATTGACGAACGGACACCCAGTAGTGAAAGAATTTTTATTTGGATTTCAAACATAATTCACAGAATCTAAAATGTAGTTTTGGTTTAAAAGATAAATGATTTCTTCTAAACAAGGGTTTTGGGCTTTCTTGAGAAATGAGGTTTTTCTTTAAAGTTGGTGAAGGCCCGTTTGGCAATTTAATAAAATAAATTATTTTGGAAAAACTCACTTTGGGGTTATTAAGGGGTGATCTTTGGTGTGCGTTGAATGCATGAGTTGTGTGTGATATTTGTGTCTTGGGACTGATTGATTTACATTGTGGACGTACCCCTTTTTATTTCATGTGTTGACATGGGAACCTGGCATAGTGAGTGAATCTTCTGAGAATGATTGTTGCACTAGTTTAGACTATGCATGGGCTAGTGGCCCCATAGCAGGGAAATACTATGTTATTGCTGCTATGGGGATTGGGCCTCTCGGTTAGGCCATGCAGGGCTATGCTGAGCATTAGGGGGTTATGATGTCATCGAGTTAGAGCATGCTTTCAAGATGAGTCAGATGTATAGAATGTTCTGGATTGTTCACAATCTCCTAGGTTCGACCCATGTTTCTTTTAGTGTTTTTTTTGTATTTGGTGGATGATTGAAAGGTCTAGTTCGGTTGCTGGCCCATGTGTGCCACTTTTTTCATTGCCCTAGGTGTGTGTTGTGTGTTATGTGTAGTTTTCCTTTTTTGTCTAATAACTAACATTTGGTTTTCTAATTGTTCGCAAAAATGTTTTAAAATGCAATGCACATATTCCTTTCAAACATTGAAAATGGTTTTTAAATTAAAAAGGTCAATGGACTATTACTTATTTTAGAAATGAATGTGTGTGTGGAAACTAATATTTTATATAATTTAGTTCAAGCCTGGAATTGATAAATTTTTATTTAAAGGTAGTGCATTGGGAATAGTTTGTTGGGAACGCCTACTGAGTTTTAATACTCATGCCTATAGTTCTTTTCTGTTTTTAGTGTTTGTGTAGGCTACAGCTTGGGTGTGTTCGCCTTGGGAAACATTTGGTTGTGGGCTGGAGAGTGACCCATGAGGTCACCGGGAGATAGTGGTTGTCTCTTTCGGTTAGTTTTATTTTCTTTTGTTCTTTTTTAGTTTCTTTACCATGTTTCTTTATTTGGCGCTACTCTGTTTTATTTATTATAATTCATTTATTTATTTTAACTGGTCGAAATCGTTCCCACCGACTCTGTTGATGCCCTGGATCTTATCGCCAGCCCGGGAAGATCGGGAACGCCTCCCGGGCCATGTCGTGGACAGGCTTGGGTGAGCGGTTTAGGGTCAACCCGGGTTGGTTCGTGACAAAATGGTATCAGAGCGAGGTTGGATCTTAGCGAACCTCTCTTTTCAGAGATCCCTTTGTTATTTGGGATGTCTGGTATAAGGATATTAGGACTGTCGGGACTCAGGAGGTAAGTTACGGGATAGTTCCTGATCACCACCACTCATGACGAGACCTGAGTTACCCAGGTTAGTCTGGGATTTGAGTCACTTGTCCTTGATCATTTTGGATTGAGGAATGACAATGGGGGGAAAATCGGTTCACTTTGCAGCCTCACATGGGGTGGTGACCCAGGTAATGTCCAAGTGTCCGGCTCAAGGTCATCTTAGTGTTATGCTTTATTTGGGGCATGGCTCACCACCATGTTTCTGGGTCAGACATATGAACTAGTTCCTCATTCCAGTGGGTTATTACTGCTGGTGTTTTGTTTTAATCTCGGTTGATTTGAGTGCTTTAAAAGGGAAATTCGTTTTGAAATGGAAAAGAGTTTTTTAAAATTTATTTTTGAAATTACTAAAGTGGGTTTTTAAAGAGGTGTATTGGTTTGGAAAAACTTGGTATGTGTTTGGATTTAGTAAGGAAAGGATGTGTTTGAACCTTGGCACTCCTTATAGAGGGTCACACGTGTGTGGGTATGTATGGAAAGTGTGTGGGGGCACATGTTCACAGATTATGTGAGAAAGATTGAATAAACACACGTGTGACGGTTCATAAGATTCCACAGGTGAGATTTTAATATTTTAAATAAATAATAGTTTTGGAAAAGTGATTTCTCTTTGTGTTGTATATGTTTAGATTATGTGCCTATTTCCCTTATCTTGTGTTTTTGACTTGATTGAGTTTTGACTTAATGCCAGTTTTGATAGTGTTTTTTGTGTTTTTATGAGTATGCCGCCTAAAAATCCTCCAAAAGTTTTTAATGAGTTATGCTTAGTTCTCAGTTCATTTTGTGTTTTTCTTTATTTTCAAGGAAATCGATGTTTGTTAGAGGCTGTTGTATAGTTCAGAAAGATAGTGCGTCTTCGGGTTGTTGGGAACTCCCAGGGTAGTTAAGGTTCGTACTGTCCCAGAGTTATTTGAGGGTTCAGTTCTGGACGAGTAAAGTTAGGATGTCTCATCATCGTTAGAGTCTCGGGTGTAGTTGGTGGGACTCGTCTCTTGTGAAGATTCCCCGTCTGGCAAGGATCTTCGTCTATACTAACTCCCATTTGTTGGATCATTCTCTCGCCTACCACTAGTCTTGCTGGTTCAGTCATTCTAAGCCGCCTTGTCACATCCCTCATAATTCTTCCTACTATGCGATTGTTCGGGCCAACGGGGAGAGTTCTGGAAGAAGTGTCGCTCATGAGGAAGGATTTAGGGACTAGAGGATGAAAATGTCTGGCTATGAGGCAGAAGATGCTTCAGTCATCAAGGCCCCAGCCACAGGTCTCAAGGTGAAGCTTGTGCACAGTTAGGAGTTTCCGAGGGTGTGTGGAACCTTAGTCTAAATAATGTTTTTAGGTTAGGGATGGAAATATCCAAAAAATTCCTTGCTCTATTCTCATCATTTTCGTAATATTTCCCTTGTTGTGGGGGCATGGTGATCTCGTTCCCCCATGATCTAAGTGGTCTTATCTTCTCTCAGTGTGGTTTTTAAATTGTTCGGTCTCTTTGAATGGAGTGGGCTATAAATGAATGGGCCTGTTTTGATTTTGAGTTTCTCTCAGCTATGTTTGTTAGGGGGATGTTTGTTTCATGAAATTGATGGGAGGTGTTGAGTTAATTCTTCATCCTTAAGTTTGTGGGTTGTTTTGTAGCAAGTTTTCCAACAAAGGCTTAGGTGTGTTATTTGGTCCATGTTGGGAAAATGAATGAGTTTGGTATGGGAGTTCCCGCATTGACCCCCCTGGGGAGGATGTGTGTTCGAGTTTTGAGGGTTTCATGTTAGTGAATTCTTGTGGTGGGGAGAACCCTCCCGTGTTCTCCCCTCAACTTTGGGAAGTGATTGTTCATGAGTTGTTTGGGTATGATGTGTGTTGGTGATGGTCACCCCGAGCCTCTTGATTTCTTCTAGTTTGGTTCGATCGTGGACTCTAGTTGTGTCAACTATTGGTTTGGTGACTTTCTGGGGGCAGAAAGTGTATGTGGTGGGGAGAATTCTCACACCCCGATCTCGGATGCCTATTTATTTTATTTTATTTTATTTTTATTCTTTTCTTAGTCATGTGCCTTTTGCACGAGGATTGGTTGGATCCCAGTTTGCTATTTTTGTTGTTTGATGTTTTTGTGGGCCTCGGGCCGGTGCGCGATCTCCGCACCGCTAGTGGTGATCGTGCGTTCGGTCGTAGCAAATGCGTTGTCACCCGATCGTTCGAATAAATAATAATATTTGTTGAATAAATTAAATTGACTGAAAAACAAAGCTAAATAAAATTTTATAACGATAAAATCTGGTTAATATTTAACTCATAATCAAAATAAGATTGTTGCGCAGATGATAATTTTGTTATTATTTAAACTGGTAGTAATACTATTATTATTAAATTGTTATAAATATAATTATTAATGAAACGTAATAAAATTATCACCTTAATTAACATTAAGTTTGTTCTTATTTTCCTTTCATTGTTATTAATATTATTATGATCATTTTTCAATTAATATTATTACGATTTTTTTGTATCATTCATATTATTGTTATTTTGTATATATATTTTTTTTTAAGACCCTAGAGCTACCCTTTCCCACACCCCCTCCTAACCCTAGCCACCTCCCCACTTTCTTCTCTGTTGCACCCCGACTCCCTACTGCCCGGCTCCCGTCGCCTCCCCTCCTTGCCACAGCAGGACCGCCCAACGCCCCTCCTATTCTTCTCCCACATAGTCCCGCATCTACCCCCCTATCCCCCCTCCTGCCCAGGCCTTTGCCTGTTCGGCCTGCGCGATGCTGCCCCCCCTTCTCGGAGGGCTCCTCCCCCGAAGTTTTTTCCCTCCAACTCCCCCTCAGCATCCCTACGACCTTGCGACCTCCTCTTCCCCTGTCTGGAAAATATTTTCCTCCCTCTGGCTCCGGATCTCCCTCACAAGACAGCCATCAACACTCCCCTACTCGGCCTCCTCTCTGTCCACCAGCACCAGCCGATCCCTCCAACTCCCCTTAACCCAACTCCGCCACCTGCATCCCATGTTGCACCCTTCGCCCCTGCCTCAGCCCTCTTCCAGGCCTCCGCCACCTCCGAATTTACCTCAAACTCCCCCCTCTCGTGCTTTCAGCATCTGCGCCGACACCTCACGTCTGACCCCTTCTCCTCTGATCGGTCGAACTTCCAACTCGCAGTTAGCTTTCCCTCTTCGGCACGAACCCGTGTACCAGCCAGCCTCATCCCTTGCGTGCATGGCTCCCCCGACTTACCCTCCCCATGAACGTAACTCCCCCCGCCAAATACACTGGTGTGTGTGGCTCCTCTGACAACCACTTTTCTTGTCGGTAGCACCTCACCAGATAGCTGCTTTTTCTCCGGTCATCTTTCCTTACATGGGGAACCTCCTTCGTGGCATCTTTAATTGCGCTTGACCAGGCCGACTTCCTCTTTTTCAACACGCATCTCCCCTTTGGGTGCGCGAAGGAACCATGATGCTTGGTTCATCTTTTCACTGGAGTTTCATTGTGTTCACGTGGGTTATGGTACATATTTACATTCCCTTTATCACTTTTTTCATTTAATCCTTTTAACGCTTGTGTGAATCAGGGTATCCCTTTGATATAAATCATTTTGGTAATACTTGGTTTTTCATTTGGTTTATGTGAGTCCCAGATACCTTTTTGGTCTTTCTGTAGTCCTTCCACATTAATTGTTTTTGGGTGTTGTTTAATTTTTGTAGGGTGTTGCTCTGACATGGCCGCGAATCCCCCCGCTGGGTTCACAAAGGGTGTCTCGGGGCACGTTGGACCGCGCTCCGTCCACCACTGCCAAAGGTGAAGTGATTCAGATTTCTTTGGATTATTCAACTTTATTTGCGGGGCACACCTTGTTTTACCGCATGTTTTGGGTTCGTTTCGTTTCATCTACACCAGTTTCAAGGTGGGTTTTACTCTGTTTATTCAGTTGGATTATTTTTAAGATAGTGTTTGTGTGTTTTTAGATACTTTGTGTTGTTGCAGTGCATTGGAAAGGTTTTTCTATGATATTACGATCGTCGGCAAGCGGTGCATTCTTGTGCGCAAGATGGGACGTACCACATCGTCATTGTAACCGAGCTGCGAGTCGAGGTAGGTCCCCCACTACACTTACATTTAAATTTAGGATTTATTAATTGCTTGATGTTTTATTATTTTTAATAAATGTAAAATAAAATAAGATAATGAATTTTTAAATGATTATTTTGTGTAAAAAGAGATGTTTATTTTATACACGACACTTGAAATATGTTCTTGAAAAACAGACACCCATTAGTGAAATAATGCCCATTTTGATTTTAAACATAATTCACGGAATCTAAAATGCAGTTTTGGTTTAAAAGATAAATGATTTTTTCTAAAAAAGTGTTTTGGGTTTTCTTGAGAAATGAGGTTTTTCTTTAAAGTTGGTGAAGGCCCGTTTGGCACTTTAATAAAATAAATTATATTGGAAAAACTCACTTTGGGGTTAGTAAGGGGTGATCTTTGGTGTGCATTGATTATTTGAGTTGTGTGTGATATTTGTGCCTCATGACTGATTGATTTACATTGTGGATGCACCCCTTTTTATTGCATGTGTTAACATGGGAACCTGGCATAGTGAGTGAATCTTCTGAGAATGATTGATGCACTAGTTTAGATTATGCCTTGGATAGTGGCCCCATAGTAGGGGAATACTGAGTTATTGCTGCTATAGGGATTGGGCCCCTTGGTTAGGCCATGCAGTGCTATGCCAAGCGTTAGGTCATTATGATGTCATTGAGTTAGAGCATGCTTTTAGGATGAGTCAGATGTATAGTACGTTCTGAATTGTTCACGATCTCCTAGGTTTGACCCATGTTTCCTTTAGTGTTTATTTGTATGTGGTGGATGATTAAAAGGTATAGTTCAGTTTCTGGCCCCTGTGTGCCGCTTTTTCCATTTCCCTTGGTGTATGTTGTGTGTTATGTGTAGTTTTCCTTTTTTTGGCTGATAACTAATGTTTGGTTTTCTAATTGTTCGCACAAATTTTTTAAAATGCAATGCACATATTCCTTTCAAACATTGATTTTTTTTAAATTAAAAGGTCAATGGATTTTTACTTGTTTTAGAAATGAATGTGTGTGTGGAAACTAATATTCTATATAATTTAGTTCAAACCTGGAATGGATAAATTTATTTATTTTAAGGTAGTGCATTGGGAATAGCTTGTTGGGCACACATACTGAGTTTTAATACTCACACCTATAGTTCTTTTCTATTTTTAGTGTCTGTGCAGGCTACAGATTGAGTGTGTTTGCCTTGGGAGACATTTGGTCGTGGGTTGGAGAGTGACCCATGAGATCACATGAAGATAGTGGTTGTCTCTTTCGGTTAGTTTTATTTTCTTTTGTTCTTTTTTAGTTACTTTACTTTGTTTATTTATTTTTCGCTACTCTGTTTTATTTTTTCTGATTTATTTATTTATTTTAACTAATAAAAATCATTCCCACAACATCTGTTGATGCCCTGGAGCTTGTTGTCAGCCTAGGAGGATCGGGAATGCCTCTCGGGCCATGTCGCGGACCGGCTCGAGTGACCGATTCAGGGTCAACTCGGGTTGGTTCGTGACATCCACTAACTTGATATTCTCCTGTAAGTGATTCCATTAAAGATTAACGTGTTGAATCTCATATTAGGCTTGGTCCAAAGTGAAGCCCAGTGACGATACCTCCATCCCAATCTCCGACAAATGGTATTCATATGGCCTGAGTCTACTATATGAGGCCATCGACTCTTCTTTCTACATGAATATTCCATTATCATTTCTATCTATAAACAATAATTATAACGTTAAAAATTATTATTTTTTCCAACGGTCATATTAACCAATGGTAAAAACATGATGGTCACATTTCATATATTTTTATTGATTATGACATAGTAAAACATACATTTTCATGAAACAAAATATTATTCATAATTTCAGGTCATTACAAGTATAATAAACATCATATATGGATGACATGATACATTTGAGTATGGCTCTAGAAATACTTTTAGAACACTAGTTATATGGGAATCTCTCAAAGTTTAATTCTGGATTCAAGAGGTACACTACCCGAGACATGTTATCTCATAATATAGAGTTGTAGTGGACTTAGAAAAGATCATGATAGTACAATATTGTGAGACACCTAAGAGAATGATCAAGGTATGGAGTGTCCTTATTTTTTCAAGATAAAATCATAGATTCATGACTGATTTCTCCAAGATCACAACACATCTCACTTCCTAATCCTGAAAGGGGAATCCTTTCATGTGGATATAGATGTTTCAGCAGGCTCTTCAAGAGTTACATCATAGGTTGATGATCTCCTCATCTTGACAATGTTATTGGAGGTTTTTAGTATTTGTTTATCTGTTGACACCATATAAGTCCTTAGATGCATTCTGATGCATAGGTAGGTGGTGGTTTCTTGTAGGATTCTTAAATCTAATTCCCCAAAATTAATTTTATGTGACCCTCATTTTTTAAGTGAAAGAAGTAGTTTTATCCCTAAAATTATGGGGACACAATATTAAAAGAGAGTTTTTAATCATATATTTTGACCATAAGAATATCTTGTATATATTCTAATAGAAATATCCTCGCCATAGGTAGATTCATTGGCTAGAGTTCCTATAGGGGTATGTTTTTCGGATAGTCTATACACTCAGAGAAGGGAATCTGGTATAAGATTCTCTTAGTATAAAATTATTTTTTTAATTATTAATAATGGTGAAATAGTAGTTTCCATATTTATAGTTGAACCTTATATATGAAGGTGGAGTGGTGTATCTATAGTTAATGGTTGTAACCCCCCATAACTTATCTAGTGCATTAGGGAAGCATAACTTAGATATATCATTTGTATGGTATTTCATGACTATATATCCAAAGGACATACTTATTATTTATTTTCAAAAGTTTGGGGAATGTCGTCCTATTTTAAGTACTGATGACGGTACCATGTACACTGTGAGAGGAGGTGTTGAGGGAGTTTCATGCATTCCATTTAGTGGTATATTCCAAAGTTGTGAAATTATATAAAGAACTTCAATGTTAGTTTTGATGGCCAGTGATGAGAAAGAGTTTTGTTTATCTAACCCATTGACGCCTCACTTTCTAGAAGGTGGAGGTTGAGTATCTGGTACCTATTAGTTTTTTCCAACCCTTTGAGGTTTGAGAGTGTAAGTTGTATGGTATATACATGGGTTTAATGATGGGGCATCCATGATCAATGTGAGATCGTGAATCCATTTGGGTGATCAAAGGCAAACACACCAGTCAACCCGCTCTCTTTCCATCCGAGAGATGAGTTTAATAAAGAGTTTGGGAAACCTATACATTCAAAAGATATTTTGGATTCTTAAATTTTCCTTGATGATTAATTTGTAATATGGAACATATTTCAAATATCAGGTATGGAGAGGATTATAAGAGGCTTTTAGGACTCAATTGTGGATGAACAAAGTGTTACACTCCCATAAATATGTCCAAATATAGTGGACCATTTAGGTTCTGGATGAAAGGTTTGAGCTTACATGTTTCAATTTATATTCACCTAGGAAGATAATATACCCTTGTTAGGGTTTTGTATAATAATCATTACCATTCCATAAATAGTTTTACACAATTTGGGGTCTTGTATAGAAGACCATATAGGTCACTATTGTGCTAGTTGTATCCATGAGAGACAATGTTTATGGGATCATAGTTTGTGTGATAAACTACAAAATTATATAGATCATCTAGGAGTGGAAAAGGTTGTCCCATATCCCTTAAAATTATTTTAAGTAATGATGATCAAGGTCTTTAGGGTTCAATTAGGGATACCATGTGTTACAAAAGTTCCCACCTCTATGAGGGCTATAGATATTTGGTTGAGGGGGAAAGTTATCTTTGAGGATCATCAAACCTTTCCTGATAATTCATATTAAAGGTAATGTAACATACCATTTATCATTAAAATAGTAGTTAGAATGAGTGAATGAGGTATTCAATATGTTGTGGCTAATGAGATATGTGCTCAATCTATCACACAATATTGATCAGGCAAGATGAACATTGAGGATGAGATTTCTTATTTAGGATGCTTGATAAAAATTAGGGATCAGTGGGATAAGGTACTATATAGGTGATTATTTCCCTTGATTTTTGTTCATAGTTATTATTTTAACCTCCATGAGGAGAGCTCATGGGAGTGAAAGAACTGAATAAAAGCTCGGTATCCTCACTTATTTGGTTATGTTATATATTTTTTGGATGAAAATACTTAAAGGTGGGGAGAATTTAGAAACTTAAAAAAAATTATCACTCTTTAATATTTCAAATAATAGTTTTGGAGTTAAGAATGGCGTTAATGTGGAGTTATATGGCTCATGGAGCCTAATATTTTGTATATTAGAAATATTAAATTTATTATATCACACATGTATAGTTTTTCAGAAATAGTGGAATAACTCCTGAACGATTTATTGAAAGGGAAAATGAGACCTCTATTAAATTGAAAACATGGTTTCTTTAACTTGGTGAGACATAATTTTTGTATATTCTAGGAGTTTCAGTTAATTGAAAGTGTGGGTAGGCATTAGATTAAATTTAAATGATTAAATAAACTTATTGATTGAATTGTTTAATTAAACACCTAAACCTAGAAATATTCTATATAAAAAAATTTATAGCTTATATTTAGGGTTTTCTATATAACACAAGATTTTTTAAAGGAGGGAGGCATAGGATAATGTTGTTGGATGACTTTAGGATCCCAGATTGACGATTAGAACACCATAGGGTTTGTCATCATTTATGGAGTTCTTCGATGTCACTAATCAAAATAATGAAGAAACATTCTTCATCTGGGATAATTCTATTTTTAGGTATGGAATTTTTTTTATTGTATTCTATTCCTTGTTTTTTAGGTTCCATGATTAATTTGAAATAACTCTCCAGAAATTAATTTATGGATCCAAATTTTTTATTTTTCATTGGATTTTTCTTCTCCTAGAATTAGGATTTTGATATTTAATTTTTATAGTTTATATTTTGGCTATACATCCACATTCCTTAGTTCCCCTAAATGATGATCAAACAAATAATGACCAGTATTCATTATCTCTTTTGTATTTTTTTGTCTCTCACCCTCTATTTATCATTCATTTTTTATATTACTTTTTTCCATTGATTCAATTTTATCTGGGAACCCAACTTAATGTGTGATTCTTGGTATTTCAAGATCATTGTTGTGGTATCAAAAAAATGGATTTTGTTAATGGAGGATTCTCAAAGATGATGAAAAAATACTGATGGTGGATTGGAGGTTTCTAGATACATGATATATGGAATGTGAGACTTTGGAAAACTAATGAGGAAGTATCTTCTAAGAAAAGAGTGAAAATAATCTATCCACTGGAAATGTTGCAGGTTTGGTCAAAATGAATCTAATCGTTATGGTCAAGAAGTGTGGTGGAAGATGAGGTAATGGAGGCATGTTAGAGAGATGTGAAACATACTTGAATTTCAATAAAAATACAATATATATGATTTATAGTTCAGAAGATCACATGTCATGTGTACCCCTTTATACAATGGTTAGGGTTTATG
Source organism: Viscum album (assembly GCA_963277665.1). Taxonomy (NCBI): domain Eukaryota; kingdom Viridiplantae; phylum Streptophyta; class Magnoliopsida; order Santalales; family Viscaceae; genus Viscum; species Viscum album. Next base: position 1,407,774,565 of record OY728166.1, on the reverse strand, counting down.
CAGAGAGTTAAATATCAAACTGATTTGGGGGATCCACACACCATGTAACCCTTATCCAACCATCTTGGTGTGTATAGGCATTACACACCCAGAAATCCATGTGACTCCACACACCATATGCATTGGGGCACACCATGTGTAATTCAGAAAGTGCATGGGCATGGGTAAGTGGAACATGTGCATATGCTAACCCAATATCAACATTCCATGTATCTATATGAACATGTTATGTGGGATGGAAAAATGGAATATCTAAACATTATGAGAAAATTTATACACCCTAGTGGTACATGTAGTGTAGTTCCTAAAATATCTTTTACCCGAAATATATCATTCTTTAGGACTCATATTTAGGCATGTGAGTAGCCCTATCTAAGAAAAATTACACATATGATGTGGTGGTGGCCTTTTTATAGTATCTAATATACAATATAATGTTATATGAGTGGGACACTTCTTACAGAGATGTGTAGCCAATGGAAGTGATCAAATTTGATCATCAGTGTGATTCTAAGTTCAGTACTCCCATGACTCATTAGGTTGTGGGTACCCCGTATCCTATATATATGTATATTTGGAACTTCCCCACACTAAAGAGAGTGTGATTCCTCTATCTACAAAGTGGTACACCGATATCATCAAGATCTTGCAGGGATCAGGTCTTCCAATATAGATAATTCTACCTTAGTTATGGACTATTATAGACAGGATTGAACCCTCCACTTAGATCCTTGTGAATTTCTACATGTGTGTAAACATCTTTTGATTTTAGTTTTACTTCTTCATGGAAAGGACTGATGATTTTGACCTCTCAGATGAGTGTCATAGACATTGGAATTCCTGGAGAGTGGGTTCTCTTGGATGAATGTTACCTTTATGTCTTGAGATTAATCCAAGGCTAGTAGTGAGGGTGTGACCTTATTTTGTTACTTGGAGACTTCCATTGAAAATTTCTGGGTTATTTTGTTTATCCTCTTGGATTTTTATTTTATACTTGACTCCCACTTAAGATGTTTTTTGTTTGGTGATTTTGGGGTGTCTTACTGGGTGTGTTTACACTCAATCCTTCAAGAGATCTTCCTACATGTTTTATGTATTATAAAACTGATAGACATTTCAATTTATTCCTATGAGTACAAGTAGTAGGTGGATCCTGGTTGTTCTAGATAGACCATAGATGGTTCGAGGCGTATAATCTTTACAGTGGCCCCATTTTTATTAGTATTTTTTACTCTTTTTGTGTTATGGTGGCCTTGTGGTTTTCCCTTTTATTTTATGTACACTTTCCATAACCTGATGGGGGATTAGTTTTTATTAATGAATTTATAGAATGAGTTGTTTATCTTTACTACATTTTACTAGTGTATGGTGATGTGTATGTGTAGGTACTTTAGGATAAGGTCTCCCATATGTGTGATATTCCCACTTGATGATAATTGCCTACCATTATCCTATTAAAGGTGGGATTGGGGTGTAACTCTCAACATACTACTATCCAGGTAGTCCCTTGGAGGCCTTATCATGTTGATGGGGGTAATAGAGAAATAATTTGACCTTGAATAACATTAAATGGAGGATGCTAAACAAGGAAAATCTAACATCCAAAATTCAATTTATGAATTTTTTGAAAGATATAAGGAAATTTAATCTTATAAAGATCATAAATTATCATCCTTACAAGATAATAACAACTTTATATATATTTGTAAAGGGTTTTAAATGAAGAAAAAAGTTATTTGGATCATGTATGTAGATAAAACAAGTGACTTTCAAAATTATGTAATTTCTGAGATATTAAACTTTGATGATAAAATTTCTATAACCAAAGACTCTAATAAGGGTATAAAGAATTTTAATATGAAAAATAATATGTTAAGATTCTACCAGAATATTGGTTAGTAAAAAGGATCCAAGATTGTGTTAGATTTGGTTCCCTAGATCTGACTTTCCTAGTACGCGATTACAAGTTTAATGATGTTTCTCATCACATCATGATTTTTCATTTTCATGAATCTTGTATGTGATAATTTTTTAGGAATATATGTCACACTAAAAGGTTATATAATTTCCCCACTATGATGAGAACCTAGAGGTTCCACAACATCATTCTTGAATAGATGTTCTATATCTAGAATATATTTTCATATGGGACAGAGACAATTCAAGTTATAAGGGATAGGATTCTCATAAGACATTAACACCCCCTCACATGGTGTTTTACCTTTGAAATCTATAATATTAAAGGTTTTTAGAATATACTAATTAATAGTAAATCCATATTTCCATGTATCATTGGATGTTCCTATTTTTGGATGTGTGTATTGATCCTTAGACTTTAATACTGTTATTAATGTACATAATGAATTGTGCACATTAATGTATTGATGAAAACTATGATTAAATTTTATTAGGGTGAGTTATGATTTATTGGGTTCATCATGAGTGATATTTCATTAATGTATTATTCTAGAATGTATTCATCCCTTTTTTTTATATGATGGAAATTGATATCTCCGGACCTTTAATAGGAATGAAACTACCTGTATAAATCCATAACCATGGTATTCAATGGTCAAGTTAATTTATGGAAATTAAAAGATAGATAATTAAAGTATATAGGTTAATGTAAATAGAATTAAATATTCTATATTATATATATGAAGATAAATGGGTTATACTATATGATACAAATACATGGGAGTTTAAATGTCATTGTGAAATTAACTTCTTTCTTTATGGGTGCCTTGACATGTTTCTAGAAGTTAAACTTTTACTTCATGTATTTATGACTAATTACATTTAGAAATTGTCCTAGAGGGTCATACAATAAGTGTATCCTCAATCTCATCTAAATTCAAGTATTAAATGTAACAAGTTATAATAACTAATATTTATTCAGGTTTGGTTGATCACTATAATTTAATCAGAAGTTATTCAAAAGAATAAGTGATTTAAATAATAAAAAACTATATATTTATGTTTATATAATATAATATTTATTATATTTATCATATAATAACTTTGTGAAATTTATTTATAAATTAATGAGTCATTATTCAAGGATCGGTAAATGTCGATGAAGGAAACAAGACTGAGTTGAATGGTCCAATTGGAAATGATATAAATGATATTTATTTATATTATTAATATGTTTCACTTGTCCTTAAATTAATAAAATTATTATTATTATTAATGGAAATGGGGTAAATTAATAATAATAATTTTTTAAGTGGTTTAGTGTGTAATTTTTTAACTCTAAACCAATCATAATAAATACATAATTATATCACTTTACATAATCACTTTTTGGTGTGCAAAATGGATTGAGAGAGACTCTCTCAAGACATAAAGAGAAATCTATAGATCTAGAGTGTGATCTATCTTCCTCCTCTCTAAATAATTTTATTGAATGAAATGATTTATTCCTCCTTAGAGAATAATATAGTTTATATCAATCACAAACAACACAAGTGATTAGTATCAGTCATGTAATAACTCGACGATTCTACAGTGATGTTCATAGATTGTGATGAACTTGTGGATCACCTCTTTATGGATTCTGCACTTGGATCCTATATTACAATGATGGTTTGAAAAGATCTAGTCAACCAAATCATCCATAAAATTGGAATTACAAGTTGTAGTAATTTTATATCTTCCCATAAATTAATTATAAATTATGTGTGAAGATCATTCTCTTCTGGTTTTGATATTTTAATCATGTCAAGTAATCTATTATATTCATTGGATGTGATGTTTTAATCATTAGTAGAAATAATTACATATAAATTAAGACTAAAATTTATGTTATTTATACCATTAAAGGATCTTTTTGTTTTTCCTAGAACCTACAAGTTGTATCATAGTGGTCATAAGTTTAATTTATAATGATTTATTACATGTTGACTGGTTGTATGCATTCAAATCTTATTTTAATTATATCAATTTGTTTTAATATATGAAACCGTAATATCTTCCCTTTATTTGTTCTCATTGACATTACCTATAAATATATAATATTAAAAATGAAGAAGCATCTTAAGAACACCATCTAGAGATGCCAAAGGCCCTGACTATAAAAAATATAGACTACACATCATATACTTACCACATACATGACATTTTCTTTTTTTTTTCACATCCATATTCCATGATAAAGGCAGATATATATGATGAAATTGGATATAATACCTAACAAAAGCAGATTGATGTGTGGATCCAGATAGACTGGCACATGTCTTGAATAACTATATGCCATATAACCATTGTACACAATGTGTAGTACCCAATTTCACCCATCTGAAAACATGGGGTGTCCCAGGGAACCGTGTATCAGATACTCGACATGGGGACTGATGATCCATTTAAATTGAGGATAAATGAAATTTATTATGATTACACATATTTTATATCAAACATGTACATGGAAAGAAACATGGCCAGTCTATAGGCATGTGCTGCAAATAAGTGTAGGAGGCAGTATATTCCATGTAATCTACTGTAAATAGTGTGTCAAGTTTTTCATGGAGAAAATTTTAATATATAATAAAACCTATTCACTTTTTTCCTTTATCATTTTTTTGAAAAATTATATTCCATGTCATAGGATTTATAATTATATATTAATTCTATTCTGTGTTAAAATTTTGGATATGCACACAGTGTTTCCTCCAAGTACACTCGTGTACTATATTAATTTTAAATGAATTTTATTTTTTTAGCATTATAGATGATGGTGGTTTTAGGGTGCTTGGATTTAATTATGATAAAATTAATTTTTTGGATTAATTCGTGGAACATTATCTTAATTAAATAAAGAATTTAAGTTATTGATAACAATATTGAAAATGTATTCTCATTGCTTCATGTGTGGATGATCATGAGATTTTACTATCCCCATGTTTGTGATTTGTTTATTTAATTTATTGATGGTTTTCATTTCATACCATCCTTATTATGTAAGAGCATGTGTTTACATAGTTTCTTTTATATAAATATGATTAATCCAATTCAATGTATCCCCTCACATGTGTGTGAGTAAAATATTATGTAAGGAGGGAGCTCATAGGTGAGATGAGATTGATTGAGTTAAGGAGATGAGGAAAAATCAATAGAGGTGATACATATGAGCCAAAGTTTGAATGATACAACATGAACCAATCTTTGGTTGAAGTATTTCTCCCCTATGGTTGAGGGATAGTCCATTGTCTTCTATATAAAATTACCATTAGAGAATCTCATTATCATGACACTTATATTTTATTTATGTTATATTCATGGTTAATTATTTATGTATGGTTATGTTTCATGATCGCCTAATAAATGAACTAACAAGAATGCAATATGGAATAATATATAATTAGATTATGTGTGAATTTTTTTATCAAACATGGTTAATCACTTAAGTCAAATACATTTAATATTAACTCTAAATTTGAAAATCTAAAATAGTATTTAAGAATAATGCTAAAAATCCATAAACTAAAATATTAAGTCTGTATAGCCTTCCATATCTTAAGTTTGAATTGATCTAAAAGTTCAAAGTTCTTGAAAAATGAAAGTTGGGGTGCTTTCAGTTATCATGGAACTTTTAGCTTGATTTTATGGTTGAAATAACTTAGTTTTCTTCAAGGGTTTCCTTCCCAAAAATGAATTGGTATAATATAGAGGAAAGTTTTGAGAAAATATTTAAAAACAAGATTTCAATATTGGTTCATCCACATCGGATCAAGTAACTATGAGTTAATGTATTTTGGAAAGACATTCCAACCTAAAACCCACCAAATAACTTATTAGAGCTCCCATGTGAGTGGATGTGGTTCAAGTTCAGAGTCAAGGAGAAACCAATCCAAGGAGATATAAGAGTGGATGGGTGGAAAGCTATAAAAACGAACTTCAATTGGTTCAATGTGTTTCTCCCCAAGGTTAATGTTTAGATTATCAACCACTAGATAAACTAACCATTAGTATAAGATCATGATAATATCCTTTATTTTATTTCTGTTAAGTTGCGTGGTTATTTCATTACGGATTTTTTGTTGTTATCACATAACTAATGAATTAATAAGAATATAATATGGAACTAAAATAAGATGAATTATGCCTAAATATATCTAAGACATGTTTAATCAATTAAGTAATCACACTTAATATTAACAAGAATGTTATAGAGATAATAATTGTAAATTTATTCATAAAAGGATTAAATCTCTCAATAAAATATTAATTTGGTATAACCTTACATTAATTTTGTTAAAATTGAATCATAGTTCAATGTGCTTGACCAGCCAAAGTTGGGGGGCTTTCAATTATAGAGGAATTCTAACATGAGGTTTTGGGTTGACATAACTTGGTTTCCATAAAGGGTTGACTGCCAAAGTATGACTTGGTCTAACTGAGAGGAAAAGGTTGAGGAAATATAAATTAATTATTTTAGGATTTCGGAGTCCACTCAGCAGATCAAGGAACATTGAGTTAATGCAGTTGGAATTTGTAATGTCTACCTAAAACCATTCGAGTTTCCTAACCAACCAAATTTGGTGTAATGAGAAGGGGAATATGGATCATTTCCACTAGAATATCCAAGCAATAAGATATTCCAAATCCAATGGTGAGGGATATTGGGTTTAGATAAAATAGTTGGATACTAATAAATATATATATATTTATTTGTCTAAATTTTATTTGATAAATTACTAAAATTATGCTTATCTTATTTGATAGAAATAGTAATAAAATAACATCAAACGTATCATTTTGATCCATACTGGAGAAGCAAAACCTTATCACTTACACAAATTTCCAAGAGTGACAAAGGCTCTTACATGTCATCCTTCTCCATGAAAGGAAATTTTATATGCTAGAAGAACCTTTACCAGTTGTGCTTGGAAATGAGGCAAGTGATGAAGAAATATCTCTCTATGATAAAATTTTGCATGATGCTACAAATGTTCATTACATTAGGCTATCAACCATGTCCAATGAGATTTTGAAGCAACATGAGGATATGGATTCCTATAGCATGATGTATCACCTTTGTAAACTCTATTAAGAGAAGGAGATATAGTAGAGGTACAAGATCTCTATTGCTTTTTCCATAACTAATCTTGGAGATTCTGCACTAAATGAGCCTCATGTAGTCATGTTAATTAGCGACATTGAACACCTGGACATCTTAGGGATTAAATTACCAGATGAGTTGCATACAAATCCCATAATTTCATCACTACCCAAGACCTTATCCATATTTATTGTGAATTATACTATGAGAAATAATTAGAAGAGTCTTTCAGAACATCTGACTTTGATTCTCCAACTGCATAAGGACAGGGGCATGATAAACCCCTAGTCCTTATGGTGAACAAGAAAAGTAAGAAGTAAAAGGGTTGCAAGACTTATAAAAATTCTAAAACTCCAAATAACCATCCTTCCAAGAAGGGGAAGATCCAAATTCAAAGTAAGGAAAAGGAAGAAATATGTTTTTCATGTGGCAAGCTTGGGCATTGGAAGAGGAACTACACCTGAAAGGAAGGGGTATCTAAAGTTGTGTTCTTTATCAAGTGAAATCTTTCTATATTTTCACATTGGGTATTAGATATATTTTTGGTTCTCACATCTGTATCCAAATTCAAGAAGCATGTAGATTCTATAAGATTTCCATAAGAGAGGTGGATATACAATCTACCAATGGTGTGAGGCTGGTTTCTCTTTCCATTAGTGACAACCACCTTTCATTTCCAACTATAATGATTTTGGTTTTAATATATTTTTATTATCTACCTACAATTACCAAGAACATAATTAATCTGTCATGTTTAGATATATATGGGTTTATTTTCAAATTTGTAAATAAAAGTTGTTTCTTTTATAATTAAAACCTATTTTATGGGATGACACATTTGAATAATGGTATTTATGTATTAAATTATGAAAATCATGTGTTAAAAATTGATAATAAATCATGTTCACGTGACTAATATAACAACCAGTTGTGGCATCACTATATTGGTCATGTAAATGAGAAGCTTTTGACAAAGCTTTATAAAGATGGCTATTTAGACTCTTCTGAGCTAAAACCACTTGATATATGTAATTCTTGTTTGCAAGGAAAAATGAAAAACCCACAATTTGGTGGATAGGGTGAATGGGCCAAAAATCATCTAGGATTGTTACACACTAATGTGTGTGGACCACTTATAGTAGAATCTAGAGGTGGATATTCTTAATTCATAACTATAAGGCCCCGGCCTTAAACCTTACTTAATATTGAATTAAATGAATAATTCAAATTGAGGATCTTTTCAGGTTTAGAGTTTTAGATAATTAGATCATAAAACATGTATTACATTCCACATTTAAGAAAAGTGGTTACATAAAAGATAGTATTCATTTTTCCCATCAACGAAAACATATTTAAAATAAAACATTGATTCTTTCTTGACACTTCCTTGACACTATAATCATATCATGTACCTTTCCCTTGACCTATGAAAAACATTTCAAAAACTTGGGATGAGCATAAAAAGCTTAGTAAGGGTTATAAAAATATTGAAAGGAAACATGAGTTCATATATACATAAGAATGAAATCATACTTTACCCATAAAACATAGGCACTTTAACATACCTCATCAAATCATGAATAAATCATAGAAATCATAAGACATAAAGGTAACTTGAGGCATCCATAACATTCTTACGTAGGGAGTAACCCTCTTGGTTACGTTTGGAATACCCATCACAGTATATTCCCTAAATCTCTTCGGAGAAACCTTAAAATTTCACTCCTTCATGTTACCCAATGCATTGGAGAGCTATATCGGGCTCACCCGCCCTTAGTTTATCACGGAACCACCCGTCTTCAGAATAATGCCCAAGAACCACAACATAATCGTATCACATAAAACATGCATAAAGGAAACATAACATTTCCAACTTTCAATCACAAGATATCAATACAACACATTGATATAAAAACATTATTAAAACCATTTTCAATACCAAAATAAAAGAAAAGTAAAACATTTTATTTATTTTTCTAAAAAAAAGTATGGCTTGTAGAGGAAGCTGAAACTCATATAATGGTCACGGTGGCGGAGAAGTTGTTATCGCCGCATACGTACGACAAAAAAAACATTCCCTTTTTTTTTAGTAAAAGATTCATATAAAAATGATTCCTTTTGAATAAACGTAAAATTCAAAGGGGTTTACACACTGTATAAAAGAAGGTTGTGTATAAAACAAAATATGCCTCAATGAAAGGAGATTGAGACGATGTCCCATACCTCGTATCCGACTTGACTTGATTGTTCTTTAATATACTGAATAACAAACTTGAGTTAATTTCTACTTGCTTAAGAACCTTTTTCAAGTTCATTATTCCTTTTATATCACTTATTACCATGTCATGAACACTATGTAATTATTTTAGTTAATAATGGCCGTTTTAACGATCATTGGTACTTGAGTCAAAATATGCTCTTTATAATTACAAGTTGTTCATGTATCCATTATATCCAGAGTTATACTTATGATGTATATATCATATATATCATATATATCCAGTATATACATGCATTTATAATATTACACAACGTTTAGAGGTAAGAAATGAAATGCACCGTTCATGGAGGCAGTAAGACGTACGTACGCATGAACGCTACTTTCATTTCTATTTCGTATTTTATGGAATTAAAACATAATGATACATAATAGTATTTTTATTCCAGTATGGTATAATATATAATATCATTAAATATATCCTTTATACATACCGCATATGGTATTAACGAATCAAATCACTTTGAGGGGGCGGTAGTCCGCACTTCCTAAAATGAAGATATCGCGTTTACTCATAATGGTAACCACAAAGATATGCCATAAATGATAAAATACAGAAGATTAAGTAAAAAATAAACATATTATATATAATATATAAATATAGTGACATCTTAATAGCCACCTTTGAAGGTGATATATGAGTATTGAACAATCATCGTTTCGTGAGGCAGAAATTCGCCATCCACGGAAACAGTATGTTCTTTAACCATTAGATGTAGGTGTGTGTAAGTGTAGCGTGAATCCTTATCATAACAACATCCTAGTATATTTAAGATACTGTTTTTTTTTACAAAATAAATGAATAAAAAGATTTTATGGGGTTGGAGAAGAAAAATAAAACATAAGAACACAAGAGAAGACACTACCTTTAAATCGGGTAACTCTTTTTGATTTGAGCTCAAAGGCTTCCTTGGGAAGACTTCTGCCAAAAGTGAGGCTTATAGGAGTTATATAGGGATGTGGAGAGACAAAATGGGCAGGGGTTTTCCAATCCAAAGGCTTTGGAAGTGTGGGTAAGGAGGTAGAGGTGGGAGCCTTTTATAAGAAGAGAGGAGGGGCACTCTTGGAAAGTAAAGAAATGTTACTTTATTTTAAAATGAGTTTCAGATTTAAAAGGACCCACATTGATATAATTCGAGGATAAGGTGATAAGGGTTCGAAATCCACACATCCAATAGGTTTTGGACATGTTTATGTCATAGATTTTACATTATCTTTTCATTTTATTTAAATCGTTAAATAATGAGGTAATCGCTGCATCATCATGGTGTCATAAATAATTTAATTTATTTAATGTCTAAAAATTATAAAAAATAATAATATGATGTAGGAAATATTTTTATATTTCCAATGAATATTTATAGTCAAAACTCTGACTTGTATAACCCCATGTAAAAATTGTTTTAGTAAAACAACTCATGTTTGTGTCATTTTTATTTTAACATTAAATAAAAAGATATTAATGTCATTATCCTACCAAAGTGGCTCCATGGGGTCCCCAAGTTGACCCATGGATTGTATTGGTCGTCCATGACACATCCAATAAGGTTAGGACATGTTTTGAGCTCATCTCATATTATTAAAACATTATTCTTACCTTAAATTACACTAATTATCTCTAATCGCGATTAAAAACACAAAAGTTACTATTCACCAAAAATTATTTTAATCCCATTGAACCACATTTTACATCTTAATGACAACCATGTATGTCGAATTTTTGAAATTCAAACCACAGAGGTGGTAAATTTTCATTTAAACGAAAAATCAGTTTTTATAAGTACCACTTAGTGGTTTCACTATTCATTAAAAATTGAAGTTTTCCAGAAAAAACCAAAACTTCACCCTAAGATATATTTGATATTCCGAATTCAAAAATGATGTCTATTTTACAAAATTTAAAACATATAAGTTGCATTAATTAATTTAAAAATTAATTCCCGCTGTCAGAGCAAATAGCGTGTTTTTATGAAACAGTAAGTATTAAAAGATTGACACTAGTTTAAGTCCAATTTCAAAGTGAAATTAATTCCAATGACCACTATTGGATTAAATGGTAAAAATATATTCTAATTGAACTTCAAAACCAATTCAAAATATAATCTAATCATATAAATAAATTAGATTAAAAAGTGGTTTTGAATTAAAATACAACATTTTTCACTATTCATTAAAAAATGAACATTATTAGAAAAATACAAGAAATTTATCCAAAGTAAATTTAAATGTACCAATAATAAAGAATAAGTTTATTTTGACAAATATAGATTATAAAATTGTCAAAAGATAGATTTAAAAATGGTTTGCCATCAAAAGGCAGTAAAACAATCTTTTAAAAATATTAGTGTATTCCATGCTTAAGATTGGATTTATTCTCATTTTAAGCCTCTAAAACACTATCTAATTCTTTAATAGACATAGATAAAAATATCTATTATTCATTACTTACTTGGGATGTTACATCCTTCCCCCCTTTAGAAAATTGCATCCCCGTAATTTATTTACTTATCGAATAAGTGGGGGTATTTATCCCTCATTGCATTTTCAGATTTCCATGTTGCCTATTCAACCATGTGGTTTTTTCACAAAACCTTTACCTGATGAATCACCTTATTCCATAACACTTTCTCCCTGTGGTCAAGAATATGGACAGGTTGTTCCTCATAAGATAGGTTCTCTTCCATCTGAACTACCTCTGGACTCAAAACATGAGATGGATCTGGCATATACTTTCTCAACATCGAAACATGAAAAACATTGTGTACCTGAGATAAACTCGGAGGTAAAGCCACTCGGTAAGCAACTGATGCAACTCTCTCCAGAATTTCATATGGTCTAATGAACCTTGGACTCAGCTTTCCTTTCTTAAAAAATCGCATCACACTTTTCCATGGTTATACTTTGAGAAAAACATGATCACCTACCTCAAAAGAGAGATCCTTCCTCCTATTGTCTGCATAACTCTTCTGCCTGCTCTGAGCTGTTCTAATGTGTTTCTGTATCAGGTGAAATTTTTTTGCCAACTCTTCTACAAATTTTGGTCCCATCAAATTCCTTTCACCCACTTCAACCCAGAAAGCTGGAGTTCGACACTGCTTCCCATATAATGCCTGAAATGGTTCCATCTGTATACTGGAATGAAAACTGTTATTATAAGAAAATTCAACCAAAGAAAGATGTTGGTCCCAACTTCCCTGATAATCCATCGAACAAGCACGTAGCATATCCTCTAAAGTCTGGATCGTTCGTTCTGACTACCCATCTGATTGAGGATGAAAAGCTCTACTAAAATTTAATTCAGCACCCAACGACTTCTGAAGACCTTTCCAAAAGTTAGAAGTGAACATGTGATCACGGTCAGATACAATGGAGAGAGGAACTCCATGTAACCTGACTATCACTTTAAGATACAAATGGGAAAGTTGATCTAGGGAAAAAGTATCTCATATAGCAAGGAAATGAGTAGATTTGTTCAAGTGATCAACAATAACCCAGATTGCATTATTACCTCGAGATGTCTTCAGTAATCCCACAACAAAGTCCATGGTTATTTTCTCCCATTTCCACTCTGGCACTGGTAAAGGTTGAAGCATCCCTTTCAGTAACTTCAACTCTTCTTTAACCTGTTGACAAGTCAAAAACATCACAGTAAAATCAGCAATATCTCTTTTCATTTCGTCCCACCAGTAATACTCCCAGAGATCTCTATACATCTTAGTACTGCCAAGATGAACTGAAAACGGAGAACTATGAGCTTTACATAACAACTCTCTATTTAACTGTGAATCACAAGGCACACACAATCTCTTCCCAAATCTCAAAACACAATCATTATCAATGTTGAATTCAGGCAACTTACCTTTCTGAACTAGCTCTACCTTTTTCTGCAACTCACTGTCTTGCTTCTGTGCTTGCCTGATTCTATCTGATAGAGAAGATTTCACTGATACCTGAAACAAAACAGAAGGACTTCCTGCACAAACCACTTCCATGCCAAATTTCATCAAATCAAAAACCAAAGGATCTTGTTCCAAACGTAGGATGGATAATGAAGTATTACTTTTCCAACTCAAAGCATCAGCCACTTTATTTGCTTTTCCAGGATGGTAATGAATTGTAAAATCATAATCCTTGATTAATTACAGCCATCTCCTCTGTCTCATGTTCAATTATTTCTGAGTGAATATATACTTTAAAATTTTGTGATCAGTATATATTTCACACTTTACTCTATACAAATGATGCCTCCAAATTTTTAAAGCGAAAACAACAGAAGCTAATTCCAAATCATGTGTAGGGTAATTTACCTCAAGATTTTTCAACTGTCGTGAAGAATAAGAAATTACCTAATCATTATAAATTAGGACGCAACTAAGTCCTTTCAATGAAGCATCACTGTATATAACAAACTCACCATTCCTGGAAGGCAGTGCCAAAACTGGAGCATTCACCAATCTTCTTTTCAGTTCCTGAAAACAGTCATCACATTCTTTTGTCCAGATAAACTTAACACCCTCTGAGTTAGCTTCGTCATTGGACTAGATAACCGTGAAAAATTTCTAACAAACCTTCAGTAATAGCCTTCCAAACCAAGGAAGCCACAAATCTCAGTTACATTTATGGGTCTTGGCCATTATTCAACAACCTTTTTTTTGCAGGATCAACAGTTATCCCATATTTAGAAACAATATAACCAAGGAAAGAAATTTGTTGCAACCAAAACTCACACTTGCTGAATTTCCCATACAATTTCTTTTCTTTCAAGGTTTGAAAAATAACCCTTAAATGTCTTTCATGCTCTTCTTTACTTTTAGAAAACACCAAAATATCATCAATGAAAACAACCACAAACTTATACAAGAACTCATAGAAAATTCTATTCATTAAGTCCATGAATATAGAAGGTGCATTGGTTAGCCCGAAAGACATTACTAAAAATTCATAATGGCCATATCTTGTACAAAACGCAGTCTTCGGAACATCTGCTTCCTTTACCTTAAGCTGATGGTACCCCGATCTCATGTCAATATTTGAAAAATACTGAGCTCCCTGGAGCTGATCAAACAAATCATCGATATGAGGCAAAGGATATTTTTTCTTAATAGTGATGTTATTAAAGGCTCTATAATCAATGAAAAGTCTCATAGAACCATATTTCTTTTTGACAAATAAAACAGGGGCACCCCATGGTGATGTGCTAGGTCGAATGAAACCTTTCACTAATAAATCTTGCAATTGCTCCTTCAACTCTAAAAGTTCAATTTGAGCCATTTGATAAGGGGGTTTTGAAATTGGCTTAGCATCAGGAAATAAGTCAACAGTAAACTCAACTTCCCGACCTGGTATTATTCCAGGAAACTCATCAGGAAAAACATCAGGATACTCATTTACCACTGGCACATCATTAATCTGAATAGTTCCCTTGTTTTCAACAATATGTGCAAGGTAACATTCATTTCCATCTTTTACAAGTTTCTCAGCCTCTTGATATGTTATCAACAGTAATGGTTCATTCTTGTACACAAACTGAAAGTCTTTCTAAAGATAAACTTCTTTAGCTCTACAATCAATCTTAGCATGGTAAATAGAGATCCAATCCATACCTAGGATAACATAAAACTCTATTATAGGTAAAACAATAAGGTTCGCAAGTATGTTCTTTCCACAGATAAGGATAGGAAGATTCTTATAAATTTTTTTTCCTCCACATTTCCCCCAGGTGTTTTTACCACAAGTTCAGGAGTCATTTCTTGAGATGGTATTCCCATTTTACTAGAAAAGGTTTCAGAGATGAAAGAATGTGTAGACCCCGAATCAAACAACACACTGGCATAATCTGAAAAAACAAAAAAAGTACCTGATACAACTTCATTTGATGGCCCGACATCTTCTGAAGTAGTTGCAAAGGATTTAACCACCCCTTTCTGCTTGTAGTCTAACTGCTTCCCATCACTCTAGCTCTTTGTCGGACACTCATTTGCATATTGACCCATCTCATTTCACTTAAAACATTTCACTAACTGCAAATAAAATTTGGACTTACCATCACCTTGATCTTTTTCAGTGCAATCACGATCCTTATGTCCCATCTTACCACATCGGTAGCACTTTCTAGAATTCAGAAGACATTCCCCAGCATGCCTTTTTCCACATTTATCACAAACTGGAAACTTAGTTTTCTTACCATCAGACTTTTCTGAATAATTCTTTCCTTTCTCCTGCCACCTCGGTCTCTTCTTCTACTGGTTGTTATAGAACACTTGGTCATCGGTAAACTCCATTTCCACCTTATCAGCACATCGAACAAGATTTTCATTACTTTTGAACTCACGAGAAGCTAAAGCCCTTTGATATTTTGACTTTAATCCTGAGTAAAAATGATTGATTTTACTATCAAGGCCTCAGATAAAATTTGGAGCATACCTTGCCAATCGAGTGAACCTTTCTTCATAGGCATCCACTGAGTCTTCCTCTTGCCTCAATTCCAAGAATTGATTTTCTATCCTAAGTCGAACAGCCTTAGGAAAATACTTCTCAAGAAACATACCTTTAAATGCATCCCAGTCAAGAGTATCAATCTCATCAGCGTCCCTGATATTTCTAACCATCGACCACCACTGATCTGCTTCACCCTCCAAATGGTAAATAGAAAGACTAACCTTTTGATTGTCTGAACACCCCATGACATCGAAAATCTTCTCTAGTGATCTAATCCACCCTTCATCTAGCACAGGGTCAGATATTCCTCTGAATGATGGGGGATGTTGCCTCATGAAATGTTCCACCACTGACATGTTCCTCTGTGGTTGATCTGGCTGATCTCATGCATGGATACCACCACCATTTATCGCTTCAGTCAACTACGCCATTACTGTAACGAACTGTTCAGTTCCAATTCTGACCATCTCAGGATGCTGATTTGGAAGGTTATTTCCTTATGTATGCCTTCCTAGCACTGATTCCCTATTTCCTCTGTGTAAAACCATTCTGAACAAACATGTCTTAGATGAAGCAACATGGTAATCTTCAAATGCTATATAATTTCAATTTGACCATAAAAAAAATTTGGATAATAATTTAATAGAATTATAACTCCTAAAGTTTTCGAAACCGACCTATGATACCAACTATAAGGCCCCATCCTTAAACCTTACATAATATTGAATTAAATGAATAATTCACATTGAGGATCTTTTCAGGTTTAGAGTTTTAGAGAATTAGATCATAAAACATTTATTACATTCCACATTTAAGCAAAGTGGTTACATAAAAGATAGTATTCATTTTTCCCATCAACGGAAACATATTTAAAATACAACATGGATTCTTTCTTGACACTTCCTTGACACTATCATCATATCATGTACCTTTCCCTTGACCTGTAAAAAACATTTCAAAAACATGGGATGAGCATAAAAAGATCAGTAAGGGTTATAAAAATATGGAAAGGAAACATGAGTTCATATATACATAAGAATGAAATCATACTTTACCCATAAAACATAGGCACTTTAACATACCTCATCAAATCATGAATAAATCATAGAAATCATAAGACATAAAGGTAACTTGAGGCATCTATAACATTCTTACGTAGGGAGTAACCCTCTTGGTTACGTTTGGAATACCCATCACAGTATATTCCTTAAATCTCTTTAGAGAAACCTTAACGTTTCACTCCTTCGCTTTACCCAATGCATTGGAGAGCTATATCGGGCTCACCCGCCCTTAGTTTATCACAGAACCACCCGTCTTCATAATAATGCCCAAGAACCACAACATAATCGTATCACATAAAACATGCATAAAGGAAACATAACATTTCCACCTTTCAATCACAAGATATAAATACAACACATTGATATAAAAAAATTATGAAAACAATTTTCAATACCAAAATAAAAGAAAAGTAAAACATGGTATTTATTTTTCTAAAAAAAATTATGGCTTGTAGAGGAAGCCGAAACTCAAATAATGGTCACAGCGGCGGAGAAGTCGTTGTCGCCGCATACGTACGACAAAAAAAAATTCCATTTTGTCGTTTAGTAAATGCTTCATATAAAAAAGATTCCTTTTGAATAAAAATAAAAGTCAAAGGGTTTTATACACCGTATAAAATAAGGTTGTGTATAAAACAAAATATGCCTCAATGAAAGGAGATTGAGATAAAGTCCCATACCTCGTATCCGACTTGACTTGATCGTTCTTTAATCTCCTGAATAATAAACTTGAGTTAATTTCTACTTTATTAAGAACCTTTTTCAAGGTCATTATTCCTTTTATATCACTTATTACCATGTCATGAACACTATGTAATTATTTTAGTTAATAATGGTCGTTTTAACGATCATTGGTACTTGAGTCAAAATATGCTCTTTATAATTACAAGTTGTTCATGTATCCATTATATCCAGAGTTATACTCATGATGTATATATCATATATATCATATATAACTAGTATATACATGAATTTATAATATTACACAATGTTTAGAGGTAAGAAATGAAATGCACCGTTCATGGAGACGGTAAGCCGAACGAACGTATGAACGCTACTTTCATTTCTATTTCGTATTTTATGGAATTAAAACATAATGATACACAATAGTATTTTAATTAAAGTATGGTAAAATATATAATATCATTAAATATATCCTTTATACGTACCACATATGGTATTAACTAATCAAATCACTTTGAGGGGGCGGTAGTCCGCACTTCCTAAAATGAAGATATCGTGTTTACTCATAATGGTAACCATAAAGATATGGCATAAATGAATAATACAGAAGCTTAAGTAAAACATAAACATATAATATATAATATATAAATAAAGTGACATCTTAATGGCCACCTTTGAAGGGGATATATGAGTGTTGAACAATCATCGTTTCGTGAGGCAGAAATTCTCCATCCACGGAAATAGTATGTTCTTTAACCATTAGATGTAGCTGTGTGTAAGTGTAGCCCGAATCCTTCTTATAACAAAATCCTAGTTTATGTAAGATACTTTTTTTTACAAAAGAAATGAATAAAAAGAGTTTATGGGGTTGGAGAAGCAAAATAATACATAAGAACACAAGAGAAGGCACTACCTTTAAATCGGGTAACTCTTTTTGATTTGAGCTCAAAGGCTTCCTTGGGAAGACTTCTGCCCAAATTGAGGCTTCAAGAAGTTAGAGAGGGATGTGGAGAGAAAAAATGGGCAGGGGTTGGCCGAGCCAAAGGCTTTGGAAGTGTCGGTAAGGAGGTAGAGGTGGAGGCCTTTTATAAGAGGAGAGGAGGGGCACTCTTGGAAAGTAAAGAAATGTTACTTTATTTTAAAATGAGTTTCGGATTTAAAAGGTCCCAAATTGATATAATTATAGGATAAGGTGATAAGGGTTCTAAATCCACCCATACAATAGGTTTTTTACATTTGTAAGTCATATATTTTACATTATCTTTTCATTTTATTTAAATCGTTAAATAATGAGGTAATCGTTGCATCATCATGGTGTCATAAATAATTTAATTTATTTAATGTCTAAAAATTATAAAAAAATACTATGATGTAGGAAATCATTTTAGCTTTACAATGAGTATTTATAGTCAAACCTATGACTTTTATAACCCCATGTAAAAATTGTTTTAGTAAAACAACTCATGTTTGTGTCATTTTTATTTTAACATTAAATAAAAAGATATTAATGTCATTTTCCTACCAAAGTGGCTCCATAGGGTCCCCATGCTGACCCATGGATTGTATTGGTCGTCCATGACACATCCAATAAGGTTAGGACATATGTCTAGCTCATCTCATATTATTAAAACATTATTCTTACCTTAAATTACACTAATTACCTCTAATCACGATTAAAAACTTAAAAGTTACTATTCACCAAAAAATTATTGTAATCTCGTTGAACCACATTTTACTTCTTAATGAAAACCATGCATGTTGGATTTTTGAAATTCAAACCACAGAGGTGGTAAAATTTCATTTAAACGAAAAATCAGTTTTTATAAGTACCACTTAGTGGTTTCACTATTCATCAAAAATTGAAGTTTTCCAGAAAAAAACCAAAACTTCACCATAAGCTATATTTGATATTCTGAATTCAAAAATGATGTCTATTTTACAAAATTCAAAACATATAAGTTGCATTAATTAATTTAATAATTACTTCCCGCTGTCAGAGCAAATAGCGTGTTTTTATGAAACAATAAGTATCAAAAGATTGACACTAGTTTAAGTCAATTTTCAAAGTGAAATTAATTCCAACGAACACTATTGGATTAAATTGTAAAAATATATTCTAATTTAACTTTAAAACCAATTCAAAATATAATCTATTAATATAAATAAATTATATTGAAAAGAGGTTTTGAATTAAAATACAACATTTTTCACTATTCATTAAAAAAATGAACATTATCAGAAAAATACCATAAATTTATCCAAATTAAATTTCAATGTCCCAATCATAAAGAATAAGTTTATTTTGACAAATATAGCTTATAAAATTGTCAAAAGATATATTTAAAAATGGTTTTCCATCAAAAGGTAGTAAAACAATCTTTTAAAAATATTAGTGTATTCCATGATTAAGATTGGATTTATTCTCATTTTAAGCCTCTAAAACATGATATAATTCTTTTATAGACATAGATAAAAATATCTATTATTCATTACTTACTTGGTATGTTACAATAACTTTTATTGATGACTTGAGTAGATATGTATATATTTACTTGATGAGTTATAAGTCTCAGTCCTTTGAGAAATTCAAGGAATTCAAGAATGATGTAGATAATCAACAAGGTAAGAATATAAAGAATCACTACCACAAATATGGCCTTTATCAGCACTATAAAAGGGAATTAACAGTTCTAGAAAATTGTTGTTAATCAAGGCGAAGATAAAAGGGGGTCCCTTTTATCAGTGATCATAAAATCACTGATAAAGGCCAAATTTATCAGCGCTAAAAAAAGTGCTAATAAAAGGTGTATTTTATCAGTGCTAAAAAAAGGCATTGATAAAAAGGTCCTTTATTAGTGCTTTTTAATCATTGATAAAAGACCCATTTTATTAGTGCCTTTTTTAAGCGCTGATAAAAGTCAAAAATATTTATAAAAAAGTTAAAAATAATATATTACTGCGGGGATCTTTTAACCACACTTGACCCCCCCTATCAGTGCTAGGCGGATCCCCCTCCCTTTCACCTCGCACATTGCACTTTCCCATGCAACCCCCTCTCACATTCCCGTGTGCCCATTCTTCCACTAGAACTCAAACCCTAGACCTCCCCCCTTGCGCGCCTTCACCTTTACCACTAATCTATTTAGTTTTTTTCTCCATTTTATGATATATCTATTTATTTATATATTTATAAATATATAGTTCTATTTATTCGTATATTAATATATATATTTATTCATATATTAATATATATCTATATATATTTATATATATATATATATATATATTTAATTATAATTTGTTATCAGTATATTTATTTGTATATTAATATATATTTATAAGATTAGTTTTAAATACATTTATAAAATATGGTTTTTATGTGTGTTTATAAATAAATACATACATACATACATACATACATATATATATACAACACACACAACCCATAGACACACACACACACACATATATATATATATATTTATGAATAAATAAAAATATATGTGTATCTGAAAAGCCATAGAATGTTAAAACGACCATAACTTCTAATCCAGAAGTCTATTTTAACTCCACACCAAGTCAAATTGAATAAAATGAAACAATAATCGATATGATATGTCGTACGGGCCTAGTGGACATCTGGATCAGAAGTTATAGCTATTTTAATGTTAAAAAATCAGTGTATCTTGACTAAAAACTTAGTTTTGGAGGCCTTCTAGGACTATTTTGGCCTCAAAAAAATGTGACATAAGGTTTCTCTTTGGTCACTAGAGTGTATATCTCATCATAGGCTTTGATTGGATATGTTGTAGAGCTCCAACGAACACCCGGATCAAAATTTATGGCCATTTAAATTTTGAGTTACATTTTTAACTTATTTTAGATCTTTTATTAATTTTTTTGATTTTTTGTGTCTTTAAATTGTTATTAAATGATTATTAGTCAATGATAATTAAAAAATTATTAATTAATAGTATTTTTTAAAATATTTTAAATCCATTTTTACTAAATTTATTATATATTAAATGTAATAATCTATTGATACTTATCTAAAACATATTTAAAAAATATAAATTATTTTTAAATAAATATAAATATATTTATATATCAATATACTTTTTTCATGAAAAATTATTATTTTTTGAAATATAAACTTCATAATCACTAGTAAAAATTGCTGATAAAGCCCCCCTTTATCAGTACTACTAAAAAAAGCTCTGATAAAGGTGTCCCTTTTAACAGTGCTAAAAAAATCACTGATAAAGGGTCACTTTTAATATCTCTTTTTTTATCACTATTAAAAGTACCCATTATCAGTGCTTTTTTTAGCACTAATAAAGGGTGGTTATATGGAAACCTAGTTTTTTGGTAGTGAATCTTCGATTAGAATGAGGTGGTGAATATCTTAACCAAGAGTTCATTGACTTTCTATGGTATTTTGGTATTCTATCTCAACTCACTCTACCTTACACACCACAGTGGAATGGTGTTAGTGAAAGGAGGAATCATACCTTTTTTGACATGGTAAGGTTGGTGATGATTCATGAAAATACTCCATTATCCTTTTGGGGATATTCATTACAAATACTGGCATACACATTAAACCAAGTACCTCTTAAAGTGGAAAATGTAATTCCCTTCTAGTTATGGATTGGAAAGAAACATATTTTATCACCTAAACATGTATGGGGTTGCGAGGTGTTTGTTAAGGTCTTATCAGAAAACAAAACTAGCTCCTCGGGGCATGAGGTGTATCTTTATAGGGTATCCCAAGGAAACGAAGGGTTACTACCAATACAACTCCTCAGAAAATAAAGGTATTGTCACCAAAAAAGCCTCTTTCTTGAGAGGGATCACATCTTCAAAAAGGATAGTGGGAGGAAGATTGACTTCAATGAAGTTGATGCTCAAGACACACAAGAATTGGTACATGAATATATTCCTTAGGTCTCCATGGAAGAAGTAGTTCCCAAAACACAAGTACTACATAGGATCATAAGAGAGGTAAGACAACCATAGAGATATGGTCTTCTAGTCATCGGGGATGGTGACTCATTATTGGTTGACAATGATGAACCTTTATACTACAAGGAGGCAGTAGAGATCTCATAAGCTACAACATGGCTAGAGGATATGAATTTTGAGATGGATTCCATGTATTAAAACCGTTTTTGGGTTCTAGTTGATGCACTAGTTGATGTAAATCCTGGCAGATGAAAATGGGTATTCAAGAGGAAACTAGACATGGAAGGTAAAATAAATACCTATAAATTAAGGTTAGTGGCTAAAGTTTTTAAACAGTGTCAATGAATTGAATATGGTGGAACCTTTTCTCCAGCTTCAATGTTTAAATCCATTATAATCATAAATATTATAGAAACTTACCGTGACTATGAGATTTGATAGATGAATGTCAAAATGGCATTTCATAATGGGAACCTTCAGGAAGATGTCTATATAACATAACCAAATGGTTTGTGACTCCAGGTGATGCCAAAATAATTTTCAATTTATACAGATCAATTTATGGAATAAATCAAGAATTTAGGTCATAGATCATTCAATTTGATGAATCTGTAAACTAATTTGGTTTCATTAAGAAAAAATGTGAGCCATGTGTTTATAAAAGGTTTAATGTGAATACAGTAATTATCCTAGCAGTATATACTAATGACATATTACGTATTGAAAACATCATACTAGTATTACAATTTGTTAAGGACTAGTTGAACAGGTGTTTAACCATGAAGGACTTAGGTTAAGAAGCCTATATTCTAGGGATGTAGATTATTCGTGATAGATCCAAGAGGCTTCTTGGACTGATTCAAAGTACATATATTAACTAGATACTAAATAGATTTATTATGGAACAATCTAAGAGGGGATTTGTTTCAATGTCACATGGTTGACATATTTCTAAGAGAAAGTTTTCCTATACACAATAAGAGAAATAGATAATGGGTAAGATATCATATAATTATGTGATAGGATTAATCATGTATTCCATGTTATGTATTAGACATAATGTTTCCTACGTATTGAGCATATTTGGAATATATCAAGAATATTAGAGAGAACAACATTGGATTTTTGTTAAGTCTATCCTTATGTATCTAAAAATAACTAAGGATATGTTCCTAGTGTATGGAGGAGACAAGGAGATGGTCATTAGGGTTTATATTGTTTCTGGTTTTCAGATAGATCATAATGATCTGAAGTCACAATAAAGATATGTTTTATATCACAATGAATGATCTATGATCTAGAAGAGTTCAACGAAACTAGTTTTCACTGATTATATAGCAACGTATGAGTATATAGCTAATTCTAATTTGGCCAAAGAATCCATTTGGATTCAGAACTTTTTCCAGGAGCTTGATGTGGTACCTCGTAGTCTAGATCCTATCACATTGTATGGTGGTAATATTGTAGCAATGGCTCTTACAAAAGATCCAAGGTCACACCAAAGGAAAAAAAATATAATGTGGAAGTATCACCTATTGTGGTATTTCTACTAGAGGGGTGAATTTAAAGTGATAATAGTATCTATGAAAGAGAAAATTGAGGACCCCTTAACTAAAGGCATATCTTAGCAGAATCATTAGTATCATATGAGATCTAGTGGACTGAAGGTTGTTAAGAGTTTTCTCTAGTTCAAGTGGGAGTTTTTTGGAGTTGGTGCCTTAGAACCATCTAAATTGAACTTTATGATAAAAATGTATTCATTGTTTTGAATATTAATAAACTCCTTATCAAATCATGATTGTTCTTCTACATAAAATAGTATGTGATAATGTTCAAAGAGTAGTTATTTCACTAAAATTCCATAACAATTCCCCATGATGATGAGAACCTAGAAGTTCTAGGACACTATTATTGAATATATGTTCTATATACGGATGATATCATTCATGGGACACAAATGATATAGTCTATCACTGGTGGAGACTCATAGGAATTTGAGGTACATTCTCACGGTGTACTAATATCTAGTAGGATATTATGAGAATGAGACCCACCAGTAGGAAATATATATTTATATGTGCCATTGGATTTTTTTATATGCGAATGTGTGTGTTTTTCCTTAGACTTTTATATTATTATTAATGAGTATTATGATTTGTACACTTATATGTATTATGGAAAACCATGACGATAGATGTTCGTAGTGAGGTAGGATATGTTGGGTGCATCACGAGTAATATTTCATTAATGAATAATGTGAGAAATGATTTATCCATTATGTTATTTAATGGAATATAATATTGGAGGCCCTTTTATGGAAATTATATAGCTTAAATCAATCCATGTCTATGGTGTGATATAGGTATGTTTTATTTCTAGAACGTCAAAAAAAGAGACATTGAGTATAAAGGTTGATGGCACTGGCATGCAACCTACTTGATTTGAGATAGCATGCTTCAGTGATTATATTACATGGTAAGATTCAATATAAGGTGACATGTCATTACAGAATTAACTTCTTTCTCTATAGGTTCCTTGGGTTGTTGTTAAACACTGTCCTTGATCTTTAGGTTTCTTTGCCTAATGCCACTGAAAAAGAGGCCTAGAGAGTCACACACCAAGTGTATCCAGAATATCAATTGAATGATATATTTATTATTTAATAGGTTAAATCAATATTATTCCTATATGTGGTTTAAAAAATATTTAGGTGTGATTGATCACATTTATTTTATCACTTGTTATTCAATAGAATATGTTTTAATCGAAATATTTAATAAATAATTATTTTCTATTTAGTGAATATAATATTTATTTATGGGTGAAAATGCTACGAAAATTATTTAATAAATAAATAGACATTATCCAAGGAATGATAAATATTGTGGAGGAATAGAAGATAGGGTTTAATGGTCCGGAGAGAAATAATAATATTGAATATTATTTAACTAAAGAATATTTAATTATAATTCAAAAGTTTATTTCATGTCTAGAAATAATATTATTGTTATTATTATTTGACATGAGGTCTTTCTAGGATTAAATAAAATAATCAAGGTCACCTGTGAAATTATTTTATTTTAACCCTATCAATATAAATACCCAATTCTGTTATTTTCTCATTAAGTCAATTCATTTTGTTTGGTTGTACATAATAGATTTGGAGAATCCTCTCAAGCCTAGGGAGCTCCCTTCTCCAAGAACGCTCCTAAGAATGGAGAGCAATCATCCTCCAATGGATCAAAGATAACTCTTTGGAAGAAGATCTCAAATCAATCAAAGGCAGATGATGCAAGGGCAAGGATCTGTTGTGCTAGCACCCAGAGATTTCTTCATTGATGTCTGTAGATTCCTAGAACACATGTGGATCACCACTAGAGTAAATTTTCACATAGTTTCTACAACAAAAATATGTTTCATGGAAGATCTGTCATTCGATTCATTAATGAAGAAATAATTCCTTATAGGTAATTCTTAATCTAATTAAATTAATTATTTATAATATGTTTTGATCTCCTCTCTCTCAGTTGTGGAATTATTATCCATTATCTATTTATTTGATCCAATTCCATGGATTAGGATGTTTATCATCACATAGATATGTGATTAATCATCAATTATGGAGAACAGAAAAGTTGTGCACTTCCCATCACATAATTCTACTATACCTAGAACCTACAATGTGTGAGGATTGATGTTTCTTATACTTTAATAATGGTAGGAATATATCAATCAGATCTATTTGAACAGCTAAGGACTATTGTTAAGGATATCCTTAAGTATATTAGGTGAACTAAGGACATACTCCTTGTGTATTTAGTAGATGAAGAGCTAGTCATCAAGGGTTATATCATTTAAATATTTTAGACATATCAGAATGATCTGAAGTAAAAATATAGATATATCATATTTCTCAATTTATGTTATATGAATTAGAAAAGTTTAAAACTTCCGGTTTTCGTCGATTCTATAGTAAATTATGAGTATATTGTAGCTTCCAATGTATCCAAGGAAGCATCTTATATTCACAAAATTATCTAAGATATTGATATGGTAACTAGTATTAAAGACCCTATTATAGTTTACTGTGATAAAACTATAGTGGTGTATCTCTCAAAAGAGTCCAGGTCACACCCAATAACAAAGCACATACTTTAGAAGTTTCATATCTTGAGGGATTTTTCTCAATGAGGTGATGTTTCAGTAATTAGAGTATCCATGGATTAAAAAATGGAAGACCACTTGACCAAAAATCTATTTCAGCAGAGGCATTACTATCATTTGAGAGATAGTGGACTGAAAAAAAATCAGTTGTATCTAGTGTAAGTGGGAACCTTTTCAATTTGGTTCCATAGAACATAATTTCTCAGTACTTGATTCTATGTTTAAGGAAGTTTCTTATCGCATCATGATTGTTCCTTTGAATGAATCTTGTATGTGATAATCTCCTAAGAATATATTTATAATGAAAGACCATAGTAGTTCCTCACTATAACCTAGAGGTTCTATGATATCATTCTTCAATATGTGTTCTATAATAGGATGGTATTTTCTAAAAAGGTAGAGACAATATAGGCTATCAAGGGTAGGAGGCTCATAATATATTGATACAACCGCTTATAGTGTTCTCCCTTAATAATCTCCAAGAAATGAGGTTATGAGAATGGACCCATTAATACAAAATCTACATTTCTTTGTATCATTGGATGTTCTTATTTTTAGATGTGTGTAATGATCCTTAAAAATTAATATTATCATTAGTGGATATAATTATGTGTTTAATTTTATATATTGATGAAAAATGTGATGATATATTCTTACAGTGAGGTAGGATATGTTGGGTGTGTCACAAGTGATATTACATTAATGGATAATATGAGAAAGGATCCATCCCTTTTCTCCTATGATGGAAGTTGATATCTCAATCCCTTTTATGGTAATGAAACTACCAATAAAAATCCATGCACATGGTATTCAGTGGGTGAGTTCATTTATAGAAAGATAAAGAAATATAAATCCAACATATAGGTAAATAACATCGGTATACAAACAGCTTTATTAGATATATCATGATAAAGGTATTATACTACACTCTAAGCATTTATGGGTGGTTGAATATCATTGCGACATTAAATTATTTCTCTATGGGATACTTAGCATTTTCCTAGATGATAACCTTGGGATTTTGGCTCTTATAACTAATACCACTCATAAATATGTGTAGAGGATCACACACTAAGTGTATCTACAATCTTAGTTAAATTCAATTATTGAATTTAAAAAGTAAAAATAAATAACATTTATTCATTTTTGGTTGATCGGTATAATTTAATCACAAGTTATTCAAAATAATAAGTGGGTTAAATAATAATATGAAATATTTATTTACATGTTTGGAAAATATAATATTTATTATATTTCTAATAAAAATTTTCAGTGAAATTTATTTATTTATTAAATTTTTTAGGATTGGTAAATGTTGAAAAAGGAATGTGGGTCAAGCTAAATGGTCCAATTGGAAATTTTATAAATGATATTTATTTATATTCATAGTGTGTTTCACATGTCATGTGGTTTATAATAATATTATTATTATTATTAGAGATGGGTAAATTAATAATTATAAACATGTAAATGATTAATTTGAAATTTTCCAACCCTAAACATTCCATAATAAATATCTAATTATATCACTTCCCATAATCACATTTTCGTGTGCATAGTGGATAGAGAGAGACTCTCTTGAGAATTAAAGAGAGATATATAGATATAGAGCACGCTCTCTCATCATCATTGCTTAAAAAATCAATAGAAAACTAATATTTCTTCCTTATTCGGGAAGAAAATAATTTCCATCAACCATGAACAATGCAAGCAATCAAGATCAGTCGTGCTAGCACCCATCTATTCTAAGGCAACATTCAGGGATTTTGGCAAACTTGTAGATCTCTGATAGAGAGATTATGAACTTTGATCTTATAGATTAATTATGGTATGAACATAACTATTCAATAGTATCATAAATGAAAGAGGAATTACAAGTTTTGGTAATTCTATATCATCTCATAAATTAATTATAAATTATATGTAAATGTCCTTTTCTTCTAGTTTTTGCATGCTAATCAGGTCAAGTTATCTAGTTTTTTTATTTTAAATTTAATCATCTATGGAAATGATTACCAATAAATCAAGAATAAAATAAAATTTGGTCATAACATCAAAGGATTCTCCCACTAGGCCTAGAACCTATATATTTATGGTTAAAAAGATTTTTGAAAATAGACACACGATTCTAGACTACATGTAGGTTTCAAAGGAAAATATGATTTTTATTGATATTTTTAATGTTGTAGAATCATTGGCCATATAATTCAGTTTTTCTAGTTCAGTAATCAATGCTAAAATAGATTTGAGAGGTATTATAGGTAGTGTTTGAGGTGGATTCATCCCACTGAAAGAAAACATAATCAAATGAAATCTGAAATATCTAACTTAAATATTGATAACTGATTCCAACTTCTTTAATATATATGTGAGATGTCTAAATAACCTAGAAACCTTGAAAAAGGTTTATTTTTTTTCTACAATCTTAAAAAACCTTTTATAAAAAATTTCAACCCCGTTATGAAAATGGAGAAAAGGGAAAAGAGAAGGATATTATGGTAGAAACTACATTAAAGGATACAAAAGGTGAATGACATGGGATATTAGAGAGTGGGTGTTCTTCACACATGAATGGATATTTGAATCTGTTTAAGAGTATTAAATAATAAAGAGAACTGATGGTGGATTTTTGAAATGATGAGTCTCTCAAAATCAATGGTTTTGTATCTTCTATCATTGGGAAAGAAAGTTTAAATCCAGAACACTATAGGAAAACAGTGTTTTAACAATTGTTTTTTCAGGGTAGTTTTCAAAACCATCGTTAAATGTTTTTTGATCAAAAAATTAGCGAAAATTTTTTAGCGGTGTTTTTAAAAATCACTACTAGAAGTTTTTTAAATATTTTTTATAATGTTTTTAAAAAAAATTACAAATTTTTTAGTGGCGGTTTTTAAAAAAACCACTGTAAAATTTAAGTAAAAAATTAAGAAAATATTTATTAACAAATTATTATTTTTATTTAATATTTTCAATTAGATATATTTTATTATTTATAATTTTAATTAATTATAATGCTTTAATTAATAAATATTTATAATTATTTGTTAATAATAACGTGAAACATTAAAGAATCTACAAAAAACCTGGAAACTAGACTTCGACATCAAACGACCATTACTATTGATCTGGGAGTCCATTTTAGCTCCACAACCAGTCAAATTGAATCTTATGAAATGATCTAAAACCAAGTGAGATTTAAATCATGTGATAATCAAAGGAAAAATATTCAGATTTCAAAAAGGTTGAAAATCGAACTCGAACTTCAAACGGCCAAAAATTTTAATCTGGGTGTCTATTTGGGATCTACCACATATCAAATCAAATCCCATGATGATCTCTATGCCGTTTAGGTATAATACCAACTATTTGAGTATTTTACCCCTTTTTATTCTTCCAGAAAGGCCTAGAAGGCCTCCAAAATATAGGTTTTAGTTGTAGACTGAGATTTCTTAAAATTCAAATGGTTATAACTTTAGATCCAGGTGCTTGTTTCGCTTGTACCACATATCATATCGAAGATCATTTTATGATCTTCGATTTGACTAGTTGTAGTGCTGAAAAAGAGTCTTGGATCATATTTTATGGTCATTTCAGTGTTTTTAGTGTTTTTAGAGGTTTTTAACGTTTTATGATTTGTTTATTTATTTATTTGTTATTTATTTATTTATTTATTTAATGTTAATTAATTATCTATCTTTTATATATTATTTATTTATTTATTTAATATTTAATATTTAATATTTAATATTTATTATATAGTTATTATGTACGCATTAATTATTGATTTTTGGAATTTATTAATTAATTACAATTATTTATTATCAGTTTATTATTCATTTATTATTTATTTATTTTTCATTTTTTATTTTTTATTTATTCATTATTATTAATTATTTATTAATTATTTATTTATTAATTATTAAATATTGAATATAAAATATTAATTATTAGTTTTTAAATAATAATTGAAAATTATTAATTATTAATTATCAATTATAAATTATAAATTATTATAAATTATTAATTATTAATTATTTTTTATTTTTTTATTAGTTTATTTATTTATATATTATTCATTTATTTTTTATTTATTTATTTTTTATTCTTTATTCTTTATTATTTATTATTTTGTATTTACTATTTCTTATTTATTAATTTATTTTTAATTTATTAAATATTTATTTATTATTAGTTTTTTATTCATTATTTAGTTATTTATTTATTTATGTATTTATTATTGATTTATTCAATATTAATTGTTTATTAATTATTAATTATTTAATTATTAATTATTTATAAATTTTTAAATTTTAGTTATTAGTTATGAATTATTAAATATTAATGATCAGTTATAATTTAATAGTTATTAATAATTATTAATTATTTATTATTTATTATTTATTTACTTATTATTTATTATTTATTTATTTATTTATTCATTCATTCATTCATTTATTCATTTATTCATTTATTCATTTATTCATTTATTCATTATTTATTATTTATTTTTTATTTTTTATTTTTTATTTTTTATTTTTTATTTTTTATTTTTTATTTTTTATTATTTATTGTTTATTACTTATTATTTATTATTTATTATTTGTTATTTTATTAGTAATTTATTATTTATTTATTTATTATTAGTTTACTATTCATTTATTATTTATTTATTCATTTCTTATTTATTTTTATATTATTAATTTATTATTAATGAATTATTTATTACCTATTTATCATATATTCATTATTTATTTAATATTTATTTAGTCATGGGTTATTATTTATTATTTATTAATTGTAATTTATTATATATTATTTATTAATGTATTAATTTATTATTTATTTATTATTTATTTATTATTTATTTATCACCTATTAATTTATTTTTTAATTTATTTATTATTAATACATTACTTATATAATATGTGTTATATATTATTTATTATTTATTATTTATTTTCTATTATTTAGTATTTAGTATTTAGTATTTATAATTTACTATTTACTATTTACTATTTACTATTTATTATTTACTATTTATAATTTACTATTTTTTATTTACCATTTATTTATGTATTATATTTTTCTTTATTTATTATTCATTTATATTCTATTTATTAATTTGTAATTTGTAATTTGTAACTACTAAATATTAATAATTACTTTCTAATTATTAATTATTAATTATTGATTATTGATTATTGATAATTGATTATTGGTTATTGATTATTGATTATTGATTATTGATTATTGATTATTGATTAATCATTATTAATTAATCATTATTGATTAATCATTATTGATTAATAATTATTTAGTGTGGGTTTATTTATTATGTATTATTTTTTTCAATTTATATATATATAAGTATATTAAATTCGATTTATTGACCACATGAAGAGTCTGCTGGAGTAGTAAAGTTTTTGGAGAATAAGAAAGAGGTAAGGGGTTCAAATCTCATCCAATACATAATTTCTATATATGGCATGGGTATGTACATGGACATGGGCTTGTGCATGGAGATGGACATGGCCATGTTAATAATAAATAAATTACAAAAATATATTAATTAATTAATTAATTAATTAATTAATTACGAAAATAAATTATTTAATTAATTACAAGAATAAATAAATAAATGATAAATTAATTCATTAATTAATTACAGTAATAAATAATTAAATTGTGAAATTAAAATTAATTAATTATTTAATTTTGAAAATAAAAAAGTTAATTAATTAATTGCGAAAATGAAAATTAAAAAAAATAAAAAAACTATTTAGAGACGGTTTAAATTGATACTAAAAGACCACTGCTAAATTGTTCTGTGATGGTTTTAAAAAATCACCGCTAATTGATTGCCGACACACGATTTAGTGTCAAGTTTTCAAAACTGTCATGGAATGATTTTGCGGCGGTTTAAACCACTGCTAAATGGAAAAAAACGCTGTGAAATGCATATTTTGGCATAGTGGAAGAGAGTTATTTTTTTGATGTGTTAGAATGCAATTTGTTGAGTGTTTTCTAAATTCTTGATGAAATAAATGAAATTGCTTTCAAAATATATGGATTTATTATTAAAAGACTTAAATATAAGTTAGTTGCAATAAGAAGATAAAAAACTAATGGAAACTTGTTTCAGTTGGAGTTTCATAGAATTCATGTTATCTGAGTATGAAGAAAGAAAATCAATTATAGAATATAAAGCTTAGATATATGTTCTAAAAGAATGAAAAATTAAATACAGATATACAACTGAAAAATAAAAAAACACTATAATTTTATAGTAGTTTTGATCAACATGATCTTGCATCTATTCTTCACTCCTCTATTCTCCTTGAGGGAAATAGAACCCACTAAACAAGAACCTCAATTTTAAAAGGATGTGATAAGCATTTATAGACTGTTCCCTTTTCTCACCTAGTTGAACAACCCAAAAAACCTACCTTTTTAAAGACAAAAGAACAGCTTATAAATATTAAAAAAATAATAATTAGTGTCACAACTCGAACATCCTACCTTTTATATAAGAATTATAACAAAAAAACAAACATACTTTTATAAGGTAAAAGAATACACTAATAGATAAAGAACAATAAAACAAATAAGAAAATAAAATTTTAATATCAAAATAAAATGATAAACATAATTATGATGTAACTTAATCACTTCAGTAATCTAATCAATATGTGGAATCTCTTTTGTGATAGTAGTAAATGAATAATGGTTGTAGTATCAAAATTTTGGAATTATAATATCCCTTATCAAACTAGTGTGTTATTAATATATATAATGAGTTCCAATAATCAAAATTTAAAGAAAAAAATGTCAATATTTAGTTCATGATAACCATGATCATCTCTATGTTTATGTTTCGGAATTTTGATAAGTCTATTACATCTTAAAATGAGATTACAAAACTTACAGCAACATGTGCGGCAAAAAACAATTATGTGAAAATAGAAAAAAACATATATTTAAATAATAATAAAATATAACTAAATTATAAATACTCTTATTATAAAATAATTAAAAAATTATTAATTTATTTGTAAGCATTAATGTATATGTTTTTAAGGATCATCTTAAACCCAATGTAAAGATGGTTTTTAAATATGTGTAAGCATGATTTTAAGTTTGCATAAGTATCAATGGGCATTAATATAAACTATATTTGTGTAAGACTCCTTTTATATTTTCATAAACATCGTTTGAAATCTTTTGTATCCATCGTTTGAAAAGTTCTGTAATAATCATTAGAAAATTTTCACAAGTATCATTTTAGAAAACAATATACGGTTGATTTTAAATTGTTTATAGATCATTTCCTTTGTGAAAAATACTAAAATAAAACTGTGTAATACAAAATTAAATTACAAATAAAGAATATAAAAAAGTATAATTATAATAATAATAATAGAATTAAAAAAACACATATTATAAAAAATAAAATGTTGATTTAGAAATACTTTGTGAAATTATAATTATACAATTTTGTAAATATAAACATGTGAGGCATTGTAATATTTAAAACAATAAAAAGATTCAACATAAACAAGCTCATCATAAGCAATAAATTTAATCCTAGTATAAACATTGAATGCTATTATATTTCCTTTAACTTAAGTACACTAAGGATCTTATTTTATTTTATCCTTTTAAGAAATTTATAATATACCATTGGTTGAAGAAGGTTCTTCCCAAGCATCGGGAGATTTTATCATGCCTTAGATATCCTAAAAGAAAGTATCCTATTAAATACTTCTCATTGATAACTATCAAGATCATTTGAAAGAACTTTGATAGATATGGATCAATAGATAAAAGATATGTGGTTATTCACTTATTTTTATTCAATCCAAACATATATAATGATCATATTGGAAAATATTCTTTTGTTGATATTTTCTATCATTTGTATATAATCAGTACCCTCCTCCAATACCCTTCACATATCACACCTGAAATTCCAATGTATTAAAGCGATGTGAGGGTACTCTTTTAGAGAAGATTCATTTACTATTTTCTAATTTATTTTATATGATTTAATTGATTCTTTTTTTAAATATCTTAACTTAATTTTTTATTAACCTAATTTTTTAGATTATATAAAATCCACTTCTATGATATAGTGGGAACATATAAAAAACATCACATATAACGAGGTGAAAGACCAAAAACAACAGATTACATTGAATGTATTTCTTCATAAAAAGAATAAAAATCATAAGCATGTACCATAGAATGAAAGTCATAATCATCTTACCTAATTTCAAACTAGATATTTGAATATTGGGTGTGAGTTCTTCCATACATATTATCGATTTATTATTTGATAGAAAATACTAGGTTAATACCAAGGTTGGTTAGATCTCATTGTTACCATTTCTTCTTTGTATTTTTACTTTGAGGTGAAATGTTTTTAAGGACTCACTCATAGAATAAATCCATAATAATGTGAAATGAGTTTGAAAGAGACATCTTATAATTCAAAACAACCTGCTTCTCTTCCAGAACACGTCCACCAACTTCAAACTACATAGAGTGAAGGATGGCACCTCGAAGATCTTTCCTTTAGTAGTCAATAAACAAGAGGTGGAATATTTCAAAGGCCCAATAGTACCCCCAACATCCTTCCTATCAATATGGATACCCATATCTTCTATACATAGTTATTAAATCTTAATAGATGAATATTCATTGTATAAAATTACGATCCGTGCTATAATTATATGGGTCTTATATGATTGGAAACATGGACATGTAAACAACTTGTTCATAAGAGTCTCTCATTAAGTTCTTCATAACAAGAAACCTTATTATACATATCATACCGAATACCTTTAATCATTACCAAGAAAAAGGAAACAGAATAAAGGGTTATCTCATATGCTCGGTAATAACAAAAAAGGTAGATATCAATGATCACTTAAACATAATTTGATTATAAGGTATGAGAATATTATATTCAAATTTGAAAACCATACCCTTCATATCAAAGATCATAGTCTTGGTTGATGGAATAAATCTTAGCATTTCATAAGATATGAACTGTAAATGAATCAGAGAACATGATCCATGAGAGTATAATATTAAAACAAGACATGGAATTATAGCATACACATAATCTTAGAAAATTATTTCCATAGCATGTAAGGCTCATTTACAAGTCTATAATAGTAGAATGGGTTCTCCCCCAAAACATCAGAGTCGTCAATGCCCACTCCCATGAATATCATAGTGGACATATTCCCTCATCAAACTAGGTTCACTTTCCATTCCATTCCTATTTTTCTCATAAGATATCAATCATTACCCAATTCATTGGTGGTCTATATAATTCTAAGCCCACCCATCCTCGATTATAACATAACTATCATACTTAGTTTATAACAAAACCACCATCCTTGGTTATAATGTAAGCACTAACCTTAGTTATAATGTAACCACCCTTCATATAATGAAAAATATTTATATTTGTTCCAAAATATAATAAAACATTCATCACATCATAAACCATGAAAAGAAATATGGTTTCATAAACATTTCATCAATTCATCAATGCATCACCCATGTAAAATAAATGGTTTCCATAAACATCTCATAAACATAAACATTTACCATATAACGAAAGCATAAGAATTTTCTTATTGGATAATATCCCTAGTAAATCATAATTCACATAAAATTATGTTATCATATATGAAAATTCATTTAAAATATCATTGAAATATTTCTTGAGTAAAATAAACATTCTAATTTGAAAATTACTTTTAAAATAAATATATTTAAAAAAAATATTATGGAAAACATTTTATTTGAAAATCAACTTGGAGACATGCAATGCAGTCTTAATAACATTGAGTAGACATGATGAAATAAAATTCTATTTATTACATATAAGTTAAAAGAAAACAATACTTTCACATTTTTGGTACAAGTCAAAAAGTAACTCATTTGGAAAATGATTAGAAGTTTACATTTAAAAAAAATTAAAATATTAAATAATTTATAAAAATTTCTTTAAAATTTATATTATAATATTAAAAAAATTCTTATAAACATTTCATAAAAAACATGGTCATATAAGAAAAAGGTTTTTTGACTAAAGATAAAAAATAAAGTCTGTTTTTTTAAAATAATTTTATTAGTATCCTAAGTAATTAAAGAGAGAGAAATAAAAGTAAAACATGTATTATCTATAAATAAAAATATGATAATAAAAATTAAATTTATTAATTAGATAATTATAATATGTTTTTATTTAATGGATAGTAAACTATAAACAATCCCAATTAAAATAGGATTAAAACATAAATACCTTACCACTTTTGTAACATTTGAATCGTAAGACCCATGAAATAAATAAACTTATATGGATATGTAAATACCCATAAAATTCATAACAATAATCATAAAAACATTCATGGGTAGTTTTTACACCACATAAAAGAAACAAGTGGTGAATATCGTATGTGTCTCACATATATCATACCAAATATGATTTACTTATAACCTTTTATCATCGTTTTATTAAGAATTATTTATTAAAATCATTTTTTCATGTGATATATGGTTCATTGTTCATGTATGTTTTGATTTGGTAGTTTTTTACCTTTTACTTTCATCACAATTAAATCATATAAATAATGTTAAAAATGATATAAATATCATATATATTCAATATATACATTTTTATAGTCATTCATAAAAGTATAAATAGAAAAAATGAATAACACTGTTCATAGATATGGTTGGTCGTACATATGCATGAACATTATTTTCATTTTTGATGGATGGAATGAAAGAAAGGTAAATAATAAATCAAATTTAAATAATTATTATTATATAATATATATTCATTAAATACATCCTTATTTCCATCTAAGTGAAACAGAAATTAAAAGACAAATCACATCTCTTCGTGGGGGTGGTAGTCCACACATATGCACAAGCAACGTTATCGTTTCCCAAAGGATTGGAAGGTAAGAAGGTAGATATTATATTATAAATATAGAACTATAATTATTTCATAATTATCATATATAAACATTAAAATCATCAAAATAACCATGCATAAAATATGGTAATGGGAAATGAATTATATCGTTGTGTGGAGACAGTAAGTTGTACGTACGCACAAGCGATACTTTCACTTCCTATTTGATGGAAAGAGGATGAATGAAAGGTTGTTTAATAATCATAATAAAATTATATTATATTGAGGATAATTAATTTATTATTTTATTAATAATATAACATATCTATATGAGTTAAAGGAACAATTAAAAAGAAAGTTATTGGTTAAGGTGATTACCTCTCTTTTGGAAAAACTCATTTAGATATCCTCTTAAAGATCCTAGGGTTTGTCTTTTGGAAATACTTAAGCCTCTATAATGTCTATAGGGAAGTTTATAAGGGATTATTTTAGGTTATGGTTGATATAAGTGACCCAAAGTTGTTTAAAGAGGATAAAGGATAAGTGAACTTTTATAATTGAGGGGAGGGGCACTTTGGGATTTTATATAATATTAAATTAATATAAATTACATTTGATGTCAAAATGGATAAAAATTTATAATTGAATATAATATTATTATGAGTCGAAATAATATTATCCTATAAAATTTGGATATGTTTTGGGTCTATTTTTACACTTATCTTTTAATTTTAACCCCCCATTAACCCTTTTGACAATTACTATAATATTAAAGTTTTCTACCATTTAAGGGTTAATAATATTACTATAAAATGACATGAAATCCATAAATGTACCATGGTTGTTTTTTAAAACCATATACCATTCATTTTGATGAATATAAGATTTTTATGAATTTTAAATCATTTAATAAAATATTATTTATTATTAAATATCATTAAGGTCATTTTTAACACTATTCATTTAATTTTACTTTAAATAAAAAGACACAAAAGGATAATTAGAATATAATACTTTCACACCTCCCTAATATTTCATATATATATATATAATCCATGGGACACATTAACTCATTCAAATTATATCACTTTTACTATTTTTAAAATCATTTATTTTATTCTTATATTAATTGAATAAATAATGTATTATTATTGAATAGGAATTTAATGGAATTATTTAATTATAAAATATTCAAAATAAATTTCCATAATGAATATAATTTCATTATGGAAAAAATTACCATTAATATTCATTCATCTCTTGATTTTTTTAAGTGAACACATAAGAAATATTTAAAACTAAGAGAGTGGCATTTTGAAACTTTCTTGGATTTAAATATTATATTGGTTATTTTCATGGGAAAGTGTAAATTAAATAAATAAATTTCAATATTAGTGTGATAATTATTGAATTTACTTCCTCCAATGAGAATTATAATGAAAATTTATGACCTTATAACTTAGTTTTATCCTAGATTAACCCTTTTTACCTATTCCTCAGATGAAAAACTTTATTACAGTTTTTATTCACATTGACCATAAATAAATTGGGTATATTTTCCAAATTTGAACCTCTTAATTCAAAATATTAAATCCTTTTTTCAATTTAAATATATATAAGTGTCATGTATTAATTTCAAAAAATAACAAGCAAACCATAATGAAAACCAATTTTTAGAAAAATACAAATTTTAAGCATAAAACTTAGTTTATTCTTATATGATATTTAAAAAAATATTAAATAAATGTTAAAATATTTGATTAAATATAAAATATATAAATTTCATTAAAATAATTAACCAAAAGTGATTAATTTAATTTATTAAGATAAAAATACATTGCATGCATAAAAATAGTTTTTCATAAAAATTACTTTTATGTATACAAATATTTTTATACCAAATTCAAACTTAAAATTAATTTCTATTAAATTAATAGGATTATTTAAAACACAATAGAAATAATTTTAATTTGAAACCATTTTATAAAAAAATTAACTTTATACATGATAGAAATGAAAATAAATTTTCTAATAAAAATCATTATTTTTTTACAAAACATTGAAAAATAAAAAAAATATATTATTCTTAAAAATTCATCATAATATAATTTTGACATGGTGAATTAAAAAATTATTTTATATTTATAAAATATAATTTCTAAAATTTCTATAAATTAATTGTAATATTTTCTCACAAAAACTAATAAAAACATTTTATGAAGGAACCTTTTTTTAACAATAAAATGTTTATAGTAAAAATTGAGTGATTATTTACTAACCAATTATCAATAAATTTAAATTAACTAGGAACTTTTTATATATTTCATAAAATAATTAATCATATTATACTCGTCTATTTTAAGGGTTTTTTATAATGGGAATATCTAAATAATAATATTTCATGATTCATTTAGGCTTAGTGTTTTGTATCTTGTAGGATATCAAACATAGTTTTTCATTTAAAATATCATAGTGTTATAATCTCCCCCATTTAATAAATTTTGATCTCAAAAATTTGAAATTTTTCTCAGTAATCAAGGGCTTGATATTTGGATATTTCTTTTTTTAAATCCCACATCTTAAAAGGGTTAATAAAAATTCATCTTAGAAAGAGGAAAAGGGAAGTATGAAGTTCGCCACAAAAATAGTTTTAAAAATAGGATAACATCAATGGAAAGTGAAAATATGGACATGGATGAAAAAAATAAAACCCAAGGACTAATAGGTAGTGATAAATAACATGCTTTGGATAAAGTTAAAAATCATAAAACCATGAATCGGTATGGGGTAAAAAGATCATAAATTCATTAGAATTGAAGGTTATTAGACAAAAATTTTGTATTAATATCATTTTCCTAGAGTTAAGGTACTACTTTACCATCTAAACTAAGAACATAACAAAATATACTTACTTTAAAAGTGAAATTTCATCCTTTAATAAATTTACACAAAAAAACTAATCTGATACTCCAAATAATGAGTATTCAAGAAGAATTTTTCATAAATAAAGCACTAAATTAATATAGAGTGGATTGAAAAAGTATATCAAGATATTCCTCCTATATTTAGTAATTAACCAAAACCAAACATTTGTAACACAATATAATTATAAAAATTAACAAACCATCATTTTATGAAATACAAGCTTAACCTCCAAATCCATAATTAACTCAATAACATCAACATTAAATAATATTTTAATCTCAAAGGCTATATCGTGCCCTTCATCTTACATCATTAAAATTTTAATTGCATTCTTTCCAAATAATATTTCATGTTAAATCACTTGTTAAACCTAGGGGTTATATATCCCAAAACCCAATGAAAAATCTCCCAAATATCATTAATCACCATGATAAGTCACTATATAATCTTTTAATGAAGTGTACTTCACCAAAATATCATGAATCTAATTTAGATACTAACCTTAAAGTTAATAATAAACTTGACTATAAATATCTCTAAAAATATCACTTTTTCAATGAATCACTTTTCAACTATAAGTATAATCAATATCCTATAATATATTAAACCATAATGAATATCAAATCATATACCATTCCCAAAGGGTTATTTAAACCTCAATAAATTATTCCTTTTAATACCCAGTAAAAGTTTCAAATCACTTTAAAATACCATAACTTAAAACCTTATAAGGGGGTTTTGATAGTTTTGAACTTTTGATAAACCTTAAACTTATAAACCCATGATTGTATCCATAAATTTTAAGTTCATATAACAATAATTCATATAGGATTCCAAAAAAATAACACAATCCTTATTCCTTAAATAAGTTCATAAACTATTGAATATATTCCCTAAATCCATAAATGAAATAAACATCATCACGGATGAACTAAATCCATTTTTCTTCAACTAATCATTTTAAGGTCACCAATATTATCCTACCAATGCTAGTCATATCTTTATTTTAACTATACATATGTTCTCAAATTCTATTGTGGAACAATCCTTATATATTTCATGATCCTTATATCAAAAATATCATTGATATAAAACATTCAAAACATAATTATCGAATCATGGTAAATAAACACTCAAATCCTTATACTTTGTAAGTCTTTCCTTATTCTACTAGTTAATTCTTAGATTAGGTAATTAGCTCATATAATGCCCATATTACCCACATATAAGTCATTGAACTATAAATGTTACCTTAGGATGATCTACATTTTCCTCTATAAAAATCTTTATTTTTCCTTGGTAATTAATTGCTCTATACCCTTTTTTTCACAAAGAAAACAAATTATTGTTCTTAGAATACATTTTCATGAGTGCTTCTTCCCACATCCTCTATATATAAGAACCTAAATCTTATTTCCTTCATAGTCTCCACCACCCAAGATCTTAGTGAACTCTATAATTCTCTTATTTTGTAAGTATAATAGTTGGTTAAGGTGAAAGTTATTAATCATATATCATGATAAATGACCATGAATGATTAAAAGGATTTTCATTCCTGCTCCCATTTCATTTTCTTTTCTCATGAGGAAATTCATTCCACTATCTTTCATCATTAACGTGAATCCACTTAGTTCTAGTAGTTGACTAAAACAAAAAATTATATTGTGTGTAACAATAGACATAGTGATTGATCCGGAAACATAATTTATAGTATGTATAAATCATGATACATCTTTTTCAATCTATAACACTTTAGGGTTAACCTAGGTTATCTATGATCACTAATAAAACTTTTGTATGTTATCCTATATTTAGACTTATCCCTAGGGTTTCCACTAAATTTTTCTCATCCTAGTTTCTAAAGGATTATTAAACATTTCTATGATACCAACTATATTGAACCATACTTTTCATACATAGGTATTTCATATTATTAGATGAATATTCATTACATAACAATACAATTTGTGCTAGAATCTTATAGGTCTACTATATTTGGAAACATGGACACCTAAACAACCGATTTATAAGTGTCTCATATTAATTTCTTTATAATTAGAATCATTTTTAGACATGTCATACTTAATACCTTTCTTTATAATTTGGGGAGAAGAAAAACAATAAAAAAGTGAACTCAAATGCTTGTTAAGGGTAAGAAATGGATATATAAATGATCACTTAATTGTAACATGATCATAAGGTATGAGAATTTGAGAATTTCAATTGAAGACCATTTCCTTCATATCAAAGATCATAATCGTGGTTCGTTGAATAAATCATGGAATTTCATAAGATATAAATCATAAAGGAATAAAATAACATGATCCATGAGAACATAGCACTGTCATAATACATGGAATTTTATCATACACATAAGCATAGAAAATCATTTGTAGAGTAGTTTAGGATCATTTCCATGTCTATCATAGTTGAATAGGTTCACTCCCCAAACCATCAGAGTAGTTAAGTCTCACTTCCAAGACTATCATAGTAGATAGTGTCCCTTATTAAATTTGTTTCACTCCCCATTATTGTCTTGTTTATCTCATGAGATATCAATAATTACCCATTTCTTTAGAGGGTTCTATAATTCCAAGCCCACCCATCCTTGGTTATAAATTAACCATTGACCTTGGTTTAAAATGTAAATTTCATCCTTGGTGATAACATAACCACCATACTTGGTTATAACATAACCACCAATTACATAATGAAAACTATAAATATGTGTGTCACAATATTATAAACAATTCATCATATCATCATATCATAACCCTTGAAATGAAGGTGGGTTTCATAAACATTTCATCCATTCATTATAACATAATTCATTGAAAATAAATGGGCTTCATAATAATCCCATCAACCATCCAAATAAATAGTAATAATAGTATCATTGGATCATAT
This sequence comes from Viscum album, assembly GCA_963277665.1. Lineage (NCBI taxonomy): Eukaryota > Viridiplantae > Streptophyta > Magnoliopsida > Santalales > Viscaceae > Viscum > Viscum album. Next base: position 1,407,731,144 of record OY728166.1, on the reverse strand, counting down.
ACCCAATAAATAATAATAACATCAAATGATGTTATCATGTATGAAAATTCTTTTGAAATATCACTAAAATATTTCTTGAGGAAAATAAAATTTCCACTTTAAAAATATAAATATATCTAAAATATTATGGAAAACATTTTATTTTAAAGTAAAATTGTAAGAGAATATTTAAAAAATTGAGCAGTCATGATGGAAATAAATTCCATTCATTGCATATAAGTTAAAAGAGAACATTCATTTCACATTTTTTGTAAAAGACAAAAATTACCTTGTTCAGAATATGACCAGAATATTCGATTCAAACCATTTTGTAAAAAAATCCATAATATTTAAAAATTTATTTAAACAATAATAGCGTTGTCATGACCTATCCCCCAGGGCCCGTGTCGTGACTACCCCAATCCCGCATTCCATAGGCTAGGGGCTGGAAACTAGCACTAGAAAGGCATATCCCTATAATAGGAAGGCATTGCCTTTAAACCTATACGAACACACAATCCAATAACAAAACAAGAAGCAGCCACAAAGTAAACTACTGTAGTAAAAAGTGTACTGAAAGTAAAGGGACCGGAATACAAGCTTAACTGGTAAGTACAAGTACAACTAAAAGAGAAAACAGCTCATGGATCATCCACTGAGGATCCTACCTGAAGGGTAGTTACAGTTCAAAATCAGTAGTCTCTGCAGCATGTCATGTCAAATGGTCCACCTCTGAGCACCATCTAGTCCTGGCTCCCTCAGCCTCGATCAACATTGTCCATCACCTGCACAAGACACAACAAGGTGCGAGTATAACCCATGCAGGGGTGAGTATATCAATACTCAATAGGGACCTTGTGACCTCTAAAGGTCTCCCAGAGTTTCACAAAGTAAAAACCACAAAGAAAATCACAAAGCATGAAGCAGTCATGAACTCTACTTAGGTATATGCCCATACATATACCTTAGTTATCAAAATTTACTCATCTCATACATGAGGAAACATAAGGCTCCAAATTTTAAGCCATTTTCACAACTGATACATGAGGGAATAATACAACAAAGGTAACACTATAAAGGTAACACCACTAAGGAAAAAGTACCACAAACGTAACACCGCGAAGGTAAAAGTACCACAAAGGTAACACCGCAAAGGTAACACCAAGAAGGTAAAAGTACCAAAAAGGTAACACCATGAAGGTAAAAGTACCAACAAGTTAACACCATAAAGAAAAAGACTCATCTCACACTAGGTATATAACTTATGTACAGAAGTATATATGATTAATCATAAATATAGATCATCTGATTCTGTCGAGAGGCTCTCCTGCTAACCCACACATGATCAATAGATGTTGACCCACACAGGATTGCTAGGAACTGACCCACATAGGATCGATAGATACTGACCCACATAGGATCTCTAAGCTCTGACCAACACATGATCGATAGATGCAGACCCACATAGGATTGATGTTCTTTCTTCACGTTACAGTCAGCCACTAGATTCACGCACTGAGCACGCTTAATTATGGGATGATCCACTCCTCAAGCCTTTTGTCATAGATCAACCACCACAAAGTTCCACAAAGAAGTATCCCAAATGACTTCCATGTCATACAGGTTCCAATGTGACAGACAGAGCGACAATCAGATGCCTGGTATGTGACTTATTAGCGTTTTAGTACTGAGGGCCTGATTGGATTCGAGTTCGATCCAACCCGGTCGTACTCCTACTCTCTCCAAAACTCAAGTGGAGTATATCAAAAAACCTTCCCTCTACAAGGTTTCCATATCCATAGATGGTTTGTCAAATGGATGCCCGAATTTCAAGTTATGGCTCTTTTAGTGAAACTGGGCCTCGAAGGGTCCGGGTCAGGTCCAATGTAGTCAGACCGACCCGACCCGACCCAATTTGCAGCCCAGCTGGCCGAGCCTGCCGCGACTCATTTCCCAAAAGATTTAAAGTTAAGAAGGTATATATTATATTATCATTATAGAATTATAATTAAATCATATTTATCATATATAATCATTAAAACCATCAAAATAACCCTAAATCTTTGATTGTGACAGTAATACATACATACGCATAAGGAATAATTTCAATTCCCATTTGATGGAAAGAGGGTGAATAAATGTGGTTTCATATTAATAATAAAATTTAAGTATATTTAGAATAATTAATTTATTATTTTATTAATAATATAATAAATTTTGAGGAGGTGAAATAATAATTCAAAAGAAAGTGATCGCTTTAGGTTATTACCTCTCCTTTGAAAAAACTCCTTTAGATATCCTAAGTTTTTTCAACATCGTAGTTAGTTGGTGGTTTCTTTTTCAACCTCTGAGGTAAACCTTCTTGCCGATGATCTCTATTTTGTTCTTCCTGGGAAATTCCTCATGTGCAAACCCTCGTTGAAATTTTTAAGATCATCCCTAGAAACCATAGGTTTTTCGAGATTTCAAATTGGCTTCTCAACTTATCAAACATTATGTTTCTCTTTTCCTCTGAGGATGACTACTATAGATTTTTGGAAAAGCGGTCATGGTATTTTGGGAGTTCCTCCTTGAAAGTTCTCAAATGGACCCCAAATTTTGAACCCGCCACCAAATCCCCTATAGTGCCAATTTGGATTGGTTTTCCTGGGCTATCATTGCATCTATTCAAACACCAGGCACTTTTCCTGATTTCTCAACTCATTGGAAATCCCTTGAAATTGGATTCAGTAATGAAGACTCTCTCATGCCTTCTATTGAATGAATTTGTGTGGAATTCAATGTTTCTAAGGTTCTCCCCTCTCACATTTGGAAACAAAATAGAGAATATGGATTCTCTCAAGAGGTTTTCTAAGAGAGTCTTCCAGCGTATTTTACTCTTTGCTCTAAGATAGGTAATATATCTAAAATATGTGGTTGGAAAAATGTTTTCCATACAGTTAGGAGATCCACATGGATTGTGAAGGGTAAAAAAAGCTTGGTGTTGATGAAGAAAATGTTCCCGCTATCACTTCTACCACTGGTGAAGAGCCAACAAATGAAGGAAATAAATATGGTAAACCCTATAAGAGAAACGAATTGATAATCTCTATGGATGTTGTTCTGGTTGTACCTAATAATAATTCTACCATTGTTTCCATGGAGGAGGTACAGGACATGCATGACACACATGATTCAAGGGACAAGGAAAAATAAGATCTCTCCAATTTTTCTTTTCAGGAGGAAGAAGACCCATCGAATAGAATTGAGGAAGAGTATCTCAAATCAAGTGCTAGGAAAGGGAAAAATCTGATGGTGGATGCAAATGGATTCATTTCCCCAAATCCCAAGCAGTTCAGGAAGCGAAGGGACTTTTATGATTTGGAACAAACAATAATAACAAGATCTCTTCACTCTTCTAAGAGCTGTGCTGAGACTGCCAAACAGATGGGTGAACTGGTTTCAATTAATAAAGAGGAGAAGTTTGATAAAGAAATAGACCCTGTATATAGATATGCATATCAGATTCCTAAGAATGATGATGTGAGTGAAAAAGTTTTTGCATGGATGTAGGAGTAATATAAAATAATACATCAAAAATATCTCCATCATCAGATTTCGGCTGAAACATACCTTTAAATCAGAAAAAGAATGTACACAAGGATGGTTGATGAATACAATAAGAATCCTAACTTCAACTTTAGATACATCCCATGGGTTTGATCTTCTCTGTTTAATTATATGATTCATGATATGTGGATTTGTATTATTATCCTTTTTGGTCTCCTTGAATCTCTTTAGATGGATTATTTTCTTTATGGAACTTCATTATGAGATGGATTGAGATTATAACATGCTGGTTTTTATAATGAGGTTTAATGCTCGGGTGAGCGGGGGGTTGGCACCTGGTTCCCTCTACACTCTTATGTCTTGCATGTCTGGATGTAGCCTTGTTCTATTAATGATGGCTGGTGAAACTAGTTCAGTTAGTTGTGGGTGGATGTAGGTGAATATGTCTCTTCATGCAGTTTACTATACTAATAATTCTTGTTGAAGTATTGCAGATACTTGTCGTATCTTCCATAGAAATCTGGCTACTCTATGTGCTGGATTTTTGAAGGATGCATTCCACTGTCTGGTTTCTTTTTTTATGTGTTTTTTTTTTCAAGCATTAAAATCCCCGGATATGGTCAAGTACATCTTGTTCTACACTAATATGCTAACTTATAAATAACACATTTGGATTTTCTTTTTTGTATGTTGGCAGGGACCTGCTGTGCACCTACTTGGTTGACCTCTTTTGGTTGTGACAGAGCTTCCTATTTAAGCATTTCCAGATGAGTTGGACCAGATTTTGATGGATGTTCTCTTCACTTGAAAATTGCAGATCCTAAATAATTGGAGCTTGATCGGAGTTACTATGCTTTTGGCTAGATGTGATTCCTTACTCGAATGCATGACATCTTAGGCAGTTTGAATGAGGTGCGGTTTGAGCTTATTTGAAATAATATCATGTATCACTATCATTTTTTTGTGTCTGTGTTGGTGTTGGTGTAAGATCATTTCACCTCAAGCATGTATTGTAATACTTTTGATTTAATAAACTTATTTGGGGCATGAATTGGGTAACCAATTCGTGTCTCAATTTGTCTTAAAAAAGAGAAAGGAATGGTTCTATTTTATAATTAAGGTGAGGGGAACTTTTGAAATTTCCAAAAATATTAAATTAATATAAAATAATTTTTATGCCCAAATGGGTCCAAATGAATTTTATTTTAATATTAGATGATTAGGAGCCTAAATTCTCTCATAAAATAAAATTTTGACAGGTTTTGGGTATGCTTTCACCCTTATAATTACTTTTTACACCTGTTAACCTTTTTTACAATTATCATAATATTAAATTTTTTTACCCTTCATGGGTTAATAATGCTACTATAAAATGAAAAACCCACAAATGGACCATTTTATATATTTCAAACCATATACCATTATTTTGTATGAATCTAAGTTTTTTATGAAATTTAAATCATTTAATAAAATATTATTTATTATAAAATGTCAATAATTCCATTTTTAACATTATTAATTTAATTTGACATTAAATACATCATGAAACAGGGAAATTTTGAATATAATTATTTTAAACCTCTTTAATATATCATACAGATCTATAAAATTTATGTGATACATTAACTCATTCAAATTATATTACTTTTAATCATTTATTTTATTATTCTGTTAATTGAATAAATAATGTATTAATATTGCAGAAGCATTTAAGGTAATTATTTAACTACTAAACTTTAAAAATAAATTACCATAATGAAGATTAATTATGCACAAAATTACCACTGGATTCATTCCCCACTTCATTTTTTCCAATGTAGACACATAAGTGATATTTAAAACTATGAGTGTGACATTTTGTAACTTCCTTTGATTTAAATATTATATAGGTCATTTTCATGGGAAAGTGTCCATTAAAAAAATAAGGTTTGATAATAGGGTGATAAAAGAAAAATTAAATTCCTCCAATAATAATTAAGATGAAAAATTATGACCTTATCACTTATTTTTAACTGAGATTAACATGATTTATCCTTTACCGAGGTGATAAATGTTACCATGGTTACTATTCACATTGACAAACAATTTATGGGGTCTATTTACCAAATTTGAACCTCCTGGTAATAATTATAGAAACCATTTTTTTAAATTAAATACCTATAAGTTTAAACACTTAATTTTAAAAATAAGCACACAAAACGTGATGAAAAAAACTTTTTATAAAAGAAATATACTTTTTAAGCATAAAATTAGGTTTATTCTTATCTCAAGATTGTAAAAAATATTAAAAGAATATTGAAAATACTATTGAGTAAATAATATATATATTTAATTAAAATCATTCACCAGTAATGATTAATTTAATTTATTAAGATAAAAATACATTACTCACATAAAAATAGTTTTTCATAAAAACAACTATTACATATAAAAAAATTATACCAAATTCAAACAAAAAATTCATTCCAATAAACATAATTGGATTATAAAAAATAGAATTGAAATAATTTTAATTTGAAACCAATTTATAAAATAATGAACTTTTTACATTCTTGATATGATAATAGTGTTTTCAATAAAAATGAATGTTTTTACTATTCATTAAAAAATAATATTTTTAAGAAAAATTACAAAAAAACATCCAAAGATAATTTTAACATGTTGAATTAAAAATTGATATCCTTTTTATAAAATATAATTTTTAAACATTCCATACAATAATTATAAAATTTTATCAAAAGAATAAATAAAAACTATTTTTATTAAGAAAATAAAATTTAGAATAAAAAAATTACAAAAAAATAAGTGATTATTTACTAAATATTTATCAAAAAATTTATATTGAGTCCTAAATTTATATATATATTTTTAAATTATGTAATACTATTCTTATATGCCAATTTAATGTCAAGGTTATAATGGTCATATTTAAATAATAATATTTCATAGTCTGTTTGGGCTCAGTGTTGCGTATCTTGCATGCTATAGTATTCTTTTAAAATTTCAAGGTATTAAAATCTAAGACTTTCTCAATGTCTATAAGAGGAGGAGACACCGGTCCTACATGATCTTCTTCATAAGAATCATCCACCACCATAGGGGATTTTCCTATGTTACCAATGTAATCCTAAGAAACAAATTAGAAAGAAAAAATAGAGTATGGGGGAAGCCCACTTGGAAGAACTATCCATTGAGGCACTATAGGTATACATAGTGATCATTAGGGGAAAAATATAAGTTATAGGTAAAATTTTTAATATTTAATTATAGGGAATAATATATTGAACACACTTTATTTTTTTCATAAAATCATTGATCTAGAATACATTTTTTAAGAATAATCTATTGAATTGTGGAAAATTCATAGTAATCATGAAAATTGAATTAAGAGTTCAAGTAGAAATTATTGAAAATAAATTTTTCATTAATAAACTTATTACTCAATATTTATTCCATGAGTGATTATCCCATTTAAAAAATCTCATTCCCAATAAGTATTCTAAACAAATTTTAACATACTCTTCATATACCCTTTTTCATAAGAGGTTATTGGGATATACATCACCACAAAAATTTAAATTTTTTTTCCTTTTATAAAAATGATAATTTTGAACCCCATTAAAATTATTGAGGCCATACTTGAACAATTTTGAACTCATTTTACCTTTAGACAAACCTTATGATTGATCCTTTATTAAACCAATAAAGACAACCAACTACCTCATAGGAAGCCTCATCACAAGGAAATTTATTCTTCCCACCCTTTATTCATTGGTTTTAATTTCATTCTGTTTTATCCAAAAAAGCTGTAGATTAGTGATTCATGGTACAACTATATGAGAATTCCATGAAAAGAGAAAAAATGTGAGTGTAAATAGTAATTTAAGTGAATTGGAGTGCAATCTATTTTTATTATGATTACATAATTCTCTACCATTTTAAAGAAAAAAATAATAGAATTACCTTGGACATGACTTTGTCTAGCCACCTACCCCTTTATTGTTCTAACTATTATAAATAGTATCATGAGGACATTAATGGTGGGGATAGAGGTGTTAGTTTGGTTTTAATTACAAGGGTATGAGACTTGTTTCTTACCCAAATTATATTAAAATAATAAAAGGATAAAAATTTGGTGGTATTAAATTAAAACCTTGTTTTATTTGAATGATTGGTAGTTTTTTTACATTATTAAATGATTTTTTTCTTAAAATCATTGTTGAGATGTTTTTTCATGAGGAAAAGTAAAATATTAATTGTTAGGGAATTTGATACTTAATTTTCCTTTAATTTATCATTTTATTTTTTATTATTAAATCATTATTATTATTCTTAAATTAATTTATTCTTCATTAATTTTAAATAACTTAATCATTGAATATTACATAGAGAACTTTAAGAAAGAAGAATAAAATTTGAACTGTCTATAATGTCGATAAGGTGACACCAAAATTTGGTAAATCTAAGAAGATTCCATGATGATTGAAGAGCCTTATATGTTATGGAGAGTGAAATTTATGATCCATAGGTATTTTATTTTCTACCATGATGTTTATTTTATCTTGTATTGTCATGACTCGGCCTAATATAGGGCTCCATCTGCAACTACCCCAAGACAACCTCCATAGGATAGGGGTGGCGACAAGTGTCTAAGGAATAACTAAAATTGGAGAGGAATTTACCTATAGTAAATGTACACACACACCCACAAAAACGTCAATTTAATATTAAAAATATATAAAAATAATTAAACTAAAATTCATGTATACATCTATCCCAAAAAGAGTACAAGAGTTATACTAAAAGTGTAAAAAGGAAAAAACACATGCCCACCAACAGAAATATATAAAAGCATCCAACCTGCTCAAAATGAGGGGATCACTATCAAATGAAAATTCTATAAATCTCCTCAATTTATCTTCAGTGAAAACCTCAGTTGGTCTAGATCACTATGCTTCACCTACCTTGAGTCCTCTGAGGAATCCATCAAAAGGCATGTGGTCTGCAAAAGACACAACATGTGAGATCAAAGCCCATGTAGGGGTGAGTATAAGAATACTAATTAGGTATCCAAAAAACCCAAAATAAAAGGCAGAAACTAAAAGGCAATAGCCCGCTTGACCTAGCCAAAAGGAACCCCATCGAGAGAGAAAAATCATCTCAAAACATCCTATACTATACATGACTATTCATCTATGTCAAAATAATCCCAAATAAGAGAGTAAGGAAAACATTTTCCCATAACTCAACCCAATTATAAGTAACCTCATCCAAGCACAGGGGGCTTATCACATTGAGTAGATGAACTACGCATCAAGTCTCTTCCACCCCTAGAAAGAGAGTAAACTCATCCAACCACTAGAAGCTAAACACAGAATGAAAATAGAATACCTTGTGTGTATTCACCTCCCATGTAAAAAGAGTAATCAAAACTAAGGTGTGGGCATAGAATAAGTGTGTATACTCATACCATAAGGGGTGTCAACCCAGAACGTAACAACTCTGCAAGGGATCCCAGAATCATCTAGATATACTTGTATCAAACTCCAAGTATCATGAGGTTCTGACCTCATATCTAGCATTATGATTCTACTTGAGGCTCTAAAATTAAAAAAAACTAGGAGAAAAAACTCCATGATCTCATCCCTCACATATGGAACCTATTTTAGAGATACACTCCAACAAGAACAACTTACATTGTCCATCTCTAGTACCCAACATTAGAGGTCATTCCATTGTTAACATGTTCCCTATGAAAAGATAAATAAACTCAAGTAGATTGGTTTTCTCCTAACCACTACACACAATTGAAGGATCACTACTTCATACTATATATTACGTGTATCCTCTCAAATGAGAGAGAATTGAGGGACCCTCACCTCACCATTTCCTGGTAGTTGAGATAGTACTACTACTAACTAACCCACGAAACCTATGTCGCTCCTATATGGAGTGTCCCTCACCTTTTTTCGTTGAAAGAGAACTAAATCCTAACCAGGAATCAGTCATATCTATTGGAGGAGCCAGAACAAAATAATTTTACTTAATAGAGAAGGGAGCAATAACTTTAATGGAGGACCCACTCCTTGCTACAACTCGATGGTGGGGAAGTATGAATATGTAGGTGAGAAATGTCACCGTGGTACGATAGGGGATTATAAATCAATGAATAAATAATACACTCCCTAAACATGGGGAGTACCACTCTATGGATAGATTAATTTCACCTTGGAAATATATGGGAGTACCAAATCTTCTAGGTCAACACGTATAGAGGACCTACACCCAGGAACGATAGGGGAGTTCTAACTCCAAGGATAGAGGTCTTGCACCCTAATATGATAGGGGAGTACCCACTCTATATATATGTCATGTTTGGAATACCCATGACCTAACATGGTAGAGGAGACCAACTCCACAGATAGAGGACCCACACCCTAATCCAATAGGGGATTAACCACTCTATCTGGACAAAAAATATGGAGGTCTCATTCCTTGGCCCGGTAGGGGAGCATTTTCCAACTATACGAATAATACGGGGAACCTACACCCTAATCTATCAGGGGAGTACCAACCCCAGAATAAATAACCAATGTTAAAGAACACACAACCACAATGTGGGGAGTCCTCTATCTACCAAAGAAAAGAGGTAAGGTAAAACCAAAAACTAATTACATAGGGGAGTACCAATCCCAGCATCTCTCTTTATGAACCACACCAATCTACAACATTTATTGAGAACCACTGAAAGGATTGTCACACTTATCATACTTCGTGTTGTAAAACCACTTTGGGTCAGAGACATGTGACCTAATCCAATGTGGTAGAACCACTCTATTAGTATAAATAGACTAGGGTAACCACATCCTAAATCATAAGGGGAGGGTACCGAACCTGACATAAACCTAGTGATTCACCCTAATCACCACCCATGGTTAAGAACTACTACACAAGTATCTTGCTCGACACACACCACCTTGTATCTCATAGGAAGAAATGGAGGATACCATCACGTTCTACACAAAAAACTTCTTAATATAGGCTAATCACAAGCATAAATCTGATCTCTAAATAAGGATATATACAAGTCGAAAGATCTCATGAAGATATCCAAGGATTACATGGTGTGCACTGGGGTCCATACAATGTGTGAGTCTACCCAAGCACCTAGTCATGTATCCTGTCTGCATGGTTTTCTAACCCATTTAGGGTTACATGGTCTGTATAGATTGTAAAAGGTATGCCACACTTCACCCATCCCCTGGCTGTGTGGTTTCACTGTGTCCATGTACTAGACCCCATGTCTATGTACTTTGGCCATGTTCATTTACACAACCATTTACTATTACACTGCCAATCTTTTCCATGTCCTTTGGCCACACGGGTTTTGGTACTACATGGAGTGTAACCCTGGTACACAGAGTGTAGTTCCAAAAATTCTTCTTCCCCAAATATGAAGGGCTACCCAGCATGTCTCTCTAGACTATACGTCGTGTAAACAGAAATTCCAGTTAGTAATTACTTTTGAAAACACCCAATTCTCCCTGGTTTACCCTAAAACCTGCAGATCAACCTAGGATGGATATCTAGAAATTGTATTTGGAATCTAAAACCTTAATACAATGCATAATGAAGGATATTGAGATCAATACTTGAAACCACCTACCTCAAAGGAGAAACACCAAAGATTTGGGTGTAGAATGACGCTTGGATCGTGCTGCTTCTCGTTCTGATGACAATATGTATTAGAAACTATGGTTGTAAGAACCTAATTATATTGATTTGGCATTGGTTCGTTATTTAAAAAGGGGATAGAAGATGAGAGGTTTCTCCTCTTTGGTTAGGGATCACAAAATGAGGATAGGGGTAAGTAATTATGTTAGATTGATTTTGATTAGTTTAAATTGTTTAACTCTCTCTCTCTTAAACATCTCGTCACCAACTCTCCCCCAATTGAAAACTCATCTCTAACAAATTTTATTTCATGCCAAGGTTAAACATGATGTACTGAACTCAACCATGGCCTCAGGTGTCTAATATGAGACTCTACTTGAGAGTTATTCCAAACTTCAATGGAAACTGTATGTGCGAGACAAAATATATTTAATATTTTAAAATCACCACATCGAGGCTCCCCAGGTTCTTGATTCCCACACTGAATCAGTTCCTAGATTTGGAAATATTTATATAAATATTCCAAAGTTTTAAATGTCAAAACTCGAGTCACTAAATCCCTACCACCTTAAATGTTTTGTCGCCGAAAAGTAAAAGGATGGGAATAGGGAAAGGAAACTGAGCTTTACTATTGGGATTCCCACACCAGAAATCACAAAGAGTTCTCATGCTGCTTACAAGCACTCATTCAAGGGAACCATGAAGGAAAACCCGCACTTACATCCAACTCTAACCCGGTCAACATCATACATTTAGTGGGAACATGTCTCCTCATCTTTGAAATATGGGAAAACCACCAAGCACCATAGTCCATCTGTAGTCATAGAGTCCAGCAAGACACTTCCTTGATAACCTGATGGAGATACTAAATGAAACCCCATAGTTTAAATCCACACCTGGATGAACTACACCATGATCTGTTCATTATTATTTTATTCTTAGTTGACACTTATAATGAGAGGGTACCAATAAAACAAAATAAGGTCAGTCGAGTTCAAAACTAGGTATTAACGGGACCCTTCATATGAGAACCTCCATCTATAACACAGAACACCAAAATAGAAACACCACTACACACGCTAGTGGAATCCTAGATGATTATAGATGGTAAGAAACCAAATCATACTATAGAAATATCATATGGTCTAACTCTTCTCTTACAAAATGATTCTAAGAAAGTAACTCCCTCCATAAGAGTTTCTAAGAAAAAAGGGGTCAAGTAATGAAACTACACTGGAAAGGATAGGACCTACTCTTAAACTCCATTGCATTATCTCACCCTAGACACACAAGTATAAGGAACCCATCCAACACATGTCGATACTCCTCAATTTTGGAAGCACTAACTCACCACCATAGTTTTGATCGCATCCCAAAAATGGGTCTCAATGGGGAAAACATCCCTCTTCCTCATGAGTTCAATTCTACATCAAACCATGTCACTTCTTCCTAAAGTGTATCAATTAAAAATTTGAATCCATGCGCATGAGGGTACTAAAGAAAAAAAATGGATTCCCAAACACTCACATTGGGTCTTATTGGGCTCTACGTCATAACCACCAACATATCACCCAGCCCTGAACACAAAATTTAGAGAGACTCATCCACCACACCTTGATACTATCTTATTTGGGCGGAACTAGTTCATCCTCATATTTTTTTCTCATAACTTAGAAATGTGTCTTGGTGGGTGAATTACCCCTCTTTCATGTGAATTCGAAGCTACATAAAAAAACACCAACACAAGGTTCTACCGATGCCCCACATCACCTCAGTTAAACCTCAGGCAAGAAGTGGAAAGAAAAGAGTACCTCACATGGTGTCTAACAATTTCTACTATAGAAATTAGAAAGAACACAGAGTGTTCCTCTATTCATCCGCTGATATTATAGGTTAAAGTCCTTTATGGAATTTATTTTTCCACACCTACATCCTCCATCTTCGCGAGCTTAGCGTGGACCACCTGGGGGTGGTGGTGGCAACACCTCAAACCACCTGCCACCTCCTACTGCTCTCCCTTATCCTACTCATCATCCAAAATCTTTCAAAACACCTTGATCTAAATGATGCCTATGCCAAGGTGACCCATTGACTATCTCTATCTCAACAGGTCAGTGGGTCAAACAATCTCTAGTAAGATCCCCCCCCCCAGTCGTTGCAAGTGTAACAGTGCCTCTCCAACTGTTTACCTGATCCATGTCACTGCTCCTACGCTATAGGCCCATGTGCCTAAGTTTGAGAATGGGTATGCCTCGTACATTATGATCCTATCATATTCCATCTTCTAGTTGTTGTAGACGCCTCATCCTCATGACTACCACCACTAACCATATTCTCTTATCCCTCTGTCAGGATGATCTCTATTACTAGAGTTTACTCTAATACCCTTGCATAAGTGGGAAGGCTCAAGGTGACTAAACCTTCTCCGATGTATCTATGGAGGCAATGCTCGAAGGTTTTAGCTCTAAAGAATATATCTCCCACCATATCCATGGAGTAACATGAAAGGTCTGTGAAACTCCTCGAGTACTTCACCACAGTCATTTTACCCTGCAGAAGTTGTAGAAACTTCTGGATATGTACTGACCTCAATGTGGCTGGTTAAAATTCTTCCTTGTAGAGTATCTCAAACTCTACCCAAGTGAACATCACCTTGTTGTGGTACTTCATCAATAAACTCCACTAATCCCTGACTAAACCCTGTAGAAGGCTCTCCGTTAGGACCACCATCTCATAAAGAGGTTTCATCCCAAGTCGAAAAGCACATGTGACTACAAATATCCATTCATCGACTACCCAGGGGTATGGATCAACATGGTAACTTAGAGGTATCTTCCTTTATAACATGTTTGGAGTACTCAACATGTGTGTATATTCATCCTCAACTATTGGTATAACTAGCTGCTCAATAGGTGGTGGCTCAACTGGTGGACCACCCAGAGGAAAATTCTTAGAACTAGGGCCCTACATTGAAGCCTCATCATGGGGTGGATCATCACTACAATCCTGTCATGGAACCCTATCTGGCTATCATTGTGGTGGCATCCTAAAACAGAATTTATGATATTCCATGGTCAAAGAGTATATCTAGGGAGCTGAATCAAGAATGACAAGGAAATAAAAATAAAAAATCAGTCTTATATGATGCATGCACCATTTATTTCCCCTACAACCAATGTCCTAAAGTTATGAGTAAAAAATTAGGTGATTAGAGTCCTGGTGAATGGATACATCAGCTACCACACTAACACTAGAACCTCTGAGATGATATCCGAACTCGAAACACCATAACACTATTACTACGCATCCCAACCAAATCCTATTAAGGGGGTAAATCTAAACAGAATCCCAAGGAATTCACTTGATTTGATACCAATATTCCATGACCTGACCCAAGTCAGGGATTGAAATGCAACTACCCCAAGCCCGCCTCTACAGGCCATGGGTGGCGATAAGTGCTGACGGCATAAAAACATCAGGTAGGAAATTTTTTAAATTACCTATATGTATGAACCAAAAAACACCACAATGTAACATTGCAGATATATAAAAAGATATAAGCTAAAATTCATGCATACATCTATCCTAAATTAGAGTATAATAGTAGTACTAAAAGAATAAAAATGTAAAATCACACAACCACAAAAATAAATCTATAAAAGTTTCCAACCGCATCAGAAGGAGGGGATCACTATCAAATGCAACTGCTGAAATCTCCTTAGTCCATGAACACCTCAGTCAGTTTAGATCACTAAGATTTGCCTAACTTGGGTCCTCCAGGTACTCCGTCGAAAGGTTTGTGGTTTTCACAAGACACAACATGTGGAAGAAAATCCTATGTAGGGGTGATTTTAAGAATACTCATTAGGTTCCCCAAATACCTAAAAGAAAATGGAGAAACTAAAAGGAAATAGTTCGATTGACCTGGATTGAGGGAACCCCTCAAGAGAGGAACTCTAACTCAAACCATCCTTGGTTGTACATGACTATTCAGCTAAGTCAAAAGAATCCCAAATAGTATAGTAAGGAAAACATAGTACCATAACTCAACACAACAATAAGTAAACAAATCCAAGCATAGGGGGCTCAACATAGTGAGTATGTGAACTACACATCAAGTCTTTTCCTCCCCTATAAGGAGAGTAATATCATCCAACCACAAGAAGTGAATCATAGAAATAAAATGGCATACCCCATGTGCCTTGGCCTCCCATGTAAATAGAGTAACCAAAACTATGGTTTGGGCATTGAATAAGTGTGTGTACTCAGACCACAAGGTGTGTCAACCCAGAACATGACAACACCACAAGTGCTCCCAGAATCACCAAGATATACTCATATCAGACTCCAAGTATCATGAGGTTATGACATGATAGCCAGAAATAGGATTCTACTCAAGGATCAAAAGTTAACACAAAACTAGGAGAACAAGCTCCATAAGCCGAACCATCTTATATGGAACACGTCCGAGAGATACACTCCATCGAGAACAACCTTCTAGTTCCATCTCTAGTTCCCAATACCATAGGTCCTTCCATTGATATTGTACACCTTTCATAAGGCTAAAGAAACTAAAGTGGAGAGTCCCACTCCTTACCACATCACAAATTTGAGGGAGAACTACTCTATATTGTGCACTGTGTTAATCATATCTAATGTAATAGAATGGAGAGACCTACGCCTCTCCACTACCCTGTAATCGAGGAAGTATTGCTCCTAATTAACTCCAAAAACCTCTGTCGCATCTGTATGGAGTGTAATGCACCTCTTTCCGTCGAGGGGGAACTAACTCATAACCAATTATTTCTTGTATCTAGTGGAGGGGACCAGACCTTATAATTTTACAAAAAGATGAGGGGGAACTAAGTCCAATAGAGGACCCACTCCCCACTGCAACTCGAAGATGTAGGATTACTACACTATAGGTGAGGACTCACACCCTAGTATGATACACTACTGGAAAATGTACCTATCCCCACGGTTTTCACCAAAACCGTGGGGATAGACCCCCCCTATACCCACGGTTTTGGAAAACCATGGGTATAGGTGAATTTTCATGACCTATACCCACGGTTTTCCAAAACCGTGGGTATAGGGGGCTCTATCCCCACGGTTTTGGCAAACCGTGGGGATAGGTCCTGAAAAGTCACCTATACCCACGGTTTTCCAAAACCGTGGGTATAGGGAGGGTCTATCCCCACGGTTTTGGTGAAAACCGTGGGGATAGGTCTGGGATAAAATACCTATACCCACGGTTATGAAAAACCGTGGGTATAGGTCAATTTTGTGTGCGCGGGGAATTTTTTTTTCCGCGGGAAGGAATTTTTTTTTGGCGGGAACCCTATACCCACGGTTCTTCCCTCTATACCCACGGTTTTTATAACTATATTTAACTAAATATATATATATATATACATATACGTGAATTTAGGGTAGTGGTTAGACGCGGTGTTTACAGCGAAGAGGTTGCGGGATCGAAACTCGGCGCCTGCATTTTTTTTAGGACCTATACCCACGGTTTTGAAACCGTGGGTATAGGTCGTTGACACCGTGGAAATTGTCTATGTTTCGGTGACACGGTGGCAGGACACCCATACCCACGGTTTTCCAAAACCGTGGGTATAGGCTGGGGACCTATACCGACGGCGTTCCAGCCCACGGTTCCCAAAACCGTGGGTATAGGCCGTTTTTTCAGTAGTGATAAGGGGTACCACTCAAAGGATAAAGGACCCACACCCATGACATGGGGAGTACCACTCTGTGGATAGAGGACCCACAACTTGGAATGACTAGGGAGTACAAACTCTATTGGAACAACACATATGGGGGAACCATCCACTAGAACGATAGGGGAGATCTAACTCCAAGGATATAGGACATGTACCCTAACATAATAGGGGAGTACCCACTCTATATATATGTCACGTTTAGAGGAACCATGCCCTAAAACAGTAGGGGAGTACCAACTTGAGTGATAGAGGCGTCGCACCATAGATCAATAGGGGAGTAACCACTCTATCTAGACCATAAGTATGGAGGTCATATTCCCTTGCTTGGTAAGGGAGCACTGGCCAACTATAAAAATGATATGGGAAACACACACCCTAATCCATTAGGGGAGTACCAACCCCAAAAGAACTAACCAAAGTCATAGAACATTTTCCCATGAAATAGGGAGTCCCGTATCAACAAATTAAGAGAGGTAAGGGAAACCTGTGACCTGATGCCAAAAGGGATTCCCAATCCCAATATCTCTCTTTATGAACCACATTGATCTACAGTATTGGTCAAGCATTGCAGAAAGGAGTGTCACGCTTATCATGTCACAACAACGCTATGAGTCAGGGACCCATGCCCCAATCCAATAGGGGAGCACCACTATATCAGTCTAAAGAGTCCAAGGGACCCACATCCTAAAGAAGAAGGGAAGGGTACCGACCCATATTTCCACCCAATGATTCTACCTGATAACTGCTCATAGTTTAACATCGATACATAAACTTATTTCTCAACACACACCACTTTGTATCTTGTAGGCTAAAATAAAGGCCACCTTCACATTCTACGTAGAACAATGATCATGATAGGTTACTCATAAACCAAATTATCAGCTGTAGAGAAAGAGATATTCAAGATGAAATATCTAATGAATATCTATAAGGAGTACACTACGTACATTGGGGTCCACATGGCATGTGATCCCACCCAAGCATCGGTCTGTATATCTTGTCTATATGGTTTTCCAACCCATGTAGGGGTACATGGTGTGTACAGCTTATACATGGTGTGTCCCACTTCACCCATCCCCTGGTCATGTGGTTTTACCATATTCGTGTACCGCACCATGTGTTTGTGTACTATGGTCATGTACTTTTACATGGACATGTACTGTTACACGGCTAACCTTTCCCATGTCCTCTGGCCACACGGGTTGGGTCACTATACAGCATGTAACCATAGTACATGGTGTGTAGTTCCCAAAAGTCATCTTCCTAGAATAGGAATGGAGACATTTTGTGTATCTCTAGACTACACGCCATGTAGATGGAAATTCCAGTCAGGAATTACCTCCAATAACACCTGATTCACCCCGAAACCTACATATCAATATAAGAGGGATCACTATAAATTTTATTTGGGATATAAAAAATTAAAACAATGAATAAAAAAGGGTATTAGGACCAGAACCCAAAACCAACTACATCAAAGGAGAAATTCCAAAGCTTTGGGTGAAGAACGACACCCCTATCATGTTGTCTCTCAAGCTGATTATGATCTACGTCAGAAACTGAGATCGTCAGCACCTTGTTTTGTTGATTCAGTGTCAATTCATTATAGAAAAATGGGAGAGGATAGGATTGGTTTCTCCTATTTTTTAGGGAAAAAATGTGAGGGTAGGGGAATGAATTAGGTTAGATTGATTTTAATTAATTAAAACTATTTAAGTCTCTCTCTCTCTCTCTCTCTCCTTAATACCCTATTTCCAACTCAAACCCAATCGAAAACCCAGTGCTAACAAATTTTATGTCATACCTAGGGTAAATGTGACATTTTGAACTAGATTTTGGCCTCATATTTCTGATATTAGACTCTGATTAGGATTTATTCAACATTTCAATAGAATCTATGTGCGTGTGACAAAATATATTTAATATTTTTTAAATCACCATGTCGAGGCTCCCTAAGCCCTCGATTCCCATACTGACTCGGTGATTGGCTTCAAAACTATTCCAAGAAATATTCTAAAGTCTTAAAAGTAAAAAATTGAGTCACTACATGTTTATTGTCATAATTTACCCCATTATATTAATATTGAATGAAATTCTCGACATCATGATGGGATTGGAGGAAGTTTTTTTAAATTAAGGACCTTGACATGTGTTTTGTTGTGGTTAAGTTTTTCAAATTATTTTAGAATTTGGCTCATGGAAGTTGATATAATGGTTTTTTTATATCCCTAGATAATCATCAAAACCATCATGATATCATAGAAAAAAAAAGGAATATAAAAGTACACTAGGCCACATACGATGTCATCATAATTATAAAGATACAAATAGTTTTTCTTTTTAATGATACCATAATACACTAGATAAGAACAAACCACTACATGGAAATATCCGCTATGTTGTGGTGCTTTTAGTTTATTTATTTTAGGTTCCCTACATCCCTAATATTAACAAATTTATCCATTTATTTGGTTTTACTTAGCTCCTTTTATTTATTTTGAGAAAATTTAAGTTTAATAACCTTTATTTTATCAAATTGATCATTAATTGTAATAAGTTTTATTTCCTTTAAATTTTCTTTTGTTAATTGTTCTAGTTTAATAGTTTTTTCACCATTATATTTTCCCATCCACTTAGTCCTTAAGATAAATATGTTATTCATAATTTAATAATCTTTTATCATGAGTGACTAATCACTTAAGGAGTAAGGGATCAAGAGTGGGAGGATTGGTACCTTGTTTTATATCAACTTCATTCATAAAAATATTATTTTGATTTTTAATTTGTTTGATATATAATTCTTATTTAATTCCATAATAAAACTATAACAAAGTTATTTATTAAGTAAGGATATCGAAAGTAGTTTAGAGGATTAAACTATTAGAGTAGTTTGTATTCATATTTTTATTTTGAATATTAAACATATTTCACTTAGTTTGGTATATATATTTAATAAAGATATGAAAATTAAATCAGGTAGAATAAATGGATTTACTAATAAATAAGTTGACTACTTTTGTCCAATATTGAAACTAATCTACTCATTTAATTTATGAATAAAAGAAATACCATATTTTATGAAAACTATCCTTTAAAATTGTTTTATTACTTCCTACTTTAATTTATTGTTCTTTATACATTAGAACTTATTTTAAATTAGTTTGATTCTTTGAACTTTCAATTTTTAGGTCAATAATAAGTCAAAAAATAGATCTGGAGTTGTACTCATGGGTCTCTATGGGAATGATCTTAGAATAATATTATTATAGAACCTAGTAGTCCTGTAAAGAATTATACATATGTAAATTTTAATCTTTTTCCACCTTTTAGAAGTAATGATGTAGGAGGGTGGATAATTTTACAAGCCATATCCTTTAAAATTTCACTTGTTTAAGAAAAACCATGATGTGGTTTATTTTACTGTGACGTGTTTTTCTTGAATCCATTTAAACCAATATATTAAACCATGGTTTCCTATATCCAACCTAATCAATTCAAAAAACCATGACATAATTTATCCATATTTTAAACTATCGTTGCACTAAAATACATCCACAAACCGTCACATGAACCATAATAGTTTTATATTAACCATGTTATGCTATATAAAACCACAATTTAGTTTCAAACCTTTTGGTGACTAGAGTCTACCTTCATATCTTCCAACTAGGTGAAAAATTGAAACCAAATTGAACTTTAAAACCATGATTAAATATGGAAAACCATGATGTAGTGATTTGATAACCATGACATGGCTTCCCTAAAACATAGATTTCCAAGATTCTCTTACAAAATTCTACACCAATTTCAATCCTTACTTTACCAAAACCTCCATGAATTTGGGCCTCTATAAATAAAGTAGACACTAAAGTGGGGTATTGTATGAGAGTGACATATTCTCATACTTATTTTTTGTATTTATATGATCTATACTTTTTAAGTGGGGGACCCATAGCATAAGTGGTCCACATTCCCTTGTAAGGAATTGAGCTTGAGATAGGATAAAAATACCCAATCATGTGCTATATTAGTGAGGTATAATATTACTAGTGTGGTTTTATTGTGATATTTTTACATCACTTAGGTTAACCTAGTATTTGGGTGTACCAAATGAAACTATTTGTACCTCAATTTATATATTATTATGCACGGGTTTGTTGGGATGTGTATGAGTGAGATTTAATGAATAATATTATTCCATAATAGATTGGAGTCATGGGTAATCTTTATTATAATGTATCCCAATAAATCCACACAATTTATATGTATTTGATAAATGTGGATCCATGTAATATTATTTTTCAAATTTATATTTAATTTTATTATAAAAAACGAGACATAGCATTTCCCTTACTAACTCGTAGGTTATGATCTGAACATATTATGAGAGGTATAATTAGATTAATAATTAAAATAAATTTTAAATTTTCACATCCTAATTTTCACCCCCCCCAGGGTATCTCCTGGTAGTTTTTATTTCGAATCCAACACACACACATAATTATTGTAAGAAACTATTTTATGGTCGGTTTCTCCTTTTTTTTTTTTTAAACACAAAACATCAATTTTAGAACCAAATATATTCCTATAATGGAGTTTTTTAGAATTTAAATACTTAAATAAACTTAATAAATTCATTAAATTAAACTTTTTATGGATAAAAAAATTTTGGAAAATGAATGGATATTTAAATTGAAATATCATGAAGATCATTAAACATATGGAATGAACCTATCTCACTAACATGTTTGAATAATGTGGTTTTTAAGTGTTTCTGGTACCGGAAACCCTTAAACCGGTTTCATGGGAACCGGCTACCCACAAACCGGCCATTAGAAAATCAAAAAAAATGATTTGCAGGTGAACATTGAAGGTTTAATAAATAAATTATGATTTATAAGAAGTTGGAGTGTGTTTATTTTAGTCAGGACTTGATGTAAGAAGAATTCTCTCAATTTCCTCTTTTTTGTTTGGTTCTCCATTTTGTATATCTTCATTTTATTTTTGTATAGAGTATCTTTTTAATGTATCATATGCCTTTATTTTTTGTTTTTATTATGAAATTTTTTCTCTTTATATTATTTTATCTTTTATTGATGTTATGTCATGGAAAAAAAATTCAATGTCACAAACACATTTATTGAAATGGTTAGTAACATCATTGTTTATTTTTTTATGTATGAACATTTTCATATATTTAATTATATGTATTGTATATATTTAGGAACAAATTTTGATGTGATAATTGTTTCCAAAATAATATAATCTTATTGTATTGTGTGATGCTTGTATTTCATGAAATACTAATAATGATTCAATATTACTATGGAGACTCTTGACATAATCTTATGATGTATGAATATTATTGTTGTAATGTATGCTTATGATATTATTTATGATTTATCTTTTTTTTATTAGTTTAATGACAAGTTACCAACATGATATAAGGAAGCTAAAAATCTATTAAAACCTAAGTTTATTATATATATATAGTATAGTAGAAACCATAGGTTTTCTCTATAGATAAGTGAAAAAATTTCTTTTATAGTTAGAAAATATGAGGGTTTTGGTTCAATTAAGATTGATAATACTTATAGAACCATCTTAACTATTAGTATTTATCAAAGTGTTGAAATTTTTATTGGTTTTAGGTTTGTATAACTAATTATATTTTTATCCTAGTCTTAAAAATATTTTTCTCTTCTTCTTATCAATTGATAAATGAAAGAATCCACAATCACTTCCTCCTTCACCCTAGGAGGAGAGAAATAGTGAGGATTAACCAATTTTTAATAATTTGTTATTAACCAGATTTCCTATATATATAAAAATATATCTAATGGGATAAAAATATGAAACTTCCCCTTTTGGAAAATCCCAATTAGGTTTTAGTGCCCCTGATTAATTTAAAAGTGATTCATAGTCTTCCACACATGTATCAGCAATCACTAGATAATCAACACCCTGGATATACTATTCCATCACATATAATCTAAATTTAATGGAAGGATATATATTATTAATAATCAAGGATTTAATCAATTAACATGGATAAAAAAATTCAATGCAATCACATTCATAATATTATCCTGGTACTAAATTTATAAATCAATTAATAGGAATAAAATTTTTATTCATGTGAAATCAAATTCCATGATTTAAAAATGTTTATCCTACCCATTAATATACAAAAATAGGTTATTACCCCATACCCATGAGAGGTAAAAAATAGTAGATAAGTTCAAAATAGAAAATTACAATAACAAAAAAATGAAAACTCAAAAATTTGATACTTTTTCTTCTCAACCATCCATAATTTTTATAGATTATTTTTTTAATCATTCATTCCTGGTCAACCCTCAAGAGATTATATCCCCCTTGAATTTGAATGTATTTCCTATAATTTTAGGTTCCCTGTGAATCTGCATCCTGATTTGTAACACACCGATATTTTAAGATATAGTTTTTAAAATTAAATTTTATTTCTTTGGTAGCTTGTGATACACACAACCTCAGGTCTAATTTATAACATCTTGAACTAAAACACTGGGTATGAGATGGAATGAATCATGATATCATACAAGACTCCCTATATGAAAGAGTCTTCTAACTAGCAATAATGGTCTGATTTTTTAATTGGGGAGACTATACCCTCATTATCATGTAAAAGGATTTATAATAAACAATAAATAATATAGTAAATCATCTAAGTAAACAATGTGGATAGATAAAGATGGAATAATGTCATGCATATATAAGTAGCTCCCAAAGAAGTAATATTATCCAGATTTTATAAAGTAGATAAAGTAATAAAATAGTGGGTCCTATGGTGTTCCTCTCGGTCTGCTACTAGCTCCATGTTCCTCTGCTCAGCTATCTACCATGGTGCCCTTTACCTTTGTTAGATTCCACATGAAATCTGCAAGCACGTCGAGAATTCCAAATTAGGGTGTGAGTACAAGACTTAGTAGGACACTACAAATACATATTTAACCTAATGTGATCAAGTATACAATTGTATGACATAACAATAATAAATGTGTATCAAAAATAAACATACAATCCAAAACAGAACAATCATGTACTAACCAAGTAACTAAAAAACCTCAGTCGTACCTGCTTCAGATCTATTCTAGAAAACATCAGAACTATCATGGAGATTTATCAATGTCAAATCTAGCCTCAAACTACTTGATATTAATATAGAACCTAGGCCTCTACTTCAAACTACACTAAGCCATCATAAACTAGTGCTATATTTAGGTCAGATCACATAGACTATCATGCCCCATGTTTCTACATAGGATTGATCACTCAAGATCATCATGCCCCACGGTCATCACATATGGGTCTGATCACTCATGATCGTTATGCCCCCAAGTCAGACCACACTAGGCCATCATGCCCCATCATCCATATTGGTCTCATTATCAAGTCAAATTCAATGTCTGAACATGGTCCCCCTCTAGGGCTACGGAGCCATGATGGGTGCACTTGTCTCTTTGGTATCATGCATAACATAAAAACATAGAATATACCATAATTTCACAAGGAAATAGCGACATCATACATAATATATCATGATAGTAAGAAAAGATATACATACACACATGTGATTGACACAACATAGTCTAAAGAATATCATCATTCATAATCATAATATTTAAATTAATCAAGTATAATGGATTTAATTATCACAATAGGTCTCATGGGATACACACACACCCACATGTGATCACATGTCAAGATTTAATATCAATCAAGCCACACGTAAATAATAATATGGAAATATGTTTATAACAAGAGCCCATGAAGGTAAGAAAATTCCTACCTCAAGGTTTTCCAAGTTTACGTTGAGGCTTACAAAGGATTTTGGCACCCGAACCACGCTCGCACCCAACCATAAGATGTTTTCAAGCCAAAAAATCCTTCAACCATCATCATTTAAAAATTATTTAGAATTATATTTATCTTTGATAATTAAAAATATTAAATTAAATATAAAAAAATACCTCACCCCCTTCAAAAACAATCTTAGGATTAAATTTCTATTCATCGAGATAAATCTAACAGAACTAATGGTGCATTAATCCATTCAAAATCAGAGAAGATATAGAGATATAAGTTTAGAGAAAAATGAATGATATAAAATAAAAAAAGAATATTGGAGATAGGATAGAGAGAATAAAGTGGGAAGGGTGATTCTTTACCAAAACCTCATGTACACACTGATTGAGTCCCCCCCCCCCTCCATTTCCACACACATATAAACAATGATTTTTTTTCAAACGTCTTTAAATTATAATTAATCAATATATTTGGACACAATTTTAATATATTATAAAGTTATTCATATATATTTGTGTGTGTGTGTGTGTCTTTATACAAATTATTTATATATATGTACACACATCGATATATATATATATATAACCCATATATACACACACTAAAATATATATACATATATATATATATATATATATATTAACCCACATATATATATATGTACACATATTTTAATTTTATCACACCCAACATTTTTTTCACAATTTACTAATAATAATAATTATTAATATTGTTATTAAATATCTCTCATTATTATCACCATTAACATTTCCTAAAAAAAATTTGATAAATATTGAAAATTGAAAACTCACTTTTAATCCATGATTCAACGTAAAGTTACTGAATAATTCATCCATTAATGGTGTTTCATATTTTAAATATTCCAAACCTGTTGTATTTAGAATATTTCAGATTGATGCAACATCATCAATGGCCATCTCCGCAAGAAAATGTTGAAAAATATAACTTAATTTTTAAATAAATAAATTTTATTTAATTAAAATAAGAATAATAATATAATTAAATATTAAAAATGTATTATCACATTCGATGTTTCCATACACCCAACACACATTAAAGTTATGCCCCGCCTTGGGTAAACCCTATGTTCCAAATCTAATGGTGGACTCGCATTTAACATACAATACACAATTTGAGATATATTAATTATTTAATATTTAAAAATCATATTAATAATATAATTAAATATAAAAAATTTATTATTGTGTGCGCTATTTCCAAATACCCAACCTGTATAAAATGTATACCCTACATATGGTAAACCCTGCATCCTAGACCTAATTGTGGTATCATATTTCTCATACAAATAACTATTTGGGATATATTAAATTATTTTAGATAAATCATGTTCATGTAATATAATATATTTAATATTTTTGTTATATCTATGGTGAGGCTCTACAGGCCCCAAAATCTCACAATAACTCAGTAACTAACACTGAAAATGTTCCATAAAATATTCTAAGATGCTAAGTATTCTTTTACACTTATAAAATGCCTTCAAAACATTTATTTAGTGATTTCTACTAAAAAAATTTATGTTCACATTAAAATACTTATAAATTATCAATAAGATGGTTTTTATAATCTTTAAAAAAATCGTATATTACAATTCTCCCCATATATCGACTTATCATCCTTGAGAAGTATCTCTAGTGGGATTTCTCTAATAACTTGGGCCACTTAGATCGAACATCATAATCATGTTCCCACATTTCCTCATAAATCTATCTATGATTCCACCGAGTTTGGACTAGTGGTACTGTCTTTCCTTAAAATACCTTCTCACTTCAATCTATGAAATACACTGGATTCTATTCATAATATGCATCGGTCTCCAACTCAATATACTCACAACCAATAACATGTGTAGGTTCAAGTTTGTACCTTCAAAGTTGTGACATAAGGAACATGTCATGCATAACTTGATAATGAGAAGTGTAACGCCCCGACCCCATAAGCCTAGAGTTGGTGCATTATTACTTATCATTATCATGATCACAAAAGATCAAGTCTCGAAAGACCGATTAGTTTATTAGCCTTGTAAGTAATAGATACATTAATAAGGTTTAAATTTCATCATAAAATAGAAAACAACAACAACATTGTTTCCATAGACAACACTGAGATCCCATAGACTTTCCCTGCAGGTCAGTAATAATAAACTTCTTCACATCATGGGAAAAATAAAACATAGAAAGGTGTGAGCTTAGATGCTCATTAAGGATAAAAATATAGAGGAAACTTTCATAAATAAGAATAAACAATTAAGGAAATGTATAAAACTAAAAAAAAAGCCTTTTAAATATGAACTTCAGCATAATATGGAAAAGATAAAATCAAAATAATTCCATTTACTTACTCCAATGTATATCCTACTAGTCTAATAATCACATACAATATCAATAGCCACTTTCATAAAGATGGAATGCATAATTCTAGACTCTCATAGACACATAGTCAAGGCCTTGTGCCAAGACTACAAATAAAATTTTGTCAAGGCCTTGTTCCAAGACACTAGTTTGTCTCATGAGACCTACTAATGCATCAAGGAGCTATAGCAGGCTCCACCTGTCACTTACTAAGTCCAATGCATTCCTCATATTAAAAGGTTTAAACATAACATAAACATTCATATTAAAACTAGCATAAGAAATGTCAATATTTTATCCATAAACCATTAATGGAGTAAAAATAACACATCCACAGTCAGACATATCACAAAACCTACAATAAAATATAGAAGTTTTGTATCATATTAAATCAACTTCAAATAAGATTAAAATCCATCAAAGTATGTTGACATAGATGAAATCAAAACCTTTTTAGAGAAATATCTATTTCTATTTTTAAATCATTTAAAAGTCATGTAATTATAAAATAAAACGTTTATTTTTGAAAATATTCTTATAAGATTGTAAGGGAAGCTTCGACGTAGTTATAACAGCAGAAAATAGTCGTACCCACCGTATAAGTTAAAAAAACAATCTAACCTAAATTTTTTCGAAAAGGTCATAAAGTACCTTGTTTGTAAAATGATGGAAAGATTATTTTAAAAACATCTAAGGTAAAACAAGGGTATAAATTTCTTTAACCCATAGTCTAGAAAATAGTAAAAAAATTGAAATACATTTTTAAGAAATATGGATGTGGATGATAAAGAGGTCCCAATAGATAATTATGTATAAACAACCTTGGATAATAAAGAGATTGTAGAATTAACTCTTACCTTGTACGTTTCCTTGGTCGAGGGTAGGTTAACCTCCTGTATTATGGTAAAATATTTTTTATTAAATTATAAAATAATCATATACATTAATATGATATCATATATGATCTTTCAACATTGCTTTGTCAATAATATCTTAGTATTATCATCATTTCGGGTGTTAACTGATTCGTTTTCCTTTATATGATTTGTTATGTAAGTAATGTTTGTTATGGATAGGATGTATCTTATTCATATTAATAATAATATTAAGACTTTAAACATTATTTCTAATCATCTAATGAAAATTATTCTTGAATGGATACGATGGGGAATGAATCTCATCACGTTCGTGGAGACGGTGATCCGTACGTACGCATGACCGACAATATCATTCTTTTGATATTAAAATAATATATAATTGAATGTTATATCATATATACAGAATCATTATCATGTTATATTTATTATTTAAATCAATTACACATCAATATTATACCCATCCAAATAATAATGTATTGAATAACAATTACACCATGACGTGGAGACGGTAAGCCGCATGTATGCACGTATGGTGACATGTTATTCAAAGGATGGAGAGAATAATGAATATGGTTGTTCCATATTTATAATAACATAAAATTATATAGAAGATACTGGATTTATTATTTTAGAATGGAAATAAAAAATAAAGATGAACTGGAAGAACAAAATAACTTGAAAGAGGTGATGAAATATTTACGTCTTCCTCGGGTTCTTCCTTTTGATTTGATCAAAAGGGATCCTTAGGTTGGATTTATGACTAAATAAAGGACTATAGGATGAAGGGAGGACATTTGATAGGGTATTTGGGTAGGGGTTAGCCGAGACAAATGGCTTTGAAGGTGTGAATTAGAAAGAAGGGGGAGTTCCCCTTATAAGAGGGGCGAGGGGCACCTTAGGAAAAGCTAGAAATAATATTTTATAATAAAATAATTTTCGCTTTATAATGTATAAAAATGGATTATTTAAATTATAAGGTGGGTATTGGTCGAAAACCACTTAAACAATAGGTTTTAGACAGGTTTGGGTCTCTATATTAACTTTATCCTTTAGATTTAACTCTTAGTTAAATAGTTTGACATTTACCATGTCTCTTTGTATTTTTATATTATAGGGTTAATAAACATACTATATACTTCCAAGAGAACCCCAAGTGTTTCATTAATGATATACCTATCATTATATAATACTTTTGGCTGAACATTAGATTTTTAGGAATGGAATATCAATTAATAATATTATATTTGTTTTAAAAACTCTTTTATGTCAATTTTGACACTATTTGGTATTTTGTTTTTTCTAAATTCATAACAACATTATTACTTCGAAAACAAATTATCTAACCAACCCTAACATGTCATATTAACCTATAAAATTAGTGGAATTCATAAAAAGTCTCAAATTGCATTTATTTGGATATTTATAATATCAGTTATTTTAATATCTCATTAATTAAGTAATTATTGCATCATCATTGTGTCATAAATAAATTAAATTATTTAATGTTTCAAAAATATAAATAAACTACCATTATGTAGAAAATATTTTTATATTTATAATGAATATTTATAGTCGAATGTATCTTATGTTTAACCCTATATTAAAAGTGGTTTAGTTATTATTAAACTTTGAATTTAACACTTTTAACTCTTCTTTGAATTAAATAATAATAAATGTCCTAATCTAATCCAAGTGTACCTAAAGGATCATATTTTATTCCTAAGGTTTTTTTTGGTTGAATTATACTTAGACAATAGAATTAGGTCATGTTTTTGGGTAATAATAATATCATTTTTACCCTTAATTGCCCTATTTACTTTTAATAGTGGTAAATAAAAGTAAAAAGTTATTGTTCACCAAAAATTATTTTCATCTTATTGAACCAAATTTTACTTACTAATATCAATCGTGTCTCTCAGATTTTTTAAATTCAACCCACAGAAGTGGTAAAATTATGATTTGTGTAAATTTTCAAATTCTCCTAAGAGGTGGGTAAAAGACGGTAAAAAGTTCAATAAAATTTTTATATATCTAAAATTTTTATAAACTGAGTCTAATTAATTAAATTGAAATTATATAGGTATTATGTATCTATTTTGACCTAAAATAAATTTAAATGAAATAAATAATTATTTAAATAAAAATTTGGTTTTAAACTATAACTCAGTGTTTTTCACTATTCATCAAAAATTGAAAGTTTTCAGAAAAATACCAAAAATTCAACCTAAGCTAATTTTGATATTCTGAATCAAAAAATAAAGTTCATTTTGAAATATAAAATTTATAAAATTTAAAAAAGTTGGTATGACTATTCATAACGGCTAGTTTGATTGGTCGCGGTGTGTTAGAATCTCAAAGTTGCGTAAAATGCAAGCTATTGCATTATTCAAACGGAAACATACCATGGAATCTTGGGGTGTTACATTATCCCCTCCTTCAAATAATTTCATCCTCCAAATTTCTAGAATATTACAACATAAAAAGACTCGGGTGATTCTTCATCATAAGTTCATCGGGTTCCCATGTTGCCTCTTCCATCTTATGGTTTCTCCATAGAACTTTTACCAGACGAGTCATCCGGTTTTTTTAGCACTTGTTCTCTTGTATCAAGAACCTTGACATGATCTTTGCAATAATACAGATCAGGTTCTAGTTATAATTCCTCATAGGTGAGTACATGTATTGGATCAGGCATGTATTTTCTCAATAGTGATACGTGGAATACATCGTGAACTTTTGAGAGACTTGGCGGCATTGCCAAACGGTAAGATACATCCCCAATTAATTCTAGAATTTCAAAAGGTCTGATGTACCTGGGACTCAATTTACCCTTCTTACCAAAACGTATAACACCCTTCCATGGAGATACCTTCAAGAAAACATGATCTCCTACCTGAAATTCCAAATCCTTCCTTCGGTTATCAACATAGATCTTTTGCCTACTTTGAGCTACTTTAATGTGGGTTTGGATTACCTTCACCTTTTCCGTTGTTTCCTTAACAAGTTCTAGGCCTATGATTTTTCTTTCACCAACATCATCCCAACAAGTTGGTATGCGACATCTCTTTCCATATAACACTTTATATGGTGCCATCTGAATACTTCAATGGAAGCTATTGTTATAGGAAAATTCTACCATAGGTAAATATTGATCCCGAATACCTTGAAAATCAGGTGAGCATTATCTCAACATGTCTTCTATGTTTTGAATATTCTATTCTGATTTTCCATCAGTTTGGGGGGTGGTAGGCAGTGCTCAAACGAGGTTCAGTATCCTAGGCTTTCTGAAGACTTTTCCAGAATCTTGATGTAAAGCAGGGATCACGATCAGAAACAATCGATAGTGATACACCATGAAGTCTTAAAACTTCATTAATATATAATATTGCTAAACATTCAAGTGGTAATTCTTCTCTTATATCAAGAAAATGTGCTGACTTGGTAAGACGATCAACAATGACACATATTGCATCGTTCCTTCTAGGAGTCTTTGGTAGCCCCATGAAAATGTCCATCATGATATCATCCCATTTCCACTTGGGTATAGGAAGAGGTTGCATGACTCTTACAGGATTTTTCCTTCCATCATTCACTTGTTGAAAAATCATACATCTTGACACAAAATCATCAATCTCCATCATCATATTGTCCCACTTAAAATGTTCCTTCAAATCTCTATACATCTTAGTGCTACCAGGGTGTATAGATAAGTTGGAACTATGAGCATCATCCAACAATTCCCTTTTTAGATCAGGTATATCGGGAACACAAAGTCTCTTCCCAAATTTTAAAATTACATCTTCATATACGAAGTCACTCAATCTCCCATCATTCGCAACTTTAATCTTCTTTTGAAACTCCTCATCATCAACCTGAGAACTTTTTATCCTTTCTATTAAAGATGGTTTGGAAACCATTTGAAAAATCATTGATGTTTCACCTTCCATGGTTATTCCCATATCCATCTTTACTAGATCTATGAAAATATGATCCCTTTCAACTCTCATCTTTTTCAAAACTCCATGATCATTTCTGCTCAAAGCATATGCCACCATATTTTCCTTCCCCGGGTGGTAGTGTATCGTGCAATCATAATCCTTGAGTAGTTCAATCCATCTCCTTTGCCTCATGTTGAGTTCTTTTTGTGAGAAAATATAATTCAAACTCTTGTGATCGGTATATATCTCACATTTTTCACCATAGAGATAATGTATCCATATCTTCAAAGAAAAAATTATAGCTGATAACTCAAGATCATGAGTAGGATAGTTTTTCTTGTGAATTTTTAGCTGTCGTGATGCGTAGGAAATAACCCTATCATTCTACATAAGGACATATCCAAGTCCTTTCTTTGATGCATCACTATAAATAACAAACCCATCATTCCCTGATGGTAGAGTCAATATAGGATCATTTAATAATATTCTATTTAGTTCATCAAAACATTCTTCACACTCTTTTGTCCAAACAAATTTAACTCCTTTACGTGTGGGTTTGGTTAATGGGTTAGCCAATCGGGAAAAATTCTGGATGAAACACCAATAATAACCTGTTAGACTAATAAAACTGTGTACCTCAGTTATACTCTTCGATGTTAGCCATTGTTGGATTGCTCTTGTCTTAGAAGGACCAACAGATATTCCATCCTTAGAGACAATATGGCCAAGAAAAGAAATCTCCTAAAGCCAAAATTCAAACTTGCTAAATTTCCCATATAATTTGTGTTTTCTAAGAGTCTTTAGGATAATGCGCAAGTGATTTTAATGATCTTCATAGCTTTTATAGTATACCAAGATATCATAAATAAATACAACTACAAAGTCATCAAGATATTCCTTGAAAACTCTATTCATTAGATCCATGAAGATAGAGGGTGCATTAGTCAATCCAAAAGGCATTACTGTAAACTCATAATACCCATACATGGTTCAAAATGTTGTTTTAGGAATGTCTTTCTTCTTCACACACAACTGATGATATCCAGATCGAAGGTAAATCTTTGAAAAGTATTGAGCTCCATGAAGTTGGTCAAATAAATCATCAATTTATGGTAGGGGATACTTGTTCATTATTTTTATAGCATTGATCTCCTGGTAGTTAATTCACAACCTCATAGATCCATCTTTCATCTTAACAAAAAGGACAGGGGATCCCCATGGAGAAACATTAGGGCGAATAAATCTCTTATTACTCAATTCCTCTAGTTGTTTCTTTAGTTCCACTAATTCCATAGTGGTCATTCTATAAGGGGTCTTCGATATGGGCCTTGATCTAGGAATTAAATCAATGGAAAACTCAATTTATCATTTTGGAGGATGTCCAGGTAAATCTTACAGAAACACATCAACATATTCTTTCAAAATAGGTACATCCTCTATTTGAACATTCCCTTCCTCAAACAAAGTTATTTCATTCTCTTCCTCCCCAATAATTGAATTTATTTGAGCTACTGGGGTTGGATCTAGATAAGAATTAGGTGGTGATGATTCTGATCTAAAGATAAGGTTTTCTTTATCATAGTCATCAAAAATAGTAACATCGTTCTTCTTACAATAAATTTTTGCATCATGGTCCAAAATCCAATCCATAGTGAGGATTATGTCAAATTAAATCATGGGTATAATGATGATATCAGCAGATAAAGAAAATTTATATGCCCTAATGGGGACTTCTTCACAAAACTTTGTTGTAATGATACTTCCCTTAGGAGTTTTAACTGACAACTCCCTTGTTAAATCATATTGGAAATATCTAATTTTCTTAGCAAACTGGGAAGATATGAAACAATGAGATGATCCAGAATCAAATAAAGCATTGCCTAAACTTGAGTAAACAATTAAATTACTTGCCACTATGTCATTCGGAGCTTCAACCTCAGCATTAGTGATAGCATAATCTTGGCCTTGATCCCTTGTACTTTTCTAAGGTAATTTCCCCTAACATTTAGGATATTCATTCGCATAATTCCCCCTTTCTCTACAATTGTAGCATTCAACATCAACAACCTCTTTCTTCCCCTTGCAATCACGAGCTTGGTGGACTTTTTCACCACACTTGTAACAAACTCCCATTCCCTTCAGGAAAGTACTAGGGTGTTTATTCCCACATTTATTGTAGGATGGATATTCAACTTTTCCCTTATTCCCCTTATTTCCATTTTCAGAGTGTTCAGCAGATGTCTTCTTCACTTTCTTTTCTTTAAAGTCGTATGACTTAGAGAATTATTTTTCTGTCTTGATAGCGCATGAGAAAATATCTTCGTACGATGTTAAGGATTATGAGACTAATTCTTGACAGAGAAATGGTTTTAACCCATCAAAGAAATGATCAATCTTACTTCTTGGGTTACGTATATAATCTACAACATGCCTCACTGACCTTGTAAATTTAGCTTCATACTTTGTGACATTCTCATCCTCCTTTTTACTCAAACTCAGAAATCGTCTTTCCATATCCGCTAAATGGTCATGAGGAAATTATTTTTCTAAGAAAATTTCTTTAAACTACCTCCATTCCATATTTTATACTTCCTCATCTTTCTTTGTGTTTTGAATCAATGACCACTATTGATCAGCATCTCCAGTGAGGTGGTAAACTTCCATGAAAACTGTTTCCCTTTTGCTACTCCCCAAGGCATAGAATATTTTCTCTACGAAATTTATCCATTACTCGCCTACTAGTGGATTTTTACCCCCATTGAATGTTTTTGGTTTTTTCCTCATGAATAAATCTAACATTGATGCTCCATGCTATGGATCAGGGTGCTCCATACAGGTAAGGTTATTATTCATAATCAGAGTGATTTTTCCAGTATAATGATAAGCTGATCAGCACTAGTTGTATCACCAGCTCCACTATAATTATCTTGAGTAGGAGGACAATCCCTGTATAGAGTGTGTGCATTGACATGGTTTCCATTCCTTCCACTAGGCACCATTTCTAAACAATGGCATAAAATAGATTAGTTTATGAATCGGAATACATAAATCGAAACTTGTAAAACACTTAACATAAATTGAACAATATATGGATATATCCATAATCATAAAAAATGTTTTCTTTGAGGAATTATATACTCATAAACCCTTCATAATGGTTTGTAAAGAAAATGAGAATTTTCATAAGCATATCCCCCAGGAGTACCGTAACCAAGAGTGCAGCAAGGCCCGTTGTCGTGCACTAGTTCTTGTTTGACTCTAGCTCAAAGTAGTGTTTTCGGGTTTTACCCCTATGTACATCTATGCCAGAGCTGCCTCTACCAGCTCGTATCCAGATAAGGATGTGTTGCTTGGAAAACTCACAAAATCTCTACAATACCAAAATTCTAGGAAGTTCTTCTATACTAGTCCTCAAAGACTTTTTTAGGGCTATGTGCTCTAATCAGAATTTATCTAAATCTAGTTTCCAAGGTTTGTAGTAAACTTCCTCTGATACTAACTATAATGCTATGACCCTAGAAACCCAGAGTCGGTGCATTATTACGTATCATTGGCATGATCACAAAAGATCAAGTCTTGAAATACCTAATAGTTTAGTAGCCTTGGAAGTACTACATACATTCATAAGGTTTACATTACATCATAAAATGGAAAACTACGACAACATTATTTCCATATACAACACTGAGATCCCATAGACTATCCACGTAGGTCAGTCATAATATACTTCTTCTCATCTGGGGAAAAATAAAACATAGAAAGGGGTGAGCTTAGATGCTCAATAAGGATAACAATATAGCGGAAGCTTTCATAAATAAGCATAAACATTTAAGGCAATGAATAAGACTAAAACAAAAGCCTTTTAAACTTGAAATTCATCATAATATGGCAAAGATAAAATCAAAATAATTTCATTTACTTACTCACATGGATATTTTACTAGTCGAATAATCACATGCAATATCAACAGACAATTTTATAATGATGCAATGCATAATGCCATACTTCCACAACCACATAGTCAAGGCCTTATTCTAACAATAAAAATAATCTTTTGTCAAGGATTTTTTCCAAGACACTAGTTTGTCACATGATACCTACTGATGCATCAAGAAGCTATATTGGGCTCCACCTGTCACTTACTAAGTCCAATGCATTCCTCAAATGAAAAGGTTTAAACATAACAAAAATATTCATATTCAAACTAGCATAGGAAATATCAATACTTTATCCATAAACCATGAATGGTGTAAAAATAACTCATCCACAGTAAAAAAATATGACAAAACTTTCAATAAAATATAGAATTTTTGTATCATAATAAATCAACTTCAAATAAGCTTAAAATCCATCAAAGGATGTTGACATAGATGAAATCAAAACCTTTTTACAGAAATATCTCTTTCTATTTTGAAATCATTTAAAAGTCATGTAATTATAAAAGAAAATATTTAATTTTGAAAATATTCTTATAATATTGTAAGGGAAGCTTCGACATTTTTATAATGGCGGAAAATAGCCGCACCCTCCATATATGTTAAAAAACATTCTTACCTTAATTTTGTCAAAAAGGTTATAAAGTACCTTGTTTGGAAAATGACGGAAAGATTCATTTCAAAACATAGAAGGTCAAACAAGGGTATAAATTTATTTAAACCATAGTCTAGGAAATAGTAAAAAAGTTTTGAAATATATTTTTAAGAAACATGGATGTGGATGATAAAGAGGTCCCAGTAAATAATTATGTATAAACAATCTCAGATAATAAAGAGATTGTAGAATTAACCCTTACCTTGTAGTTTTCCTTGGTCGAGGGTAGGTTAACCTCATGTATAATGGTGAAATAATTGTTATTAAATTATACAATAATCATATACATTAATATGATATCATATATGATCTTTTAATATTGTTTTGTTAATAATATCTTAATATTATTGTTGTTTTGGGTGTTAACTAATTTGTTTTCCTTTATATGATTTATTACGTAAGTAATGTTTGTTATGGATAGGATGTATAATATTCAAATTCATAAGGATATTAAGTCTTTAAAATTTATTTTTAATCATCCAATGAAAATTATTCTTGAATGGATACGATGTGGAATGAATCTCATCGCGTTCGTGAAGACGGTAATCCGTACGTACGCACGAGCGAAAATATCATTCTTTGATATTAAAATAATATATAATTGGATGGTATATCATATATAAAGAATCATTATCATGTTATATTTATTATTTACATCAA
Source organism: Viscum album (assembly GCA_963277665.1). NCBI lineage: Eukaryota > Viridiplantae > Streptophyta > Magnoliopsida > Santalales > Viscaceae > Viscum > Viscum album. The sequence continues at coordinate 1,407,693,906 of OY728166.1, read as the reverse complement.
TTACACATCATTATTATACCCATCCAAATAATAATGTATTGAATAACAATTACACCACGACGTGGAGACAGTAAGTCGTACGTACGCACATATGGTGACTTGTCATTCAAAGGATGGATAGAATAAAAAATATGGTTGCACCATATTTATAATAATATCATAGTATATAAAAGATACTGAAGTTATTATTTTATAATGAAAATAACAAAGAAAGAGGAAGTGGGAGAAAAAAGGAACTTGAAAGAGGTGATTAAATATTTACCTCTTCTTCGGGTTCTTCCTTTTGATTTGTTTAAAAGGGCTCATTCGGTTTCCTTTATGACTAAAGGAAGGCCTCTAGGATGAATGTAGGATAGTTTAGAGGGTATTTGGGCTGGGTTTTGCTAATCCAAATGGCTTTGAAGGTGTTAATTAGAGAGAAGGGGGAGTGCCCTTTATAAGAGGGGTGAGGGGAACCTTAGGAAAATCTTGAAATATTATATTATAATAAATTCATTTTAGCTTTCTAATGGCTCCAAAATAAATTATTTAAAGTCCAAGGTTGGTATGGGTGAAAACCACTCAACCAATAGGTTTTAGACAGGTTTGGATCATTATATTAACTTTATCTTTTAGATTTAACTCTTATTTAAATAGTTTGACATTTACCATGTCTCTTTGTAATTTTATATTATATGATTAATAAACATACTATATACTTCCAAGAGAACCCAAAGTCATTCATTAATGATACACCTATCATTATATAAGTCTTTTTTTTGAAACTTATATTTTTAGGAATAGAATATCAATTAATAATATAATATATATTTTAAAAACTCTTTTATGTCAATTTTGACACTATTTGGTATTTTGTTTTTGCTAAATTCAAAACAGCGTTATTACTTCGAAAAAGATCCATCTAACCAACCCTAAAATATCATATTAAACTATAAAATTAGTGGAATTCATAAAAATTCTCAAATTACATTTATTTGGATATTTATAATATCAATTATTTTAATATTTCAATAATTAGGTAATTATTGTATCATCATTGTGTCATAAATAAATTAAATTATTTAATGTATAAAAAATATAAATAAAATACCATTATGTAGGAAATATTTTTATATTTCTAATTAATATTTGTATTCAAATTTATCTTATGTTTATCCCTATATTAAAAATGCTTTAGTTATTAAACTTTGAAACTAACACTTTTAACTCTTCTTTGAATTAAATAATAATAAATGTCCTAATCTAATCCAAGTGGACCTAAATGATAATATTTTTTTCCTAAGGTCATATTTTGTCTAATTATAATTATCCAATAGAATTTGGACTTGTTTTAGGGTAATAATAATATCATTTTTACCCTTAATTACCCTATTTACTTTTAATTGTGGTAAATAAAAGTAAAAAGTTACTATTCACCAAAAAATTATTTTCATCTTATTAAACCAAATTTTACTTACTGATATCAACCGTGTCTCTCAGATTTTTGAAATTCAACCCATAAAAGCGGTAAAATTAAGTTTTGTGTAAATTTGCAAATGCTCCTAGGAGGTGGGTAAAAGACGGTAAAAAAGTTCAATAAAATTTTATATATCTAAAATTATTATAAACTGACTCCAATGAATTACATTGAACTTATATAGGTATTATATATCTATTTCTTCATAAAATAAATTTAAATAAAATAAATAATTATTTTAATAAAAATTCGATTTTAAACTATGACTTAGTGTTTTTCACTATTCATCAAAAATTGAAAGTTTTCAAAAAAATACCAAAAATTCACCCAAAGCTAATTTCGATATTCCGAATCCAAAAATGAAGTCCATTTTGAAAGATAAAATTTATAAAATTTCAAAAAGTTGGTATTACTATTCATAACTGCTAGTTTTATTGGTTGTGGTGTGTTAGAATCTCGAAGTTGCGTACAATGCAAGCTATTGTATTATTCAAAGGGAAACGTACCATGGAAGCTTGGGTTGTTGCAAGAAGGGAGGTTCAGATGATATTCCACAACCCCTATCCACTCGATGATCTCCAACAGACTAAAAAAAAGATGCAATCTTTCCCTACTTCCTCAGGGGTCTCTTCCCCAATGGAGTCACTCAAAACAAATTCATGATCACCCATAGCAAACTCTAAAAGGTCTCCTCCTATGATCTGCATAATATTTTTTTCTACTTTGATTATTGGTAAAAATATTCTTAATCAAATTCACTCTCTCAGATACCTCCTTAACCAAACTGGGCCCACAACTGCTACCTCACCTTCATCATACCAATAGGCAGTGTTCGATGTGGTATCTTGTACAAATACTCATAAGGTTACATTTTAATTGAATCTTGATAACTGTTACTGAATGAAAACTCAATAAAGAATATCTAATCATCCCATGTTCTACCAAATTCTATCACACAAACTCGGAGAATATACTCTAATATGTGTATAGTCCACTTGGACAATCTATCAGTCTAAGGATGGTAAGTTGATATCAATCTAATCTTGGTCCCTAAGGATTATTGCAATCCCTAACAAAAGTGAAATGTAAAATATTTTTCTCTATCTAAAACAATTCTCAAGGTAAGTCCATACAAGAATATGATCTCTCAGACATAGATCTTTCCTAGTTCTCCCACTGAGTGAGTTTCTATGATTGATAAAAAAGTGTGAAAACTTCACTTGCCAATATATAATCACCCAAAATATGTCATGACACCTCAGGATCCTAGTTAACCCCATCACAATTATTTCATGAAATACACTCACATCCATAGGGGAACAAGAATTTATAGAGAAAATCGCTAGGATGTTGGTGCTTGGCCTTTACCCTCTCAATGTTAAGGTGTTGGGTCACAAACCTTAATGATGGCCCTCATCATCCAAGGCCAGCATAACTACCACCTGAAGTTGTAGTGAATCATCATCACAAAAGGATTTACTAAACATCCCAAGGTAAGGAATTCGCTAATAATCTCCTCTTTGATGGAAGCAATGACTAATATTCTCTTATTTAACATAATCACATCATCATTTTCCATGAATCATCTAGGTATCAGGTCACTTCTAGTTAGTTTTTCCCTCATCAAAGAATACTTTGGGTCTGACTCCTAACTAGTCTCCAAGTGATGGAATGATTTATAAAAGGGTACAAGTCACATATATCTGATCCTTTAAAGAATCCACCCTCCAGTAGACCAAAAAGATCATCAAGCACTATAGATCTTCTCAAGGCCTCCCAATAAGATCATGGTCAGTATGTGTCTTATGTCAAAGAGTATCTGAAATGATGTTACCTTTTCTTAGTGTACACATCATCTCAAGGTTGAACATCTATATATACTCAAATCAGTTCCTCTGTATTAGGTTTAGTTCCCCTTATATGAATATATAGTAAAGGATATTTTGGTCCTTATAAACAAAAAATCTCTCACCAAATAGATAGTGTCTCAAACACTTCATAGAATGGACCATGGATGGTAGCTCCAAGTCATGTGTAGGGTAGATCCTCTTATTAGGTCATAACTGATGAGACCCATAGGGTAAACCTACTCTATTTACATTAGAACCACTCTCAGACCAGTTTATGATTCATCACAGTACACTACAAAACCAATCATAGGCTCAGGCAATGTCGGTACAGGAGATGTCATCAACCATCTATTTAGTTTAAGGAACACATCTTCACATTAGTTAGACTGCTAAAACTTCCCTTTATAAAATAAACATAGTTGTTATGATAAAACCTAATCAATCTATGGGATCACAATAGGTTTCCCTTAACCATTATTTGGGATCACACAAGTTTCTCCTAGGAGTCAACCCTTAAACCAAGGTATACCCTCCTAGAACTAAACCTTGTTTTAATCTATTCACATTAGTCACAATCATCAAATATATACTAACACAACATCATGATTAGTTCAACTATGTAATTACAATAAATATATATCACACAACATGGAAACATAGATATATCACAAAAGAGAAACTATCTTGAATAAATAGCACTAAAAAGACATTAAATTAATTAACTACTATACAACACAATAACAAGTATATATATGGAATGCAAACCTATTTTCATATTCATGATGCATGAACACACCCAAAATCTCATAAATAACTTATAAATATCATATTAATCACCCAAGGTGATTTTAATCAATAGTAAAAACAAAATATAAATTATCCACTTTATTGAAACTCAGAGGTCCACTATACAGTGCTGAACAAGCATTGGCATAGTTCCACATCCTGAGTCCCAACCATCTTATCTATTGTCTATCCTATCACATCCCAATAAAATAGATGAATCAATTTAGTAAGTCTTGATCCTCAAATACTATTTGGTAACATCTTGGCCCAAACCACCAGGTCCAAGCCAAAATTCCACATAACCTCATATACACCTCCCCATATGCAATAGGTTGTCGACTAGTAGTGAGGGTCTGATTCTATTAGTAGGGAGACTACACCCTCAGTATCATGTTATATGATCAATAATAATCAATAAACAATATATAAAATAATCTAAGTAAACAATGTGGAAATATAAATATGGAATGCATGTCATATATATTTAAGTAGCTCCCAAAGTGGTAAGCATATCCAGAGTGTATAAAATAGATAAACTAATAAATAAATAGTAGGTCCTCTGAATTATGTCTTGGTCTTCTAATATCTCCATGATACTCTTCTCAACTATCCACCACATGGCCCTTTCCCGTTTTTAGATTCCTCATGAAATCTACAAGCGCATTAAAATGCCCGAGTAGGGTGTGAGTACAAGACTCGATAGGAAACCACCAATGCATACTTAACCTATTGTTATAAAGTATAAAAATGTATAATATAATAATAATAAATATGGTTCAAGCATAAACATACAATCCAAAACTAAGAGGTCATGCTCTAACTAAGCTTCCACAAACCCATGTTCATACTTATGTCAGCTCCATGCCAAAAAACATTAGAATAATCACGGAAACATGTCAACATCAGAGATAGCCTCAAGATAATTGATAATATTATAGGCCCTTGGTCTCTAGGTTAGTACACGCTAGGTAATAATTCCCTAGAACTATATTTGGGTCAAATCACATAGACAATCATGCCCCACTATTTCCACGTAGGTCTGATCACTCATGATCATCATGCCATAAGATCATCACATACGAGTCTAATCACTCATGATCAGCATGCCCCAAGTTAGGCCACACTAGGACATCATTCCCCGCTATCCATATTAGTCTCATCATCAAGTCATATGCAGCATCTGAACATGCACCTCCTATAGGTATACCGATCCACGACAAGTTCACCTATCAATTTACTAACATTTATAACACAACAACATAGCATATACCAAAATATCAGAAGGAAACAGTGGCATCAAACATAAAATATCATGTGTGAGAGAATATATACATGCACACATGTGAGAAACACAACATGGTCTAAATCATATCAACATGCATAATAATAACATTTCAATCAAGAAATTATTATAGCTACAATTATCACAACAGATCTCATGGGATACACACACACACACATGCAATCACAAGTCAAGCATGAATATCAATCAAGCCACACATAAATCAAAATATGGTAATACATTTATTATGAGATCCTAGTAAGGAAAGGAAATTCATACCCTATGGTTTCCCAAGTCTAAGTTGAGGATTATAAAGGTTTTCATCACCCGAACCACACTCACACCCAACTGGATGATGATTTCATGACAAAAACTCCTTGAAAAATCCTTGTTTCAACATTATTTAGAATTATTTCTATATTTGAAAATTATAAATATTAAACTAACTTTAAATAAAAATACCTTTATGCCTTCAAAAATAAGATTAGTAATAAATTTATATTCGTTGAGACAAATCCAACGGAATCAGTGACGCATCAATCCGATCAAAATTGGAGATGATATAGAAGATATAATTTTGGTTAAAATAAAAGAAATAAAATATAAAATTATATTATTGGATATTGGATGGATATAATAAAGAGGTAAGTGTGATTCATTACTAAAATCTCATGTATTCACCCATTGAGTGCCCCCTCAATTTCCACATATATATATAATGATTTTTTTTCAACATTAATTAATCCACTCCTTAAATATATATATTAAAATCCATCATATATATATACTATTTATATATTTATATACACATATGGGAACTCTATTGACCTGATCCATGACACCAAATTAAATACCCAACATTGGTATTAAATCGTCAGTCTAAATGTTAGGGTTACGCTGTCGTAGATGGTTCGTCATCCCAACGTCTCAGTTAAAAGATATAACTAAAATAGGAAATTAATAATAATAACATTATAATATATTATTATTATTAACAATATAATTCATAAATATAATAAAAGAAGTGGAATGTCTCTTCATTCGTGTATAGCGTGATCCCCCTCCCATTTTCTTCATGCAAGTGGTAACCCATATTCCTCTCTCCAAGATCATTATTATATATGTATTTATAGACATTATTTCTACATATATACACACATCCGTATATATATTTAACCCATATATATATACACACAACAAAATATATATACATATATACTTTAACCCATATATATGTGTGTGTGTGTGTGTGCACATATTTTAATTTTATCACACCCAAAAAAAATTCTCAAGTTAACATTAATAATAATAATAATAATGATGATTATTATTTTTAAATATCTCTCATAATTATCACCATTAACATTTCATCAAAAACTTCATTAAATACTTAAAATTGAAATGATCATTTAATCCAAGATTCGACATAAAGTTAAGGATGAACTCATCCATTAATGGCATTGCATATTTTAAATCAGTCAAAACCATTGTATTTTGAAGCTTTCGGATTTATGCGTCATCATAAATGGTGGTATCTTCATTATAAAATTGAATAATATGACTTAATTTTTAGCTAAATTAATTAAAATTAATTAAAATTAGAATAATTATATAATTAATTTTAAATAATTTATTTCCATGTCTGATATTGCCATATGCCCGATGCACATAAAAGTTATGTCCTGCATAGGGTAAACCCTAAATTCCAAATCTAACGGTGGTATTAGATTTCTCATATTATGAAATATTTTTGAGATATTAATTATTTATTTTTAAAAATCTTAATAATAAATAAATATTAAAAAAAGGTATTATTGTGTGGGATGTTTCCAAATATCTGACACGCATAAAAGTTATACCCCGACTAGGGTAAACCCCAAGTCCCAAACCTAAAGGTAGTCTCATATTTCTCATATGATGCATCTTTTAGTATATAATAAATTAGTTTTGATAAATCATGAATTTTTAATATAATATGTTTAATATTTTTATTCTATCTGTGCTAAGACTCTACGGACTTCAAAATCTCACACTAAATAAGCGCTTAACTCTAAAAATATTCAATTGAATATTATAATATGATAACTAATATTTTACCCTTATAAAAATATTTAAAAACATTTATTAATGATTTTTTATTGAAATTTTTAATTTTCATATAAAAATAATTATGAATTTTCAAAAATAGGGTTTTAATTATCTTTAAAAAAACAAGATATTACATAAATGAATCGTAATATAGTATATCATTATAAATTAGCCATTAAATATGAAGGTATGGAAATAAATAACTAAATTATGAAAAATATATGGTTCACACATGTATAAATAAATTCATTATTTATAAATTGATTTTAAATGAAAATAAAAATCATTTTAAGTAAAAAATATGTTTTTTTCTAAAAAAACTGGTTTTTATGACCGCAATGTGTTTTTATATTAATAAATTAATTAATAACTATTGGTTTATGATTTTAATAAAATATATATACTATATATTCAATAAAATTTTCTAATATTCATCTAATATTTTTTCTAGAAATTTAATAAAATATATATCCAGTTTTATGCTTAAAAATTCACTTTTCTATAAAATAGTTTCTATTATGTTCTATACACTTATTTTTAAAATTAAGTTCTTCCACCTATAAAATTTAAATTGTGAAAACTTTATTCCATATATGAAATCAGGAGGTTAAAATTTGGGAAATAGTACCTTTTTATTTTTAGGTATTATGAATAGTAACCTTGGAAAATTTTATCACCTGATTAAAAGTTAAATCGAGTTAACTGAGGCTAAAACTAAGTTTTAAAGTCACTATGTTTCATCTCAATTATTAATAAATGAAGGTAATTTTAACCTTATCACAATATTCTCAAAATCGTAATTTTTAAGGGACACTTTTCCTTGAAAATTACATATATAATATTTAAAGCAAAGAAAAATAAAAAACATCACTCTCTTACTTTTAAATATATATTATGTGTTCACATAGGAAAAACAACGATTTGGGAGTGAATATTAATGTTTATTTTTAGAATAAAGAAATTATTTTCATGATGGTAATTTATTTGTAATATTTATTGATTATATAATTACGTTAAATTCTTATGAAACATAAACACGGTATTTCTTCAATTAATAGAAAAATAAAATTATTGGTTTTTAAAATATTAAAAGTAATTATTTGATTGGGTTTTACCTTTCCAAGAATTTTATAGAATAATATAACATATTAGTCATTTGTTAATGTATTATATTCAAATTATATCCTTATCTTGGTGTCTTTAAAGTCAATTTAAATTAATAGAGACAAATATTACATTACAGGTATTTTATGAAAATAATATTTTTTTAAATTATTTAAAAAATATATTAAAATAGGAAAACATGGATAATATATAGTACAAAATTTTATTCTTTGTCCATTTATGATCCAATATTCACTTTATAAGTAAATTTATAACCCTTTAAGATTGGCAATGTCATTACCGCAGATACGATTAAAATAGGTTAACTAAGGGGTTAAAGAAAAAGATAAGGGTTAGAACAACACTTAAACTTGTCCAAATTTTATTGTTTGATGTAATTTAAAAAAAATTATACCTTATATTCAAATATCTATTCAATTTGAATAATGTTTCTAGAAAATAAATTTTTATTATTTTAATATTTTATGAAATTCCTAGAGTGTCCCTCCTCGCACTTATAAAAGGACACCCGTTCCCTCTCTTCTTCACACCACTTTTAGCATCCTAGATCAATAAATACCTACCCATTAATATTCCTAAAATCCATTTACATGTTTTAAATTTGATTTTATTCCCAAAATACCAACCCTGGGTTCCTTAAGTGGATATCTAAATGAGTTCTTTTATAGATGAGGTAATCACCTTAACTGATCACTTTCTTTATTACTTCTTCTTTAACCTCCTATAAATTCATGGAATTTATCATAAAATAAAAACTTCATTATCCTAAATATACTGAAATTATATTATGATTATTAAACCACTATTATCCACCCTCTATTTAATCAAATAAAAAATGATAATTCCACTCATACGTATGTGTGGACAACCACCTCCACGAAGTGATGCGATTTATTTTATGTTTCCACATTACATGGATGGTAATAAGGGTAGTTTTAATAAATATATATGATATATAAATAATTATTCTATAATTTTAAATTATTATTTATCTTTATTTCATTTCATTCATTGAAAAGTGAAAATAGTGTTCATGTGTACGTACGGCCTACCATCTCCATGAATTGTGAAATTCATTTTTCTATCTCTAACTTTTATGGATTAATCTAAATAAAAATATAATTAATATTTTAAAAAATTATATAATTATTAACATTATTTATATTATGTAACCATTAAAAATTAAAAGGACTAAAACTACCAAATCAGAACTTACATGAAAAATGAAGTAGTTGTTACCCAAAACTGTGATTTTAACAAAGAATTGTTAATAAATGGGTGATAAAATATTATAAGTAAATAATATATGGTATGATATATATATATATATAAATATATTATTTTTATATAATATATTTATACTAAATTTATATTTATTATACATGAGTTTCGAACATGTATGAAGGAATTTGGACATAAGGTAAGGGTTTATTTTATAATCACATCATTATTCAAGATTGTTTATGTTTAAGACTTCGCTGGATGAATTATTAGATATTTTCACATTAAAAAAATATATATTGTTTTTCTATGGTTATTTATATAAATTAAAATTTTATTTAATTTTCCTCTCTTTAAGTACACAAGGTACTAAATTAATCTTTTTAAAGAAAACAGACTTTGTTTTTATACTTGGATGGGAATCTTTTTCTTCCATGTCCTTATTTTTTTAAATGTTTAAAATAATTTGTTAACATTACCAAATTATTTATTAAATAAATTTTTACCCATATTTTAATTTCTAAAAAAATTAAAAGGAATATTTTGGTTATTTTCTAAATTAGTCACTTTTTGACCTACTTACAAAAGTGTGCAAGTAATTTTTTTAACTTCTAAAGAATGAACAAAATTTCCCACCATCATGATTGATCATTTATTTGAAGCTTACATTAAAAGTTTAAAATTGTTTTTAGAATAAAATATTTTCTTTAATATTTGTAAAATATATATATATTAATTAAGTTATTTCTGAGAAAAAATGTTGTTTTCATCATGAAATTTTACAACGATCTTTTGAAATAATTTTCATCTATGTCAAAATCATTTGTTTGATATTATTATTTACTGAGGATATAATATAATGATAACATCCACCATATTTTTTTATATGTTTTATGATTATTTTACTGATGAAATTATTTATATTATGTATGATATTCTTCCAATATGAACTATTGTTGATTTTTTAAGGCATATTTAATCAGTCATGTTGTTTATTCATATGATAAATGCACTAGACTTATTAAGTGATGGGTGGGGCCCATGATTATATATCCCCTTAATTGATCATTAGGTATAATGATTCCAACTAGATTAGGTATTTTTCTAAGAGCTTTCCAATTTATGTAAGATTTCATGTCATAAGGCCTTGATGGTATATTTTATATGTCTTAGCACAAGGCATTAATGGTATATTTCTGATGTTTGGAATTATGAATTTCATCATTATTAAATCATTAATTTATGTCAATGTGATTATTTTAATAGCTATTATATACATCAATAATTTTAAATCTCATGTGATTATTTATATGGAATTATTTGACTATCAATTTTCATTCATATTATGCATACGTTATTTAGTTTTTGTTGTATGCATACCCTTACCGAGAATCTAATCTCACCCCTTTATTATGTTTTATTTCTCCAAGAATCTAGAATATTTATTATTATTGATATAAAAGGATATTATAATTTTAATAATGGTGTTATAAAAGAAAATAATATGATTTATTTTGAAAACTAAATTGTAATGTGAGATTAAAGTATGTGTCTATTTTTCCAAGACTACCAAACTATTCATCCTTTAGTATGTGATCACTAGTATCTAGTAACAATGTAATAAAGTAAAAACTAAATTTGATCTACTATTTTTGGGTTCATTATGGTTTTTATCAGATTAAGTTAAGTATAAACCTTGATAACTAGATTTTGGAAAACATAGATTGTGGAATTTGATCTGATGACTGACTTTGAGGATAAGTCTGAGTATAGGATTTTATCCTAAAGTTTTGTTAAGGTAGAGATTATGTGTTTCTCCTATAAATAAATCTATTTCTGTATAATAAAAGTTTACATGGTTTTGGAAAATATTCATCTAGGGGTAATAACCCCAAAAATATTTTGTCGAGTATATCTTGGTCATCATTATGGTTCACGATGAGTGTGCCATTAATGTGCACCTAGTTTAAAACTCCTAGTGTATATTATTGGGATAATTTATATTTTATTTAAAAAAATATGAAATATTTTAAATTATTTTAATGATTTTATAATTTTTCTAAAGAAATATAGTTTATGATTCTGAGATTAGTTAAGAGTCAATTTTTTAATTTATGTTAAGTGTTTCACTAGTTTCAAAATTATACATTATGATTCATAATGTTATGATCTCACCTAGTGTATTTAATTGTTTATAAATAGAACCTAGATTAGGTGATGGAAATCATATAAATGAACATAACCATGTAGGTATTTCCATCATAGGAAATATAATCAAGCTGGAGATGGAGATAAATAAGTTATGAATATATTAGGGAAGTTGGATCAGGTTATGACCAATAACCATTCCTTTATGGAGTAGCTTATTGATCCAAAATATGGTCTAAAATTTTTATTCCACTTCATGTGACAATAAACTTCATTATTCAATGGGACAATAAATCCATTTGTAGCTGAAAAATGAATAAGTTCCTTAGAGAAGATATTTCTCTCTTTAAGAAATAATAAAATGTAGATGGTATTCATGCCAATTTATTATCTCTTAGGGTATGTGGATCATTTTTGGTCATTTATTCAAAACAATAAATATGAGGAGGAAATAAAAATCATGGAGTATAAGGATTTTAATGTACTTTTTTTGGAAAAATAATTTTCTCATGAACAATGAGTGGGTGTGGAGAGACAATTATTGAGTCTAAGACAAAGTTAGAGGAAAATGATGCTAAGTATGAATATAACTTTACAAGGTGGGTAAGGAATATTTTGGACTATATACATAATAAAAATAGAAATATTGAACATTTTTATGGGATTAAGAAAATCCTTCTAAGGGTACTAGTCACCCATATATTCTCAACATATGAGGATATAGTTTCATGTTCTATCAAGATAGAGAAATAATTCACTAAGTATTATGGATTCGAAGGAAATAAAGAGAAAAATATTATGGAAGATAAAAAATTGATTAGGGGAATAAGATAAGGATAATTTTCCAACATGTAATACTTTTGAAAGGAAACCCATTGGTATATGCTTAAAAGGAAAAGGATTTTTTTTATGTGTTGATAAAAAGGTCACCATACTCATGAATGAAAGGGTAAGGAGGAATCCATCAAAGTAAAGTGCTTTAAATGTTAGGATATAGGGAACTATTATAACCAATACCCAAAACATCAAGGTAACTTACCATAAAATAATCCAAGGGGAGAATCCCAAGATCATGAAATTACTATATCCAAATAGGAAGTTCCTAGAGGCATGGTTAATGGTAAACTGATCATCCACTCCAAGATTGAAAATGTTCTATTTAATTGTAGTTATACCCATTTTTATATATATGAATAAATTTTTAAGGGTATCACATCACCACCTAAAATATTAGATATGGAGTTATCTATGGAAACTCTTAATGGTAGGATAATAATATCTCAAGTTTATAGCTCCTCTTTAGTAGAATTTTGGGGGAATATACCTCCTATGAATCTTGTTATTATTCCTGTTATTTAATTTGACATAATTTTTTGTATTGATTAGATCTCTCAATATAGATCCCACATAAATTTTTAAGAGAAGTAACATTTAATTTTTCAAATCAACCATCAATCATTTATCGATTTGAGGATGAACCTGAATACCCAATGTAAATTACTTCCATAATATGGGTATTTCTACTTATTTGTTGGATATATTTATCACAAATGGTTAGAAAGAAATACAACATTGAAAATGTTCCTATTATTTAGTAATATACTGATTTCTTTCCTGAGGAATTTCTTAGTCTTCCCCTAAATCAAGAAGTTGATATTTTAATAGAACTCATACCTGGTGTTATGACTATTTCAAATACTCCATATAAAATGACCCCAATTGAGTTTTAGGAATTGATGAAGCAAACCCTAGAGAATCTAGATAAGGGATTCATTCATCCTAGTTTTTACTATGGGGTGCACCTTTTTTTGTTAAGAATAAATATGGGTCAATACATCTTTGCATTGATTATTAGGAACTTAACAATATCACAATTTATAACAAGTATCCTCTTCCACATATCGATGAAATATTTGATCAATTTTGAGGAGATATATATTTTTTCAATATTTATCTTCAATACAAATATCATCAAATAAGGATCAAGGATAAGTATATACCCAAGAAATTCATCCATACAAGGTATGTTCATTATTAATTTATAGTAATTCCATTTGGACTTACCATTTCTCCTAATATCTTCATGGATTTAATGAATAGATTCTTTATGAATTTCCTTCATCGATTTTTTTTAGTATTTATAGATTATATCATTATATATTCAAATATAAATTTATATTATGATAATATTTGATAATTGTATTGAATACCATGATCAAGGATAAGTTGTATGCTAAATTTATTGAGTGTGAATTTTGGCTTTGAAAAGTTTCAATATTGGGTCATAAAATCTCACGGGAGAGTACATCGATGGATCCTTCAAAGATAGAAGTTATTGAGCAATATCCAAGACCAACCTTGGTAACTAATATCTATATTTTCCTTATTTTGTATAGATACTATCAATTTTTTTGAGATATTTCTCATGAATATATAATCCATTAACCAAGTTGGCTCAGAAGGGGGTTAAGTGCTTATGGAGAGATGAATGTGAAGAGAGTTTCAAAGAAGTGAAGAGAAGGTTGATCAATGCTACTATTCTTACACTACCCAGAAATAGAGAAGGGTTTCTAATCTATAGTGATGCATCAAATAGGGGAATAGCATTCATTATCATGTTGAATGAATTGGTGATAGCATATCCCTCTCACCAATTAAAAATCAGTAGAAAATTACCTGACCCATGATTTGGTGTTGATAGTGGTAATTTTTGAATTAATGATATAGAGGAATTATCTTTATGGTGAAAGGTTTGATTTATATATTGATCATAAAATATTGATTTATATATTTATATAAAAGTATTTGAATATGTTCTAAATAATATGGTTTGAGTTGATAAATGATTATGATTTCTCAATACTTTTCCACCTTTGGAAAGTGAACAATGTTGCAGATACTTTAATTTGAAAAGATATTGATGGCTTATCTATGATGAGGATCACAAAACATAAAGTATTTTTAGATTTATAAAGTATGTATCTAGATATATTTAAGTAGGGGGTAAATATTACCATGCTCAAATGAGTATTCAACCATCTATCCATGTGAATATTGAGGAGGTGCAAAAGAAATAATTGGAACTATAGAAGAAAGTTATAAATTTTAGAGATTTCAACCTTTATTGTGATGGAATGATATGATTTATGGATATGAAGAATCAGATATTGGATGAGGCTCTTAGTATACCATTCTTTATTTATCATGTAAGTTTGAAGATGTATAGAGATATGAAAGATTATTTTTTGTGGGACATCATTAAGAGAGATATTACACAGTATGTATGTTAGTTCTTGGTATGTCAGCATGTTAAGGTTGGGAGATAGAAGTCTAAGGGGATGTAACAACCAGTACCCATACCATAATGGAAATGGGAAAGCATCACCATGGAGTTTTTCATTGGAATCCCCAAAACATCTAAAGTTTGTAATGCTATTTTGGATATATTTGATCACCCTATGAAGTTAGCACACTTAATGTATATTAGAGGTTATTTCTATCTTGATAATATTTCTAGAATATAAATTAAGGAAGTGGTTAGGTTGTCAGAAGTACCACATTCTATTATATCTAATCAGGATCTGAGGTTTAGCTTGAAGTTGTGTAAAATTCTTCAATAAGCTCTGGATATAGAGTTGAGTTTTAATACTACATATCATACTCAAATAGATGGTCAATATAAGAGAACCATTCAAACCCTAGAGGATATGTTGCGATTTTTTTTCTATGGATTTTATAGGTATTTGGAATCAACACCTTCTTCTAGTAGAGTTTTCTTACAATAATACATTTTAATAAATCATTCATATGGATCCTTATGAATATCTATGTGTAAATAAGTGTATAATTATAATGTATGGGGAAGAATTTAGATAAATAAATCTATTGGTACTTGAGATATATAAGGAAATGGTAGATAAAGTCATATTCATTCAATACCACATCAAGGCAACTTAGATTTGATATAAATTTTATACAGATAATCATTAGGAATATTTGGAGTTTAAAGCTGGTGAGAATGTGTTTCAATAAAATTATCTATTAAATAAGGTTGTAAAATTTGCAGATAATTAAAATTTGGACCCTAGTTATATTGGACCCTTTGATATTCTTGATCGAGTAGGGATGGTAGCTTATCACTTGGAATATCCACTAAACCTCACTCAAGTTCATGATGTGATCTATGTATCTCTTATAAGTAAGTACATACCTGATCCATCACATATACTAAACTCAAAGGTTGTACCATTGGAGCATGATATTTATTATATGTAGAAACTAGTATAAATATTTAATTGTAGAGATAAATTTCTACAGAACAAGACTACTCATCTAGTTAATGTTCCCTGGAGGAATCTAAAATTTGAAAAAGCTACTTAGGAACATGAGTATGTAATGAAAGAGAGGTATCCTCATTTCTTATATTAGGATAAAAATAATTTCAAGGAAAAAAACATTTTTATGAGGGTATATGTAACATCCTGATATTTTAAGATATAGTTCTATAAATAAAATTCTATTTCTCTGATATCTTGTGATACAATGAACCCCGAGTATAAATGAACTATAATATAGTATATTATTATAACCTAGTCATTAAATTGGTAAGTATAAATACAAATTACTAAATTGTGAAAAATATATGGTTAACACATGAATAAATAAATTCATTAGTTATTAATTTATTTGAAATGAAAATAAAAATAATTTGTAAGTAAAAGAGTTATTGTTTTATGAAAACCCATTTTTATGCATGAAATGTATTTTTATCTTAAAAAAATTAATAATAAATACTGATAAATTATTTAAATAAAATTTATATATTATTTATTCAATAAAATATTTTAACATTCATTTAATATTTTCTCTAGAAATGAGATAAGAATAAATATGTCCAACTTTATGCTAAAAAATAACAAAAATAGTTTTCATCACATTCTGTGAAATTATTTTTAAAATGGATTTTTTCAATTATAGAAACTGAAATTTGAAAAATGGATTCCATATTTGGAATTAGGAGCTCCAAATTTTTTAAATAGTACCCCTTTATTTTTAGACATAATGAATAGTTATCGTGGTAAAATTTATCACTTCGGTAAAGGTTAAATCGGGTTAACCTATATTAAAACTAAGTGTTAAGGTTTCTATTTTTCATCTTAATTATTATTTGATGAATTTAAAATTATAATTATCACCATAGTCTCAAAATTTAATTGTTTAAAGGACAAATTTCCATGAAAATGGCCTATATAATATTTTAACCAAAGAAAATTACAAATGTCACTCTCTTAATTTTAAATATATCTTGTGTGTTAACATAGGAAAAAAATGTTTTGAATGAATATTAAATGTTATTTTGAGAATAATGAAATATTTTTTATGATGGTAATTTAATTAAAAATTTTATTGATTATATAATTACCTTAAATTCTTAAGTAACACCACACATTATTTCTTCAATTGACAGAAAAATAAAATAAATAGTTTTAAAAATATTAAAAGTAATATAATTTCAGTGATTTATAGTTTTATATAAATTTTATGGATAAATAAAACATATTCGTGATGTGTTAAATTATTATATTAAAATTACATCATTATCTTGGTGTCTTTAAATTATAATTAAAATAATAGTGTAAAAAATAAAATTAATGATATTTTATGAAAATGATATTTTATTAAATTATCTAAAAAAAATAAAAAAATTGAAATATAACAAGGTGGATAATATATGGTTAAAAATATAATATATTTTTCATTTTTTATCAAATTTTCAACTAATAAGTAAAACTATAACCCTTTAAGATTGAAAACTTTGTTACTATAATTAAGGTTAAAATATGCTAAATTAGGGGTTAAACCAAAATATAAGGTTTAAAACACCACATATACCTATACAAATTTTATTATTTTGTGGTACTAAACTAAATAATAATTTATCTTCTGTTATATTTAAATTTTGGAGAATTTTTTAGATACTTACTTTTTATTTTTTCAATATTTTAAGAAAGTCTAAGAGTTCTCCTCACCTCACTTATAAAAGCACACCCCTTCCCTATATTATTTACCCCACTATGACCAACATATCTCAACCAATACCTTATAATTTATATTCCCAATATACTTATAAAATTTATAGGGTTTTTTTTTCAAAATTAAAATCCTAGGGTCCCTAATAGGATATCTAAAATATCTCTTTCAAAGAAGAGGTAATCGCCTTAATCAATAACTTTTTTATTACTTGTTTTTTTACCTCCTATAATTCTGTAGTATTTATCATAAAACAATAAATTAATAATCCTTAATAAACTAAAATTATATTATGATTATTAAACCACCACCATCCATCCTCTTTTCCATCAAATAAAAAATGGTAATGTTGCTCATGTGTACATGTGGACTACCTCCACCACAAAGCGATTTGATTCTTTTTTTATTTCTTCTTTAAATGGATTGTAATAAGGGTATATTTAATAAATATATATGATATATATTATATAATAATGATTTTTTTAATTTTAATTACTATTTACCTTTATTTTACTCTATCTGTCGAAAATTGAAACCATTATTCATGCATATGTATGGTCTATCGTATCCATGAACGGTGTAATTCATTTTTTATCTATACCTTTTATGGATTAATATAAATACATAGATAATGAATACTTATTATTTTTATATAATTATAAAAATTATCTATATTATGGAACCATGACCAAAGTATAAGGACCAAAACTAAAAAACTAAAACATGCATGAAAAATGAAGTAGTTATCCCCTGGAACTGTAATTTTAACAAAGCATTGTTAATAAAAAGTTGATAAATGATTATAAGTAAATTATATATGGTATAATATATATGATTATGGTTATTTAATATATATATATATAATAAATCTATATTTATTATATAGGAGGTTATAATGCATAAGAAGGAAATCAAACCTGAATGTATGGGTTTATTTTACAATATCATCATTATTTGGGATTGTTTATTTTTAAGTCTACACTGGGGGAATTACTTGATATTTATAACTTAAAACCTATATATTTTGCTATTATATATTTATTTATATAAATTACAAGTTTTAATTTAATTTTTCCCACTTTAAGTACTCAATATACATAAATAATGTTTTTTAGGAAACCCAACATTGGTTTTCTACTTGGTTGGGTATCTTTTTCTCCCAAGTCCATAGTTTTCTTAAAATGTTTTAAACAAAATTTTTAATATTATACAGGGATTTATTAAATAAATTTTACACATTTTTTACTTTTAAAAAAATATTTAAAAGTAAACTTCTTGTATTTTTTTGGAATAAGGTACTTTTTGACCTTTTTATAAAATTGTGAAAGGAATGTTTTTAACATATAAATTAGGAATTGAATTTCCCACCATCATGACCAGCCAATGATTTAAATATTATTTTTAGTTTTTTAAGTTTATTATCAAATAAAACGTTTTTTGTAATATTTGGTAAATTTTTAGATTTTAATTAAGTGATTTAAAAGTGAAAAGGTTATTTTTATCAAGGAATTTTCCAGTGATTTTTTGAAAGTATATTTATCTATGTCAACATAATTTGTTGAATATTATGATTTAATGAGGATATAATCTAATGATACCATACACCATATTTATTTGAATGGTTTATTATTATTTTTATTAGGGAAAGTATTTATATTTTTTACGTTGGTTCTTCTAATATAGACAGGTATTTTTCTAAGGCATGTTGATTAGGTTGTGTTGTTTATTCATATGATGAATGAATTGGAATTATTAAGTGATGGGTGCGGATAATAATTATATATCACATTTATGAATTGGTGGGTATCATGAGGCAAACTAGATTGAGTATTTGTATTGGTCCCTACCCATTTATATAAGATTTCTTGACATGAGGATTTGATGAAATGGTTTAGATGTCTTAGCCCAAGGCATCGACGATAAGTTTCATATGTCTAGAATTATGCATTCTATAATTATAAAATAAGTTATTTATTTTCATGTGATTATTTGAATAGTTATGATATTCATGGATAAGTTTAAATCTTATGTGATTCTTTATATGGAATTATTTTATTATTATTATTCCTTCCATATTATTCATGCCTCATTTAGTCTTTATTGTACGAATACCCTTGGTGAGCATATGAGATCACCCCTTTATTATTTTTTATTTACCAAGGATGATAAGAACTATATTATGACTAATATACAGGTATATAATAGAGGGAATAATGGTTTTATAAAATAAAATACAATGATGTATTTTATATTTTAAAATGTGATGTGAGATTCAAGTATGTATCTAGTTTTCCAAATATACAAAACTATTTAGTCCTTTTTTGATCACTTCTATCTAGTAACAATATAATAAAATAAACACGAACTATGGGATAATATTTTTTGGGTCATTACATTAATTATTTCCTCTTTTCATTATTCAATAGTGGGAATCTATGATCTTCACTCTTTCCTAATTCAAAGATTTTTCCTAATTCTACCTACATGTAGAGGCTATGAGTGGTATTAGATGATCTCCATGGTAGTAATTTCTTATGAATATATAAAATATTTCTACCCAAGTGACATAACATACTTTTTATTTCTTGAAGGAAATAACACTTAATGTATAAATAAAATACTCACATGCATCAGGTGCTTCATCCCACTACAAAGGTAATTA
The DNA here is from genome assembly GCA_963277665.1 of Viscum album. Taxonomy (NCBI): domain Eukaryota; kingdom Viridiplantae; phylum Streptophyta; class Magnoliopsida; order Santalales; family Viscaceae; genus Viscum; species Viscum album. The sequence continues at coordinate 1,407,673,258 of OY728166.1, read as the reverse complement.
ATCTTATGCATTGGTCGAAGAAACCATTACATGTCTCAAGAAGCATGGGTGTAACTTTTATAAATCCTTTAATTTACTTTCATGTATTCCAAGGAGATTTAGAATTAATTTTATGCATTGAATTTTTGTTTCATGATGAATTTTACACATGATTCCTTGTGAATTTTATGTATTCTGGGGATCAACATAATGACCCCGACACATGTTTGTCCTTTGAAAATTATTTTCTTCATAGCTTAAAAATGACTCATGCGTATTGATTAGAATGAATCACACATACTCCTTTTCATCCTAAATCAACTTTAACATTTGTTTGTGTCTAAATTTCTTCTTCACTATTGTATAATGAATCTTATATATGAGCCTTTTATACTCTAAAGTGAATCATACACATAGAATTGTCCAAATTCCTTCCTTAATATTGCATCCAACTCCTTCTCCTTAAAAATAAAAAACAATGAATTATCAATAACTAATTATTCATTTTATTCTATAAGTTAAATAAATCAATAAAATTCATAATTTAATCATTTTAAATAAATATTTTAAAAATACAATAAAATGATACTTTAGACCCAAAGAATTATAAAACTAAATTAATAAATAAATATGATGGAATTAAATGAATGGAATATTGAAAAAAAAAATATTTCTGTTATTCCCACTATCAATTCCTCTACACTTAACCCTTGGAATTATGTAAATGTGAATATCAAAAAATAGAACCAAATCAAAATTAAAACCATAACATAAAATTAGATTACTTTCCAATAGCCATATCACTCAACTCATCATTCCTCATAAATTATCTTAATTTCATTTTCTTGAAGAAGTGAATTCCATTAATTTTAATTGTTTTTATCCCCCCATACTCATTTATACCTACATTATTTGAAGTATTTCTCACATCACACAATTTATTAATTTCAAGAAAATAATTTCCCATTTTAAGATCCTAAAGGGGTCAACATAGGTTTGTTGAGTTTATAAATCTTCTCCAAATAATTCGAGTACTTATGCTTATTAAGAGGAATTTTTTGGTTATTTTGTAGCTAAGAGTTTTTAGGTTCTAATGTTGAATGTTCAAAGGTATAATTAGGAGTCTTGGCTATAATATAAAGTAAAATTCATGATTTACAGTTTATACCAAAGAATATAATCGTTACTATCTTCCCTTTGTAAAGATTCAACTCTGAATTCCTTTTATATTCTCATGGAATTTTTAAACATAATGTGATTTAACTTTTATAAATTTATCTTATCTTTATTTACTTTAATTCATTTATTACCTTTTTTATTTATACTCATATTTTAATTTTGAATGCAAAGAGGAATCCTTGATCTTTAAGGAATTGTGTGAACTTTCATAACTTGGTTTGAAGGATTTTCCCCCTTTCATATTTCTCATACTTGATGTTTCTCCCCAGATAAATTTATAAAAAAAATCTTCTCATTAATTATACTTTCAAAACCCTAAAACTCATAAGTATCTTATTTCTAGATATTTTCACAAATAGATCTACCATTTTAGTTAGTTTTTCATACAAACAGCCTCCCACACACATCAGTTCAACTATGATCGTACATTAAATTATTTAGCTAGGTAGTTAGAGATTTGGTCCTATAATTTTTCTATCTAATTAAATCATTCGTTAATGTTGGGATTTTAGAATGGTAAAAATATTTAGGTAGTATAGAATAAATTTTTATTGTAAAAAGGAATTTTTTATCAAAATAATACCTCAATCGATTTCAATATAAGGTTTCCAAACCACCAAGGTTTTATCTAGAATTATCATCAAATTCAGGTTAATCAAGCATGAATTAGTTTTCTAAATAAATGAGGGAATTATAAATAATTTTTTTAATATGGTTTATAATTATATTTAGTTAGTGATTTTAACATTGGTCAATATTTCATGCTATGATATTAAAAAATCAGTGATCATTTCATGAGTTCCCAAACATTAAATTTAAAAATATTTTTATTTTAGAATTTATCTCAATTTATTTTATTAGGAAAATCAATTCCTCACAATTTTAATAGGTTCCAAATTTTCAAAGGTATTCAATTTTTAGCTCAAAATGGTTAAAAACACACAAAAATGAAAAAAATAAGACATGAACATGAAAAGTAAAATCATAATAAAAAATAAAATTCATAAACCAAAAAAGGTTCCCCCCCCCGCCCTTAAATAATGTAGTGTCCTCAATGTCTTTTAATAAAAATGGTAGTTTGAGAAGATTTAATATAATGTTGGTAATAAATAAGGTTAAGAAAAGGTACAACCTAGGGGTTTTACAAGTTTAAGGGTTGGAGGATTATAATCTCCTCTACTGGTTTATGTGGAAGACTCCCATGATAAATTTTCATCCTATTTTCAGTAACACTAAATGGGTTTTTTTAACCTTTTTTTATCTTCACATACCCAAATGGATATACATAGTGATAGTAACTATATATTTCAATCTGGAATGAAGGTTACATGTAATTATATTTTGTTCTAAGTTTTAAATAATCACTTGTTACCCGATATAGGATTTTTGTTAAAGCAACTTTTCATGGGCTACTTTTTCCCTATACTTGTAAGTTATAGAATTTAAAAAATTCCACCCTCATAATTTCTTCTCACTCCAATATATATAATATTCTTTACTATCTAGCTCTATTAAAATATATATTTATCTATTTTACTACCCAATAGGCCTTGTGTTCCAGTTCCATAGGTAAATGAAAATCTTATCATAGATCAATAGATATGGGATCATTCCAACTGGGGTTTTGTAATATATTATGAAAACCTACAAGGTTTATTCCAACCTTTAATATTAGACTTTCCTATTTGGATTTAGATATATTTGCATAATTCTTATTTGAAACTTCAACTTGACCATTAGTTTGTGGATAGTGGGGGTTGATTTCTTGTGATGCATTCCATAATTATTCAATAAAGATTCCATGATTCTATTAAAAATGTAGTTTCCTTTATCATTGATGATTTATCTAGGGATTCCAAATTTACATATTATATTATTCCTAACATAAATACAAGAAATGGTTAAATCATTGATTTTTGTGGCTTTGTCTTCATCATATTTTGAAATATAATCCACAACTAGTGGGATATAATAATTTCTAAATGTCATGGGAAAGGGTATCAAATGAGTACATTCCAAATACATAAAATATTTCATAAAAGGACATTTTTTTGTTATTTCATGTCTTTTAGATATATTTCCAATGAATTGGAATTTCTCACATTTCTTACAAAATTTAAGGGAATATTTAAGAAGTGAAGGCCACTATATATTAGATTCTAATAATTTATTAATAATTTGATGTTCAAAGTGTCCTCAAAAAGATAAATTTTGAAAAAAAATAGGAAAATTGTACTTCACTCTCATAAAAATATCATCTCATAATTTTAAAATTGCAAATATTTTAAATATAAGGATCATCCAAAACATAAAACTTTAATTCACCTATGAGTCTAAAAGTTTTTTATTGGATCAGGTGAGATGGAACTTGAGAAATTACCAAAAAATTTACCATATAAATATATTGCAGTACCTCTACATCAATAAAACCTAGTTTTTCTATTGGAATAAATTCATTCAATGGATATTTTTATATAATTTAAACTTTTTAAGTGTGAATAAGATCGCTCACATGATATTCCACTTTATTTTTAGTTCCTCTCTTGTATTTTATTTCTGAATAAAACTCCAATAGTAGTGGTATCCATCTTACCAACATTGTAATTGTTTATTCCATATTCATAAGGTACCTATGTAGAGACCTATTTTTTTCTTTTAATAAATCTAAATATTTCTACATATATTTTCAGAGCCAGGTAGTGAGACATTGTGTGATTCTAAGGCTCATTGTGCCTGTAATTAACTTTATAAAAAATATAAATATATTTTATATTACACACACATAATTTTTTAAATAAAATTGGATTAATTTTAAATTGAATCTCAAACCAAAAATTTGAGACCATGGTTGAGTCCAAAACGTGGTTTTTACCCAAAGTGTAACCTAAAATAGGTCGGTGCGGGGTGTTCTAATATTGAAACCATTGGAATATACATTTAGTTAAATAATTAATTAATTTTATTTACTTATTTAATTAAACTATTTCTAACTTTTTCTATTAATACCCTATTATAGTGATTTTCCTAGGGTTATCTGCATAAACCCTGGGAGAATTGAGAGGCATTTTTCCTCCTCTCCATTGCTGATTTGAATTCAAATGATGACCGAACTAGGGATCTAAGGAGATCGATGCACAGTGAACACAATGACTTCTATTAATCATTAAGAAACAAATTCTTCAATGATAAATGATACAATATCCAAGAATGTATCATAAAATTTTGGATTATTTTCCAATTGATTAAATTTATTGAACATGATTTATTCTTCTCCTTTGATCAACGTTAATGGAACCTTGGCATGTTCACATATATTGGTATAATCGATTATTCAGTTTTCTCAACCTAGATATCCCCAATTGTGTTCATTGTACAATAACTCTTCAACAATTATTATTAAACCCTTTTTATTATTCCTCTCTTCTTAAAAAATTTGTGTTCGTCATTGTTGGTCCATGGGGTCATGGTTTGACATTGTTGGGAAATATTGAGCCTGATCGGACCCCCGGATTCACAATGGTTTCATGTGAAATGAGTGGATCAACATTGATGGATGGATTTTTGGATGAATGTTGGTAATAGGTGTTGATATCATGGATTTTTGGGATATGGGAATGAGTAGCATGAATAGAGGCGCAGTGGTGCGAGGTGGTTTGTGTGACTTTCAAGTGATTTAATGGAAAACAAATTTTTGGCCACTAGATGGATGGAAACAATAAACTGAGTAAAGATATATCATTTTCAGGTTGACGGAGGTGAGATCCATGGTGGAGGAGCTGAATTTGTAATACTCAAGTTCAAATCTGACTTACTGTAAAAAAAGATGACTACACATTGTGTGGTCTTAAGAACACATGACATGTAGAGCCTTAATTGTGGAGAATATGGTTTCAAAGAATTATAATTATCACATTCCATGTGGTCCCACACACACCATGTGACCTAGTGCTGATGAATCATCATTTACACTGGGATTGCATGGGAAAGGGCCCATCCAGACACACGTCGTGTGCTAATATACGCATATATGTGAAAAGTATACAGACACGACCAAGGAGCTCGGGCATGAACCTGGGTGGTTGAGGCATGTCTTGTCGTACACCTAAACACCATGTATAGGTACACAGTTAGTGATCTATGTACCTTCAAGGACATGGAAAGGCGATAGAGTGAGACCTCACACCATGAGGGTCCCCTCATATTTCATGTACCCCATATTTCCTTCTAAGGCAACCTCAATCTGTTATATATCCTTCTTTTAGACTTAGATTTTGGCCTTTGAGTAGCCTATCCTAAGTGTTTTTTAATATATAATGTGATTGTGGCCTCTCTATTGTATTTTTAGATATGATGTGATATGTTTTGGGCATGATTCTTATTAATGTGACGTTCGATGATAGTAGTGATCGTGCATGATAATTGGAGTGGTACCACTGGTGGACTAGGGCACGGGTCCTCTATCTATCTATGGAGTAGTACCCCCTATCAGGTAGGGTGTGGGTTCTCTATCTACTCACTGTTAACCCCCTATGAAATTATGGTTCAGGTCCTCTATTTATTGATTAGTACCCCTATCGGGTATGGTGTGGGTCCTCCTTACAGTGAGTGGTACCTCCCCCCCCCTATGGCATTAGGGTGTGAGGTATCAATCTATAGAGTGGTACCGCCATATGGAATTAAGCTGTGGGTCCTATACCTACTGAGTGGTACCCCTAATCGGATAGGGTGCAGGTTCTTCTTACATTGAGTGGCACCATCGTGACGCACTAGGGTGTGGGTCATCTACCCACCGTATCAGATAGGGAACGGGCCCTCCTTACATTGAGTTTCACCCCCTGATAGACTAGGTCATGATTCCTCTACTTGGAGATTATTCCCCCTGAAATTTGTGACATAGTGGCAAGGAACAAGCCCTCCACATGGTTACTTCTCTAGGAAAACATAGAAGATGATGGGCATCGAGGATTCACCTTATGGAACTTATTGCACTCCAATCCTAGGATGGGCTGTGAGACAGAGATCCACATATCTCTCCTTTGGGTTTCTTTGGTTTGAGAATATACTTATTTATACCCATGTTATTGGATCCTATTTACTCTCTTGCTTTGGGTTGAGCTATCTATTTATCTATTCCTATTGTTCATCTTTATGCTCCCCCTTAATATTTCAAGGTTTCATACTAGGTATGTATATAGTCAACCTTTCATGGTATTTTACTGCACATGTTGTGTCTTATGTAGATTAAATATTTTTTAGTGGTGACTATAGAGGATATTAGGGATACTTAGTGGATTGGTCAAAGTACGGTGGTCCAATATTCCATTTTATGAGCTGAGATATCTTGTAATTTCACATTTTTCTTTCTAGTTTTGTCAGTTCGGGACATATTTTTGGTTGGACATTTATTTTCTCCCTTTACTTACAGTTTTCATTATTATACACTTGTACACACTAGAGTTTTTTCATATACATAGTTATATTCAAGAGATTTAATCTTCTTATTAGTTTACCTATGCACTTCCGCATTAAGATGGTCAGGTGTGTATATATAGGTACAATAGTCTCCCATGATAGATTTTTCTTTCAGTGCTTGTTGCCACCCCATAGAACATGGAGGCAAGCTTGGGTTAGTTGTTGTTAGAGCCCTAGTTTAGTCGGGTCGTGAAAAATTGGTAGTAGAGAAGTTCATTCCTTAGGAAACTGTTTGTTGTATTCCCCTTATCATGATTTTTTTGGATTTAGATAAACGGTGTCAAAGTGTCTCGAGTGTGGCTCTCAGGACAGGGAACCCAATGATGGTAAGTTTGGTTGATTTATTGATTCACTGAGACCTTGACTACCTGATTTCTGACTCGACATACCAAAAAATTGGTTACAGGGATCAATAATATATGCATCATATAGGATTTAGTCCTTGATTTTCCTTTTTGAGTCATCAACCTATTGTGTGTGTGTGTGTGTGTATTCTCATCTAATTGTGGTGATTCTTGATTAAATTTTCAGGATGACTCTGTAATGACTACCAGCTCGGTTATAGATTTTGGATCATGACAACAATCTATTGAGTGATGAGGCCTTAGTTTAGGGTATATCCTGTGAGATCCTTCCTCTAGGTGGATATGTAGAAGAACCACCACTTGTTGAGAAAAATATCATACCATAAGAGCAGGATGACAATTCATGTAGGCTTTGCACACTCCATGAGTTCCAGCACCATAGGATACTGAGGTTCTATAGAAATTCAGATCCAAAGGGAGTAGAAGATTGGCTAGAGTTGATGGTCCACATTTTTAGGCTTATCTAGACACTAGAGGATTGGATGGTTATGCTGGTATATAGCCTTGTTCACAGAGTATCTAGGTGATGATGGAGTCGTGTTACCTAGATGCATTATGAGTTGACACACTCATGGTCCGAATTCTAGTAGGTGATTTGTGAGGAGTAAAACCCTTTCTTATTGAACTTAGTTTGGGTTCAGCATCTTATAGAGCTATAGTACGGATAGATGATAGTGGTTGTGTTTTGTTTGAGGTTCACATACCTTACACGGTACTCCCTTTGCATGATTTGGTATGGCTACTTACGAGAATGGATGTTTGATCATGACCTCCATAGAGATATTCATGACAGTGTAGTGCCCTTGTTCATTATCACCTATGTCTATGTGTTAGAGTGGGTACTAATGATGGAGATCTTATTACAGAGGTACCCCTAGAAGTTAGGGGTGGTAGTGGTAATTTTAGGGATAAGTCATCTACAACAGCTAGCAGGTGCCAGTTGATAGGATCTCGGCACAAAATACCTCCTCATGATCAGACTCAGGCATGTGGTCATGGGGACCAGGGATAGCATAGAGGAACAAGGAATCCCAGATAGAGGTGATTCTATTCTTATGATGGGAAAGTTAACATGGCACATGACTGTCCAACTAGATGCGATGAGGAGACTAGGATGATAGAAGATGGACTGCCACAGTAGAGACAGCTCCGTGATTATGGATCTCCCAGGTGAGGGTAGGGTGGTCCCTAGAGAAGTGAAGCTGGAATAATAGCAGGTTAATCTCTGAGAGGAAGAGTAGTGGGTGGTGGAAAATGATTTGAGATCATTCCACCACCACCACCAAGTGGCCCACATTAGGCTCAAGGAGCTAGCGGTCAGGGATGTAAACAACTAGAGGATATGTAGGCTTATGACCCTATGGAACACGATATGATCAGAGGTACAATATTTGTTTATTCTACTCTTTCATTAATTTTAGTTGACACAAGTACAATTCATTCCTTAATCTAGTTACTTCTGGTTCAAGAGATAGAGCTCCAAGTAAATTCTCTAGCCAAGCAGCTTTGTCTTGGTGTTCTAACCAGGAAGGATTCTTATATATCTTTTATTTTTTTTGACGGTGCAAGCTATAGCTTGGTGGAGAGAGGTTAACGTGGGACCTTTTGGTCATCATGATGAAACCCTACCGTGTGATCTTGGGTATGAATTGGTTATCCATGTTCTAAGCCTAGATATTCTGTCATCATGGATGGTTTATATGTATTCGCACTAGTACAAGATTCTACATTGTGGGCACAATAGATATCCTGGCATGACGAGTGGGTTTTGTGAGTAGGAGGCTACAACCCATCACCCATCAGTTGGTGAGTGTATTCCTTGGTGGAGTATGATCTTTAGGAATCTGAATTCCTTTAGTCATTGATTATTTTATATAATTCTTCCATGATGACATTTTGGGATTACCTTTAAGGCCAGAGACATAGTTTTGTATCAACTTGTATCATGAAACTGTTGTGATATCTTCTGGAGTATATTGGTTTTCCATTATTTAGCTATGGGAGATATAATTGTAGTTAGAGGACCTTTGATAGAATGTTTTTATTAGGCCCAGTTTTTCTCCCTAGATAGCTCCAGTGTTGTTTGTGAAAAGGGAGGATGGGATCTTGTAGATTTATGTGGATTTTCATTACTGAAATCAGGACACGATAAATAAAAAGTATGAATTTCCAAGGATTTAATACCTCTTTGACCAATTATGTGGTGCAAGATGGTTATCGAAGATCGATCTCTAGTCTGTTTACCACTAGTTGAGATTTCATTAGGCTAAAATTCTAAAGCTAGAATTATGGTGTCACTACAGACACTATGAGTTCCTAGTGATTTTCTTTGGTTTGAAAAATACCCCCATCCCATTTATATATTATATAAACTGGGTTTTCCAACTATACTTGGTCTAGTTTTATATTTTCTTCATTGATGACATGATCATCTACTTTGTGTTAGAGGAGGAGCATGCAGAGTGATTGAATATGGTCTTAGATTTCCTTTTGGAGAACTATCTTTATGGTAAGATCTCAAAGTACTTGTTCTGGATTTATGAGGTTCACTTCCTAAAGCATGTAATTTATGATCATGGTTTATCTATGGACCCAGCATATATTGATATAGTTCTTTCATGGGATCCACCCAAGATCATTTCAGATGTGTGGAGTTTTCTTTTCTTTTTGGGGTACTACCAGATATTTTTTGTATACTTCTCTAAGATTTCAACACCTTTGACCACCCTAAAATAGAAAGGGCAGCCTTTCACCTAGATTAATCAATGATAGAGGGCCTTAAAGGAGCTGAGGTTGAGGCTAATGAGTGTTACTATGTTGAGACTACTGGAGGAGGGTGTGGATTATGTAGTGTATTGTGATTCCTAATGAGTTGGGATTAGATGCATGTTGATGTAGTCACAAGAAGTTTCCTCATATGGTTTGAGGTAGTTGTGATACCATGAGAATAACTATGTGACTTAATACTTAGAGATAGAAATGGTAGTATTCTCCCTAAGGATGTGGAGGAAGTATCTTCTAGGAGAGATCTTCATGGATTACTCATACCATCAGAGCCCTAGGTACATATTCTCACAGAGATACTTAAATCTGAGATAGTGGTGTTGGTTAGTGTTCCTAGAGGGAAATGATTTCAAGATAGTCTATACTCCGAGGAAAGAAAACATGGTAGAAAAATTTATTAACAGGAAGTCCCAGGCTCATTCGTTATAGGGGGTATATAAGTATTTGGATTCCTTGAAGCAAACCCTATTTGAGTAGGAGGGTGGATCTTTTCTTCAGTCAATGGTGTTTACTCACCCTCTCCTTCAATGTGTGAGATATTCCCAACCGTGATACATCGATTGTGAGGTCTTTCATGACCAGATATCCTCATAATATTCACCCGATGGATTTTCTGAAGGATGGAATCATATCATCCTTTTTCAGGGACAGATGGGTGTCCCAGTCATGATGTCAGAGGAGGTGATACAAGATTTCTACACATTTACTTGGGCTATAAATCTCAATGTGGGGAAGATGTATAGAGACCTTTAGTGGTAGTTTTGGTGGGCTGGCTTGATATAGAGTATGGCTGAGTTCATCTCAAGTTTCCTCACTTATCAGTAGGTGAAGGTTGAGAACCAGGTTTCGGTGGGTTTGTTACATCCCCTTGATACCCCATAGTATAAATGGGATGGTATATCCCTAGACTTCATGATAGGGCCTCTAGAGATAGTGAAGGGGCATGATGCCATTTGGGTTATAGTTGACTGACTCATGAAGTTAGCATACTTCCTTTATATCTTGGAGAAGATTTTGGTGGAGGATTTTTTTTCAGATGTACATATAGGATATTATTCTCCATCATTGGTTTCCTTCAACTATTATCTCTGACTGTGATGTTTGGTTCACGTCACAGTTGTTGAGAGGTCTGTAGGAGGAATTTGGGACCTAGATAAGGATGATTACATCCTTTCACCCCATATATATGATTAGAACGATCATAATATCTATGTTTTGGAGGATATTTTGATGAATTTCATGTTAGAATTTGGCTGGAGCTGGGAGGATCACCTTCCCATGGTAGAGTTTGTGTACAATAATAGCTACCACTCTACTATGGGCATGACACCTTTTGAGGCCCTTTATGAGAGACCTTGAAAGTCACCATTTTTCTATAAATATATCATATAGGCATCACATGTGGGTTTAGAGTTGGTGTAGGTGATGATGAAAAAGATCCAGGTCATTCATGAGTGGATGAGGACAGCCTAGATCATGTAGAAATCACATGAATATTGACATCGTAGGCTTGATAATCTCCCCACAATGGGGATTTAAAAGATTCGGTTGGGGAGGAAAGTTTCCCCCAAGGTTCAATGGGCCATTCAAGATCTTGCAGAGGGTTTTCAAGGTTACTTACCACCCTGCCCTACCCCCATAGTTAGAGAAATTGCATGGCATATTTCATGTATCATAGTTGAGGAAATATGTTCATGACGCTACACATGTTATGTACTGGGGAGAGTTTGTCATCAAGGATGGATCCACTTTTGTGAAGCACCTAGTGGTGATTGGAGATTTATTTAATATTCTCCTATGTGGATATACTATCCCGTTGGTTTGTGTGTTGTGGAAGCATAGAAATGTGTAGCAGAGCTCTTGGGAGTGGGAGAGCCAAATTTGGTCTCAGTATCCCGATATTTTCGTGTAGTTTTTGATTTTATAGGAGGAAAATATTGAATAATGGAATGATGTAGAGACCCATATTTTTTCCTTGTAATACTTTGAAAATTTTCTAAATATATTTTCATATCCTGGCTCTGAGACGGTGTGCGATTCCAAGGCCCGAGGTTCCCAGAATTAATTTTATAAAAATATTAAATGTATTTTATATTACACGCATGGAGTTTCTTCAAGAAAATGAGATAACACTTAAAAATAATCTCATATCATAAATAAATGAGCATTATTGAGTCCAAAATTCTATTTTTACCCTAGTAGTAACCTAAAATAGGTTGGAGTGGGGCAAGAGGATATTACAACCATTGGCGGGTTCATTTAGTTAAATAAATAAATAATTTTATTTAATTAATTAATTAACCTATTTATAATTTTTCATATTAATACCCTATTATAGATATTTTCCCATGGTTATCCACATAAACCCTAGGATAATAGATAGGTGTTATTCCTCCTCTCTGTTGGTGAATCAAATTCAAATGACTAAGGAAGTTCAGATCCATTCATATCGAGGTGCAGCAAATACAACAACATCTCTCAATCATTGGAAAGTTCATTATTCAATGGAGAACAATAAAATATTTAGGTATGGATCATTAATTTTTGGATTCTTCCCCAATTTATTAAATTTATTGATCATGATCAATTCTTCTTCTTTGATCTCCGCTAATTGAACCTTAGCATGTGCATATGTACAGGTTTAATTGATTATTCAGTTTTAGCACCCTGTATATCACCAATTGTGTTTGTTGAAAAAGAATGTTTGGACAATGATTGTTAAACCCTAGTTCTTGTGCCTTTCTCCCACAAATTCTTTGTGTTATTCATCATTATAAAATGGGTTTGCAATTCAACATTTTTGGGAAGGACCAAGACTAATCAGACCCCCGGATTCATGAGGTTTTCATGAATGGATCGAAAATCAAAAATGGATTTTGGATAGAATCATGGTAATGGGTGTTGATCTCATGGATTTTTGGGATCCAAGACTAAGATGAAAGAATGGAGTCTCAACGGAGTGAGGTGATTTGTGAAACCTTCATGTGATTCATTAGAAAACCAATTTTTAGCCACCTGATGCCGGAAAACGATGAATGGAGGAAATGTCTACTGTTTTCCTATGGATGGAGGTGAGATATATAGTGGAGGAGTTGGATTTATAATTTCCAAGTGTGGATCTGACTTTTTATAAAAAAATGTGACTACATCTCGTGTAGTCCAAATAACACATGGTGTGTGACACCATGGGTATGGAAGCTAGGGTTTCCCTGAGTTATAAGTATTGAATTCTATGTGGTACCACCACATACCTTGTTTCCTAGTGTTGAAAACATTTCATATACTCTGGGATTACATGGGAATGGTCATGGATAGGAACACATTGTGTGTTGAAGTACATGGACACGAGAAAAGTACAGACACATGACCAGTGAGCATGGGCAGGGCCCCAGGTGGTAGAGGCATGCTATGTAGGCCACCTACACGCCATGTATGGCTACATGGTTAGTGATCCATGTTCCTTCATAGACCTGACTAGGTGATGGAGCAGGACGACACGCCATGTGGGTCCCCTCACATATTGTGTACCCCTTCTTTCCTTTTGTGGTGACTTCAATTTCTCATATCTCCTTCATTTGGACTTGAATTTTGGCCTATGAATATCCTATTCTGATTTTTTTCCATCATAGAACATTATAGTGGCCTCTATAATGTCTTTTAAGATATGATTTGAGTTGTTCCACGTTGGATGCTTATTTAGGTGCCGCTCAATAGAGGTAGTGATTGAGAAGGATCATTAGAGTGGTACCCCTGATGGACTAGGACGTGGGTCCTCTATATACATATGGAGTGGTACCCCCTGCCGAGTAGGGTGTGGGTCCTCTATCTACTGAGTGTTACCCCCAATGGAATTAGGGTGCGAGTCCTCTATCTATAGAGTAGTACCCCCCCCCCCCCCCCGGGTAGGATGTGGGTCCTCCTTACACTGAGTGGTACCCCCTATGGCATTAGGGTATGGTTACTCTATATACTTAGTGATTCCCCCTATGGAATTAGGGTTAGGGTCCTTTACATACTGAGTGGTACCCCCTATCAGATAGTGTTCAAGTCCCTCTTACTTTGAGTGGCACCCCCTGATGCACTAGGGAGTGGATCCTCTACCCATTTAGTTGTACCCCCTATCAGATAGGGCACATTTCCTCCTTATACAGAGTGGAAACCCCTGATGGACTAGAGTGTGGGTCTTATACTTGGATATTATACCCCCTTGACTTCGTGGCACAATTTCCAAGCATGGTCCCTCCACACGGTTACTTCTCTAGGAAGACACGCGAGATGTTGGGCATAAAGGATGGACCTTTTGGAACCGATGACACTCTTTTACTAGGATGGGATGTGAGATGGAGATCCCATTCTCTCTCATTGGGGTTTCTTTGGTTTGATCATATATATATATATATATATATATATATATATCCATGTTATTGGATCATGTTTACTCTTTTGCTTTGGGTTAATCTGTCTGTCTATCTATTCTCATCATGTCTCTTTCTTCTCCATCCTTCAGATTTTATGGAATGCTACTGGGTATGTATATACTCACACCTTCATGGGATTTACCCACATGTGTTGTGTCTTATGCAGGTGACAGATAGGTCAGTAGTAACTACAGAGGATCTTAGGGATACTACTTGGAACATTGGGCCACATACGGTGGTCAGATCTTGGAGATTAGGAGTCAGTATCTATCATCATTTCACTTTTACTTTCCATTTTTCAGGTTGGGACATCTTTATGGTTGGTAATCTATTTTTCCCATTTACTTACAGTTTTCACTATTGTACTCTTATACACCCTAGAGGTTTTTCAAATTCATAGTTATATTCTAGATATTGAATCTTTTTATTATTATACCTCTTCACTTCTACATTGATATTTTAGGGTGTGTGCATACAGGTACATTAGGAAAATATATCCCATGTTAAATATACCTTTCAGCGCTTGTCTCCACCCCCTGACCTATGGAGGTGGTCTTTGTGTAGTTGCAGATCGAGACCTAGTTGGTTCGGGTTGTGACAACCCAAGGGCTATGTAATTATATAAAATAATCACCTTAGTACTAAGAAAATATGTTATAAATTTATCTAAAGTGAAAAAAATTAATAAAAACTCTTTTTTAGTTATTATATAAGGTTTTGGGAATTATCAAGTACCCTTGAAGCATATACAATGGCATGATGTCTTCCTTTAATTCTTTGAGGAAAAAACTATTCAAATAGGTTTTTTTAAAGTATCACAGAAAATATAAAATAGGTTATCCCAATTCTGTGGTTTCATTTTTGGGGGTGTTGTTATTTTTCACTTTAATTTATTTAAATATTTCCTACAATCATCATCAAAAATATATTCATAATCATTTCAATGAAATTTCGAATGTATAAATTTAATATTATGGAATTCTTTGATGAATCTTACATAAAACCCTATAATATTTTACAAAAATTAGGCATGGTATGCATTGATAACTTTAATTTTATAATTATCAACTATAATACCTTTTTATGATATTACATGTCCCATTACTATGCCTCTTCCAACCATGAAATAACACTTTTCAAAATTTGAAACAATATTATTTTCAATATAATTTTTCAAATATTTATAAAAAAAATTTAAACAATGGTGAAAATATTTTTCAAACATACTGAATTCATCTAGAAAAATTTTCAATAAGTCCTCTATAAGGTATGATAAAATGGTTCCCATAAATATTTTAAATGTGTCTAATTAATTTCACAATCTAAATGGAATTCTATTAAAATAAATTTTACCATAAAGACATGTGAAAGTTGTATTTTCTTATTACTTTGGTTCAATGGGAACCTGAAAGTATCTTAAAACCCATCTAGAAAACTATATTGAGTTCCACTAAAAATATTTCTTGAATTTGGTCAATAAATGTAATGGGAAAATGATATTTTTTGGGAACTAGTTAAATTTAATATATTCTATATTGAATCCTAATTTTTTGGACTCTTACAGGAATTAGTTCATTTTACTTAGTCTTTACAACAATCAGTTTAGTTTTCATGGAAACTGCATGAATTGCACTAGCTCATTGGGTGGTGGAAATAAGGTAGATAATACATACTTTCAAAAAAATCAATCTCATTACTTACTACCTCAATCATAGTTGTGTTACATCTTTTTTGGGGTTTTCTAACAAGTTTTTCATCGCATTTGAGAATAATTCTATGCATATATAATTTAGTACTAATTCTAGGTATTTCTATTAAACCCAAACTTACTGCTGACACATTTTCCCACAAAAGTGTCAATAGTTTTTTTCTTAGTCAGAAGAAAAGTCTATAATAATTATCACTAGAATCTTATTTTCTTCAATTGTAAATACATATTTCAATTCAATGGGAAAATATTTTAACTCCATATTTGGTGGTTACATTAATGATGAAATTATATTTGGTCTACTTACCTCTACTAACTTGGATCACTACAAATAAGATGGAAATATATCTCCTTAATCACTGAAAAACAATCAAAACTATCAATTGAGATTTACTTAATATTCATATAACTGTAGGATATTTTCAAGATTCAACCAATTATTTTTCACATAATTTTTAAATCTTAATCAATTACCTTAGATTATATTGGATTTTGTATACTTACTTATACTCTATTGGAATACTTCACATAAGATGAAATTATAGCTCCTTAAAAATTGAAAAAACAATCAAAACCATCAATTATGATTTACCTCATCTTCATGTGATTTTAGGGTATTTTCATGATTCAAACAATTATTTTTCACAAAATTTTTAAATCTTAACTACTTACCTTCACATAAATTTTTTTTAAATACTATATTATTCATAGGGATCAAGTTCCTTAGAGTGTGATAGTGTGAAAAGTGAATTCTCATCCTATGGGTACTTTATATAATTAAAATTTTTAAAGTGGATAGTTCCCTCACCAAACTCCATAATTATTGTTCCTTCATGAACATTTATTATTTTATTTTCTATATTTAGGAAATTTATACCCATGATGATATGTGACTGACCTGGTGTCAGATATTCCTCTATATTTAGCACATAAAAATTATATGGTAATATCAGATTATATAATCCAACTAGAACATTTTCAAGTACTCTAGCTATAAATGTAGTGGATATATTGGAAATTTGAACAAACACTCTTGTGGTTTTGATCTCTCCCATCTATAGTGAGGTAAAAAATAGAATAAGTAATTATATCTATAGAATCTTTAAGATCACACAATGTATCATTAAAATTCATAGATCCAATTTTTCAAGTTATAGAAAATGTCGACAGATATTTCGATTTTTTTGGAAGTTGTTCTGTGATGAAGGTTAAAATGATTTTTTCTAAATTAACTCTATCATTCTCTTGAATCCACCTTTTTTTATGAATATTTACTCTAGGAACATAGTATATTTGTGAATATTATTAAGATATTTGGGTATAGGTATGTTGATTTCCACTTTTTTAAAGGATTGAAAATTTTAATTTTTAATTTATTCCTCCTATATTTTATTTAATTGAACCATTATCAAGAGAAATAGTAATGAAATATATTTATTTTCTCTCAAATATTTTCATTCAGGTGCTTCTGATCTCTTTTTTCCCTTTTATATGATTATTTTACTCTTCATATTATTCATTTTTCCTTAAGATGGTTTTTAGGTTTATTTTTATATTCCTATGGTTCCTCTTCCTTTGTGTTGGGATGGTTCTTATTGGAATTAGATTTGGTAATAAGGTGAATTTCTATGACACTCATAGTTTTTACTAGGTAATACTTTATGGTTTGGAACTGATTGAGATGGTAATTTTCCTTGATTTTTATCAGTGTTTCTATAATGATTCTAATCTAATTCCTTAATTACATTACCTCATTTATTGAATCCTCAAACTATGAACCTTTTTTGTTCTATACTAGTGGTTTTGAACTAGTTAATGGATACTAAAAGTGTTTATTTTTTTTAAAATTAAGGTTTCTGGATGGCATGTTGGTTATATGAATACTTTTATAGTTGTTGGAATGGTAGTGGTTGTTGATATTGTTTTTGATGGGTGGTCTCTCTTGATTTTGTTAACTCCCAAGTCCATTTTAGACTTTAGAAGTGTCTCTAAATCCTTGATTCGATTGTTTAAATTGAATTTTTTGACATTTAATTTCACAAATTTTAGTTCTCTACACTGGTTTGGGGAATAATATGGGCCACATACACTTTTTGGTGATTGTTATAATGATCTGAGACTTTAGAAACCCATAATTATGAGTTTAATAACAAGGATTGTATTTTCCATCATTTCCATTATATTTTAGTTTTATATTTTTAGAGAATTATAACAAACTATTATATAATAAACACTTATAAAAAATAGTCACTTTTATAAAATATCTTTTTCACAAAAATGGTATTCTTAAATTTAAACTCCAATTTTATTCAAATCATGTTCTCTTATGTTAAAAATAATCCCCATATAAGAAATATAGACATTTATATTGTTCATAATCATCCTTAGGCTCTATAAAAAAATTTTAAAACATGGTATGAGAATAAAAATTTCATGGAGGTATATAAAAAGGAAAGGAACTCGCTAGCCTATTCGAAAAACTATGAAATCCATAAGAAAATTTTCCCATTTGTATAATAAAATTTGAAATCAAATATTGTTTTACATACTCATGAAATCAATTTTATTGCACAAATTTTTTTATAAAACACTTATTAATAAAAAATTAAGGTAAAATCGTGACCATTATGGTTTTTTAGAGAATATGAGAACCCATGAAAACCCATTCCTTGAAAAATTTCCTTTCACCCTTAAAAGGGTCATAAACTTTCTTAAAAAATAAGCTTATTTTCTTAAATTTTAAAATAAAAATATTTCCATAAAAAAATATTTTGCTAGAATAGAAAATTCATTTATTTCAGTTGGGACATCATTATCACAAAACCCTTAAAATAACCCTTTAATATGGAATAACCTACTCGGTTAATTCCAATGTAATTATCCAAATAGAAATATTATTACCCAATGAATTAGAGAGATATATCGGTATCACCCATCATCATAAAAAATTGTGAAAGACTATAAAATTTATAAAACACTTATAATATTTCATTTTACTTATAAAATATCATAAAATATTTTTTTAACACATAGTTCGAAGAAATTTCAGGCTTCACATAAAAATAAGGACAAAAATCCTTTTTCATTGAAAACTCATAAAATGAAAATTTCCCAAAAGAACTTGAAATAAAATTTTATTTAAAAATTCTATGAAAAATTATAGATAGATATTTTTAAATAATAAGTCTCTTGACCATTAGAATTTTTCTTTATGTTGCATATGTTAAAAACATTTTTTTATAATTTGTCAATAAATTCAAAATTGAAATTTATGGAAAACATTGAAAAGATTCATTTTTAGAACTTTTTGAAGAAATTAAAACATAGTTTAAATTTAATTTTAATGATGTTTTAATATAAACAATATTAATATTGAAACATTTAATTAAACATAGACATGGATTAAAAAGATTTTAAAACATTTAAAACTAGTTTTTAAAGAAAAATCTCTTACCTCGAATCCAAATTCCCATGTATGATATTTAACTGTTATATAAAAAAATTATATTAGTTATTAAATTTATTAATAAAATTTTAATTTTTATTCCATTATCATAATAAATTATAATTCATTTATTACCATGTCTTATATAGTTATTAAATCAATTAAGTTTATGTCGTACATTTTGTGGATGTTCAGTTTATAATCCCAAAACAACTTTGGTAGGTTGGACAAGATCAAAGGGTTCATTTATAAATAATTTAAAGAATATTAATAAATAAATAATTATCATCTATAAACATAAAATACAATTTTATAACCATTCATGAAATAAGAACATGAAAAATGAATCTCATCACTTCATGGAGGTGGTATTCCATACATATGCACAAGTGACGTTATCATTTTCCAATGGATGGAAGAGTAAAAAGGTAAAAAAAATATATTACATTTTTTAGAATAAAAAATATTTTATAAATATAAAATATCATCATTAAATATTTAATAAAAATTATCCTTATGAGGTGTTTTTGAAAAATTAAAGACATCGCTTGATGAAGGTGGTAGTCCACTCGTACGTATGGTCAACTTTTTTATTTCCCATGGGATGGAAAAGAAGAGGAAAAGGGGTTATTATATAAAAAATTATATTTAAGTATATTAAATATACTTATATTATCATATAATTATGGTTATATAATATTATAAATAGGTTACAAAAGAAATAAACATGAGAACACTCAGTTAACAATTATACCTCTTTATTGGAAAACCTCCTTTAGATTACACCATAAGCCTTTTTTCTTGAAATTTTAGGAAAACATGGACCTATAGGATGTTTTCATAGTTTTTTATATGTTATTTGGGTAGGTATTATTTGAGACAAATGGCTCAAATTATATGAATAATATAGGAGGTGTGTTCCCTTTTATAAGTGAGGGGAGTGGCACTCTTATAATTTTTTCAATATTTTAAAATAATATAAAATATTATTCATGGGAAAGTGGTACAAAATATATCCCATTTATAATATAAAGTGATAAGGTTTGAAATAATCTCATCATAGAATATTTAATATGATATTTTGTGATGTTATCACTTAGTTTTAACCATAACTAATATGTTTTCCATTTACCATTGTGACAACTTTTTACCATGGTTACTATTCATTTTGAAAAAAATGAAATTAACCTCATTAATAAATTGAGACCTATAGATTATAAATATCAAATAAATTTTTCCAAAATTAATTTTCATAATTTTTAGAATTTACATTTAAATAATTTTTCAAAATGCAATGAAAAATAGTTTCTTTGAAAAAATCATTTTAAGCCTAAAAATGAATTTAGAAAAAAAATAAACCATAATTTTGATTATTATAGAATTAATTAGAATATTTTTAATAAATGTAAAATAACTTTACTTTAAAACTAATTATAAACATAATGTTACTTTTTAAATACTTGAAAATAAAGGATAGTTTTTATAAAAATCAGTATTTTTTATTATTCACCTAAAAATCAACATTTTTATAAAAATTAAAAAAAATAACCCTAAGAAATATTTTATATAATGATAAAAAAATTAAGTTCATTTTTTCAAATTAAATTTCAAAAATTTATAAATTTAACTTTTAAATAAAAATATAATACATGGAAAACACTTTAGTTGGAAGAAAACTGCTTCTTTCTTCAGTTTAAAAAATCATATTAAATTATTGGAAAGAATGTGGATACGTTAAATCTAATCATGAATATTAATAAGACATGAAATTAATTTATTGTTTACATTATTTTTTTGTAACATTATTCCCCCCTTAAATAAATTATGTCCTTTTAATTTTATTCATTGCTTAAACAGGTAGGGATATTTTTCCCTCTTAGACTTTAGAAGTTCTCATGATTCTTCATCAATCATGTGGTTCTTCCAAAAAAAAATTAATAGGTCAGTTACCTTATTCTATAACACCTAATCATTATGATCTAGAATTTTCACTGGATTTTCCTCATAATAAATATTTTCTTCCCACTATACTACCTCAGGGATCAAAATATGAGAGGCTTCAGGTACACATTTCCTTAACAATGAAACATCAAACATGTCATCTACCTAAGATAAACATAAAGGAAAATCTACTCGTGTAATTTTCTATGCCTTCCCAGTCCATTACATCATTATTTTTGGGTGTTATAGGTATTTTGGAGAAGTCTTGAGTAGTTTATGGACGTTTTTAGTGGAGGCTGGAGGTACAACTAAGATACTATAGGAAATACACATCTTGTATTGTCTACATGAAGTGTAAATGTTGTTCATGGATGTTATAGCTAGTAGGTTCATAGAATGTAAATCAGTAAAGGGTTATCCTATGATAATATTACTAGTTGTGTAAGTGGGATTCACGATGTATAATAAATAATGGCTAAGGAGATGTATTTTTTAGTGAAAGGTGTAAAGTTTGGAAAACCCATTGATTAAATGTTGTGTAAAGTTTACGCGCCATGAACCTAAAAGGGTTCTAGGTTTTATATTCTTTTGATCTGCCTATTTCTCATTTATTTGGCTGAAACCTTTCCTATATCATTATAGAATAACCCTAGGATCCCTGATGAGGATTTCCATCCCTCTATTACCCACTTCGATCTATTGGTTATGGTTGATCCCCATTGGCAAACCATGCTAATAATATTCTCCCTTTCATTGTAGTTTTCTTCCATTATTCTCTTTTGGATTCATTTTGGTAATGTATCTTTGGTTTGGGATAATTGTTTGACTATGTTTTGACAACCCTTTGGTGTAGTGAAGGTTAATATTTGGTTTTTTTTAGTGTTCGGGAAATTTCTTCTTCACTCTATAGTGTGCAACGAGTTGGAAGGGCTTCTTTGAGGTAGGGGATCCTTGTTATCACTCTTCTAGATGATATATGTGAGATTTGTATTATTTTTCTTACCTTTGGGTTGATAGTAAGGATCATAATAATCATATAATTAATTGTAATGTCTAAAATTGATGGTCATGGGAAGTTATTGCATGCTTTACTGCTTTAAAATATGTTGTTGATGTTATTATGCATACTTATTGAAAATTATAAAAATAAAAGCAATTGGGATCCTTTATTTCACTATAATTATTATTTTTTAATGACCCGTGTTGTGTTGTTATGTGATATCACCCAAATATAAGATTAAATAATTAATATTTGGCTAATAATTGGTTTCCCCGGGATATTCTGGTTTGTGTGATAATACCCATTCTAAATAAAAAAGATATGTGATAATTCCCTTGAATAAATGTGGAAGTTGGAATGTGTGTTGTGATATGTGCTTTTTCTTGTTGTGTTTCCCTACATGGTTTGGGAAGTTTTGTGATAATATATGTGACTAGATGGTTTGTATGGTGTGTAGGGTAGTGATGTGTGAGTTGGTTGGCATGGATGTGAAGTAGGAATTTCTGTGATATGGCATAGTGGTTGTGGAAAAGAGGTTGACGTGCGTATGTTGTGGCATATTGGTTGTATCATAGATTTTTTGGGTAGTGTTTTTGGAATAGTGGTTGTGTCATAGTGGTTGTGCTTCATTGGTTTTGTCGTAGTGTCTTGTTGTGATTATATGGCTTGGGCGATGCGTGTGACGATGAAGGAGGACGTGTGGTATTGTGACGACAGTTATTTGAGTTGGACCAATTGTTATGTGGAATGGTTTAGTTAGTTTCCTGGTTATCCATGGAATAAATTATGATTCTAAATGAATATGAATGGGATAAATTAATATTTAATAAATGGATTAAATTTAATTGAATGGATGAATGAGTGGTGTCATGTGAAATGAAAAGGATAACGAATAAATTCAACAAAAACTATAATTGAAAGTGGAATGTTGTGTGTCTTGTATGGAGGTGGTGTGGTGTGTTTCATATAATAGAGGTAGTAGTTGTGATGGTTGATATGTAGTACGGTGTTGGTGATGTATTGTGCACTAATATTACAGATGTGAACCCTTAGGTTGGGTATTGTGCGTTATCTCTATATCATGTATGTTTTTGGTAATTTTATAAACTCGCCACCTAAGTTGGATAACCTTATCAACACTTAGAGGTTATGAGTTTTGGGTCTTTTCCCTAACATCCATGATGGTAGTGATACAGATGGATGGCTATCCCCTCTCTCCTACACTTCTTTCAACAGTGATGTATTGGACCAAGTGTCTACAGGTAAGATGTGATGCAGTGTGAGGTGATACATGGTGGGGGTCATGTGTAATAGGAGGAGGGAACAATTTTGATTTCCTTAACATTCAAGATACCCTACTACTATAGTTTTGGTAGTGATGTGATGTGATGTGTTGTAGAGTCCCAGTTTTTTTCTTGTAATATTTTGAAATATTTATACATATATTTCCGGTGCTAGTTGCTAAGATGTCGTGTGATTTCAAGACCCGGTGTTCCTGTAATTAATTTTATAAAATATTAAAATTATCTTATATTATGCACACATATTTTCTAAAGAAAATGATATAACTCTTAAATAGAATCATGGATCAAAAATCTGAGACCACATTCGAATTTGGAATGCATTGTTTACCCTAATCATGGACTGAAATAAGTCTGTGTAGGGAATTTGGACACCTTGACTATTGGTTATGCGTTCAATGGATTAATTAATTATTTAATTCATTCATTCATTCATTTTAACCTAAAAATGGTTATAAATATACTGCTATAGTTATTCATCCACGGCTATCCTCGTAATCATGGGATCTTATGAGACCTTCTCCTTCCTCCTTTCATTATAGAATCACATCAGATGATGAAAAAACTCAGGATCAAAGTAGATCGTGATGTAGAAAATTCAATGACATAAATCAATCATTAAAGAGTGGATTATTTGATGATGAATGATTAAATATCTAGGTGGGACTCATCAATTTGTTTTTTAATCCCATGTTGATTAAATTGATAGAGAAGATTGATCCTTTTTCTTTAATCTATGCCAATTGAAGCCTTTTCATGTACCCACATAATGATTTTATTGATTATTCCATTGGTTTCTAACCTTGAATTCCCCATTCTTGATCATTGTCTAATAACTCTGGTCAATGATCATTTAAGCAATTTTTCTTGGGCCTTTCCTCCTTAATCTCTTCACGTTCTTCACTGATTGGACCCCACAGTCCTGGTTCGACATTTCTAGGAAGTACTGAGCCCAATCAAACCCTCGTAATCATGATGGAAGTGTGTATTAAGAGATTATTAGTTAATCTGACATAGATTTGGAATGTTTTGGGGATTCAGGTGATCATTTCAAAGTTTGGTGCTAAAATTATCAACATCCAAAAAGATTGGTGGTGTTCGGGTTGGGTGACGAACCCCTCGATGAACAACAGAATCTAATTTTCAGAAAATGATGGCTGGAAATAATGATTTGTGCCTATATCTTCTAATCTCAGGTATATTTGAGGTGGGATCTATGGTATAATGGACTGCATTGGATATCGGATCACAAATCTAAGAATTAGTGGAAAACCCGACAATACACCATGTACAAGGTTGAGCAGAAGACGTGTAGCCCCATGGTTGTGGAATCTAGGATTTTAGATTTTTATAAGGATGTAACAACATGTAGTTCTCCCACACACCATATACCACCTTATCCATGTGGGTGATTCATTTGGTGAAGCACACAACTAGGCACACGCCATGTTCCTAAGAACATGGACATAGCCAGAGCACATGGGTGGTGCCCCGTGTGAGGCCACATGCCATGTACCAAATTATACGGACATTACCAAAATTACACGGACCGACCCTAGATATATTGGACACGATGTGTAGTCCACCTACATGGATTCTAATCCTATATGAATTAGGAGATATGTGATGGCCAGGGACACGGCCAGGCGGTGGAGTGAGACCACATTTCGTGTACTACTTGGTTCCTTTTGATGAGATTTCAAGGCTATGTATCTCCTTCATTTGAACTTGGATATTTTCCCATTAGTATCCTATATTTAGTTTTTTTCATGTGTAAAACAATGGTGCCATCAGTTTTGGATTTCAAGATACAATATTGAATTTTCTAGTCGTGAAGATTGGGTAGGCAATGCTTAATGATGGCAGTGATCATACAGGATCACCAAAGACTTCCTAGTGCCACCCTTCAGTACAGTTGGGTAGTGGGTTCTCGATGACTTCTGGGTGGTACCCTCTAGTAGAGCATGGCAGTGGGTCCTCAAAAACTTCTAAGAGGTACCCACCAGTAGAGATGGTTAGTGGGTGTACAATGACTTCCAAGTGGTACCCTCTAGTAGAACTGGATAGTGGATATTTTAAAACTTCTAAGTTGTAATCTTCAGTAGATCTAGGAAGGGGGTCCTTAACAACTTCCAAGTGGTACCCCCAGTAGAGCTGGGTAGTGGTTCCTTGATGAATTTTGGAGTGGAGCACTCCTATTGGGTAGGGAATGGGTCCTCCGTCAACTATTCAGAGTGGAACCCTCTAATTGTACCTGGGCATGGGTCATCTACCTAGATATTGTAGCCCATTGACTATGTTTCATTGTAGAAAGGTGTTGTTTGACTTGGATGGTTACATCTGGGTAGATGTGTAAGATATTGGGCATTGTTGATATACTTTTGGAACTTTTGGTGACTCTTTTTCTTTTTACTGAGCTATGATATGGAGATCCCCATACTCTTCATTTGGGATTCTTTTGACTGAGCATATATATACTTTTTTATCCATTCCTTTAGATTTAGTTAATATTCCCCCATGGGATGTAAAGACGCATTGGGTATGCCACATGGTTTCTATGTTTATCTTCTCATTGTTTTATGAGCATACTCTCCAACTATAGGTGGAAAATACTCAAAGTGTAGTTTATCTACATACCGTGTTGAGACCCTCATTCTTGGATGAGGTTACTCTCTATTGGTTTTGGTTGAGTTGTTCTCTTTCACTACTTTTTTCATCCTATGTTATCTAATATCTTTTCATTTCTATTGTATCACTTACTACTCACCCTTTAGATTTTAGGGTGTCTTACTAGGTGTGTATATAGTCACGTTTGCATGGGTTTTCCCACACATTTCATGTCTTATGAAGATGACAGACAAGTCGTAGGTGACTTGAAAGGATCTTAGGGATATCTGGTACTTTGGATTGCATACAGTTGATGCAGCTTGGATATTAGGATCTAGGATCTCTCAGGAGTTTAATTTTTTAGTTTTTTTAGGTAGGGACATATTTCTGGTTAGGCATGTATTTTCCCCTTTAAATTTCAATTTACATTATCGTACTCTTGTACTATCTAGAGGTTTTCCATGCATGGTTATTCCTTTAGCTTTCTTATTCTATTAATTTTACTCCCTTTGGAGTTTTTCACCAAGATGGCTATGTGTGTGTATAAAAGTACTTATGGAAATTCTTTCCCATGTAATTCATGTCGTTGATGTTGGTCTCCAGCCCCTGGCATCTGGAGGTAGGCTTGGGGTAATTGCGGCTTGAGCCCCATCTTGGGTCGGGTCATGACTGATTGGTATCAAATGGTGGTTTGATCCTTGGGGTAGTGTTTGGAGTATTCCCCTTATAAGGATTTTGTTGGTTTTATGGAAATAGTTTCAAAGTATATCAAGTTTGGCTCTCAGTCCAGGGAATCTAATGATGGTGTGGGCATCTGACATATCCATTCACTACGACCTTAACTATCTTCTTGTCGACTCGGCATATCAATACATTATTTGTAGGGAACAATGGTATATGTATCATATAAGATTGAGCCTTTGATTATCCTTCATGATTCATCTCACTATTATTGTTATATATATGTATATATTCTCATCTGAATGTAGTATGTCTTGGTAAATCTCATGATTCCCTTATGATGACAGCCATCTAGGATACCAGTTCTGAATCTTGATGATGATCTGATGAGTGATGTGGACAAAATTTAGGGTCTATCTGAATATATTGTTCCTCTATGTGGGTAGGTATCAAAACCTCCACCTATTTTGCATCAAATCATCCCAACAAAGTAGGATGAGGATGCATGTAGGCTTAGCATGCTCTGCGAGTTCAAGTGTCATAGGCCACTAATGTTCCATAGAAAGCTAGATCCTCGGGCAGTAATGGATTTTCTAGATTTGATGTTCCATATCTTCAGGCTTGTTCAGACCCTACCAGATCATGTGGTTTCTCTAGTATTAAGCCTTTTCCATGGGTTAGTTAGGCACTGGTGGAGTCTTGTTTCGCAGATGCGTGATGAGTCGACACTCTCATGGCCCAAATTCTAGAATTTTTTTCATGAAGAGTAATACCCCTCATGTTTGAAATAAATTTGTATTTATAAGATTATGAAGATGAAACATGGAGGTATGATGGTGGATGAGTACGTAGTGAGATTCACAAACCTCATTTGGTACTCCCTTGACATTATCTGTGATGGATACTTTTGATCAAAAAAGTTTGATAAGGGAATTTGCAGAGAGATTTGTGCCAGCATGGTGCCCTTGTTCATCCCCACCTATGTTGGGGTGCTAGAGTGGGAACTAGTGATAGGTAGATTTTTGTTATAGGGACTCCAGACAGCTGGATCAAGTAGTGGGAATCACGAAGTTGAGTCATTTGTAGCAGCTAGCATAATTCAGTCAGCAGAATCTTAGCAGAGGTGGCCCTTTCTCAATCAGGCTTAGGTGTGTGGTTGTGTTCTACAGTGACAATGGAGAGCACTAAATCATCTTATATAGGTTCGGTGCTATGATTTTTATTTGTTAGGTCACACAGTGAATGGCTACCTAGCCATACGTGTTGAGGACTACAGGAAGTTATCTGATGGGCTACCACGGTAGAGGTAGTACTATGATTGAGGATCTCCCAAGAGAGGTAAGGGTGCTCTCCAGGGAGGTAGGGATGGAAGGGGGTTGGGAAGAACTATATATGGACGAATACACTATGATATCCTTCCACTACCACCACCAAGTAGCCCACTTCTGGCTTAGGGAGTTCGCGGTCAGGGCCACAAATAGTTGTAGGCTCTAGAGGCTTATAACCGCACAGTGCATGAGATGATTAGAGGTATTATTTTTGGTTATTATAATTGTGATTAAGTATTAGTAAACATAGGTTCCCGTAATTATTTCATCTTTATACTTCTAGTTTGAGATCAGGAGCTCCTAGTTGAGGTGTTGTCCTAGTAGCTTCATCATGAGGTTTCTATAGGGAATGATTCTTCTATATATTTTATATGATAAAAGTGTGAGCTATCACTTGGTGGATAGAGGTTCATGTGTGACATTTTGGTCATCATGATGGAACCTGATGATGTCATTTTGGGTATGGATTGGCTTTCCATGGTCTGATCCCAAATTGAATGTCACTGTAGATGATTCAAATTCCTTCACATTGATGGGATGTGATTGACCTTTATGGGTCAGAGAGATCTCATGGTAGGAACAGTAGGTTCTTTAAGTATGGGGGATACATCATATAACCCATTAGTTATCGTGTATATCCCTTGGTGTAGCAGGCTCTTCAAGAATCTATATTCATTTAGTTATTGATGATTATATGTACCACTTCCCCAAAGATGTTCTGGGACTACCTTCGAAGTGGGAGATGGAGTTTTTTATCAACTTGCATCCTAAAACCACTCCAATATCTTCTATGGTATGTCTAATGGCTCCTATCGAACTCTGGGAGAGGCAGTCTCAATTGGAGGACCTTCAAGAGAAGGGTTTTATTAGGCTCAATGTGTCCCCCAAGGCATCTCTAGTGTTGTTTGTGAAAAAGTTAGATAAGAAATTATGTATTTTCATAGATTATCATCCCCTAAACTAGACTAGGATAAAGAACAAGTACCTCTTTCTAAGTATTGATGACCTCTTTGACCAGTTGAGATACAAGAGATGGTTCTCAAAGATCGATTTATGGTTCGGATACCTTCAGTTGAGGGTTCACAAGGTTGATATTACAAAGATAGAATTCTGATGTTTCTACAAACATTGTGTTCCTAATGATTCCCTTTGGTGTGATGAATTCCCCTACCATGTTTATGGATTTAATGAGCCAGGTATTCCAGTCGTACTTAGACTAGTTTTTGGTTGTCTTCATTGATGAAATACTCATCTACTCTGCATTAGAGGATGATCATGTAGAGAACTTGAGGATGGTTCTTAATTTGTGTTGAGAGCACCAGCTTTATGGGAAACTCTTGAAGTTCCAATTATGGATTCATGAGGTTCAATTTTTGGGGAATTCCATTTCTGAGCATGGTTTATCCATGGACCTAGTGAAGATCAGTGAAATTATTTCTTGGGAACCACCCAAGATTGTTTCATAGGCTAGGAGATTTATTGTCATGACAGGGTACTATAGGAGGTTTATGGAATACTTCTCTAGGATCACAACCCATTTGACCACCTTGATACGAAAAGGGTAATTGTTTACTTAGACCGAGAAGTGATAGAGGGCCTTCGAGGAGTTAAGGTTGACGCTGATGAGTGATCATGTGTTTAGACTACCAAAGGAGGGCATGGAGAATGTAGTGTTTTGTGATGTCTCATGAGCTAGGCTCGGCTATGTGTTGATATAGTGATAGGTATTTATCACATACAGATCAAGGAAGTTGAGACCCCATGAGTAGAATTACATGAATCATGATCTAGAGTTGTAAATGGTAGTCTTCTTCCTAAGGATGTAGAGGCACTATATTTTGGGAGAGCTCTTTTTGGTTTACTCAGACCATCAGATTCTTAGGTATGTCTTCATGCAGAGAGACTTGAACATGAGATAGAAACATTGGTTGGTGTTCCTAAAGGAATATGGCTTTGAGATAATATATACTCTAGGAAAGGTAAATTTAGTACCATATTCCCTTAGTAGTAATTCCCATGATTTATTGGTTCAGGGGTATTCAGAGTCGTTGGCCTCCATGCAGCTAACCCTGGTGGAGCAAGAGGGTGCAACTTTTCTATAGTCGATGGTGTTGACTCCTCCACTACTTGAGCATATGAGTGAGTCTCAGTTGGGAGAAATCAACTGTGGGGTCTTGTGTGGCTAGATATTCATCAGGGGTTCACCATATGGATATTTTAAAGAAGGCAATCCTATCATATTTTTTCAAGGATGGATGTTGATTCCAGTCACGATGCAAAATGAGGTGATACGAGAGTTACACACTTCTCCCCTAGATATACATCTCGATGTAGGGATGATGTATAGATGCATTAAGTGGGAGTTTTTATGGTCCATAATTAGATTAATCAAAGTTAATTTCATCTCTTAGTTCCTCACATATCAGTAGGTGAAGGTTGAAAACCAAGTTCTGGAAGGTTTATTGTAGCCCCTTAATATCCCAAAGTATAATTGAATGGAATATCAATGTAATTTATCACAGGGCTTCCATGGATAGTGAAGCTCCATGAATCCATCTGGGTGATAGTTGATAGACTCATGATTTCATCACACTTACTCACTTTTATGGAGAAAAGTTCGGTGGAGATTTTGGGGTAGTTATACGCACTGGAGATCATTCTCTATCGTGGGGCATCCTCAGTGATTGTCTCTGATCGTGATGTGTAGTTTAAATCATGGTTTTGGAGAGGCCTTCAAGAAGAATTTAGAACCTAAATGAGGATGAGTACAACCTTTCACCCCTAGACCAATGGTAAGACAGAGCACACTATCCATGTTTTGGAGGATATGTTGAGGGATTTCATGTTATACTTTTTCTGGAGATGTGTGGATCACATTCCCTTGGTTGATTTTTCATACAACAATATCTACCACTCTACCATAAGTATGACTCATTTTGAGGCCCTATATGGGAGACCATGTATGTCACATTTATGCTGGATAAAGATTAGTGAGATATCTCTTGTGGGTCCAAAGATAGTGTAGGTGATGATGGAGAAGGTCTAGGTCATCTTTTAATGGATTTGGATGGCTCAGAGCAGGAATAAATCTTACACAAATCATTTCCGTAGGCCCTTGGAGTTCGAGTAGGGAGACCAAATTTTCTTGAGAGTCTCCCCATGACAAGGATTGTAAAGGTTTTGTCGGGAGTAAAGCTATCCTCTAGGATCATCGGGTTGTTATAGATTGTGAAGAGGGTTGGCGAGGTTTCTTTCCACCTTGCCCTAGTCCCACAGTTGGAGAGAGCATACAACATCTTCCATGTGATTCAGTTGAGAAGATACGTGTATGACCTCAAGCACATCATCAACTGGGGTGAGATGAACATCAATGATGGAGACACCTTTGTAGATCACTGAGTGGTGATATAGAATTGAGAGAATAGGACCCTGTGTGGATGGACCATCCCCTTGGTTTATGTGTTGTGGCAGCATGATAACGTGCAGCATAGTTCTTGGGAGTGAGAGAGCTAAGTGAAAGCTCAGTATCCCAAGTTTTTTTTAGTTTTTCTTTTCTAGAATAAATATATTGAATAATGGAAAGATATAGAGACCCAATTTTTTTCATGTAAGGCTTTGAAATATTTCTACATATATTTCTAGAGCTAGGTGCTCAGACGGTGTGTTATTCTGAAGCCCGGTGTGCCCATAATTAATTTTATAAATATATTAAATAAATTTTAAATTATGCATACACAGTTCATAAATTAAATGGGATAAATATTAAATGAAATTTAAAACCTGAAATTTGAGACCACTATTGAGTTTGGAACGCATTGTTTACCCTATGTACGACCTAAAATGAATAAGCATGGGGAGTTTAGAAACCTCTCCCTTTGGCAGAATGTTCATTGGATTAACTATTTATTCAATTCATTCATTCATTCATTTTAAAATAAAAAAAAATGTTTATAGATATACTTCCATGGAGATTATATAAGGGTTAGCCTCATATTCTTGTAATCTTTCGAGAGCTTCTTTTTCCTCCTTTCATTGAAGAATCACATCAAATGATGAAGAAACATAGGATCAGAAGAAGATCAGGATATAGTGAACCCAAAAACATCCTTCAATTGTTCCAGAGCACGTTCTTAGAAGAAAAATGATCCAATATCTAGGTAAGACTCTTAAATTTGTGTTTGATGCCTTTTTTTATTAAATTCATTGATTAAATTGATCATTTTTCTTGGATCTGTGATAATTTCAGATTTTTCATGTTCCAATGTAATGATTTAATTGATTATTTCATTGGTTTTGGACCCCGAATGTCTCATTCTTGATCATTGGACAAGAACAGTGGCAATGATTATTTAAAAAATTGTTCTTGTGACTTTCCCCATCAATTTATTTTCATTATTCACTACTTGTACTCCATGTTCCCGATTCAACATTGTGGGGTTGTACTGAGCCCAGTCGGACCCCCGGAATCATAATGGAATTGCGTGTGAGGAGAAGAGCAGTGAATATGGAACATTTTTGGGATTTTTTTGGGATATGGATGATTGTTTCAATAATATGTTCTCAAATCATCAACACCCAGAAAGACTGATGGCATGTGGGTTGTGTGAAGAACCCCTCGATGAACAATGAAATCGGATTTCTGAAAAATGATGGTTAGAAACGATGAGCAACACCTAGATCTTCTAATATTTGTAAGATTCAAGGAGGGATATGTAGTAGTAAAGACTAAATTGGAGTGCGGTCCTAGATTAGAGAATTTGTGAAAACCCCAATTATATGCCTTGTACATGTATGAACACATGACATGTAACCCCTAGCTCTGGAGGCTAGGGTTTTGATGATTTATAAGGACAGTAAGTCATGTAGTTCTCCCACATGACATGTACCGCCTTCTCTGTGTGGGTGAGAAATGTGGTGTAGAACAAGGCCAGGCACATTCTTTTTTCTTGAGTACATGAACACATCTAGAGCACATAGACGATGCCTCGTGTGAATCCATACTATGTGTACCAAAGTACACGGACATGGGGTCAAGCACATGACCACAGAAATAAGGACACGGCCAAGAACTAGATAGCATGGACACACTCTATAGTCCACCTACACCGCATATACTTCTACATGTATTAAGAGTCATGTATTGTCCAAGGACATGGCTAGGCAGTGGAGCGGGACCACACATCGTATGGTTCCCTTCACACGCTATGCACTACTTGGTTCCTTTTGAGGAAACTTCAAGGCTTCTTATCTCCATTTTTTTTTTGAACTTAGATTTTGTCCCATGAGTAGCTTATACTAAGCATTTTTTTTGTATAGAATGTGATTATTACCTTAGTTTTGTATTTTGAGATATGATGTGGATTTTTCTGAGCACAAAAATTGTCTAAGAAATGCTCGATGATGATAGTGATCACGTAGGATCACTATAGACTTCCAAATGGTACCCTTCATTAGAGAAGGGCAGTGGGTCCTCAGCAACTTCTGAGTGGTTCCCTCCAGCAGATTTGGGAAGTGGGTCCTTGATGAATTCTGAGTGAGACCCTCCAGTAGAGCTAGGCAGTGGGTCCTCATCGACTTCCAAGTTATACCCTCCAGTAGAGCTAGGTAGTGGGGCCTCAAAAACTTCTGAGTGGTACCCTTCGGTAGAGCTGAGAAGTGGGTCCTTGATGACTTCCAATTGGTACCCTCTAGTAGAGTTGGTAAGTGGTTCCTTGATGAATTTTATAGTAGAAAACTCATGATGGGTAGGTCATGGGTCCTCCATCAACTATTCAGAGTGGAAACCTCCTATTGTACCTGGGTATGGTTCCTCTACCTAGAGATTGTGGCCCCTCGACTATGCGGCATAGTGGTGAGGCATGGTTTTAATTGGATGGTCACTTTAGGGTAGACACATGAGATATTGGGAATCATTGTTGGAATTTTGGGAATGTTGATGACTCTTCTTCTTTTGACTAATCTATGAGATGGAGATCCCCATAATATCTCATTTGGGATTCTTTTGACTGAGCATATATATACACCTATATCCATACCTTTGGATTTTGTTACTCTCCTTCCATGGTATGTGAAGATTAATGGGGTATTCCACATGATTTTTATGTTTATTTTCTCATTTTTTAGGATTATAATTTCATATTATATGTGGAAAATACTCGATGTGTATTTTATATACACACCATGTTGAGAACCTTGTTCTTGAATGAGGTTACTCTCTCTTAGTTTGGGTTGACTTTTTCTCTTTCACTACTTTATGCATCCTATGTTATCTATTCCAATTTTATCACTTACTAATCCCCTTTCATATTCAGGGCATCCTACTAGGTATGTATATACTCATCCCTAAATGGGATTTTCCTGCATGGTCGTGTCTTATGAAGACAATTTATAGGTCGGCGGTGACATCAGAGGAACATAGAGATACCTGGTGATTTATAAAGTGTATGGTGGTCACAGCTTGGAGATCAAGATCCGGTCTCTCTCAGTAGTTTACATTTCTAGTTTGTTTTAGGTTGGGACATATTTCTAGTTGGGAATCTATTTTTCTCCTTTAAATTTAATTTTACACTACCATACTCTTATATTTTCTAGAGGTTTTGCATGCATGGTTATTCCCTTATCTTTCTACTTCTTTTACTTTTAATCCCAATCCACTTTTTCATTAAGATATATGTGTGTGTGCATTTTGGTACTTATTAAAAGCTTTTCCAATGTTATTTTTTCCTTTGGAATTGGTTTCCAACCCCTGGCCTATGGAGGTGGGCGTGGGGTAGTTACGGTTCGAGCCCAGGCTTGGGTCGGGTCATGACATATGTGGTCCATGTGTCTACAGGAAAAATGTGATATGATGTATGACCCATATGTCTCTAGGTGGTATGTTATTTGATGTGATGATATATGTGTGGAAGGTATAGAAGAATAGGACATTTGATGTTGGGGTGTGAGAGCGTAAAATCAATAGGAAAGTGGAAGTAGGGATCATTGCTTTGTTATGATCACGATGTTATATTATTATATTGGATGTATGATTTTGAGAGTGATCTATGGTGAGGCCTGGTTTAGTTGGATGACCTATATAGGTGCTTGTTAGTTTTTCTATTTTTTTCACTAAGGAATTAGCATTCTCTTTTTACATGTGCACTAGAGGCCTTGGTTATGTCCCTACTAAGAATACATGTCATACTCACCATATGTATATAAACTATTTTTAGGTTTTTAGGAGGAATTTGGGGACCAATATAGATATTACTAGCTGGTTTGGAGTTTTTGTTGAGTTATTTTTATAGAATTTTATTTATGGTGTTTACTTTAGATATTTTATATGTATCTATATTACTTATTTCATTCATTATGGGATTATTTTTTATTTACCTTTATATTTTCTTCTGGAGTTTTTTGGTAAGTTTTTATCCTATATCTCAATCATGTTTCATTTATAGAGGTTAATTCTTCTCATATTGTGATATTTTTATACCATTTATGCTAGTCACCAACCTGGGGCCTACTAGAGGTAGGACTTCGGGGGTAACTATCTCTCTCCCTTCATTTCAGAATCTATGGTGGGAGGGGGGCATGACAGAGTGGTATCAAAGTTGATATTTGAGATAGAGTATGGATTTTGTGGTTAGTAATATTAATTATTGTATGGTTTGGTATGGAAGTAGTTCTAGTTGATCTTGGTGTGTGACGTAGGCTAGGGAGACTGGCTATAACATTAGATTTTTGCTCCCCCCCACCATGATCCAGTGCATGGAATTTGAGATTATTGAATTAACAAGTGAGGTGGACCTATTTACAGGGTAGAAACATTGGAGAGGTACATGCATCATGATGAATTGTGTTCATGTTTGAATTGGGAGTTTTGGGGTAATCAAATAAATTAATTAATTAATATTTGAGAAAATTCCATGCTACTGGACTTAGGATGTACTTTTTATTTTTAATAGTGGATCTTGATCATCATTCTTGAATTTCTCAGGTAGTTGAGGTTAAAAAATATAATCTAGTTGATCATCATAGGGTTGAACTGACAGTGGAGGATGAGTTATCACAGTGGAATTTTTTTACCTTTCAGTATTAGAGTTTGGGTAAGTTTGTGGGGAGGATCTTAGATCTAGGTATGGTGTGCTAGATAGAGGTGTTTGAGATCAATTTTAGTCTAATCTAAGATTATATGAGTTTTTTTTCTACTAGTAGTTAGTTATATGTGATTGGATACATTCTAATGATGGATTCTAGTTTTGGGGGACCACAAGGAGGAAGATGTGTTGTGGTCTGAATTTTTAAGGGTGTTTTTGAGAAGCGTTTATGTCATTGATGATGAGGGAATCCAAGAGGTAGGAGTTGATATCCCTTTAGCAGGGGATTCTAAGCATACATGATCTTGGGATTAGGTTCAAGGACCTCATTAACTTTTCTCTATCTGTTTTCTTAGATGATGAGTCTAGAGAATTGTGTCTGGATGAGGTTTTGCATCTAGTGATCGGTTATGTGGTCACTCTATTTATGCACCCAATGTATCTAAAGTTGTAGAAAGAGGATGAATTTATTGAGAATAATATTTACTTGGGAGTTGAGTCTTAGTAGGTTGTCTAGAAGGTTATTTGAAGTAGTGTATCATTAAGTAGTGGGTTATGGGTGTTTAGGTAGTCAGGTTTCCATTCAGCGGGGAACTGATTGTAACATTTTCTCTCCTGATTGTTTGGGATAGGTGTTTTCCAAGAACCATTCATGTATTTTCCATTTATATGACATATCTATGGGAGATATGGTCACTTCCAAGATCAGTTTCTAACCTCTCAAGTAATCTAGCCTCAAATGGGAGGTAAATCCCTTTTTCAGCAGCACCAATTTACTCTGAGATAGTTCTAGCAGCAAGGACCGTAGGTTGTTGTTCAATACCCAAGAGAAATAAGATTTGGAAGATGGAAGCCTTGTGATGGTCCCCATCCATAGGGACCTATGCGAGATCATGGACATGGAGGCCATAATTATAGAGGTATAGAAGTTGGGCATGGTCAAATTCACGTGTTAGATGCAGCATTTCTAGCAGATCTGGGAGTTGTTTAAGTTATGATCAATTTATAATCTACCCTTTAGTGTGATTTTTTTTATTCAGGATCCTCACACTCCTTTTTTTGCTTTAATTTTGGTCTATATATTAATACTAGACATGCATACACTTACAATTCCCCTGATATTATCTATACTAGTTAGAGGCTAGGCTTCCTTGTTTGATGTGTGTCGAGAATGTAGATTGGGGATGGTGTAACACCATTTAATGGGGGAATTCATTTTTTGAAGATACATCAATATGATGTTATACTTGGTATGTATTGGATGTAATCTATTCATTAATTTATTGACTATTTTTTTAGGAGAGTCCCATTTTTTGATTTGGAGGTCCAGTGAGTGGGGTTCATTTGTGAGTGAGGTTATCGGTTGGGTGGAAGGAAAGTGGATCCTATTTTTTTGTAGTTGGAAAATTTTTAAGTAGGTTGGGGATGCTAAAAAGGTTGTGTATGATTTATTTAATTTTTTCCTAGAGGAATTTATAACACTACCTCCTCGATGAAACATCAATTTCAATATAGAGTTACAGCCATGTGTGTCTCCAATTTTGACGACACTCTATCAGATGGAACCCAAAAAATTGTGTGATTTGAGGTATAGGTAGATAATCTGATGGGGAGGGGTTTAATCTTACCTAGTGTGTCACCAAGGGGTTATTCATTTTTTTTCTCCAAGAAGGTGGACAATAGTCTGAGATTATGTATAGACTACCGAAGGATGAATCAGGTAATGTTTAAGAATGGTTACTCTATTCTGAGGATCGATGATATGATCAATCATTTGATATGAGATAGATGGTTCTCAAAGATCAATCTAAAGTCTGGATAAGACCAGTTGTGGGTAAAAGATGAGGATATTTAGAATACTACCTCTAGATAGAGGTATGTGCACTTTGATTTTTTGTTCATGTTGTTTGGTGTTACAAACAGACCAACCATGTTCATAGGACATATGAACTCTATGTTCCATGAGCTCCTGGACTGGTTCATTGTTGTATTTATTAATGATATCTTAGTCTACTAAAATTCATAGGAGGAGAATGTTGAGCATCTTAGAGTTTTTTTAGGTCCTTCGACACCACCAGATTTATGGGAATTTACCCATTTGTGATTTATGGATGTGAGAGGTGCATTTCCTTAGACATGTGGTGTCTCAAAAGGGTGTGGTTTTGGACCTATCAAAGGTCAAAGTAGTCATTTAATTGTAATCACATGATAATGTGGTATAGGTTCACAGTTTCCTTGGTATCATGGACTATTATTAGAGGTTTGTACCCGATTTCTCTCAAATTGAATCCCATTTAATAATGTTGACAAGAAAGGACTGTGATTTTTTCTGGATAGGTAAGTTCAATGCAAATTTTCATTAGTTGATAGAGTAGTTGTTTAGTGCTCTAGTGCTTCAGTTTATCAAGGAGGCTGTTTTTTTTTTTTGAGGTTTTCTATGACACATCCCATTTGCGATACAGATTCATGTTAGTTCAGCAAGGGTAAGTGATCTCTTATAGGTCTAGGAAGTTACCTCCTCGTGATCTTAACTATTCAACCCATGATCTGGAGTTAATGTAAGTTGTTCTTATGGTAATTTTTTTGTGACATTACCTCATCAGTGAGAATTTTGTGGTTTTCATTGACCATAATATCATAGGGTATGTTTTTGTTGATCATGTTTTGTTTTCAACAATACATAATATTTTTATTAAAAAGGGGAATATTATTGAGAACAATACTCTATCTCTTTATGAAAATTTTAATGCTCACAAATACCCTTAATTGTTTTCTAATGATTTTATTTTAATTGTATTTCAGGAATTTATTATTCATTATATTTTTATTACTGGAAGAAATATTTAAGTCTGGAATAATGAGAATTAATTTCTAAAGTATTCACATTAGCATGTTCTAGAAACACTGTTCATGCTCTATATATTTGGGAATTGCTTAAGCGTGTTCTGGAAACAATGTTCATACCCTACATGGAGAAGTGTAGCGTAAGGATGGAATGTGGTGTATACTTTATGAGATATCAGAAAAGTATGGTTAAACAACCATACGTTATCAGAAAAGTATGGAAGAAGAACCTTACATTTTGAAGGAACCTTATGTTTGGGATATTGGAAAGGTATAGAAAAAGAACTGTACGTAAGTTTTAAATGTTACATTTGTTTCTCAAAAGTATGGTTCATCAACCTTAATTTTGTGAACAACCTTACATTTCATCTAAAAGAATGAATCATTTATCATACATTTGAATATTGGAAGGAAAAGTATGGATGATGAACCCTGCATTTTTTATCAACCTTGCACTTGTATTCAACCTTCTGTTTGAAGAATGTTTCATCAACCTTAC
Source organism: Viscum album (assembly GCA_963277665.1). NCBI lineage: Eukaryota > Viridiplantae > Streptophyta > Magnoliopsida > Santalales > Viscaceae > Viscum > Viscum album. The sequence goes on along the minus strand of OY728166.1, from coordinate 1,407,633,629 downwards.
TTTTGTGATCTATCTTACATTCAGAAGATGCATGATATACATTTCAACCTTACATTTGACATTGTATAATTAAAGACAATATTATAATGCAATGGTCTACAAGAGAATTATTAGGCTGATTTCAAGATAGATTAAAAGCTGATTTTAAAGCGCATCTTTGGCTGATTCAAATCCGTTTATCTATGATTCAAAGGATCAATTTAAAATGAGATTTTCAAGATGAGTTTTTAGGGGAGTTACGACTGTTCTATTATTTTGAATTTTTTGAATATCGTGAATCAGAAGGTGAATTTTTTGGATCTAACTTTGCAGAGAAAGAAATCGATATATTTTTGATATTTTGAAATTCAATATATACAATGTACAAGGTCAAAAACAAGAACACGAGAGCAGATACTCTTACGATATACAAAATCTGCTACATTAAAATGTTGATACAATTGATATAATAGAGACTTATAGATCTTCTTTTATGAAGAGCGAAAAAAAAACTATGTTTATTGAAGAAGAATAAACATGACAGAAGATTCACTCATTCGACATCGAAGATATATTTTGAATATACTACTACTGAAGTTGTGAATTATTTTTATATATCTACTGCAACCAGATTGACTCAGAATAACTCTTACTTTAATATCATTATTTATGAAGATGACAATCCATCTACTGTCAATTTCATTTTATTGCAATTGTGAAGAACAACAGGAAAATATTTTCAAAGAACAAATACTTATTTTTATTTTGAGTGACCAGCTTCTCATACTAAGCTCTGTAGGTTATATGATTGAACTAGAAGGCTCTGTTTTGTCTTATATTATAAAGGTGTCAACTTCCTGTACTCAGTTGTGGAATGGTCTGTTGATAAGAGGACCAGATAGTGAAAATCACCAAGAACTTGGAGTAGAGCTTTGGGGGAGTGGACTATGGGCCTTCTCTTCCCCGAACCACTATACATCGTGTGTCCCTGCTATTCTAATTTCCACTGAATTAATCTATCTAATTAAAGTTAAAGGACAGAACACGATATCACGAAGAATTTATAAAAGAAACAATTCACCCCCCCTCTTGTGTATATTTTTTATAACCTGATCCCACAGTTTTCTCTCAACATGATCTAAATCTATTATAGTGGAGGTATATTGATTTTCTTCGGGATTATGATTTTAAGATCTCTTACACCCTAGGTAAGGTTAATGTAGTCATAAATTCATTGATTTAAAAGTACCTAGAGGATGTGTCTCAATATTCTGCAGATGTTTGGAAAGGAATTGAGGAAATTGGAGTGATGAATCTTGATGTTGGAGAGATCATTGGAAGAGGTTGTCTTTATTAGATGACCATGGAGTCATCTTTGATGTTGTAGGTTGATGAGTCTCATAGAAGTTACTCTGAGTTATAGTTGATTTTTGATCATGTTGGCCATAGTAACACCCCTAGGGGATGGTTATAGGATGGTTAGAGGATGGTCAGAACCAGGTGTTGTTCTAGGGGAGGATGTTTTTCCCATGGGATATGCATGAGGAAGTTCTCCATGAGTTTTACAGTTCACATTTGGTGGTACATCCTAGTACTAAAAATATGTATTTTGGATTGAGTATAAAGATTTTGTGGCTAGGGATGAAATTATTGATGGCAGAGTTTGTGGTAAGATATATGATTTTTCAATAGTTGAAAGCATAGCACCATGTTTTGGGAGGTTTGTTTCAATAATTGGATGTTATCAAGTGTAAATTTCAGGAAATATCAATGCATTTTATTATATGGTTACCCCTATATCAAGAATGTTATGATTCAGTTTGGGTGATAGTAGACCAACTAATGAAATCGGCTCACTTTTTAGTGATCTTTGAGTCGAGTGTCATAGGTGTTTTGGAGAGGTAGTATGTGGATAATGTAGTTAGTATTTACAGGGTAATGAGGCCCATATTCTCTTATGGGGATACTTTTTTTACCTCATGAGTTTTGGAGGGTATTGCAACATTATTTTGGATCCCATTTTCACTTTAGCACTGCTTTCCATCCTCAAATAGATGGGTAGATAGATCGGACCATCCAAACACTGGAGGATATGTTGCGTACATGCGTATTAGACTTTTGTGGATCTTGGGTATGAGATCTACCTTTGGTCAACTTTGAGTACAATAATATCTATCATGCTTCCACTAGTATGGATTCGTTTGAGGAATTATATGGGTGGTCATGTCATTTTATGTTGTGTGGGACAGAGGTTAGAGAGTCAGCAGTTCTTGGTCCTAATGTGGTATGTATCAAGACTGAGAGATTCAATTGGTTTATGAGAGGATGAGGGTAGCACAAAAATTTCAAAAGGCTGATGATGATCGTAGTCAAAGGTCCCTAGAGTTCGATATTCGAGACCATGTATTCTTGAGATTATTCTTTTTGTGTGGTCATACGAGGTTTAGAAAGGGGATTAAGCTTTCTCCCAGGTCTTTTGGGACCTTTTAGGTGTTGGGACATGTTAGTAAGGTTGCGCATTAGTTTTAATTTCCACTACAGTTGAATAGGATCCACAAATTCATCCATTTTTTCTAGATTCATTGATATCTTCATGATGACTCATGTTATTGAATAGGGAGATTTTTATATCGAGGATGATGCGACGTTTGTAGAGATAATAATAGATACTCTGGATCATCGAGAGAATGTGATTCCTGGACAAACCATTCCCTTGTTTCATGTGTTATGAGTGCATGGTGTTCTAGAGGAGAGTACTTAGGAGAAAGATATGCATATGTGTGCCCAATACCCATATCTATTTTTATTTTTTCTTTGATATATTTTTATAATGATGTAATGTTTGGATCCTGTTGTTTTATGAGATGTTTTGTTTTCCTTGATGTGTGTTGTATAGTGAAACCCCAGAAATATGGAAGGGTGACAACTTGATTGACATTTTATTTTCATTAATTGTGATGTGATCAAACCCATGTGGGTGAGTCAATGTCACCTAGAGTGGATAGTATCTTGACATGGAGGATAGAATTTCATCATTCATACATTCGGGGCAGTGTGGTTCCTTGGTTGTGATGGTTATTGGTTAGGGATGTGTGATGGTTGGATGGTTGATCAAGTGGTTATGTAGTGTGTGGTGTCTTGTTTTCAATATCAAATATTGAGGTGATGTGGTTTTTTAGTGAGTATATTTTACAAGATGTTTTGTGGATATTTGGTTTGGAGTGTTTGGATGGTGGTATCATTGAGCAGTAATGAGATCTTGGAGAGGTATCTCATGGGGTGGTTGTTCGGACCCCTTTTCCTTCTGGTCTTGGTTTTGGATTCTCAAGGGTGATAATTCTTTGAGAGGTATCTAATGTAATATTCCATGCCTTCATGGCCCATTAGTTTTCTATTATTATGTGTTTGATATGTTATGAAGGAGTCTTAAGGAGGTTTCAGGAGTTTTCAGTGGAGGATAGAGTTGTGTTAAAGCTACTATATGAAATACATGCCATGTATTGTCTACATGACGTGTAAAGGTTGTTCACAGATTGTATAGCTAGCAGTTTCATGTCTTGTAAATTGGATAATGGGTGCCCAATGAGATAAGAACACATTATGTAAGTGGGATTCCTGACGTGTAATAAATAATGTCCAAGGAAACACATTTTTTGGTGAAAGGTAGAAATTTTGGAAAAACTCATGGATTACACGCCATGTAGAGTTTACATGATGTGAACCCAATGAGGTTATTGTTTTTAAGACTTTTTTTAGCCAATTTCATATTCATTCATCCAAACCCTTTCCTCTCTTATTCCAAATGAACCCTAGGTTCCTCGAGGAGGATTTATACCACTCATATCCTCACTTTGATTCATGGGTTTTGGTTGATCTCTATTATAAATCCATGGTAATGTTATTCTCCATTTATTGGTGGTTTTATTCCATTCTTATCTTGGGGATTTGCTGTGGCGATGACACTATGGTTTGGGAGGATTTTTGGGCTATGTTTTGACAAGCATTGGGTGCAGTGTAGGTTGATCCATGGGTTTTGCAAGAGGTTGTGTTTTTTTGAGAAATTTATTCTTCTCCTTATGGTCTGCAACGATTTAGAAAAGCCTCTTTGAGGTAGTGGATCCTCATTCACACTATTCTACAAGCTATTTATGATATATAAATGATTTATCTTACCTTTTTGTGGATATAAAGGGTCATAATAATCATATAATTAATTTTCATGTCTAAAATTGATAGGTATGGGGATTTATCACATGATTTACTTCTTTAATATATGTTTTTAATGTTATTATGCATAATTGTTTCCAATTCTAAAAATAACAGTTGTTTGGATCCCTTATTGGAATATATTTGTTATTCTATGATGACCCTTGTTGTGTTGTTGTTATGTGATCTCACCCAAATAAAATATTAAATAATTTATATTTAACTAATAATTTGTTTCCCTTGTACATTCTGGTTTGTGTGATAATACTCGTGCTAAATAAAGAAGATATGTGATAATGACCTTAAATAAATATGAAAGTCTGAATTTGTATTGTGATGTGTGATTGTGCTTTTTTGGTTTCCATATGAGGTTTGGGATGGCATGCGATGATATATGTGACTAACTAGGATGTGTGGTTTGCAATGTCGTGATGTAGTGGTTGGTTGGCATGGATGTGATATAGGAAGTTGTGTGATGTGGTGCAGTGGTTGTGGCATAGAGTTTTTGACCTCGAGGTTGTAGTGCAGTGGTAGTGTCATAAAGTTTTTGGAACATTGGTTGTGGCATAGTGGTTTTGGTGTAGTGTTTGTGATGTAGTGGTTGTGGAACAGTGGTTTTGGAATAGTGGTTTTGGTGTAGTGGATTGTTTCAGTGAGATGGCTTGGGAGATGTTGCATGATGACAATGGTGGATAAGTGGTGTCGTGATGGAGGTTATGTGAGTTGGTCTAGTTGTTACATGTAATGGTTAATTTATTTTCCTAGTTATCCATGTAATAAATGATGATTCTAAATGAATATGAAAAGATGAAATTGATATGTGATAAATGGATTAAACTTAATTGAAAGATTGAATGGTTAGTTTCATGTTAAATGTAAAGGATAAAAATAAATGTGGAATAAACTATAATGAAAAGTGGAATGTTGTTTGTCTTGTGTGGCTGTTGTATTTTTTGTTTCATATAACGGTGGTAGAAGTTGTGATGGTTTATGTACAGTATGGTGGTGATGATGTGGTGTGTGAAAATGTTGCTAATGTGAACCCTTATGTTGGGTATTTTGTGTTATCACTATATCATGAACGTTTATATTATATTATATGTGCCCCACCTAAGTTGGATAAACTTACCAACAATCAGATATTATGAGTTCTGGGTGTTTTACCCAACATCAAAGATGGTAGTGATACATATGGATGGCTACCCCCTCTCCCCCGCTCTTACTTCAACAGTGATGTGTTGGACTATGTGTCTATGAGTTAGATGTGATTTGGTGTGATGTGATATATGGTGGGGTCATGCATGGTATGAGGATTTCATGAGGTTTATATCATTCATGTTCATGATACCATATTACTCTGGTTTTGGTTGTGATGTGATGTGATGTGATGTGATGTGTGGCCCAAGTGTTCATGGGTGGGATGTGATGAGATGTGATGTGAGTGTGGCTCAGGTGTCTACAGATAGAATGTGATGTGATGTGATGTGATATGTGTGGAAGGTATGGGAGCATAGAGCCTTTGGCGTTGGGGTGTGAGAAAGGAAAATCAATGGGGAAGTGGTAGCGAGGTACCTTGATTTAATATGATCTCAACATTATATTAGTATATCGGTTGCATAATTTAGTGAGTGAGCCATAGTGAGGATAAGTTTGATTGGATTTACTGTATAGGTCCTCGTTGGTTCTTCTATTTGTTCATTGGAACATTATCATTCCCTTTTCACATGTTCACTTGAGGCCTTGGTTATGTCCCTACTAAGTATACATGCTATGCTCACCCAACATATATAAATAGTTTTTAGGTTTTCATGAGGACTTTAGTGATCGAGGTGGACATTACTAGCTGGGTTGGAGTTATTGTTGATTTTATTCCATAGATTTTCCTTTTTTTTATTTACTTTGGATACTTTTATATGAATTAATGTTACTTTATTCATGAATTATAGGATTATTTTTGGTTTACCTTTATATTTTCTGATGGAGTTTTTTTGTGATTGTTCATCCTATATCCCAATCTTGTTTCATTTATAGAGGATAATGCCTCCCATATTGTGTGATTTTTATACCCTTAGTGTAAATCGCTAACTTGGGGCCTACTAGAGGTGGTACTTGTGAGTAATTATCTCTCTCCCTTCATTACAAAATCTTTGGTGGGAGGGGTTATGACAAATTACTAGGAAAATGATCTCATTTTTCCAATTTCATATGACCCAAAAAATTAGTGACTTAAATTTCCATTTTTACCAAAATTAATAACACATTTCCAAGGGGATATTTATAAAAAAACATGATCTCTGACATCAAATGAAAGATATTTCCTCCTGATATTTTTATACAACTTATACCTACTCTAGGTTTTTCTTATGTGCTATTGAATCATCTTTACCTTCTCAACTATTCCTTCTACTAGTTATAGTCCCAATAATATCATCTCATCAACTTCATCCCAATATGATAGATTTTGACACTATTTTACATATAATTATTTAAAATGTTATATCTTTATACTGTAATGAACACTATTATTACAAGATAATTCAACTAATAAAATATGATAATTCAAACTTCCCTGGTAATATAATGAGAAATCTCAAATCATATTCCCTAATGTTTGACTTGTTCACTCAAACTATACATAAAATAGTGGATGAAAAGCCATGTGAAATTTAATTTATTTCCCAATGAATTATAAAGTCCTTTACAAAAAATTGTGGTAAATATAAGATCACTTTCACATACAATATAGAGAGGAAATCTATATAACATGACTATCTACTTCAGATAAATTTTGGAAAATTTATCCAAATATATAGTATCTCAAATAGGATGAAAATTCATAGATTTAGTCAATTGATTGATAATAACCCAATTCTCATTATTAACTTAAGTTTTATTTGGTAACCCCACCATGAAATATATGGATATATTCTCTCATTTCTATTCAATAAATGTTAAATTTTGAAGCATCCCCTTTGGTAGTTGTCACTTAGATTTAACCTGTTGTCAAGTCAAACATTTCATGGAAAAATTAATTGTACCCTTTTTTATTCCTTCCCATCAGTATTATTATAAATAGTATTTATACATCATAGTGAAATTATGATAAACAAAAAATAGAGATCTATGAGATTCACTAAATAATTCCTTCTTTAACTAAGGATGGCTTAGAATGCACATCCCCTTTTTAAATCTTATAACACCTTCTTTATCAATGTTAAATTGAGGAAACTTACTCTTCTTAATAAAATCTACTTTTTCTTACAAAGTATGATATTCTTTTTAATCATGTTTAATTATGTATTTCAAATATGACTACATATCCACCTGCACCAAAAAAATGGAGTTCCTACATGCATAATTTCTAGGACAATATTCATTAAATCATTAACTAAAGGATCATATTCCAAACATATCATAGCTAATAATTCGTTATATTTTTGGTTCAAGGAATTGGCTACTTCATTTTATTTTCCTAGATGAAAATTAATTATTCAATCATAATACTTTATTAGTTCCAACCATATTATTTTTCTTATGTTCAACTCTTTTTGAGTGAATATATACTTTAAAATTTTATGGTCAATATTCATATTACATTTTACCCCATAAAAAATATGCCTCTAAAGTTTTAAATAAAAAACCACTATTTTAAGATAAAGATCATTCATAGAGTAATTATTGTCATGGAGTTTCAAATAATGTGATCTGTATTCAATTAACCAATCATCTTATATCAAGACATAACCAAGTCCCTTCTAGTAATAATCGCTATAAAAAAATTCACCATTTATTATTGGAAAGGGTAACACTAGAGAATTAACAAATATTCTTTTTAATTCATAGAAACATTCATCACACTCTTTTATACATATGAATTTAACTCCTTTTGGATTCCACTTAATTAGTGGGATAGATAACCAAGAAAAATTTTCAACAGACTATCGGTGGTAATCCACTAATCCAAGAAAAAATTAAATCTCAATGATATGTTTAGGTATTGACCATTATTCCACCACTATAGTTTTTGTGAGATCACTAGTTATTCCATCCTTAGAAATAATTTTTCTAAGGAAAGAAATTTATTGTAAGCAAAATTCACATTTTATAAAATTTCCATACAACTTATTTTCTTTAAAGTATTAAAAAATCCTTATATTTTTCTCATGTTCCTTATAACTTTTAGAATAAACCAAAATATCATTAATGAAAAACACCATAAATTTATACAAATACTCCTGGAAAACTATATTCAAAATATTCTATAAATAAAATGGGTGTATTATTCAACTCAAAAGTATAACCACAAACACATAATGGTTCTACCATGTATGAAATAATATCCTCATAATGTATTCCTCCTTCACTTTAAATAGATGATATCATGACCTAAAATTAATCTTTGAAAAAAAAAGTGCTCCCTGAAGTGGATCAAATAAGTAATATTTATGAGTAAATGGATACATTTTATTAACAATGGTGTTATTAAGTTCCCTATAATCAATAAAAATCCTCATAGATCCACCATTATTTTTAACAAACAAAATAATAAAACCCCAAGGTGGAGTGAAAGGGTTAATAAAACCATTATTAAGTAACTCTTGTAACTAATGTTTCAATTCCAATAACCCTAATAGATCCATTCTATAAGGAATTTTTTAAGTTGGAATAGCTTTTAGATCTAAGTTGATAGTAAATACAACCACTCGATCAGGAATAACACTAGGAAAATCATTAGAAAATACATACATATATTCATTTACTTTTAGAACATCACAAATCTAGAGAATTTATTATATTTTAAAAAAATGAGTATCATGACTCTTACTTCCATCTTTAATCAATTTCTTATCTTTTTAATATGTTATCAATGTTATGAATTAATTTTTATATACAAATTCAAAATCACTCTAAAAATTTGAATATAAATTCCTTAAATATACAATCTGTCTTATCATGATAAAAAAAATTAAATACATATCAATAATAAAATCAAAATAAAATATGGGAAATATAATATGACTTATAGGAAAAACTATTCTAGAGATAATCATAGGAATATTTTTATAAATATATGTAGTTGTAATACATCCACCAAGAGTTTTTACCAAAAGATCTATCTCTATTTATTAAGTTGATATTTCCATTTTACAAGAAAATTTACTAGAAATAAAAGAATTAATATACATTCAATCAAAAAATACATTGACAGAATCTAAGTAAAAAAAGTGTAGCTTTCATAATTTCTTACCTTGGTCCTACATTTCCCGAGATAGTTACAAATGACTTTAACACACCCTTCTACTTATGGACTTGATGATTTATATCATTCATGTTTATCTTCTATCATGAATTTGTATAATGTCCCATATCATTGAAATTATAACACCTTATTTCTTGATTACCATTATTTTCCTAACCATTACCATTACCTTTTACCTTACAGTCATAAGCTATGTGCTCCAACTTACCACACTAGAAACAATTATAAGATTCCATGAGTCATTCACCAAGACTATTCTTACCACACTTATCACAAAAAGGAAATTTAGTCCTATTACCTTCAAATTTCTTCAAACGGTGATTCCCCATTTCTGTCCAAATGTACCACCACTTATCCTTTTGTTTTAAACTTCAAAAAACTCTATATCAAACCTCTCGTCACACCAAACAACTTTCTAAGAGATTTTAAATTCATTAGAGACCAATTATATTTGAAAAATTGGTTTCAATCCTAAGTAAAAATAGTCAATTTTATAATCATGGTCTAAAATGAAATTTAGTATATACATATCCAATCTTGAAAATTTGTCTTCATAGTTGGAAATAGAGTTATCCTATTTTTTCTTCAATTCTAAAAATTGTCTTTCCATACTAATTTGAACAACCTTAAGAAATATATATTTGAATATTGACCACTTCATGGCATTAATCATATATTTCTACATGGTATTTTTTTAAAAATTACCACCATAGATCAGCTTCATCTTAAAAATCATAAATGGATATAATTACCTTCTGATGTTAAAAACAACCCAAAACCTCAAATATTGTTTCCAGATCATTGATAAATCCTTAAAATACTACTGGGTATGATGTTAAACTAAATGTAGGATGATGTGGTTTCATGAAATGAACCTCTATAGACATGTTACACTATAGAGATTTTGGTCTCTCTCTAGCATGGCTACCACCATTAATATCCTGAATCAACTAAATTAACACCGCAACAAACTGGTTTATTACAATTACAACCATTCTAGGTTACTAATTTGGAAGGATATTATCTTCTTGAATACTTTACACTTTATTCACCTTATTTTCTCTATGAAAATTCATTTTTAAATAGAAATATATTAGATGAATAAAAATAGAAAACCAAAAATATTTCTCATGATTGTATAATTAGTATATTAATATCACTTAAATGTATTTCCTTATTAATATCCTAACTTTTAAATTTATCTAAACCTTGATCTGATACCAACTATAATAATTTAAGCCTTTAAAAACCCATAATTATGAGTTTAATAGAAAGGATTGAATTTTATTACATTACTAAGAACTTTTATATTTAGAGTTTTAGATAATTAAGAAAAACATTACATAACACCCTTATAAAACAAAGTAAACTCTTCCAATAAATATCTATTTTTTCAAAAATAGGTATTCTTAAATTTAAACTCTTGTTTTATTCAAAACATGTTTGTTTCTTTTAATAAGAATCTTCATAATGAAGAAGTAGACATTTCTATAGTTACTACTCATTCTTAAGCCCTGTGAAAAACATTTGAAAACATAGGATGATCATAAAAAGTTCAATAAGGGATATAAAAAAGTAAAGGAACCCATTATTTCATTTGAAAAACTATAAAATTCATAAGAAAATTTTCTATTTTTCATAATATATTTCGAGCTCAAATATTAATTTACTTACTCATAAAATCAATTTTAATACCTATTTTTTCATAAAATATTTCATAAGAAATAATTAATGAAAAATATAATAATGAGGGTTTCTTATATAACATAATAACCCACAAAAAATATTTTCTTGAAAAAGATATAATACACCCTTAAAAGTGTCTTATACTTTATTAAAACATAAGATTATTTTCTTACCTTGTGAAATAAAAAAAATACATAAAAACAATTTTGAAAGAATATAAAATGTATTTAGGTTCCATGGTAAATAATATTTATAGAACCCCCACAAGAACCCTTATAATAACTTTTATAAATTGAATAACCTACTCAGCTAACACCAGCATAATTATTCATAAAACAAAATCTTTACCCTATGCATTGGAGAGACATATTAGGCTCATGTTTCATTATAAACAATTTACAAGGACTATAAAATATATAAAACACATATAATATTTCATTTAAATCCTAAAATATCATTAAATATTCTTTTAAACACATAGGTAGAAGTACTTTGTAACTTCAAGTAAAAATAAGGACAAAAATAAATTTTCTTTAGAAAATCATAAAATGAAAATTTCCCAAAAAGGAAGAAAATAAGATTTGATCTGAAAATACCATGAAAAATTATAGATTAATATTCTTGAATAACAACTATCATTATGTTAGGAATTTATATTCAAGACATATACATTATAAAACGTTATTTTTATAATTTTGTAAAGAAATAAAAAATGAAATTTATGAAAAACATTAAAAAGATTCAATTTTGAAAATTTGTAAAGAAATTAAAAATTAGTTAAAAATGAATTTTAAAAATATTTTAAGTATATATAATCACATTATTTAAAAATTTAATAGTGCATGTACATGGAGAAAAAGGAGTTTAAAACATTTAAAAATACATTTTAAAGAAAAATTACTTACCTCTAATCCAATTTACCACTTATATTATTTAAATACAATATAATAAAATTATATTAATTATTTTATTGATTAAGAAACTTTTTTATGTGTATTAACTTATAATAATCCAATTTATTTCATTTATTTTCATGTATTATATATTTATTAAATTGATTAAGTTCATGTTAGACGTTTTGAGGTCGTTCAGTTCATAATCCCAAAACAAATTTATAATGTTGACCATAGTCAAAGGGGTAATTGTTCCCACATATATAGAATATTAATTATGTTAAAATTATAATTTTTATATTAAATACAATTTTAGAACCATCCATGGAATTTATACATGAAAAACTAATTGTATCACTTTATGGAGGTAGTAGTCCACACGTACGCATGAGTGACGTTGTCATTTTCCAATGGATGGAAGGGTAAGAAGTTAAGTAATATATTATATTTTTAGAATATTAATTATTTGAAAAAAATAATATATATTCATTACATCCATCATAATAACTATCCTTATGAGTTGGTGATGAAAAATGAAACACATTGCTTCATGGAGTTGGTAGTATGCACATACGCATGAGCGATATTTTCATTTCTCATGAAACAGAAAAGGAGATGAAAAGGGTTATTATATCAGTATAATAAAATTTTAGTATATGTAAGATAGTTTTTAATATATAATAATGTTTATAGAAGATTTTAATGGGTTTTAATAATAAATAAACATGAAAACACTTGGTTAAGAGTTATACCTCTTCTTTGGAAAACCTCCTTTGTCTTACACCTTAAGCCTTTTAGGTTGGTATTTTGGAGAACAAAAACCTATAGGACATGGGAATGGATGATGGTAAGATATTTTAATAGGTATTTTTTTGAGATAAATGGATAAATTTATGTGAATAATAGAGGAGTGGGGTTCCCTTTTATAACTGAGGGGAGTAACACTCTTGTAATTTTTTCAATGTTTTAAAACAAAATAATGTATTATTCATGGAAAAGAGTAATTAAATAAATACAATTTAAAATATAAGGTGATAATTTTCTAAATAATATCATCCAATAATATTTATGATGATATTTTGTGAGCTTAACACTTTTTTTTAGCTTAATTAACCTATTTTACACTTTACTATAGTGATAACTTTTTACCATGGTTACTGACGCACGCCTGTCGTAGGGCATGGAAAAACAATTATTTACTAAGTTAAAATTTAGTAGTTTAGTTGACCTAGTATGTCTCTTGAAGAGGAGTTCACACAAAATAGGTTGTCACTTTCAAACGGGGGTAAAAATGTTGTGCTTTTGAAAGGAAATTTGAAATTCAAATGATTGAAAAACTATGAAATTAAAAGGGTGATTAGGTTGAGGTCAGTTTACTAATTATAAAAATGTACTTGTTCAATTTAATTCAAACATCTTCTTCTTAGTTGATTAAAGTGAGTTTCCACAATCGTTTCCTCTCACTTCCTTGGTGAAATTATTATTGTGAGAGAAAACCTTACCAAGATCTTTCTTTGGTCAACTCTCCTTCCATGTGTAAAATATTTGTATTGAATATCCTTAATTGAAATGGGCAATACCCGATCGGGTTTTGTTTATCCCAAACAATCAAGAACATTCACTACACATTTTACACGTACTGACGATCATCGAGTACTTCACCACTAATTCTTGGTTTATTCCATCGTATATAAATCAGAAATTAGTGGAGGGAGATTATGATTATTTTACCAAGGAAAAAATCAGTAACATAATTAATATTCAAGAACGATCACACTTGATTATAAAATCCTCTTTAAGAAATTGAAAACAACTTTGAAGAAGAAATAAATTTATTCAATTGTGTCCAAGAACTCAAGCATTACAATGTAGAAAACCAACCATTCCCCAATCACTCCAGATATTTACCCCACCATGGTAAGGGTAATAGAGATGAATGGGGAAGAATAAGGAATTAAAAAACTATGAAAAAGAAAATAAATAAAAGATCAATATGAAATGTTCTCCTTCTTGGTGTCCCGAAAGGAATGGGGTGGAGAATTGGATGATTTGGGAAGGAGGTGAGGGCCTCCTTTTATAGGAAGAATTAGACCTCAGAGAGTTTGCGCGTTTTAGACCCCATAAATGACCTCTTCATGCGTTCCACCCTTAATGAATGTTGTTCATAATTACATTTTCCGTGTCCCCTAAAAATATCACCGGATATGGACATGTATTCCGAGAGTTATATTAGTTTTACTCTGAGAATTTATTCTGTCCAGTCAGACTCACCAAATTGCAAACCTCCACATTAGGGTGATTAAATGACCCATTAACTGCCAATTCACTCGGTCCTTCCTTAAATAAAAATGATCCAAAACTCATTTCACGTACACCCACCGAATATCACAACATTTGTGCCAACCATGAATGAGTTATAAAGTCCACACCAAAACTAGGCAGAACTGCAAACAGTTTTCTTTCTCCCACTTGTGAGCTTCTTTTGAGCTTCCATATGGCCGATTCAGCTTTTAGTCCAAAAATAGTAAATGCATCCCTGGATGTGTATAATCTGGAAAAAAATGAATTTTGATATTTGGATCAGTGTATATAATGTTATGGCCAAACTACAGAAATAATTTAAAATTTTTAAAAATCCAAAATGGCCAATTTTTACTATTCAACTCAAAATAACACCAATATCATAAAAATGAAACAATTCATCTTAGAGGAACACTTTTGTGGGTTTAAAACAATGATATTCAATATAAATTAATTGAAAATATTTTCTCTATAAATTCCCCCACACTTATCACTTGGACTCCTGGAAAAGTGAAAATCAAATCAAATCAAATCCAAAACACATATCAATGAGATCTACCAAATCAATTCCAAGAAACAAAAAGATATCATACCTCATCAAAAACAATTATTTCAAGTTCTGAATTTTAGATTTTAATATATTTCCACTTAATTTATTATCTCATGCACACAAAACACCTACCTCACATGAATTTTCTCTCATCTCACAAATGTAAATGTTGAACAAGGCTTTTCTCAAACAAACTCACACAAGAGTCATCATAGGCTTGATAAATTCATACTTCTCCACCCAATGTGAGTCAAGGACATGTGTTTCTCATGAGGACTTTTTAGGGTTGTTTTGTGGCTTCCAGTTGGTAGGATTTAGATATTAAAAATTCTGAGGCCGAAAAAGGAGGGTTTGCCTCTTATTGAAGAAAAATTGCAAGATTCTAATTTTCACTCAAATATGGTCTCATTCACTTCCCCTTTGTGGAAAATAGGCTCTATCATCATTCAATCATCTCAGCAGCAAAAATTTTAATCTTTTCAAACATGATTTTTTTTTAAAGCTCCAGATAGGCACAGATTTCTTTTTACATTGGAAGCTTCAGAAAGGCACAGGTCCTCTTATCATGAAAGCTCCAGAAAAGGCACATCTTTCAACAGAATAATTTTTCAGCATCACACGAATCTCTTACACAATTTATTTTCCACCCAAAGTATCACAAAATGAGGTAGTACACTACAGGACATCTTCCCCCACACTTAAGTTCAACTAGATCATGCAATTTCACTTCTAGAGCAGGTAGGATAGGGAAAATTGGCTTGTAATGTGGCTAACCTAATAGGAAATTCATGGCTAATAGGGGATACAATGAAGGATAAATGTAAAGGTGGGCCATAATAAAAAGGATTATTTTTAAAATGGGGCTTCAAACCAAATAAATTCCTCAATAATTTAAAACACACGTACCCCAAACCCGCAAGTTTTGAAAGAAATAAATCAAATTCTGGTTTAAGCAAGCATGGTCTGGTTCTCTCAAGAAATGAGGTGAATAAAAAGAATATGATAAAAATGGTTTAGAAGCCTCATAGAAAAGTGATTTCAAAGATATAGACAATGAAGTATGGCATGAGATTCAAAAATCAGTGTACTTTTCACGAACTTCCAAAAGATTTAAACTTGAAACAAAATCATTTTCAACATTCATTTAAGCTCAGTTTCATGAAATAGATTGGTTCACTCATTGACATGGGTTTTAAAAATGGTATTGATAATCATTTCAGCTCAAAAGTTTCATAAACACACCAAAAATTGAAAAATAAACACAAAAATTTGAAAACACACAATTTTTTTATTTTTTTTATTTTTTTTATTTTTGAAAACAATCATCAAATGAAAATCCTATACTACAAATGTTCCATCCCCCACACTTAAATGATGTAGTGTCCTCAATGAATTCAAGTGGATTTAACATGTAAGACAATTTTCAAATGAATCACAACATCAATCAAGTGTGAAGGAGAGGTACAACCAGATGGCTCTTATTGATAGACAGGTTGGAGGAGCAGGATCTCCTCCACTGGATCTGATGGAAACGTCACAAGGAATTTATTCAACCTATGCCCATTCACAGTGAATGGATCATGCTCTCCATCCTTCGCAATCTGCACAGCACCAAAAGGATATACATGAGTAACTATAAATGGACCCTCCCATCTGGAACGAAGTTTACCTGGAATCATCTTGAGTATGGAATTGAATAGCAACATTGTATCCCCAGGATGGAATTCTTTCAGTTGGATCAACTTGTCATGGGCCACTCTTGTTCTCTCTTTGTAAATTTTGGAATTTTCAAATGCTTCTCTTCTAATTTCATCCAGCTCCTATAACTGCAACCTTCTTTCTTTCCCAGCACATCCAATATCTAGATTCATCTTCCTCACAGCCCAATACACCTTATGCTCCAGTTCCATAGGTAAGTGAAAACTTTTCCCATAAATCAACCTATATGGATTCATTCCAATATGGGTCTTGTAGGTTGTCCTATAATCCCAAAACGTATCTTCCAACCTTTGGCTCCAATCCTTCCTATTTGGATTAACAGTCTTTTCCAAAATTCCTTTGATTTCTCTATTGGAAACGTCAGCTTTCCCATTAGTTTGTGGATGATAGGGAGTTGATGTTTTATGATGCACCCCATACTTCTTCATTAAAGTCTCCATTCTACAATTGAAAAAGAGAGTCCCCTTATCACTGATGATTTTTCTAGGCACTCCAAACCTACAAAATATGTTAGACCTGACAAAATCACAAACAACTTTTGCATCGTCAGTCCTTGTGGATTTTGTTTCCACCCATTTGGAAACATAATCAACTTCAAGCAAGATATAAGAATTTTGAAATGACATCGGGAAAGGTCCCATAAAATCTATCCCCCAAACATTAAAAATGTCACAAAAATTCAATTGGTTTTGGGGTATTTCTTGTCTCTTTGAAATATTTCCTGAAAACTGACATTTTTCACATATTTTGGAAAATTCATGAGCATCTTTAAAAATGGTTGGCTAATAAATTCCAGATTCTAAAACCTTCCTTGATGTCCTTTGAGGTCCAAAGTGGCCTCCACAAGCTAATGTGTGACAAAAATCAAAGACATATTTAACTTCACTTTCAGGTAAACATCTTCTTATTACTTGATCATTACAAATCTTCCAAAGGAATGGATCATCCCAAATGAAATACCTAGATCCAGCTTTCTATTTTTGAATTTGGTGAGAATTGAAATGAGATGGGGTCTGAGATGTTACCAGAAAATTGACTATGTCAGCATACCAAGGCACATCTCCTTCAATAAAGTACAACTCCTCTCCTGGAATTTGATCATTCAGTGGGTCTCTTTCTGGAACTTCAATTTCAGCAGTGCTTGGTAGTCTACTTAAGTGATCAGCCACTTGGTTCTTAGATCCCTTCTTATCCTTGATTTATATATTGAACTCCTGAAGCAGTATCATCCATATCACTAACCTTGGTTTAGAATCATCTTTCTTCATCAAGTACCTCAAAGATGCATGATCAGAAAACACAATGATTTTAGTTCCAAGAAGATATGATATAAATCTTTCTAAATAAAAAAACAACTACAAAGAACTCTTTTTCCATTGTTGTGTAATTGAATTGGGCCACATCAAAAGTTCTCGAGGCATATTAAATGACTTGTGTTCTACCCTCAATTCGCTGAGAAAGGACTGCTCCAACTTCTTGGTTGGAGGCATCACAAAGTAGTTCAAATGGTTCTTCCCAATTTGGAGGTTGCATCACGGGTGGTGAAATCAATCTCTTCTTCAACTCATCAAAGGATTCCCTTCATGCACCATTGAAATCAAAATCAGAATCTTTCAAAAGTAATCTAGAGAGAGGGAGAGAAATCTTACTGAAATCTTTGATAAACCTCCTGTAGAATCCTACATGTCCTAAAAATGATCTAACATGTTTCACAAAAGTTGGGTAAGGCAATGAATTTATCACTTTAATTTTTGATTTATCTACTTCAATTCCATTTTGGGAAATGACATGACCAAGTACAATTCCTCTTTGAACCATGAAATGGCACTTTTCAAAAGTTAAAACAATATTTTTTTCAAAGCAGGTTTTCAAAAAATTTCCATATTTTTCAAAAAATGATCAAAAGAATCTCCAAAAACTGTGAAATCATCTAAGAAAACTTCTAATAAATTTTCAATGTGATCATAAAATATACTCACCATGCACCTATGAAATGTACCTGGAGCATTAAATATTCCAAATGGCATTATTTTATATGAAAAATTACCAAAAGGGCATGTAAATGTCATCTTCTCTTGATCCTCAAGAGCAATGGGTACCTGAAAGTAACCTGAAAATCCATCCAAAAAACAATAATGAGTTCTCCCTGCTAATATTTCTAACATCTGGTCAATGAAGGGGATGGGGAAATGATCTTTTCGAGTGACCTGGGTCAATTTCCTAAAATCAATGCACACTCTCCAGCTGTTTTGAATTCTCATAGGGATTAACTCATTCTTTTCATTCCTCACAGTGGTCAGACCTATTTTTTTGGAACGACATGAATAGGGCTGACCCACTACGAATCTGAAATGGGATAAATGATCCTAGCTTCCAAAAGCTTCTTGATATCCTTCTTCACAACTTCCATCAAGGTGGGATTTAGTCTCCTTTGGGGCTGTCTAACAGGTTTGAAATCTCCCTCAAGAAAAATTCTATGTGATCATATTTTTGGATTTATTCCAAGGATATAACCTAAGCTCCATCCTATTTCCTGGACATTCTCTCTCAAAAGCTCAAGCAATGATTTTTATTGGATTTTAGAAAGATTATTATCAATTATCATAGGTAGTTTTTCTCCCTCCCTAAGGTATGCATATTTCAAATTAGTGGGGAGTGGTTTGAGTTCTAGATTAGGGGGATGCTCAAGGGATGAGACTAAATTGACATTTCCCACTTCCAAATTTTGGACCTCCTCTTCCTCCCACATGAAGTCAGAATCTCCAACATCTTCAGCATCCACATGTTCAATGATATTTCCAAGAGAATAAGTCTCTCCTAAGTCTAAGAATTCATTGAACATACCTGATTCTTCAATTGGTTCTTCACCAACCTCATGGGAGAGTGAAAAGAGGGAGTTACCATCCGATGGGTGCCTCATGGATTCAAAAATATTGAAGTGAACTGTTCTCTCTCCAAACTCCATGGTGAGTGTCCCTTCATGCACGTTGATGATCATCCTTACTGCTTTCAGGAATGGTATCCCTAGGATGATGGGAGATTGGGCTGGTGCTCGGTCTTCCTCCACGGTAAGGACATAAAAGTTTGCCGAAAAGATTAATCCTCTCACTCCTACAATTACATATTCAATGAATCTAGCTGGGAAAATAGTGGATCTGTTTGCTAATTGTACCAACACCCGAGTTGGTTTTAGTTATCTGATCTAAAAAGATGAAAACACTGAGTGAGGCATCACATTTATCGAAGCTCCAAGATCACATAATGCATCAGTAAAATTTAAAGAACCGATAGTGCAGGGAATAGAGAAAGTCCCTGGATCTTGACATTTTTCTAGTATCGGTGGTGTGATCAATGTTGAGACACTTCTTCCTAAGTTGATTATTTCATTTCCATTCAGCCTCCTTCTTTTAGTACACATCTCCTTCAGAAATTTTTCATATTTGGGGATTTGTTTGATTGCATCCAGTAGTGGGATGTTAATCTCAACTTTTCAGAATGTTTCTTGAATTTATCATTGAAGTCATTCTTCTTCACCCTTTTTTGACTCAACCAATGCTGATGGGAATGGTGTTGGGATATCCTTTTTCTCCCTTTATTGTTTTTGAAGAGGTGTTTCTGTTATTTCCTTCTGAAACCTTGTTCTTTCTCCTTTTTTTGTCGACTCCATCTTTTTGTTGGATAGGATGAGCTTCAGAAGATTCCCCGGAATCATCCTCCTCATTTTTTTCTAGTGGTTTGAGCTCCTTCCCACTTCAGGTAGTGATTGCACTAATATTCCCCTTTGGATTGGGAATTTTTTGTGAGGGAAGTTTACCTGGGTTCTTAGTGAGAGCATCCATAATGATTTTAAATTGATCAGCTAGTTTGTCCATTTTATCTTCTAATCCCGCAAATATTGTCTTAATCTGTTGATCTTCATTTTTCGGTGCACTTGTGGATGGTTTCTCATAATTCTTCCACTGGAAAGGTGGTGGTTGGAAAGTTTTTTGTTGTTGGAAGGGATGCTTATAAGGTTGTTAGAATTCTATCGGATTCTGATATTACTGCTGAAAAGGTTCTCTGGCTTGGTTCTGTTGAAACCCATACCCTGGTTGGGCTTGCGGTTGGTATTGCCTTTGTTGATAGGCTGCAGCACAACTTTCTGTCCCCTGCACTTCTGGACATTGATCAGTGAAATGGGAATTAGAAGAGTATAAACCACATACCTGATTCGGCCCTTGTTGTTCCTTCACATGGCTCACAGCTATTTGTCGCACCAACCTAGTGAGTTTACCCATTTCATTCCTGATTAAATATACTGAATCAAATGTTCTTACTTCGTGGATTCCTCTGGTGATCGTACCTCTAGTGCCAAACTACTGTGAGTTTTGTTCAATCTTTTCAATCAATCCTCTAGAATCCATTGGTGACTTTTCAATCAAGGCTCCTCCAGATGATGCATCTAGCATGTTTCGATCATTTTCAAGAAATCCTTGATAGAAGAAAATAATTAAATGGTGTTCTTCCACATTTTGGTGTGGATAACTGGCACAGGGCTTCTTGAATTGTTCCCAGTATTCATAAAGTGTTTCACTGGTTTATTGGTGAATGGCATAGATCTCTTTTCAGATAGTTGTGCTTCTGGATGCGGGAAAAAACCTTTGCATGAAGCATCTTTGAAGATCTTCCTAGTCTTGGACTTCTCCTGGTTGTAGACTATACAACCATTCCTTTGCTGCTCCCACGAGTGAGAAGAGAAATGCCCTCTACTTTACCTGTTCTTCTGCAACACCTCGGGGTCTGCAGCTGGAGCACACATTTGTAAATTCCTGGATATGTCTGTTGGGGTCTTCTCCTGCAAGACTGTGGAATTTAGGAAGAATTTTAATCATGTTAATTTGCAATTAAAAATCATTTTCTAAAGCAGTAATAGCTAGTTGATTTCGTTGGTTAGAAAATTGTGGGGCACAAAGATCGCGCAATGTTTGGTTGGGATTTTTAGCCATTGGAGGTTCAGAGTGATCACTGGATGTATCACTTGAATCTGTAAGTATAATTTCTTCAAAATCTAATTTCAAATTTTTATTTCTCAATTGGGTTATTGTTCGCTCAATTTCGGGATCAAATTCAATTAAATTGTTGTTTTAACTACGGGTCATTCAAAATAAAGAAGTTAAAAAAATGTTTTTTTAAGGTTTTTGAGGCACTGCCTCCCCAGCAACGGCGCCAACTTTGACGCACGCCTATTGTAGGGCATGGAAAAATAGTTATTTCCTAAGTTAAAATGTAGTAATTTGGTTGACCTTGGATGTCTCCCAAATAGGAGTTCACACAAAACGGGTTGTCACTTTAAAACGGGGGTAAAAATGTTGTGCTTTTGAAAGGAAATTTGAAATTCAAATGATTTAAAAACTATGAAATTAAAAGGGTGATTAGGTCGGGGTTGGTTTCCTAATTATAATGCTATCCTTGTTCAATTTAATTCAAACCTCTTCGTCTTAGTTGATTAAAGTGAGTTTCCACAATCGTTTCCTCTCACTTCCTTTGTGAAATTATTATTGTGAGAGAAAACCTTACCAAGATCTTGGTTTGGTCAACTCCCCTTCCATGTGTAAAATATTTGTATTGAATATCCTTAATTGAAATGGAAAATACCCGATCGGGTTTTTTTTATCCTAAACAATCAAGAACATTCACTACACCTTTTACATGTACTAACGATCATCGAGTACTTCACCACTAATTCATGGTTTATTCCATCGTATATAAACCAGAAATTAGTGGAGGGAGATTATGATTATTTTACCAAGGAAAAAATCAGTAACAGAATTCATATTCAAGAATGATCGCACTTTATTATAAAATCTGCTATAAGAAATTGAAAATAACTTTGAATAAGAAAGAAATTTATTCAATTGTGTCCAAGAACTCAAGCATTACAATATAGAAAACCAACTCTTCCCCAATCACTCCAAATGTTTACCCCACCATGGTAAGGGTAATCGAGATGAATGGGGAAGAAGAAGGCATTAAAAAACTATGAAAAAGAAAAGAAATAAAATAGAAATCTGAAATGTTCTCCTTCTTGCTGTCCCGGAAGGAATGGGGTGGATAATTGGATGATTTGGGAAGGAGGTGAGGGCCTCCTTTTATAGGCAGAATTCAATCCCCGAAAGTTTGCACGTTTTAGACCCCATAAATTACATCTTCACGCATTACACCATTCATGAATGTTGTTCATAATTATCTTTTTCATGTCCCTTCAAAATATCAGCGGATATTGACATGTATTCCGAGAGTTATAACCGTTTTACTCTGAGAATTTATTCTGTCCAGTCAGACTCACCAAATCGCAAACTTCCCGATTAGGGTGATTAAATGACCCATTAAACTTCCAATTCACGTGGTCCTTCCTTCATTAAAGATTCTCCAAAATTCCTTGTCCGTCCACCCATCGAATATCATAACATTTGGGCCCACCATGAATGAGTTATAAAGCCCACACCAAAACTAGGCAGAACTGCAAACAGTTTTCTTTCTCCCACTTGTGAGCTTCTTTTGAGCTTCCATATGGCCGATTCAACTTTTAGTACAACAATAGTAAATGAAGCCCTGGATGTGTAAAATCTGGGAAAGAAACAATTTTTCAATTTGGATCAATGTATATAATGTTATGTCTAAACTACAGAAATAATTTAAAACTGTTAAAAATCCAAAATGGCCAATTTTTACTATTCAGCTCAAAATAACACTAATATCATAAAAATGAAACAATTAATCTTAGAGGAACACTTTTGTGGGTTTAAAACAATGATATTCAATATAAATTAATTGAAAATATTCTCTCTATCAGTTACTATTCATTATAACCCAAAATGAAATTAACCACATTAATAAATTTTAACCTATTGATTCCAAATATTAAATCAATTTTTCAAAATTAGATTTCTATGAGTGGTAGAAAGTATATTTAATACAAGTTTTCAAGAAAAAATGAAAAACTGTTTTTTTAATGTTCTTTTAAGCCTAAAAATGAATTTATATCAAAATCAAGCCTAATGATGATTAATATGGAATTAACAAGACTATTTTTAATAAAAGGGGAATAATTTTACTTTAAAACTAATAAAAAACATAATTATACTTTGTAAATACTTTAAAATAAATGATATTATTTATTAATATCAGTATTTCACTATTTACCCAAAAAACCAGTCTTCTCATAAAGATCACAAAAATTCACCCTAAGATATATTTGATATAATGATATAAGAAATAATTTAAATTTATAAAATTTAATTTATATATTTTATATATTTAACTTTTAAATAAATACATTTAATACATGTAATACACTTTAGTTAGAATAAAACTATTTCTTTCTTCGATTTGAAAAAACATAAAAATAGTTATAATGAATATGAATCTGTAAAATTTAATCATGAATATTAATAAGACATTAACTTTATTTATTATTAACATTACCTAGATTCTCAAACTTTTTCTCACATCACTATTTAATATCCATCTGTCTAACTAGAGTGGTTAGCTCCTCAATCTTAGACTTTGGTAAGGGTGTTTAGAAAGACATTGCCTCTTGTAGTCCTCTTATACCAGAACATCTTATTCCAAATTATTGATAATACAAATTTATATTCTCAATTAGGTCCCTAGATTATACTGGTGACTTGTTAATTAAATCTCATCCTAATGATTCATCTATTAGATTCTTATTAATATAAAGTCAGAATTGATATAAGAAGACTAGGAAATGATGCTCCTCAATGTCTTAGAGAGGGCATCTTGCACACAATTTTTTAAATCTTTATTAGTATACAAACAAAGTCTATATTGATGCATGTATTATGGAATATATTTCCTTTTTTATATTTTTATTTATTTAAGTGTGGAATAACCTTTTAAGGATAATCCTTTCAATATTCATCCCAGTTATTGTCTTCTCCAAGTTGTGGGTTGTACAGTTATTACTTAATTGGTACTTCTAAAGGTAATGGAAAGGAACTACATTTAACATTTTTTTAAGATAGTCTTTGATACTTGAGTATAGATTATACCAATATTAATTCATTTATATAATTTTTAGGTTCTTCACCTACAAGTCCATGAAATATAGGAAATAATTGGATCAGATAAGTTTTTATCTCAAAGTTAGTTTTTAATTCAAGAATGAAAATATTGTTGTTTTAATTAATAAAATGTGGTGCACATAGACCTATTAGAGTATAGTTAGGGTCCCCTACTATAACATCTTATCCCAACCCATTTTCTTGGGCCAAGTAAAGGTGATACTAACCTTAGAGGACATCCCTAAACATCAATGGTTGGAAATAAATTCCAACATATTAGTAAAATGTTGGGGGGATTTTCCTTAAATAGAAAACATAACCTAACAAGAAAAATCAATTATATAATTCATGAGTAAACATGATAAAAAACCAATGAAAACCAAATAAATATAAACATCATATTATCAGTGATAAAGTAATAAAATATGACATAAAAGAAACCAAAGGACATCCAATGCAGTAACACTGATGTGGAATCACTCTAAATACTCTATGAGAGAACTCAAAGAACTAAACATCAACCTATGGAAGAAGAATCATGATGCACTACTAGATAATAATGATACCTTCCCCTTTTCTATGTCTTAGTAAATAACCATCAATAAAATCACCAAAGATCCTAAGAAGGGGGTGAGTATAACACTTAGTAGGTTTTCCTGAACAGAATTCCAAACTCATGCCACTAAGGTAAGAACATGTTAGATTTTAGTTTAAAAAATAATGTATATCCAAAGGAGAAACATCAAAATAGTTACTCAATTTAAAATAGATTAAATTCAAAGTAGAAAATTTTATTGATAAGAAAATATTTTAATAAAAAAAATTAAACTAAATAAATTCTTACAATGTTTCCTTCCACATGTAATACCCATTCCATGTCTCTCACACACACTACTGAAAATTAAATTTTTTATTATCCAAAACTTTTAAGGAAAAAAGTGAGGAACCAAAATTCAAGCACAAAGGGAGAAAATCAAATCATTAAAAAAATAGTTTCATCCCACCCATTTTAAACTCCTTAAATAATTTCAACAAGATGGTGTTTACCTAGGTGTTTGGGTCGTCCATCAAAAGATCTTCAATTCTAAATGCCAATTTTTCCTAGATTGAATGTACTCCTCTGAGGTGATCTTACCCTTGTTGAATCCCCTGATTAAAATCGTGTCTTTTTATAAATCCAGTTGGCCTGCTCCTCATTGGGGTATCACCCTTAGTTCTCTTCTCATCATTCATTCAGCCTCCTCTTCAGAAGCATTAAAAGTCAAAATAGATTCAACAAGAACCTCTTCTGAATCCAAAATCAATTCCAACTTTTGATCAAGAAAACCATCAAACTCTCGCTACTTGAAATTTGACTAGTCACTAGTCATATTCTTATCCTTCAACTTCTTCATGGATCTAGTCTACAATGGAAGTAGTAAATAAGATTGGTCTTTCCTCTCTTTATGGTTACTCGTCCTTCCTATACTCCTCCTTGGGCTTGGATATTGACTTCCCTGAATCTCATCTAATGAGCCACCTCCATATGGGCTGGAATCTACATCATTGGATTCATTCTTAGGGACCTTCTTCTTATCAATGGAATAGATAACCACATCATTTTTAGACTCTTGGACTAGATTGGCCAAGAGATCAAAATGATTTCCCAGCACAAGACTTGACAACTCTCTAGTGCATGTATGGAGCAAGTCCTTTCCCCCTGAACCTTGTTCTATATCATTGCAACCTATAGGAAAACACATTGTAGGTTCCTTATGGGCCTCTTCCTGGTCCCTAATCCTTTAATCATGACCTAATCTCACCACCTCAGCATAGTAACTACCCAAGTAAATCATGGTACTTACCTCTTCCATCTTTTTCAGATCCGCATTTACACCACTAGATAACTCCACATCTAAAATTTTCATCAGCAGATTTTGTACAGTGGACTGGGGAGCACCCAGATCTTTTCTCAGGAGACTGAAAATATTTTCCACTAGGGGGTTATCCTTTCCGGAATTATCCTACACATCCTTAGATAAATTCATGTTAGACTCAACCCTCACTATCCCTTCAACTAATGAACCCTCCAATATTTTTTACTCAATATTGTTGCGATCACCATTTCTCACACTCTTCTAAAAATCAGAATTTGTTTCCCCTGCCTACAGTTCTCCAGTGAGTGACCCAGACGCTTGCAAGAAGGACAAAATTGGAACCATGATTCATATAAAACTGGTTGTTTACACTAGAACTCTTCACCTGCGGTGATCCAAATAAATTCTAAAGGCACCCTTGAAGTGTCAACCTCCACACACACTCGAGGTTTAACCAGGTGAAAAACAACACTAGTCCAGCTATCAAAGCACAGGTATCTTCCCATGAGATTTCCAAGCATTTTAACAATATATGTATTTTGAAATGGTAAATGGAGATTAGGAAAACTTACTCAAATCTCCACTGAGGGTCAATCTCACTTTATATAAAAATCATAGGACCAACAGTACAGGTAGAAACATGAGCTATTGCAGTTGTAGGGAGACCTCGACCAGGCCTTAATCAGGTCTTCCTCCGAATGAAATTGGATCAAAAAATTCCTATTATCCAACAAAACTATGGCTTCCCTCTCTTGAAAATCCAAGGAACCGAACAAAAATCTATCAAACATATCAACTAAAGGTCTTATCTTAGAAAATTGAGTGACTAAAGTCAAACTATGGAGGTTTGAAGCTTCGTTAAACTCTATGACTGAAATCAGGAGATTAGGTCATCCATCATGAAGATTTGGAACCTTAGGGCACGGGAATCGTCGAGGGAATGGAGGAAGAAGATCCAGATTGGAGAATAAGATGAATGAGGATTCTGATCTTGTGAGTGATGACGTAGACCCCCCCCCCCCCCACAAGGGGAGAAACCTTCTCAGAGGTGACCACTATCACAGTTCGGGAGTTAAAATCGCAGCGGAGTTCCCATCCTCACCCCTTTGATACGTTCTCTCTCACACACAAAGAAATTCATGTTAGGTGAAAGTTCCATACTCGTTATTAATTTCTCATTGATTCACCAAGTCGACATGAAGTGACAATCACAAAGTTACCTAATAGTGCATGCCCCTTATTCAAGGTTACATCTAATGAAAATTAACCAACACCAACCATGTATTCCAAACTATATTTCATATCATGTCATTCCACATAAAAATTTATTCCCTTTAAAATATTTCAAACATATTTATTGTGTTGTACCAAAACCATACTTCTAAATCCACAATTTAGAATTATAAATCAAAGGGTTTTTCCAAATATTATTCAAATTATGTGTTTCTAATTCATAAAAAATGGTTTTATTTCAAGAAATAATTAAACATTTCCTTTTCAAATCCAATCAAGACATTCAATAAAAACTATTTCTTTAAGTTCTATAATAAGTGGAGAAGAGAGATAATCCACCTACCAATAAATGGCTGGAAAACCCAAAGAATGGCATAAAAACCTCTAGATCTAGGATCACAATGACTTTTCTTCAATATATCCCAAAATTATCTTATAAAATTGCATCATGGATCATAGATCCATACATAACAGATTATATTTAACAAACTAGGTGAAAAGAGATTAGAATATCTAAAGAAAACAAGAAAGAATGAGGAATTACCAGTGATTCTGGAGATCCAATTCACTTTGATTCATAAAAATAACTTTTTTCATCAATGGTAATTTCCAAGGATACCTAAGAGGAAATAGGGGTTAAATATCATGGAACAATAAGAGGAAAATTAGAGTTTTAAGGGTGAAAAATGAAGTAAAATATAATTTTAGGATTATTTAAATTATGTCGTACGGTTAGGCCATATGGTTCATCAAAATGCTCACCAATCGTGTGCATGATACAGTATCAAAACCAAATAATTGCACATTTTTTCTTCGATATTATAAAAACTAAGAGCTAGATATACATTATTACTAGATGTTTCCCAAGGGTCCATATGATTGTGTTGCACGGTTGGAAAAACCATGCACCAACTATGTGTAGTTACTTTCCCAAAAATTCCCATATCACACAGTTTCCTAGGCATCCATATAGTTTGACCAGACTATCTTCCAACCATGAACCTACCTAGTGACTTCCAGCATCACTTTTAATAATTTCCTAGATATAGTTCGTAGTTTCCCCAAACTATGCACCTCTGGAAACACTTCAAAAACACTCTAAAACCATCCAGAAACTCCAAAAACATAAACCGAGTATTATATAACTTAAAAATAAAAAATAAAAGGTTAATTTACCTGAAACTAGGTGTGTTATATTCTCCCAATCATTGGTATTTCCTTACTCATAAATTTACGAATTTGTGTTTCTTAGGAATAGCTCAATACATCACTCTAACATTTCTTTCTCATGATCTCATGTCTCTTCTGGAATCTAACCATGTTTCCATAAGACCAGTAATAAACCAATAATTTTTACATGTAAGAGCTTCTCCTATATATCTAAAATATAAATTATCACATGAATCAACATAGAAATTAGTCTCAAGATAAATAAGGTCCCATAAAATAACATGGTCAGGATCAGGCTGGTACTTCTTCAATTGAGATCCATGAAACACATCGTGTACTGAGCTGAACATTAGTAGTAAATACAATTGATAAACCACATAACCAATTCATTATAGTATCTCAAAAAGGTCATTGTGTTGAGGATAAAACTTTCCTTGATTTCTGAAATAATTATTCCCTATCATCAAATAGATTTTCAAGAAAACATGATCACCCATGTCAAAAGACAAAGTCTAATGAAAATGATCCAAAAAATATATATGAAGACTCGGAGACATCTCTATACTTTTCTTGATCATATAAATCTTATCCATTATATCATTCACATAGATAGGTTTGATAATTCATATCTCACTTGATTCCACCCAAAAAAGTGGAGAATAATAAGGACAAATACACAAATCTTTGAAAGGAGCCATATGTATTGAGGCATGCAAATTGTTATTGTATGAGAACTACACTAACACTATGTAATCCTCCCATGAGACCCCAAAATCCATAATATAAGCTCTAAACATATCTTACAATTTTTGGATCATCAGTTTGAATAATCCATCCATTTTAGGATGATAGGTTGGGCTCATTTTGAATTGGGTACTAAGGTCTTTCGGTAAGGATTTCCAAAATTGAGACATAAATATGGGGTCTCAGTTAAACACAATTGAAACTAAAACAACATGCATCTTTATAACTTCCCAAATATACATTTTTGACAAGTCTTATAACATATTAGATTCATTAATAGGGATTAAATGAGTTGGTTTTTTTCAATCTACAATCACCTATATGGAATAATGTTTCTAAACCATTCTTGGTAGACCTATGATAAAATCTGTAGTTATTTTCTCCCATTTCCACACAAGTATATGTAAATATTACCACATACCAAGTAATTGTTAATGTTATTCCTTGTCCTGGTAACTGGTGAGGCATCTCCATACATACTATGCCACCTTCCTCTTCATCAAGCCCACCAAAATTGTGCTCTCATTGCCATATCCATCTTATGAATTTCAGGATGGATATCCCATCTTGATTGGTGGTACTAAAAATAAGTTGTTCCTAATAAGTTAGAGAGACCAAAATCTTATGTCTAAAATGAAACAAAAAACTACTATCTAGAATCCATCCCTCAATGGTCTCCCTACCATTGAGTTTCGACTTCTTGGTTACACATTTAGGATTGGATGTATGGGAATAATTAACCTCCTCAATAAAATCAAGAAAAAGTGAAATAGGAAAGAAAACTACAACCTCATATTTCTCATCAGAATCTAGATACATATTATCTTTAACTGACATCAATTAAAAATTATTTGAAGTCTCTTTTTTAACTATATATTATAATTTCTACTCATTTATTTTTTCACTAAATTTCATTTACCAAATGTATATATCAATTAAAATTAAAAAATATGAAGATATTTCATCCATATTCATTAAATTAAATTCAAATATCGTAGTGAGAAGTGTTTGAATCTTTTATGATCTATGAACACTGTGAAATTTTCACTAAAAAATAATGATTTGAAGTCCTCAAAGAATAAACTATAGTGCTAACTCCAAATCATATGTTGGGTAATTTTTCTCATGCACCCATAACTATTGTGATCCATAAGATACAACATGATCTCCCTACATGAGAATACATCTCGAAATATATCTAGATGTATCAAAATAGACCATATATCCTCATCTTAACTCTAGAAACACAAGGATAGGTGCTGATGTAAGATGAAACTTAAGTTATTGAAAAGATTTTTAGCACTCATAACACCATTAAAAGTAACTCATTTCCTTATCATATCTATCATCAGAGATGAAAGTCGTGAAAATTCATGAACATAACTTTAGTAATACCATGTTAAGACTAGGGAACTTTGTATCTCAAAGATGTCATTTGGTGGTTTCCAAGATATAGAAGCTTTTATCTTTTTAGGGTCTATGGAAACTCCTCTTTCAAAAATTAAATGGACAAGGAAATTTAATTCTTATATCTAGAAACAACACTTTGAAAGCATATTATAAAGGATATATTCTCACAAAATACCCAACACAATTCCCAAGAGTTTTTCATGGTCTCTCATAGTCCTATAATAAACTAAAATATCATCAAACAAAACCACCAAAAAGGATTCAAGATACCTCTAAAACATCCAATTCATCAATACCATAAGAACTGATAGTACATTCATAAGACCAAAGGGAATGATGACATATTCATAATGACCATAAAAACTCCTAAAATTTTTCTTTGGAATATCCTTTTTCTGAACTCGAAGTTAGTGATGTCCTGATCAAAAATAAATCCTTTAGAACCATAGATATCACCTCAATTAATCAAATGGATCATAAATTCATGGAAGATGATATCTTTTCTTTATCATAACCCAATTGAGATTATGATAATCCACAAAAAGTTGAATATTTTCATCCACTTTCTCTATAAAAAGAATTATTGCTTCCCTTAGAGACGTACTAGGTCAGAAGAACCCTTTTCTTTCTAACTCTTCTAGTTGGACATTCAATTACATTAATTTCACTAGTTCTATCCTATAAGATAAAACTAAAATAGAAATTGTCTTTGGTAGTAGATCAATCATAAATTCCACTTCACTTTTAGTAGGTAACCCAAAGAAATTATCAAGAAAGTCTTCCAAAAACTAGTTCATGATCATTGGAAAATATTTTTTTATTGAATAAATGTAATCAAGGTGACTACTACCAACTTTTAAGAGATAGTCCTAACCACCATTACAAGAGGCTATGCTCTACTAACTAATTCATTCTCAAAATCAGTTCAAAGATGTCTATATTAAGAATAAGGAAATCCCAAACAAATTCAACCACATCAATAGTAATAGATCATGTTGTGTACTTATAGGATCCACATTCTCATTAGATAAAAGGTATTTGAAGTTTCAATACATGAGGAATCATGCCAACATGAAATATCATATGATTCGCAACATGAGAACCAATAAAAAAGTTAGACATGATAATATCAAATGGAACTTACATGAGAGTAGAGTTAAATAGAATAGTACCTCATACTATCAAAGGACCAGATTGGTCTTTCACGATCATCTTCTCAAAACTATACAAATGTTTAACAGTTTTCTCAACAATTATTTATTTCTCTATAGTAATTGTGATTACTACTTAGGAATTGGAGTGATGCAAGAATCACCCTTGGTTGTTTAGTTCTAGGAGTGATTACCAATGCCTCTCAAATTCCCTGTATGAGTATAAAAATTCTAGGACATGTCCAAGACACTAAAATCAGTTATCCTTGGATTCACTATACAAAAAACTTCAAATGTCCCAACTTTCCATAGTTTTATCATTAGGAATCATGCATTAACAATTGATGTGTGTATAATATCCACACTGGTAACATCCCAATATACTTTTGGTTCTTGGAGTAAAATTAAAAAATCCATGGGTCTCAGTTTTAAGTGTTCCACCTCATTGAGAATGGGTATCCCTCTTCATCTTGTTCCCATTGTTAGACTTCCCACTTGTTCCCATATAGAAAAAACACACTTCCTCTAGAAGGATGCCGAATAATATCTATTTCCACCATCACCACTCGATTAAAAATATTTTTATAATCCATAATACATTGCACAACTATCTTAGAATGAATCTCTAATAATATTCTAGACTCAAAGATTTTTCCTTCAAAGGCACACTAGCAGATACCTCTAGATAAAAATGAACTAATTTCAAAAACTTAGTTTCATACTTCATCACTAATAGATTATATTGATTTAGGATAAAAAATATGTTGTTTAGGATATCATGAATGTGTGAGGATATAATTTATTATTGAAAAATTATTCAAAGTCCTCCAATGTAATGCCTTGGTCAATTTCAGTTTGGATAGATAAATCCCATCATTGGCATGTATGATCCTCTAGCATGTATGTCACTAACTTGACCATTAGCTCAGTCAAGGTACCAATAAAAAATTTAGTTCATTATATTTAGCCACACTTGCACTTTATGAGGTTATGAATCCACCTGAAGGATTGGTTGATTCAATTTCTAAAACTATATAGAATGATCCACTTTTCAAGGTTCATCATTTGGATTTTTATTATCAATAGATTGAAAATCTTGAATAATGCTAGGAATAATATGTTATTTTACCTATGGAATAGGTGTCACCACATTTTCCACAATCTCTTCTTTTATCTTTCTATGATATAGACCTAGTACCAGTTATCTATAGATAGAACAATACACTAATTAGTCATCACTCACTAGTAATTGAACGCCTAGAATATTCAAAATCATTATAAGTGACAGGCATTACAACCATTATTTTAAAAATAAACACTTTTAACTATTTTCCAATAATAATAAAACATTAGATAAACAATTCAGTCCTAATGGTAATTCTTAGTAATAATTCATGATATTCTATACTAATCAGCTAAACCCATGATGATGAGTTGATAAAACACCAAGAAGTATCATACAATACTTTTTGACCCAAACCACCATGGTAACTTGAAGGTTAGTATAAATATGTTGCCCCTCCCAAAGGACTGTGAGACCACCCCTCCCGGAGGACCGTGAGACCGCCCCTCCCGAAGAACCCTAGTTCTTCTCTGTGATGACGTTGGCCATTGTGCCAGTCCCTCCCCCACTGCTGAGGGAGGTACCATCGGCATCCTTCAACGGAGTGGTCTCATCTTTTATTCATTTTTCAAATTCGGATTTTCTTCCCTGTTTCCCTCAGATCGCACTCAGATCGAAAGTCCTGGACTTGCTTGAAGGATGCCCTAACCTACAGATTTCGACTGCGGAGTTCTCGGAATCATCTAATCTTTTGAAGCATACCCTAGTTGCCATATTTTACTAGCGATGACCCTCAGTTGATGCCTTTGACAGATTCATCTTCAGCACTTGGGACTTGTAAGACAGGGAGATTGTGGGCCTCCTAGATAGCCGTCAAATTATGATACGCTTTATATCGGAACCAGACCTCATCAAGGCCTAGGCAGGCGCTCCTTGCAGTTTTAATGGTTTCAGATACATGCTTCTTCAGTGGTATTTCAATCATCATATGAAGTAGGATCCTTCATCTATGGCGACATGGGTTAGATTTCCTAACCTCCCCCTTCACTTTCAAAATCTTGCTGTGATACGCATGCTAGGAAATCTGTTAGGTAGGTATATGTGTTCAGATAGTAGAACGGATGCGCTTTGTCACCCTTTTAACCCCCGCGTAAGTATTGAAATGGATTTTTTAAGAGAACTGCTTGATTATGTGAGGATTACTATGGGTGAGGATTACATATACAAGCAACGGTTCATCTACGAAACTTGGACAAACTTTTATCCAGAATGCAAGAAATTGGGTCATTCTCTAGAATGCAGTCACAAGGGGTCTCGCTCTGATGTGAGGAGGAACAAAGATACATCCAAGGCTCAAGGGGTGCATGAGGAAGCATAGATTCTATATCATAGGGCTCCGGCATGTACAGGACCTCACGGAGTTGTTATTATGGAAGAGTTTGGGCGGAAATCGCGATCACTCTCACCTGTTCAGAATACATCGATGTCCTAGGGCTTACCAACGGTGGCATAGATTTTTAGTAAGCTAAAATTGGATATTGCCAGCCCCCCTATTCACTGCACCAAATTGATAGTGTGAGGGTGGGATAATCGCTTAACCAGGAGGCAGGGGTTCCTCAAGGACTTGGGAGTAACATTGCCACGGTCTAGATACTGGATGACAACGAGAATGATCTGGTTGTGGCACTTGCACTGGGTAGTGATCCTCCTCATAAGTTGTAGGGGACTGTCATGGAGGTGCCTTTCCAGGCCAGTAATAGGGAAGTAAGGGGATCGGGCCCTGGAAATCTGCCAGGGGGTGCGGACTCTTCAATTCGGACCCCAGTCATCTTGAGAAATAGGTTTGAAGGACTTGTTGAGGTAGAGTCGAGAGATGAATCATCTATTCTGTTTTTGGGAGGTAAATCCAGCAGGAAGAGCCTCTATAGCCCCAATATGGAAGGTTAGATCATTATACATGATTATTCAGATTTTATTAATGGAGGCGGGGTGGAAGAATTCATTAAGGAGAGTAAGGCTTTATCTGAATAGGAGTCTGGTTCGAGGAGCAATAGGAGTAATAGGAGGAGGATGGGTAGGAAGGACTAATCCTCTTTTCCACCTCCTATGAAGACTTGGTCAGCAAAAAAGAAAATGGATGTGAAGTTGGACAGCGAGGTCAGGTGTCAACTAAAACCACCTGGTCAGCCTGAACTATCCTTGTATTTGATTTTGAGTTCGGATGATGACGTGACAGAGAAAGTTTTATTTCTCAGTGCCTCAGAAGAGGATGCAGCCAAGATGATGGGCTGGAATATTGAAGTGAATCTTAACGAGGATCAATATATTTGGGTTGAAAAATAGGACATGACCCTGGTTGGGGTGTTCAATAAGGGGATGATCAAGTTCGAGGAGTACATTCAGGTATGGAATAAACTAACTTCTTCATTTGAAGACCTGATAAGAGTATATCCACACTCTTAGGTATCCAATATATCCTGGAAGTTGTTTAGGGATACAGAATCTGGAAGAATTCAATTGGGTTTCAATGATTTTGCTTACTCCTTTTCGGACTAATGCTTGGTTGCTCACTCTCCCCTGATGTGTGTGGAAATGTGAAAGTTATTTTTCAGTTTTTGTGTCTCGAGGTGCATTTGGGTGTTTGATTCCAGCATGCTTCATGGTTCTGCATTAGATGAGGGTCAGAGCACAAGGCTACCACTTTTTCATGGAACTTGGAGTGTAAGAAAGAGAGGGTGTGTCTTGGCCACTAGTTTCATGCTCGTGCACTTGAACGGGACTATTTTCCGAGTTTCAATGCTTTGGTGGAGGCCTTATATTGATTAATTGTTGGGAAGAGGCAGGATCAGTTTTTTCTTGGGGTTATTTTGTGCTGTTTTATTTGGTTGTTTTTATGGACTTGGGGTTTCTCACTTTCCTTTAAAAGTGATTTGATAATAAAATAAAAAATAATTTCTAGTCAGTATAAATATGTTAACTATATATTTTTATGTTTTAAATTTCAATTTATAAAATTATTTTCACTTTTATACCATTCTAAAATGATGGACCAACCAAGACTGATACCATTTATAACATCCTACCTCAACCCATTCACTTGGGCATTATCAGAGGTTTTACTAACCATAAGTGACATCCTCAAGACACCAAAGGCCAACAATAAATGCTAAGAGATTAGTAAAATTTTGGGGGAATATTTTACTTGAATAACAAACATAACCTAACAAGATAAAATAAAAAAAACAAAACCAATTATACGATGCATCAGAAATAATGATGCAACTCAAATGAAAACCAAATAAATAGAAACATTAGAGTACCAGTGATAAAGTAATAAAAGATAACCCAAAGAAACCAAAGGAAATAAAAATTAGTAACAATTATATATAATCACTTCAAGGACACTAATATAAAGCCCTAATATCCAAACATTAACATTTGTAAGAAGTATCATGATGTTCCACTGGAGAATTATGATACCTTTCCCTTTATAGTGTCCATTTAAACAACATCTACAAATGCACCAAATTTCCTAATTAGGGGGTGAGTATAAAACTCTGTAGGATTTCCCAAACAAGCTTCCCAACTCACACCACTTAGATAAAAAAACATTATATCATAGTTTAAATCATAATTTTAATCCAAAGGATAAACATTAAAAAATTATTCAATTAAAAATATTAAATTGAAAGTAAAAAATTTTATTCAGAAGAAAACATTTTTAGAAAAACAATTGAACGAAATCTATTTTTCTATTCTTTATTTCCACCTAGAATACCCATTCCATGTCTCTCTCTCTCACAAAAACACACACACATTCATGTCATGTGATGGTTCCATACTTATAATCACTTTCTCATCAATCCACTAAGTCATCACAAGGTGACCAATCTCCAAGTTCCCTAATAGCACATTCCCCTTATTCAAGGTCAAGTACAATGAAAATTAACCCACACAAACCATGTATTCTAATACCATATTCCATATCATTTCATTACATATAAAAAATTTCTTCTCTTTAAAACATTTTAAAGAACATCTTACATTTGTTTTACCAAAACCATAATTTTAAATCCCCAATTTACAATTATAAATCAAAGGGGTTTTCCAAATGTTATTTAAATTTCATGTTTCCAATTCATAAACCAAAAAGTGACATTTAATTTTAAAATACAAGAAACACATTCAATAAAAACTATAACTTTGAGTTATAGAATAAGTGGAGAAGATAGAGAAACCACTTACCTCTCAATGGGTGATGAAACCAAAGAGAGACACCAAGAAACCTCTATATTCATACTCCAAACACCTTTACTTCAATAAATACCAATAGGATCTCATAAGAAGAATCATTTATCATAGATTCATACATAATATATTAGATCTGATGATTTAGGTGAGAGGATATGACATGATCTAAAGATAACAAGCAAGAATGAGGACTTACCATCAATTCCAGAGATACAACACACATTAAATCTTCAAAATAAACTTCAATGTCAAAGTTAATTGATAAGGATTATTAGGTGGAAAGTGTAGTTTGAGATCCTAGAATAATAGTATAAAAATGAGAGTTTTGAGGGTGAATTCTAAATTAAACTCTAATTTTAGATGAATTTAAAGCATGATTCATGGTTATCCCACACGGTTTAGAAAATCATATACATACTGCTATCAAAAAATCATAGAGATGAATGGTTGTACCACACAATTATAAAAACCATGAGATAACCATGAATTTCTACTACACATTTCCCAGGGGCCACATAGTTGTGACACATAGTTTAACAAACTATACACCAACCATGTATAACTATTATCCTAAAAATTACCATCTCACAAGGTTTCTTGGGAATCCTAACAATATTTCCAAATCATGTTCCAACTATACACCAACCTAATGACTCCAAACATCACCTTACATATTTTCATGGAGATGGTTCATAGTTCCCCTTAACTATTCTCAAATTTTAAACATCTAGAAACACATCCAAAACACTCTAAAACAATCCAAAAAC
Organism: Viscum album; assembly: GCA_963277665.1. Lineage (NCBI taxonomy): Eukaryota > Viridiplantae > Streptophyta > Magnoliopsida > Santalales > Viscaceae > Viscum > Viscum album. The sequence goes on along the minus strand of OY728166.1, from coordinate 1,407,595,324 downwards.
TCCCAAATCTTAACCCAAATATTATATAACTTAAAAATACATAATAAAAGGGTAAAGTACCTGAAACTAGGGGTGTTACACCTTCCATGGTAATAGATTCATAGTGAAAATGTAGAGTTTCACTATATTTTGATAAGGCAATATCTTAAAAATCAACTTGAAAAATTATTTTCTTATGTTTTTATCATGGTTATATGAAAAAAAATATTAAAAGATAAAATCTTATCAATATTAGAATGGGTAATACAATTAAATTTTATTAATTTTGACACCAAATCCCCATAGATGCTGCCAAGTTTAAGTGAATAAATATATTAAAACCTAATATTATTATATATATAGTATAGTTGAACCATTGGTTTTGTAAAAATAGGGGTTCAAAATTATCTTTTTAAGATATTGAAAAAATGGGAGGGTTTGGTTGAATTCAGATTAAGGAAATTTTAAAAATAATTTAAACCAATGAGAATTATCAATGTGATGAAAGGATGATTGGATTTTGGGTTATATTAATAATTAAAATGTTATCATTATCATAAAAATAGTTTTTTCTTCTTCTTATCAATTGATGAATGAAATAATCCACAATAACTCCTTCCTTCACCCTATGTTGAGAGAAATGGTGAGGATTGAAAAAACAGTTAAAACTAATGATCAACCTCCCTTTCATATGAATGTGAAAAGATATTGAATACCACAAAAAAAATTAACTTACCCTAACCACTTAGGAAAATATCAATTGGGTTTTACTGCCCCAAAGAAAATCGACTCACTATCTTCCAAGAACCTATCAATAATCACTAAATAATTACCACATAGCCTAGAATATTCCATTATATATGAGCTAAATTTAATATAATAAGATATATAATTATAAAAAAAGGTATAAATAAATTAATTAGGTTAAAAAACTTCAATATAATTCAATTCATAATATTATCCTACTTTTGAATTCAGAAATTGATTTAATAGAAGAGTTTTTATTCATTTAAGTAGAGACGTTGACATTTATAAAATCTACTCCTTATCTTCCCAATAACCAAAATTTTTTTACCCTTATATTTGAGATTTAAAAAATATTAGAGAAGTTAAAAATAGATAATTATAGTAATAGAAAAAAATAATAAAAAATGAAAACTCAAAACTTTGAGCACTTTTCTTCTCAGCCTTACTCTATTTTTATAGATTCTTTCTCAACTCCTTCATTATTTTTCAACCATCGTGAGATTATTTAACATTTAAATTATAATCTCTTCCCTAAGATTTTAGGTTCCCTATGAATATATATCTTGAATTCTTTACTCCCTCTATTAGTTAGCAGGGAGTCTCTATGAGCTTCAATCTTTCCTGATTTGAAGATCCTTTTCTTAATTACCCCCTACATTTATAGGCTCCAAATGGTATTAGATGATATCAGTGATTGAAATTTATTTTGAGTATTTAAAATATAAATCCTTATGTGACCTTCATATATTAGTATTATACAAAATACATGACCCTAAATGGATCAAAAAAATACTCATAAGCATTAGTTGCTTCATCCCACTGTAAAGTTAGTGACTCTTATACACTAGTTAAAGTAACCTTTATATATATTTGGGAACACGGGGGTTACTTTAAAACATCATCCAATATAATTTTTCATATTCCAATGGTATTAATTATATTACCTCATGTTAGTAAAAGTTAGACAATTATAGAGGAAATTTGAGTTTTTCAATTAAAAGGTGGTTCAATTTTAGAATCATAACTTAGAATGGTATTTTGAGGGTTTTAATTTCCTAAAATAGTGGTTTGAAATGGCTTACGATTTGTTATAAGTCTTGGGGGTTTAGGATATCACCAAAGGAGGAATATGTGACCGGGGTCACTAAAAAAAGCTACATAAATCCACTCACACCATAAATAGTGATTCACAATGTGAATGGATTTCATTAGATGCTATAGAAAGAGGGTTTGATTGGGGATCCAGGGGAAAATATTTGAAGTCATAATATGAAAATATGTTTAATTTCATGAAACATTAGAGAAGGGTTTTTTAATTAAATAGGGGGCTCAGTCCCTTTCCCCTCAGCTTAGGAAGAAGCATTTGGGTGGAAAGACGGTTGGTGCCCCCCCCCCTCATTATTCCTCCATTATTTTTCATTATAGAGATAATTTTATGATAGATGAAAGTTATGGCCTTCATACTCTCCCTTAATCTCACTTTACCTCATTTGTCACTAATTTAATCATTTTTTTGTTTAAGGATAAATCATATATTTCACTAGAGAATGGTGAAATTGGCAATTTTTTGTGGGGATTTCATGAAGCATAGCTATAGGATATCCTAAGACCACATATTCTTGCCACCATTAATCATTTTGAAAAAGGTAAATCACCCCATAGATTTACTTAAGGTTTTCACTTAAAATGAACTTAATTTGATAATTTCTTCACCATCACATGTTACGGTTTTTACTCAGATTAAAGTTGAGAGCATGTCATTGGATGTTGGCATGTCGTTGATCATAGTTTGGGGGTGATGGGGATTTCTGGTGAGTTTTATATAGTTATTTCAATTTGAATAAAAATTAAAATAATTTAATTTAATTGTCTATTTAATTATAATGTGATTATAACTAAATAATATGGGTTTTTTATGTGAGTTTGGTCTTCACATGGATTGACAATGGTCAATTGAGCTTGGAAATTCTTGGATGGGTATTAGTGAGCCTATGATAAGTTGTAAAACATATACTTTAAAAAGAGTTTTTTCTTTGGTATTAGGTAGGTGGTCCTTATGAATCTACCCTTTGGTATTATTAATTTATTTTCATGCATTTTTTTTATTACCTCACCACATTAAGTGGTGAGACTCTTTAAATTATTTAAGATAAAATTTAAAACCTATGATTAAACTACATAAGGGTTCAAAGTCCATTACGTACCCTCATGATCCAGCTGAACAACTTCGTCATCGATGGACAAGAACATAAATTGACTCATGTTACTTGGGATACAATAACACTATGATGGGTTTGAATTAATTAAATTTAAATGAATAGGGTGCAGTTTCCCTATTGAAGGGTGACCTAATGATCCCTAAGTAGAAATGAGTGATGACTTGAGATACATATCCAAGGGGATATCCATGAGAGATAACATAAAGATATCAGTCTCATTGAGATGGTCATGGGGAGAGTGTTCCTACACCGATATGATGTGATTACATAGGTGGTTAAATCTTGTGAGGAATGATAGTTGAATTGGGTGTTTAGGATAACCTAAGAAGCCTGGGAAAGAGGATGAACATAATTTTATATTTCTATCATGACTTTATTAGGAGACCAAGGAGGCCTTTATGAGGCCTTGAGGACCCTAGTAGGTTCCCTTGTGGATTTCAACCCAATTGAGAGGGCGTATTTTGGAATGGGAGTAGATTATAGTGGGTGTAACCTTAGAACTTATACTGAATATATGGGCATGAGGGTATGTGGATAGCAGTTAGAGTTTTAGGTTTTTGGAAAACCCAAACCTTGTATTTATATTTTAACCTATTTAATTTTGATGCAACTATGGATTCCCATACATGCTTCTTGGTGCCTAGCGTATGGGTCGGATGAGACGTGATGGTGATGTTGTTGATTCCCCTAGGATCCCTATTTTAAGACTTGTTTTTTACTATTTTTATATGACTTGTACATGTTTACATAATCATGGATTATGAACATGTGTCCTAAGATCTAGCTACTGAGCCACGTGAAGAACACCCTGGATGTTAATATTCTCCATTGGGACTCCATGGGATTCCCTAGAACTAATAGGTCCTAAGGATTCCTAGAATGCCTAGGATCCTGCTAGTGGATTCCCAAGATTCATGGCATCTAAATAGTTAGAATGGTGAAATGGAATATATTTTTGATTCAATGATTTATTAGGGTTCCTAGAAATCAATTTTAAGACATTTTTTGTATTTTAATTTGAAGATATTCTCATGACACCTAGGATCTGGTCGTTGAACTTTTCATGATGGGATGTCTGGTCATTTGATCTTGGTATTTGGGGATTCTTAGGTTACACCCTAGGATCCTGTATTTATATATTTGTAACAACATCATGACATGCTCAGATACACCCTAGTACTAGCCAAAGAAGGTGTGGTCAGTCGAGGTCAAGGACCTGAGGATCTATGGGGTTTTATTTTGGTATTCATTTCTAGTAATTACATTTTTTCAGGGGATATTTATTTATTCAGATCATGTCACATTCACATAAAATAAAAAAACTATTTATTTATAGGATAAAATTGGTGGTTACCTACTGAGTTATGTATGCACACCCTTCTCGGGTGACCATATAAATTGGATACCCGATCATACCTTTCACTTGTCGCATACATAGGTTTGGTAGAGACCTAGAATGACATTACTGATTTAGCTGAGTAACTTGAGTGGGATTAAATGATGAGACTGAGGTGGGGATCATGGATGTAATTTATCCTATGACACTTTTATTTATTCTTCCTTTCTTATATATGTTATCATCTTGGTATGAAGAAACCAAGGGCGCAGCGGAAGCATGAAAAATGTATAATTTAAAATTTTGGGTTTGGATTCATTTTAAAAGAACTTAATCTATAAAACCCCATGCCTATATTTCTTAAATTATAACATTAAATTCAATATAATCATTAAAAATAAAATTGAATGAAATCATAATCGGTACCTTGTTCATTTGAAATGGCTGATTTAATTTTACCATTGTTGGTGTGTCATGGATAAAAGGTGCTAATCTATGCATCTTATAGATTGTACACATGTGCACCACATATACTATATCATTTATCTTCTATTATTGAGTGTTATCATGGGAAATTTAAGATCTTTACGATGTCCCTTCTATAGTATAAAGAATACAGACTTGATTGAGAAAGTGAGATTGATCCAACCTTTTTCTTTCTTTAGAATCTATCTCTAAGAGATTGAGAGGAGGGTATATGAGAGATTATATCTATAAAATTGTCCAAGTTATTTATCTCACTATTCAATGAGATAAAATTATCTTTTATACCTAGGTTATACTACCCAAAATTACACTTTGGTCCCTAAAAACTAATAACCTTCATTTTATACATTTATGGACTCTTATGACATAATAAACTTGTCATAAATGTCATAAATGTCATAAATATTTTATCACTCAATTATAACCATGTAAAATTTTATTTGATAAAATATAAACCATTAACTCAGATCATAAGATCCACAAATAATTTAATAAACCTTGAACCTATTACACTTGTTTAAAAATATATATTTTCTCATATTCACTTTTATTTTCAGAAAACATGTGAATCCCTTGAGAAATAAATTCAATAATAATTATTATAAACATTGATAATATAATTTAATTATTTTTACTTGTGATAGATCACACTCATACATTCACCAGACCCTACATGTGGGTCTCACTTCATCCTAAACTCATGTTCATCAGAATAGGTGGAACTTGTGGATACACTTAGTGTGTGAACCCCTGGGTTCTTATATCAATACCAGTGAGTCCAACCCATAGACTAAGAGAAAAGTATAGAAACCCATCATGGCCCCTAAATAGATAAGGAATTTTATATTTATGACTACCTTTTATGAACACATTTAGTTTAATATAATCTCTTTGTCTCATGATATCTCATAAAGTAGGATGCACACTTGTGTCATCAAACTTTTGATGCTTTATACATTTCAGGACCTTACTATATAGACTTGACTTATTATACCATGGATGTGGATTTAATGAAGGTACTACCATCCTGGTCAACTTGGTCCCATGAGATATCTCTTCCTCAACTTGGAAGCAACAAATTCTATCTTGATCATTCAACCAATACCATATCACCAATGACACAACCAACAAAAGCTACCTCACCATGACTTAAATGTAATTGTTTTTCCTTGTATCAAATTATGCTATAAAATGGTACACATTGATAATGATATAAAGTCTAAAGACCAATACACATGTTTATATATAGGAACAACCAATGACACCTGAAACATGTGGTGTTCCAATTGGCGGGTCAGTCGTCATGATCTCATCTAGTCGATATCACTACGTGTGAACTTCATGATAAGAAGTATCAATTATTTTGATCTCCCATCACCTAATAGTTAGACATCATTTATGTCTTATCATTATGATTTATCTTGACCATATAACATATATTTAAGATTACTATCATAGTATCTTGAGGTTCCCATTATAATTGGGAACTATTATAACCATTTGATATAACATATAATATAAGGAAATTACCATGTAAATGGTGGATGAAGAAGTATAAACACTATTAATGTAAGAATAAATGCATGTATATATAAAATTTTATACATGTAATGGTAATCATATTATATAAAGGAGTTTGGTCTAGGGAACCACCTCACAACACCCCCATTTTCATCGGATCCAATTGCTAGCAATTTTCATCCAGCTAGATCTCACATGAGTATCATGATTCTTATGAGATATGGATTTAGTCTGAGGTATTCCACGTTATCCTATGTGGATACTATATTAACCATGACTTCACCTCTATTAGTAACATCCTTCAATAGATGAAAATTTATAAGTATATTTTTTGTCCTCCAGTGTGACATATGCTCCTTGGTAAGCACCAATGTCATAGTATTATCACTGTATAGCATAATAGGGTCTATATTACTAGGTCTAATTCCAATCTTAGAAACAAATATCCATATCTAAACTACTTAATTATCTACATTGGAAGCCTCTATATACTCATATTTTTCTATAAAATCAGAAACCACATACTTCTTCAAGTTCCTCCAGTCCACTACTCCACTATTCAGTAAAAATACTTGGCTTAACAATGATTTTATATCATCTTGATCTATCTGGAAGCTAGAATCTGTGTATCCTCTCATGACTATCTCATCAAATCCTCTATACATTATTAACATATCCTTTATACATCACAAGTATTTTAGGATAGTTTTTATAGTTTTCTAATGATGCTCTCCTAGATTAGCTTGATATATACCCACTATGCTTAAAGAAAAGGCAACATCAAACCTAGTATATAGCATGGAATACATGATAGATTCCACTGCTTAAGAATAATTTATTATATCCATTATTTCAATTTACTCCTATGTCTATGGAAACATATTCTTAGAGATATTAATGTCATATGACACTTAAAGATCCACTCTTGGATTATTCCATATTATACCTTTTGAATACCTTATTAATATATGTACTTCAACTTAGTCCAACAAGCCTCTGAGATCTATCTTGATATATCATGATCCCTAGAATATAGGTCTTTTAACCTAAGTATTTCATGGATAAGAATTAATTTAACCAATTCATTACTTAGTATACGACTTCCACTTTGTTTCCCATTAACAATATTTTACTAACATATAAAACTAGGAAAATGATAGCACTAACATTAACCTTATTATAGACACATGGTTCGATTTCATTCTTAATGAAACCAAATTATATTATGGTCTCATAAAAATTAATATTCCATGATTGTGATTCATGCTTCAATCCATAAATATATTTATGTATCTTTTATACTTTATTGGCACTCTTTGACATAATGAACCCTTTAGGTTTGAACCCTTCGGGTTGTGTCATAGAGATTTCTTCAACTAAATTTCCATTTAGAAAAAAAATTGACATCCATTTTCCAAATTTCATAATCATGGAAGGATACTATTACAATTAATTTTATGATTAATTTTAACATTTTAATTGATGATAAGATTTCATCATAGTCGATACCTTGATGTTTCCTAAAACCCTTCACTAATAGTCATGCCTTATATGTACTTTCTTGACCATCCATGTCTATATTTCTCTTGAATACCCATTTACACCCAAAGGTTTTTAAATTACATGGTGGGTCTAGAAAAATAAAAAAAATGATTTTGGTATATGGAGTCTATTTTTTAATGCATTTCTTCTTTCCATTTAGCAATATCCTTTCCATATACTACTTCCTTGTAGGTTAGAGATTCATCATTCTATATGAGTAATGAGTCAACTAACTCAGTGAAAATAAAATCATATCTATCTAGTTCTCTAAACTCTCTAGTATACCAATAAAGTTCTTGTGTATCAGTAATATCTTTCTCTCCCGCTATCTCTTATAGATATTGTTCCCATACCAACTCGTGTACATATAGAGCATCAACTTCTTCGAATTCAACTTTTCTCCCATTATTTTCATTATAAATGTGTTCCATTTCTAGAAATATAGCACGAATTGCTAAAATTACCTTTATATTCAAAGTTTTATATAGGTATATCCTTTAAGATCCTTAGGATAACCTATAAAGATGAACTTTGTGATCTAAGATACAAATTTTCCACTAGATATATTCTTAAAACAATTCTCACATACCCCATACACATATGTGTGATAGATTGGGTTTCTTTTCATACCACAACTCATATATAATCTGATCTATTTCTTTATTTAGTGCTCAATTTAGTGTATATGTTTTATTATGTAGTGAATATCCCCAAAAGATTAATGGTAGAGTTTTAGGACTCTTTATTGATCTGGCCATGTCATGAAAGGTTGGATTCCTCCTTTCACTAACACCATTACACTAAGGTATATAAGGGGGAGTGAGTTGGGAAAATATCCTATAATCCTCTAGATGATTGATGAAAACTTGGTTATGATATTCTTTACCATGGTCTGAGCATAGTTTCTTGATCTTCTTACCAAGTTAATTCTCTATTTAATTCGGATATTCCTTAAACATACTAAAGGAATCTGAATTATACCTAATTAAGTAGATATATCCATATCTATTAATATCATCTATAAAAGTAATGAAGTAATAAAAACCACCTCTTTATTCTACTATAAATGGACCACATACATTAGTATGAACCAATTCTAATGGTTCTTTTCTCCTTTCCCACTAAAAGGTTATTTGGCTATTTTACCTTATAAACAAGTGTGGAATACATCCAAGGGTTTTAACTCAATTGAGTATAAATACCCTACTTGAGGTAATTTAATTAAACACTTCACATTTATATAACCTTTCCTAAAGTTCCATAGGATGGTAGGATATGATTCATTCTCACTAAATTTTTCATTTATTTTCAAAACTAGATTTTCTAGTTCAAGTACATATAACTTATTGTTAAGATGTTCCATACCATAACATATGTTATCCTTATATATAAGACAATATTTACTTAAAAATTGAAATAAAATCCCATAGTTTATAAACTCGACATCGAAATTATGTATATGGTATAAGATGTTACATAATAATAAATATTTATTAAAAGAACCATCCCATTATGCAAAGTATGATGATAATCTCCCACCGATAATGATACTAGTCTCACACCATTTTCTACTCGAAGATTTAATTCACATTTTATAATCATATTGAATCTACTTGGTTCCTATATTTGAATAAAAATGTGTGCTCCACATGAAATATCCAATACCCAATTTCTAAAAATAGATAGATTTCATTCAATGAAAAATATACCTAAAGTGGAAGCATTAACTTATTTCTTCTTCCTAATTGTGAAATTATTATTCCATTGGCCTTTCTTGCCACATGAAAAGTAGACTACCTCTTTCTCATTACTCTCTATCTATATTTTCTAGCTTCTAGGAAGTTTGGTGAATCATTAACTTTGACTTATACTTATACCTTGACACTTTAATCTTACCTTTTCTCCTCTTCGTCACCATAATGAAGAAGAGTTGGAATTATTCATAACATTTTATTCTTGGAAAAATAAATATAACAAATATAGGAGTTAATTATTCATGTTATTCATGTTATAATTAACATTTAAAGTTGATAAGATATGCGGTAAAGAGGAAATGCTGAGATCAATTACTAGTTCTTGGTTTAGTTTGAACCCAAGGGCCTCCAATATCTCTATGTACTTGGTCATATTGAGTACATAAAGTCCTATTTGATTCCCTTCTACAATCCTACTTCTATATATATCACTTGATATCCCATATCTTTCTTTTCTACATCTCTCCTAGTATAACTCATGGAGATAATGTGGTACTTGGAATTCATCTTTTTCTTCATTCATTTTATGAAACTCACTAGACATAGATGACAACATAAAACATTGAACATATAGTGAATCGTTCATATCCATCTTGTATTTATCTTTATACACATTTCTTTCTCCCTAAAGGGGATTAGTAGTAAGTGGGGATTACAACACATAGATTTTACTCTCTTGACACAATATTATGCACAACCACCTATACCACTCCTAGAAGTTATGGTCAGTCAGGATATTCTCTTTATCTAATATTGATCACAATGAAATTTAATTGGTGGTGGTTTCTATTTTATCTACAAAAAACATGGTAGATTATTAATTTATCTTGATTACCGGTAGAAATTTTTAAATTATTAATTTTAAATTTCTCCCACTATTTTATCAAAACCTAGTAGCCCTCAACTACTAGACTCATAATAATCAGTTTCATAAGTATTCTAATGGAAAGGAACCTTAAATATATCTTCATTTATATAGTTATGGCATCATTACTACTATGAGAGTCTAAGGTATTATTTTGACTATACAACCATATTAACTCATGGTTTCTTGATCTTTTGAGTGGATTCACATCTTATATAAAGAATTAATTTGTATTTTTTAATGCATTGACTCTAATGTTGAAACAAGCTAGATATGTATATTCCTTTGCTAACAATATTAGTTGAGTTAACTCATCACTCTCATAATAACTCACTAATAATAAGAGGAACCCTCAACTAAGGCTGGAGAGCACCTTAAACAATCAGTTGTGTCCAAATTCAAGTGATGGAAGGCATCTAATGACATAATATTTTATTTATGGTGTTTGTTAATTTATCTTTATGAATGAAATAATTTTCTATTTAACATACTTGTTCTATGTGATCATACTCACAACTTAACCATGATTTTAAATATAAAACATTCACCCTAAATTTCACACCCTGACCATAATTTTTATTTTATTTTATTCATTTATTCGCATTAGTTGAGGTTTGAGACAAATTATTTGTGAGAATTTTTGAGTTTTGGATTTTCCAGGTGGTGTTTTGACATATGCATGGTTTATATACATGGTTTGGGTGTTAATTTTGAATCTTGTGAAGGTTAAGGTAATTTAAAATTGTTCTTCTTCTTTCACAGTTTTCCTATCATGGTTTGATCATTGTTTGGGCCAAACTATGTGAGGTTAAGGAGAAACATTGAGGATCATTTTTGTGTCAGGGAAAAGGGTAATGGATTGCGCACGGTTAGGATAAACTACACAGCTAGCATGTGGGGAGGCTCTACAATTTGATAGATCCATTTTTCATGTTTGGCACATAGTTTTTGAAATTGTGCGGCCAAACTATGTAGGGTGTTCTTATTCTCCAATATGGTGCGCACGATATTTCAAACTGTGCAGCCAAACCGTGTGAATTTCTCAGGTGTTTTAAAATCTTCAAATTCATATTCTACCATCCCCTATTTTAACCTCAATTCCACCCCTCCTCCCCTTGGATAATTTTTTTCATGCGATTGGGCTCCCAAACCCCTCTATCTTTGGCTCCCTCCCTTCCAGGGATGCTTCTGCAATCTTTTTATGAGAGTTTACCTTGGTTTTTTAGTGGTTTTCCACCTCTTCTCCTCTTCCTATCTTATCTATATTGTCTCTCTTAGATTGTTTCCCTCTTTTCTAAACCCTATGGTATGGGTTGGCTAATTTGATTTATTCTCTTTGATGTTAGGGTGTGCAGATTATCCCATGAGGCTTGTTCTTCCTTCTTCAAGGGCTTCGTCATATCCACATGTCGATGAGGTAGGTGTTTCCATCCATTTTCATTCCAAATAATACTATTTTATGATTTAGTATTTCCAATTTATTTTTAAATGTGTTGTTCATTCTTGTGAGGTACTTGTATGATTTTTTTGGGTGTTTCCATATTGAAAATTTGGTAAAATATGGGTTTTTAAAGAATTTCCTAAATTATTACTATATTTATATGAATATAAGGTGTTTAATGAAATATATATTGCTATTTTAAAATTAAATTAGGTTATTTATATTACATTCAAACTTGCTTATGTTTTGGTAATTTGGTTTGTTTGTGAATTAAGGCTTATAAATGGATTTTGGTTCTTTTTTGTGGTTTAGTACTTAAGTATAGATTCATGCAATAGGTTCTTATGCTATTTTTGTTTCTTTGAACAAAAAATTTGGTGCCTTGTAATCTCAACTTGTGTTCTATTAGATTTGATCCTATCCATGTGTGTAAATAATTAACACATCGATAGGCACACAAATAATAATGGCATTCTAAAATTATATTCACCTTAAAAACCTAGATTTCAAAGAAACCTTTCCTTTCACCTTCTCTTCCTTAACCATTCACCTTTCAAATGATTCTTCTAAAACACTTATGTGTTATAAAGAGTATCTTATTTTCTAAATGATCTCAAAATTTGGTTTCAAATGTGTTCTCTAAAGCTTGGACCATTTGGAATTTTAAATTGTGGTATGGTTTCTAAATGAGATAAAGGCTTGTTCGATACACTTCGAGCATGTGGTATATTTTCATCTAATTTTGGAAATGATATTTAAAATTCTTTAGAAATGGATTCAATTTGGAAACTTCAATGGCCCAATTAGTTCTTTGTGGTCTTTTGGAAAATGGTTTTCAAAGTGACATGACCTGTAGTCCCATTTGTAACTTATGAATAACTTGGTGTGTGATGGGAACCTCTATAGTGGACCCTATAATAAGAGGGTTATCATATAGGTGGTGTTAGTTTTTGATATAGGAAATCACAGTTTCATATGTTGGTTATTGGTTTATGCCACATGTGTGAGAACCTCCTCATTCACCACATACTATTATCATGGGATTCATGGGAATCATCTTAAGGGTTGAGTGATGGTTTCTTATTAACCTTGGTAATATGGATTGGTACCCCCTGAATTTACTAAGAGTCCAGGTTAGATGTGCCACCGATGAGTCTGGTTTAGAGTATCTAGTTGGTTATTAACTATGAATTTGTGTCATAGGTCAGCAGGTGAGTCTGAACTGAGTACTTACAGGTATTTCTTCTAGAGATTTTTAGTAAATTCCTGTGATTATTATATGTATTTTCTATTTCAGTCTTTTAAACTTGTTTGTCTATTTTTCTAGTAATTTTTTTCTTGTTCTATTTCTTTAATTCTTGGTATAGATACTTGACCACTTGTTTTGGTTCCTTCTATTAGTTTTTGGGTTTCAATATGGATTTAAAAATTAAAATATCTTTTGAAAAGTGGAAAGTGGTGTGTGTGTGTGTGTTATTTTGAAATAGGGGAATCTTTTTTTGTTTTAAAAATAATAAAAAAAACTTATTTTCTAATTTATTTCACACCAGTGTTTTTTGGAATATTTTAGGAAAGAAAATTTATGGATTCCGTGGTGAAAACCTACTAAGGTGTTTATTCTCACACCCTACTTGTTCCCCTTGGTGTCGTTATACCCGATCTATTTTCAGGTTCAGGTTTCTGGTTCTAGTTTCCTTTTAGAGTAGGATAGTCTTGTGGTTGGTGGTGACCAAGTGGTCACATGGAGATCATTTTTTTTACAGTTTGGTATTTTGTCTCTTTTGTATTTTTTGTTTTTTTCAATTGTTTTTGTATCTAGATCTAGTTGTAATTATCGAGGTTTAGTTATTATTTGTTATGATTCATTCTCTATTTTGGTTAATTGATCTTATTTTTCTTTAGAATAAATCATTACCAATGTAAAAACTTTGATGTCTGATGCTAGTATCCATCCCAGGAGAAATGGGAATGCCTCTCGGGCCTTGTCGTGGGCCAAGACAGGTGTCGAGTCTGATGGAAGCCTAGTCTGGTTCATGAAAAAATGGTATTAAAGGAGCTATTTTTATTTTTTGTGTTAGGTATACTTGATATTAGGATTATCAGGACTCATGAGGTAGGTATGGGAAGGATATAATGAACTCTTTCTTGTCCTAATCCTTTATTTCCAAGGGGTGATTGGGATTTGATTTATTATGTTTGTTTTGGTTTGTATGGATAAGGGATAAAAATGGAAGTGATCTAGTGTGGTTTAGTGGTCTCACATGGAGTAGTCACCCATGTATATATTGAATGCAAGGCATAATATATTTATACTTATTGGTGCTTTTCTAAGTCACGATCCACTAACCATGTCGTTGGGTAATTCATAAATACTAGTTCCCTATCCCAATATTTCACTATGATTTGTGTTTTGGTTTGGTTTTTATTGGTGGTAGTGGATTTTAAAAAGGAAAATGGTTTTGGGGAAAAGATTTTTTCAAATGTAAAATGGTTTTATGGTGTGATTTTGTTTTAAATAAAGGTTTTAGTGTTTTAATTGGATTTGGAAATTAGTTGAGCATTGTAAAAATTGGCTTTGGGGTGAAGCAGTTTTCATAAATTTGAATGGAAAAGATGGTTTTAAAATAGTATTTTGGATTTGTTTTGTGTTATTTATATTATGATCTAGTGTTTTGGATTGGGGTGTTATTTTTGGTTGATTTTTGTTTGGTATTGATTTTGGTTCAGTGTTTTCCTTTTTCTTAGTGTATGATGCCCAAAAAGGTCCCAAATGTCTCTAGTGGGTCTTTCTAGGTTTTCAAATCTGCCTAGACTCTAAGTGGGGTAGAAGAGTCAACATCTTTCCAATTTTTACCTGTTTTTTAGGAATATCAGGATCTATTAGAGTCTTTGAAGTGGTTTGAGGAATTCAAAAGTTTTTTTAGGTCGTTGGTTACTCCCTAAGCTGTGAGGGTGCAGGTCGTTTTAAGTTCATTTAAAGGCTTGAGTTTGGAGTGGTGTATGTTTATCATCCCAGCATAAATTCATTATTGGGTGTCCTAGGATGTGTTTAAGACCAATTTTATCCAATGGTTCGTACTTGAGGAGGTATAGGTGAAGAAAGTGGCAGATCTATTGGGTGTTCAATAGGGCCAGTGGAGGGTGAAGGCCTATGTTGACATTTTCAAGGAGTTGATTTTATTTTATTTGAAAATAGATTAAAAGGATTAGTTGAAGGATCCTCTATCATTTTTGGGTATTAAATTGGTAATCAAAGAGAAAGTTCTCTCATCCGAGGAGATTCAGTTTGAGGAGCAAGTCAAAGAAGTGTTTCTACCCAAGTTGGTTCCGGGGTGCAATCGGTAGTAGTTGGCAGTCTAGTTTCATTTGGATCTTGGGAAGGCTTCCCATCTAGTGAGAGGGGTGTTCTATAGGTGCTTATTTTGTCTTCTTGTTCATCAAACCATTCACTCGTCTATTTTTAGTGTGGTTAGTTTGGGTATTGGAAACTATCTTGTCATAATCCTTTGAAATCTTGTAGGAGATGTGGCCGCTTGGGTCATATTGAGAAATTCTATAGGAATCCTCACCAGAAAAGGAAGTCTTAGTCAAAAAAACATATCTCGTGACTATGGGGTAGCAGATACATCTAGACATCGTAGATCCAGCCATAGTCCCTAAAGTGAAGCTCTTCACATAGTCAGGAATCGTAGAGTGTGGGGAACCTTGTCTCATCTTTTGGCTTCAGTATGGAGTGAAAGTAGTTTAAGTTTCCTTTTTGTAGTTTTCCTTGATATTGTAAAATTTTATTTTTTGTAAAAGGCTCATTATTCTTGTTTCCTTGTATACCAAATGGTTGTGCTTAATTTTGAGAATCATGTGTGGTTATCCTATTTAAGGGATGGATTTGGTTTTCAATTGTGATCATTTTAGATATTTTCATGCTTTTTGAGAATCAATGAATCATATCTTGGGTATGCTATTTAGTTTAAGTTACTTTCATGGGTTACCCCTTGTGTTGTGGTTTTGGATTGTGTGGGGAGTTCCCAATCCCAGTGTTGGTTGGTTATAGCTAGTTTCTTGTGGTGGGGAGAACCCTCTCTTGTTCTTCTGTGGTTTTTCATGTTATAGAGTAAGGATCTCCCCACAAAAAAAATTCTTATAAGGAGAGTCAAAAATAAAGCATTGAATATGGATTAAATAATTAAATGTCCATGCATTAACTTACCGTCTAGATGTTTGGGTTGTATGGTCTAGTGGTAGGATATCTCAGTGCACCTGATTTTTGAAGGAGGTTGGGCATGTGAGGTGTGGACAACATTTTGTGACTTCACTGGATTTTCCTCTCTAGAGGGTCAGGGTCTATACTTTCTTAATAATTGGTTCAATGGTGTGTGGGAAAAGGGTTTTAGAGTATTTTAATATCAGTGTTCCTTTTAGAAAGGTGATGGTGTTTATGGTATTCTCAGAACACTACTCAATTTGACAGCATTATGTGTACAGGGAGGGCCCTCATGAGAAGAACTCATAACATTTTGATTTACATGGTCCATCTCTTAAAAAACTGGGAAGACACTCCAACTCTCAGACCTCTCTCTGTTGTTAGGTCAAGTTCTCTTCAGAATAGGAGGATCAATCAGGTTTAATGGATCCACTAGTATCCTAATAGATCATGTCCAAAGCTGAACATGGATGACTCATATAATTTTGGTGTTATAAGGTGAGGAGGCCTGGTAAGGGACCCTCTAGGTGAAGTCATTCTTGATTTTACTACATATTTTGGGGGTGGGGACTCTCTACAAGCCAAGTCCAGGGATACAAACACTGGTTTGTCCCTTTGTAGATAGTATAACATCAGTCTAACAGCAGTTGAAATAGATTCCTTGATATTATTTAATTCCCTATATGGATCAAGTACTATCCCTTATTCAATTTCATATATCATCAGATGGTTTAGGGGTTCGGTTAACAACCAAATGAATATTCTCCATACCTACTTATAGGGGAACAAAGTTATGGAATTCTTTACACCAATGGTAAACCAAAGAGGAAGTATAACTTTATTTACAAGCATGAACTCATTGCCTCATAGTGGGATTAATCTCATGATATGGGATGTTCTTGGTCTCCATTATTTTAGGTCACCCAAATTTTTTGGTGTCTCTAGTTTTTGGTACTTGTAATTGATCCTTTACCTTATAAGTGGTTTTTACTTCTTTGGAAAATTTTAATAAATAAGTACATATAATGATGATGAATTGTGAAGTGAAAGGTCACACTGTGGACCATTGTTTCATTTTATCTTGTCTAGTTTTGAGCTTGTGATTTGTTCCTCATATGGCCAGGTGACTTTAT
Organism: Viscum album; assembly: GCA_963277665.1. Classification (NCBI taxonomy): domain Eukaryota; kingdom Viridiplantae; phylum Streptophyta; class Magnoliopsida; order Santalales; family Viscaceae; genus Viscum; species Viscum album. Next base: position 1,407,578,100 of record OY728166.1, on the reverse strand, counting down.
AGGGGCAGAAATGTTTTATAATGGGTATAATTATCACACCCTGACCATGATTTTTATTTTCTTTTATTTTTTTCTTGGATTTGGTTGAGGTTCGGGTCATGTTATCAAGGATAATTTTTGAGTTTTGGAGTTTCTGGGTGGATTTTTGGCATGTGCATAGTTTTCATGCACATTTTGGGGATTAATTGTGCGGATTGTGAAGGATAAGGGTGTTTCCAATTGTTTTTCTTATTTCATGGTTTTCTTGGAATGGTTTTAGAATGGTTTGGGCCAAACTATACAAGGATAAGGAGAAAATATGCATATCCTTTCCGTTGTTAGAGAGAAGGTGCACAGCTTGCGCACAGATAGGAGAAACTGTGCAGCAAGAATGTGGGGATTCTATACAATTTTACAGAGCCATTTTTCATAGTTGTTGTATGGCTTCCCAAACCATAGATCCAAACCTTGTGGTGTGTCCATATTTTCCAGTATGATGTTCACATTTTTTGCATGGTTTGTCAAACCGTGTGGATAAACTGTATGAGTTTCCCAGGTGTTTTAAAATATTGAAATTCCCATTATACATTCCCCTATTTTAACCCCAATTAAAGCCCTCCTCCCCTTGGATAATTTTGGAACATGAGAGGGCTCTCAAACCCCTCCCCTTTTTGCTTTCCCCCTTCCAGGGATGCATCTCCAAGCTTTTGAGGTGAGATTCCCTAGGTTTTTGGGTGGTTTTACTCCACTTCTCATCTTCCTATCATGTCTCTCGTCTCTATTGGATAGGTTACCTCTTGGAAAAACCCTATGGTATGGGTTGGATAATGTGGGTTTTTTTCTTTGATGTTAGGGTGTTTGGATAGTTCCTAAAGTCTTTTTCTTCCTTCTCTAAGGGTTTTGTTGCATCCATGCATCGATGAGGTAGGTGTTTCTATTCATTTCTTTTCTGAAGCATACCATTTGATGCTTTAGTATTTCAAATTAGTTTATTAATGTGTTATTCATTATTTTGAGGTGTTTTTATGATTTTTTTGGGTGTTTCCATGTTATAAATTTGGTGTAAAATGGTTTTTTAAAGGATTTCCAAAATTATTCCTATATGTATATGTATAAAATATGTTTGATAAAATGTAAATTAGTATTTTAAAATGAAATTTGGTGATTTTTATTACATATGGACTTTGTTATGTTTTGGTAATTTGGTTTGTTTGTGAATTTTGGATTATGAATGGATTTGGGCTCCTTTTTTGGATTTGTTACTTAAGTATGGATTTTTGCGATAGTTTCTTGTGCTATTTTTGTTTCTTTGAACAAAAAAATTGGTTCCTTGAAATCTGAAATTATGTACCATTCAATGTGGACCCATCCATGTGTACATGGAGTGCATACATGGAGATTCACATAAATAAAAATGGAACTATAAAATGATGTTCACCTTAAAACACTAGATTTTAATGAAACCTTTCCCTCATTCTTATCTAATTTAACCCTTCACCATCCAAATGATTCTTCTAAAACCCTTATGTGTTCTAAATATTTCTTTGGTTTCCAAATGATCTCAAAATGTGGTTTCAAATGTGTTCTCTAAATCTTGGATCATTTCTAATTTTGAAGTGTGTTATGGTTTCTAAATGAGATAAAAACTCATTTGTAACCCTTCTATCATATGGTATATTTTCATCTAGGTTTTGGAAATGATATTGAAAATCTTTTAGAAATGGATCCAATTTGGAAATTTTAAAGGCTGGATTGGTAATTTGTGGTCTTTTGGAAAATGTTTTTCAAAGTGACGTGACATGTAGGCTCGATTAGAAATTGTGAATGAATTGATGTGTGATGGTAACTTCTATGGTGGACCCTTTGAGGAGAGGTTCATCGTATAGGTGGTGTCATTGTTTGAGCTATGAAATCACAGTGGCATATGTGGGTTATTGGTTCATTCCACTCATGTGAGTACCTCCTAATTCACCATGTACTATTATCATTGTATTCCTAGGTATCATCTATAGGTTCGAGTGATGGTTTCTTATGAACCCCAATTAGATGGGTTAGTACCCCCAAGGATTTGCTAAGAGGACCAATGGGATATTCCACTGGTGAGGCTAGTTTAGAGAAGCCATCTATTTATTGATTGTGGATATGCACCATACTTCTATAGGTGAATACAAACCAAATAAATCCAGGGATGGATTATAAATATTTTTAGGAAATTCCCATGATTGTTATTTATATGTTCAATTTTACTCTACTATACTTGTTTATTTACTTTACTAATAAATACTTGCTTCTTCTATTTATTTTATTCTTGGAATAGATGATTGACCACCTATTTCAGTTGATTATATTGATTTTGGTTTTTAAGATGGGTTCAAAAATGGAAATCTCTTTTGAAAAGTTTAAAGTAGCATGTGTGTTGTTTTTAATAAGGGAAAGCTATGTTTGGTTTTAAAAAAACATATTTTCTAATGTATTTCAAACCAGTGTTTTTGAACTATTAAAGTAAATTTATGGATTTTTTGGTGCTTACCTATCGATATTTTTATACTCACACATTACTTGTGACCCTCAACATTGGTAGACCCAACCTATTTTATAAGTTTGTGTTTATTATTTAGGTTTTCTTTTGGATTAGTTTGGTCTTGTGGTTGGGGGTGACCAAGTGGTCACATGGAGATCAAGTTATTTATGGTTTGGTCTCCTGTCTCATTAGTAATATATGTTTTGTTCAATTTTTTTTGTATCTATATCTTGTTGTAATTATTGTGGTTTAGTTATTATTGGTTAAAATTAATGCTCAGTTTTGGTTATTTGATCACAGTTTTATTATACACTAAATCATTCCCAGTGTGATATCTTGGATGCCTAATTCTAGTCACCATCTTGAGAGGATCGAGAACACCTCTCAGGCCTTATCACATGTCAGGTCAAGTGCTGAGTCAAATTCCAACCTATCCTGGTTCATGACAGCCCATGTTTATTTTATCTATAAATTCTTGTTTATTATTATATTATCTGATTACACGTAATAAATACACATTCAAAAAATAATAAACAATGTATATGATAAATAATTAATTAATTATGAGATCGGGATCCATTAACTATTGTTTAATCCATCAATCAAATAATTTATTAACCAAGGCCTTAATAAAATTCCTTATGTCAATACCTGACATGAATTATAGTGCCCATAACTCCTGTGCACTTCGCTTGTTTTTTTATGTCGGCTCTCAACTTGAAAAACTTTTTCATAAACCCCTTTGGTCTTTACAATGTATAATAACACATAAGTGAGGGGTCTCCAGGTGCAAAAAATAAATTTTATCACATAAATATGGGCATGAAGACCCTTATACAAATTAAGGATGGAGGGAAAATACATATATTTTTAAAATTAAATAATTATTACATTTCAAAACAAAAAATATATAATTAAATTAAATAAATAATAAACCAAACATGCATGGGTTGGTCTTGGCTCATGAAAAGTCAACATGAAGTTATATTATATAATAAAATTTAAATTTTTAAAAAATCAACTCGATAGTATTTTTAATGATTTAACTTGTAATAAAATAATTTTAATTAATTATCGATGTGTCTCATAGAACCCAAAATATGTTTATTAAATCCCATCCAATTAAATATAATTTCTGAAATTATTTCATAATTTTTATGGTCTATTTGGACCTAAAAAATATCCTTAGATATTAATTTAGGGCATGTGATAGGGTTGATGGGTCAGGATGGTTGGACCCGAACTATACCGATTTGACCCAAGTCTAATTTGGGACATCTGTTTTAAGGGTATATATATTTACACACAACATATAATATATATATATATATATATATATTATAATATATATATATACTCTCTACATAAATAAGAGGGGCCAAGGTCTCCACATCCATTTAATGGATGTGAACATGTTTGTTGACTTTTTTGTTTAAATCCTTTTAATAATATTATCCTTATCTAAGGATAAGGACACCTTTTTTCTAATAATTTGGGTTTACACATCAATCCATAGGGGAAAGGGACTACCCCCACCAGCTTCTAGTATCTACAGTTAACACGTAACACACTTAAGTCATCTAAAAATTCATCACATCAAGATTCATTAAAGTGTATAAAAATTTATAGCTTAAATTTTTACCACAATTTATATTCAAATCTCATCGATCTTCAGTTGGTCATATCTTGGAAATACAAACTTGGATCAACATGCTATCAATTTCATTGAGACCATATCAAAACCCACTTTATGAATCACAGAAAATTTAACTGAAAAATTCAAATTTTTTTACTTAAATAATTGCATGTTCACTATGATATCAATTGAAGGAACCTAGGTCACAGCAAAAGCCTGAAAACATGAAATTTAAAATTTTGGGTTTGTAATCATGTTAAAAATGCTAAATCTGCAAAACCCTATTCCTGTATTTCTTGAAGTATCTTGTTAAATTCAATTTAAGCATTAAAAATAAAATCAAACAAAATCGTAAATGGTACCTTCGTTTGAAATTGCCATTTTATTCTCTCATTGATGGAATTTTATTGCTCAAAATCACTAAAATAGGAAACCTATAGATCATAAAAACATGTTCCATATCTCGTGTATTATAAATATACTATTCTTTAGTTATATCATGAGAAATTTAAGGGCTTTACAATGTCCCTTTGATCACATGAAGAACGTAGACTTGATCGAAAAAGATAGATCAATTTGACCTTGTTTTTTCTTCAGAATCTATCTCTAAGAGCTTGAGAGAAGAGGAGAGTAAAAATTGAAGAGTGGAAAAATTCTCTCTATAAATTCCTCCAAATTATGGATCAAACTATTTAAGGGGATAAAATGAGCCTTTATTCTAAGTTTATACTTTATAAAATTTCACTTTGGTCCCAGAAATGTAATAGCCTTAATTTTAGAAATTTGGGCACACTTATGACATAATAAAATTTTCATAAATGTCAAAAATATTCTATCACTAACTTTTAACACTTTAAAATGTTATATGATAAAATATGAACCATTAACTCAGCATTTAAGCTCCCCAAATAATTTAACGAACCTTGAACTTGTTATGTTTGTTTGAAAAATTATATTTTCTCATATTGAATTTTATTATCAAATAACTTATGAATACCTTAAATAATAATTATTATAAACTTAAATAATTTAATTTAATTATTTTTACCTGTGATTGATCACACACTCAGACATTCATCGGCCCCTACACATGGGTCCCACTTCATCCTAAACTCTTATTCATCTGAATAGGTGGAACTTGTGGATACACTTAGTGAGTGACCCTCTAGGTCCTTATCTTGATATAATTGAGTTCAAACCATAGACCAATAGTGGAATATAGCAACCCATCATGTCCCCTAAAGAGATATAGAATTTTAGATCTAAAACTACCTTCTAAAAACACATTATATGTAATATAATCTCTTTATATCATGATATCTCATAAAATAGGATACACACTTGTGTCATCACCCTTTTGATAATTTATATATTTATTGACCTTACTATATGAACTTACCTTATTATACCTTGGTCATGGATTTAATTAAGGTACTACCATCCTAGTCAACTTGATCCCATGAGATATCTCTTCCTCAACTCGAAAGTGAAAAAAATTTATCTTGATCATTCAACCAATTTCATACCACCAATGATGAACCCAACACAAGATAACTTGGCATTACTTCAATTTCATGGTTTTTTCCTTGCATCAAAGTACATGATCAAATGGTACACATTTAAAATGATCTCAATTTCAGAGACCAATACACATGTTCGTAGATAGGAATAACTAATGATACCTAAAACATGTTGTACTCCTAATATTAGGTTATTCATCATGATCTCATCTACTTGAGATTACCAAGTGCGAACTTAATGAGAATAAGTCTCAGTTATTATGATCCCTAATAACTTGATAGTTAGACATCATCTTTGTCCCATTAGTATGATATATCTAGACCATATGACATATATTTAATATTACTATCATATTATCTCAAGGTTCTCATGATAGCTCTGAACTGCTATAAACTTTTGATATGACACATAATCTAATGACAATACTATGTAAACAATGGAAATAGAAATATCAACAATATTATGGTAATAATAAACAAACATATATATCAAACTATATACATATAATGGTAATCAAAATACATAAAAGAGTTGGGTATAGGTCACCCACTCACAACACAATAACCAGTCATCTTTGTATAACTGTATGGTTTTCGCATTGTATATTACTAGGGTTTGGATGTTTCATTTATCTTGTATACTCTAATGTTTATTATTTATGTATGATACTTAGTTAGTTTATCTATTATAGTTCCCAATGACCAGGGGTTATAGTATCCTCATAGTACCACCTCAAACCCCCACTGCTAGTTGGAAGCCTCTAGCGTATGAGGAGGTGTGCCTGAAGTTATTTGGCAAACTAGGACACAACACTTGTCCAGTGGCCAATGGATTGGGATGTTACATTCATAATGATGTTTACACATTGCCTTTGTGGTTATTGATGACTCTTACACATGATCCTTGGTAAATTTTACATATTAAAGGGCTCAATAAAATGACCCTTATGCATGTCAGTCTTTTGCCAATTTTTTTCTTCACAGATTTAAAACTACTCATATGTATTAAGTAGAATGACTCGTGTGTACTCTTTAGCATTCCAGGGTGTCTTTTATTTAGTATGGACTTTGCTAAATTTCCTATTTATTACTACAGAATGACTTTTACATATGAGTCCTCTATACTCCAAGGTGACTCCTGTGCATAGACTTGGACAAATTCCTTTCACATTGTAGCACCCAACTATTTCTCCTTTAAAACTAAAAAATAAGGAATTATTAATAGTTTAATTTTAATTTTATTCTAGAAATTAAATTAATTAAGTAAATTTACAATTCCATCCAATTAAATCTATATTTACAAAATCCAATAAAATGACACTTTAATCTCAAAGCGTACTAAAATTCAATTGATAAATAAATATGAAAAATAAAATGAATGGAATATTGATAAAAAATATTGTATTTATTGATTTTGTCAATAAGACCTATGATCTCATTATAATCCATGTTCAATATCAATGTCATATTTTTTAGGATTATCTCCTAATTGAGATGCTAGTCTACGCTCTTATGTTTCATATATGTCACAAGTCTAAATGTACTAAGAAAGTTTGATTTATAAGAGGGTATTTATGATAAATAAATTTTATGTATATATGTGAGTGAGACTGTATAATATGTATATAATCTCGAAATAAACTAAAGTTTGAGTTTGATGATGAGTATTATGCATAATTTATTGTGTATGTCAATAAAGAAATTATAAAAACTATTTTCATTGATTTTCTATAGTTATAATATTCACCAATTGAAATGGGATATGGGGAGGGTAATGAAGGGTACATGAATAAAATAAACATGATAAATAATTTATTTTCTTTTAATTATTATTATATTTTATTAAGACTATTTTGGATATTTTTATAATTATTTTAGGTTAATGAAATTACCTAGACCAGGGAAACTAGCAAGTTGATAAATTTTTTATATGGTATTTTTTAGAAAATATTTAATTATGGGGGTTTGTTTAAAATATAGTTACACATATGGGTTAGCTAGTGATAGGGATAGGAATTGGGTTATACCAAACTAATAAGTGAGATATATCAAAAAATATGGGGTTTTCTAAATGATCTAGTGCCTTCTGTTTAAATTATTATTATTATTATTTTTCCTTATATAGTGCAACTACTCTTTTTAAAAAAAATTATTTTGTTTGTTGTTAAATTAAACAAATGTGTTGTAAATTTCAAAAAAAACATAAATATTATTATATATTATAAATTAATAAATATGTTGCACAATATAATTATATATTTCATATATAAAATTATATTTATTATATTATAAATATAATAAATATAATTGTATTTACATAATTATAAATGTAATAATAAATATAACTATATTTTCAATAAAATTAATAAAATATGATTATATAAAAAATAATATTATATTTATAATTTATTATGATGAAAAATAAATTTAATAAATATTATTATATATGTTTTAAATATAATTATATTTATAATATTAAAATATAAATATATTTATATTTATTAGGATAATTTAATTATTATTTTTATATTAATTATAATTATAAATATAAAAATATTAATCTCATATATGTAAAAATATTTATACATTTATTTATTATAATTTTAAATATAAATATATTAAAAAATTTATTATATTTATGATATATTTTTGTGGAAAATTTTAATTATATAAAAACGATTGTAATTTTATATATATATAATTATATTTAAAATTATAATAAATTAAAATATATTTATATTTATATTGAATGTAATTATATTTCTATAATTATAAATATAATTATATTTTAATATAATAAATAAAATAAATATAATTATATTTTTTAAAAATATATAATTATGATTAGATAATCAAAATTTTGTCTAATAATAAACTATAAATATAATTTAATTATATGAAACAGTCAAAATAATGAACCCAGGTAACCAATCCATGACCCTTTTATTAGAAAAGAAAAAATGATACAAAGGATTAAAATGCAAAAGTAGGTGGTAAGTAAAAACATTGAATAAATAGACCAATAAATATGAGTCTCAAAAAGGAAAGGGTGAGAAAACACTCCATGTGTGATCAAGCATGATTAATATGATGAAAAAAATTACTTATTACCAATGCTATGTGGTCTACCTCAATTTCCTCAGTGTCTACCTATCTTACAATATCTAGGATTCTTCTAAGGGATAGTCGAGTCATTAGTGTCCAAAGAATTCAAATCATCCTCCGTAGATGTTGTATTTGATGCCTTGATGGATTCACCATCTCTTTCTCAAGATTTATTAACTTTATATTTCCATGATAAATCCCAAATTCCTAGCTCCTAGTTGGATTATAAATTTTCTTCAATGTTAGAGGATATAAACTCCAATAATATGAGGTAATCACTATAGTTGAAGAGACGAGGTTCTATTTTTGAAAATATATACTCAAGTTGATATTCAAACCAATATACGGAATCATCACTGAGCCCTTAAGGAAACCTCTCTTTCCCAAACTCCTATGGTGGGATTCTGGAGTTGTAGTTTTTATCCCTTTCCTCCTCACATTCCTCATTCATGGCCTTACCAAATCTTTCAAAAATAAATTTCATTACTTCGGAAAAATGAGGGGGTAAGTAACTTTGCAACTATAAGGGGTCTAGTTAGTACCCATTGCCTCTGTGGATGTGTAACTAACCTATAAAATATTAAGAACATTACTGATAATAGGTGAACCTATCATTCTATTATTCAAAGGGTGGAATTTGTGTTATACCCTTTATGATGGTTCCAGTCACAGTGGAAGCATCCTTTGATAGTATGACCAACTCAAATTTTAGTCGTAAATCATGTGTAATCATTTCTTTACATGATCAAAACATCATGACCAACAATAAAATTAGATTACTTGACTAGATTAAAATTCCATAACCAAAATTTAATGATCGTTATAGGTGATTTATAATTAATTTATAAGAAGATAAATAATTACCTCAACTTGTAATTTTATCTTCATTGATGAATCGGTGGAATAGATTTCATCGTACCATCATTTCATAGAAGGATTCAAGTACAGAATCCCTCTATAGGTGATACAGATATATACCAAAATCTATGAACTATTTCATTGAATCATTAGGGATAGCATGGTCGATCCTGATCACTTTCATTATTTGTGGTTGACCATAGCAGAATTCTTCTCAAGAGAGGAAGAACTCTTGATGATCTCTTATTGGCTTAATAGTGGTGGGGAGGATAAAAAACTAGCTATATTGATCTATATATAGGGATTAATATAGACTCAATATATCCATTTTCACACCAATTGTGTTTTATTAAAGATATATAATTAGATATTTATTTTATAAGGTTTAGTGTTAACAAATCGCACACAAACCCTTTCCCAATTCCATAATTTTTAGTTAACCCTATGTCCAATAATAATAATATAAATAATATTATTAAATGATTGAAATGTGAAATTCATAAATAATATAAATAAATATCATTTATACAATTTCTAATCACACCGTTAAACTCATTCTACTTTCCCTCATCCACATTTATTGATCCTTGAATAATGACTATTTATTTAATAAATAAATATCATTTCATTATTCATCAATAAATATAATAAATATTATATTATCTAAACATGAAAGAAAATATTTATTATTAGTATTTAACTCACTTGTTCTTTTGAATTACCTGTGATTAAATTATGGCGATGAACCAAGCTATAATAAATATTATTCATTCTAGCTTGTTAAATTCAATATTAGATTTTAACTGAAATTGTGGATACACTTCATGTGTGACCCTCTAGGACTCTTTATAAGTGGAATTAGTAATAACCACCTAAATACCAAGTTTATAATCTTGAAACACATCAAGGAATCCATAGATAAATAGGTTAACATTGAAATGACATCAAACCTCCTACAAATGTTTACCGGTTAATATAATCCTTTTATCACAATATCTCAAATCAAGTAGGTTTCATGTCAGTGCCATCAACTTATATGTTAAATATCTCTTTCTTTGACTTTTTTGAAATGAAATCACCCATCGAACACCATGGCCATGTATTTATTCAAGTTGTTCCATTCCCATCAAAGTACCAAAATATTAACTTCTGTCAAGTGACAAAAGGGATAAATCCTTTATCGCATTATCCATTAATGCTATATCATTTGTGATTCACCCAACGTATCTTACTTCGCCATGAACATATGTCATCATGGTTTTCTACAATGAATTAAATTATTCAAGTCATGATATCCGTTAATTATAATATTGAACTCTAAAGATCAATACACATGTATACAGATAGGAACATCCAATGAAACATGGAAATATTGATTTCCTATTGACGAGAATATTCTCATAACCTCTTGTCTTGGAGATTACCAATGGTGAGCACCAAGATAAGGTGTCTCAATGTATTATGGGCCTCCTACCCTTAATATCATTTATTTTCTATGTCCCATAATTCAATATCATATAGCCATAAAATAAGGTTAAATAATAATTTTTTGGTGCCTCTAGGTTCTCTTCATATTGGGGAACTTCTATAACATTTCAGAATGACATATATTATAAGGGCATTATCACATAAAAATATCTTGTAGAATAATAATCAGTATGTGATAAGAAAACTTCTTTAATAAGAAAAACATGTAATCAAAAACAAAAAACAAGTTGTTTCTATAGAACCAACTCTAATAAAATCCAACTTGAATTAGAGACAACTAACGAAATATTTCAATCCATTATCTCTCACATGATACTCATGATTCTTCAGAGACAAATCCTTCGTCAAGGAGTCCATCATGTTTTCCTCTATGGATACACTTCTCACTATAACTCCACCTCACTGATAAAAATATATCAAGGTATAAAATTTTCGGATTATGTTCTTTGTCCTTTGGTGTGACATTGGCTCTTTGGAGAGAACAAATGTTGCAATGTTATCACAGTAAACTGTCATAGGATCTTTACTGATAGGTATCACATCAATCTCTTAAACAAAGTTTTGAATTAAAATAGCTTACTTGGATGTATCAAAAGTCATAATATACTCAAACACTATTGTAGAATCAATGAAAACTAGCTGCATTGAACTATTCCATCTCACAGCACCTCTATTAAGAAAAAAGACATATCAAAACTATTAATTTAGATCATTTTGATCTGTATAAAAGCTATGATCTATATAAACCCTGATTATTAATTTCTCATCTCATCCATACGCCATAAAAATATTAACATTATTCATTAGATACTTAAGGATAGCCTTAATAGTAGTCCAATATAGTTTACCAGGATTTACATGATATATTCCTACCATGTTTGAAGTATAGGAAACATCAAACCTTGTACATAACATGGAGTACATGATGGATCCTATCATAGAATCATATGGGATATTAATCATTCTATCTCTTTCCTCTTGTTCTTTAGGACACATTTTCTTGGAAATATGTATAACACGTGAAACTGGAACCAATCATATCTTGGATTGTTCCATACTAAACGATTTTGGTATATGGTTAATATATGTATGCAAATTAGTCCAGGTATCCTCTCGAATATATCGAGCATGATCTTGATCCCTATAATATAGGCTACTTCACCTAAGTTCTTCATGGAGATGAACTTGTTCAACCATACCCTAACCACTTGAAAGGTTGATATATTGTTTTCAATTAGTAATATGTCATAAACATACACTACTATGAAAGAAATTGTACTCTTAATAAATCACTTGTAAACACATGGATCACATTCACTCATAATAAAATGAAATTCCTTAATAGCTTCATTGAATTGAATTTTCTATGACCTGGATTCTTTATTTAATCCATATATGGGTCTCTAAAAGTTTCATACCTTTTTGGAATTTCAAGGAGTCTCAAACCCTTTCAGTTGTTCCATGTACACATCCTCTTGAAGGTTCCCATTAAGGAATTTGTTTTTGAAATCCATTTTGAAAATCTCATATTCATGGTATGCTATTATGGAAAGTAATATTATGATGGATTTACACATGGAAAATGGAGAAAAGGTTTCATTGTAGTCAATTCCTTAATGTTGTCTAAACCCTTTAGACACGAGTCATGATTTATATTCATTTACTTAACTTCCATTTCTAGATTTATCTTAAATAACCATTTATAACCAACAATATTTACATCAATTGGTGGATTCATCGGAACCTAGACTCATTTTTGATACATGGAATCCCTATCAAAATTCATGGATTTTTTCCATCTTGTAGCGTCTAAGAACTCTATTTCCTCCTTATAGGATATAGAATCATCATTGTCAACCAATTATGAATCTTCATCATTAGTGACTATAAAACCATATATCTCTAGTTATATTTCCTCTCTTTTACTCCTACACAACACTTTCATTTCAAGAACAGCTTCTTCCATGTGGACTTATGGATTCAGTTCATGTACCAACTCTTGTGTATCTTCAGCATCAACTTTATTGAAGTAAATCTTTCTTATACTATACTCTTTGAGGATGTGATCCCTCTTAAGAAAGATGAAATGTCTTATGATAGTTACATTATTTTATGAAGGGTTATATAGATAGTGTACCCTTGTCTCTTGGGATACACTATAATGATACAATTTTTACCCTGGGGAGCTAGTTTGTTTCTTGAGATAGACTTTACAAATGCCTCGCAACCCTGTGCATGAACATGTGAAAAAATAGGCTTCTTTCTACTCCATAACTCTAAGGGTATAATGTATCCCAATTTAGTTGGTACTCAGTTTAGTAAGTATAATTTTTATGTAATAAATATCTCCAAAAGGAAAATGGAAGGGTTTCATGACTCATAATCATCCTTACCATGTCCAACAAGGTATGGTTCTTCATTTAACTGACACCATTCATCTATTGTGTGTAAGGTGGATTTAGTTGAGATAAAATCTCATACTCCCATATAAATTAAATAAAATATTTTTGAAGATATTCACCACATAAATCTAATTAAAGTTTCTTTATATTTTTACTATGATTATTCTCAAGCTCATTCTTGAAATATTTGAACTTCTCAAAGGATTCAAAATTATACCACATCATATAGATATAACCATACCTACTCAATTATTCAATAAAAGTAATAAATTATGAGAATCCACCTCTATTATCAACTTGAAAAGGTCCATACACATCAGTGTGTACCAAATCTAGAAGTTCTATGTCCCTTTCACCTTCAACATTGAATAGTGGATTGGTCATATTTCCTTATAAACAAGTGTGACATATTTTAAGTGGATTTATGTTAAAAGATTCTAAATAAATATCTTTATAGAGATTTATCAAACTCTTTTTGTTTACATTAATAATATGGTGATGCTACAGTTAGGTGTTATATGAGTCAAGCATGTTTGTTTCATTATCAATTTCAAAATTTTGGTTTTAGTAATTTAATGCATAGATAACATTATTCAATTATGTCATACCATATCATATGATATATTTATAAAAGTATCAACCCTTATTTCAAAATCTGAAAATAAATCCATCCATATCTAAATAATAAATGGAAATAATTGTCTTGGTGACACTAGACATGTAATAACAGTTCCTTAAAACAAAAATCAATCGTGTCGGAAATGAGAGATGGTAGTATCTAATGTCTAAAGTATCCAAATTCATTCTATTGGTAGCCTATAGATCATCTCATCTCTTGTAATATACTAAAATCTACTTGGTTCCTATATTTGGATAGAAACAAGAGTACCAAAGGCACTATATAATACCCAACTTGTAGATATGGAAAGATTACACTCTATAATGAATGCACTTGGCACTTCCCTTTTCGTCTTTGTATGGGTGAAATTACTCTTCTAGTTCCCCTTCTTACCACATATAAAACATACTACATCATGTTCATTTCCATACCACTAGAACTTCTTCTTCTTATTCTAGGGATGATGCTCTGAATCCTTAGATTTAGAATGAGTCTTTATCCCCTTTTCCTTATTCCTATTCTTCTTATTCACCATAAGGAAAAAGAGTTTTTCATTACCCATGTCTTTAGAAACTTGGAGAATAAGAGTAAAGAGTTTTTATTATGATTTCATGATATTTCTCATATTATAATTCATAATAAAACTAGATAAGGTTTTGGTTCTAATCACATAATGAGATATATATGCAATTAATTAGGGATATTAAAACCCAATATGTACATGAAATCAATCATATTGACTAAATGTAGCCTAGTTGGCACTGAATCACCAATATTTCATGTCAAAAGTGTATTAGAGATCTCATATCTCTCTGGTATCTCCTTCTCTTTCTAGAGATCCCAAAAGTGAGAAACTATGTTATATGATTCCATATCCTCATATTGATTTAAAATATCACTATACATGAAGGATAAAATAAAAAATTGGACATAAATTGTGTTGTCCATGTTCTTTATATAGAGAGATAATTATTCCTCACTAGCCTCTTTAGTATGCAACTGAGGAAGTGGAGTTCCTAGCACGTACAATTTCCGTTCACAGTGAAGTGTAACATGAAAGCACTTATAATGTTCTGGTAAATTCATGTTGGTGATAAGGTTATCCTTATCTAGTATGGATTGTAGATATATTTTATAAGTTATTTGATTTTCCATTTTCTAAAAATTAAGAGTAGATAATTAGTAATTTTTTTTATTACAAAAATAGATTGATGAATTTAAATTTAATTAAATTCTTATTAATATCCCACTATTTTTTGAAACCTAATAGCCCTGACCATTAGTTTTAGAATATCGTATATCTTAGATATTTCAGTTACAAAGATCTATATTCCCTTATCATAACCCATACATGGGTTTGATAAGATATTTAAAGGGTTTTAGGTAGTCATAACATTCCAAATACATTAAATCATAGTTCCTTGATCTGTTGAACGGACTCCCCTATCCTAAAATCCTGTTTTAAATCCAAATGTTCAAGATAAAATTTCCATGATAATTAAAAGCACCCCAACTTGGTTGGGTTAAGAACTTTGAACTATAAGATCAATTCTAAAAAAAGTATTGTAATTATAAGATGATTTAATATTTTAATTGGGGAATATTTATCCTTATATATAAATCCCATTTTATCCTTTTACATTCCTTGTTAAATATTAAGTGGATTTTACTTAAGTGATTAACCATGTATGATAAAAAAATTTATTTATAATCCAATTATATTTTATTCCATCTTTCATTCTTATAAATTCATATATTATGTGATCTTACATCATTCAAAAGCATAAATAATTAACTATGAAACTGATATAAATAAAATATAAGTGGAATAATCATGAGATTCTCTATAATGGTTAGTTTATATAGTGGATGATAAACTAGCCCTTCCCTATGGAAAAATGTCTTTAATAGTAGCTTGGTTCATGTTTCTGTATTCCACCTTGTCTCTTATGTGTCGCCTTGATTGGTTTCACCTCGGCTCCTTGACTCAGACTACCTCCACTCACTTGGAAAATCTATCCTTACATAATCTTTTACTCACATACCAGTGAGGGGTTCCAATGGATTGGATAAAGGGGGTTTACATATAAGAAATTATGGTCATGTAAACCCTCGCGTAATAAGGAGTAGGGGATGACTCATAGTCCATCAATAATAATTTAACTATAATAATAAATTAAAACAAACCAATCACATATAAGGGTTATTCTAATCTCATGATCATCCACACATCAAGAAGTGATCATACATTTTGAATCATGTTATCAATTAATTCGATTCATTATTTAATTAAGATAATGTGCCATGAAATAATATATTTAATTCAATTTATATTAATTCCATCCAAACATCTTTAACTCTCTATAATCTATAATTTTAAAAAAAATTACATTTAAAATTAATGTAGTGTATAAGTGTACTTGGATACAAACTTGTGTGTTTGTAAAAAATTTAACAAGGAAATTAATTTAATATATAATTATTAATCCTATGACATGGAGTGTGCTATCAAATGAATGACACACTTAACACAAAATCAATAGATTTAATTATACATTTAAATCTTCTTTCCATGAAATTTTAAAAACACTTTCTACAACATACCACATGACATGTACAAAAGTAAATAGATTGTACTTGTATTCTTCCCATGTTTATAATAAACACCTTGGGTATGGTCATGTTTCCTATCATGGACATGTTTGACATACACACCGTGTACTGCGAATACACATCTTGTAACCTCAGAGTTTCACATCGTGTTTATCCCTATGTCATGTATCTAATACACAACTCATTGGGACACCCTGTGGTCGTGGCCATGAGAAGATAGGGACTTATTGGTGTGTAAGGTACATACACAGTGTGTAGTTTTATATGTTATGTGCTCATCTATCTGGATCCACATGTCGATCCAATTTTATTGTATCTTAGATCCAATTTTATTGTATATTAGATCCAATTTTATTGGATCTATTGGAATTTTTTACATGATACGGACCTGAAAACAAAAGTATATGGCCCGTATACTATAAGTACATATCATGTACTCTGTTTTTGTCCAGGAAGAACCGTTAGCACCTCTAGATGGTGTGAATCTAATTCTACTTCATTATTAATCATTAATTTATTATTGTTTATGTTATTAAGAACAAAGAAATAAAAAATATGATGGTGTGGGATATTAAAATGAATATTTTTAAGTAAAATAAAAAAAATCACTTGCAACAAATAAAATAATAATAAATAATTATAAATTAAACATGCGATAACTTGGATACCACTTGATGATTCTAGTTATAGTAGAAGTGTCCTCTAATGGTATGACCAACTCAGATTTTATTCATAAATCACATGTAATTTTTTCTTTGCATGATAAAAACATAATGTCTAAAAAATAGATTACATGACTATATTAAAACACTGGAAACAAAATTTAATGATCTATACATGTAATTTATAGTTAATTTAAAAGAATATATATAATTACCTTAACTAGTAATTCTCTCTTCATTGATGAATCAGTGGAATAGATTTCTTCAAAATACCAATATACTATAGGATTCAAGTTTAAAATACCTAAAAAAGTGATCATTCTGCTTATATTTTTTCATAATATCTAAAATCAAGCAGGTTTCATGTTGGTTCCATCGACCTATGTGATCTATGTCTCTTTCTTTGAATTTCAGAAAATGAACTCGCCCATCGAACACCAGGACTGTGGAATTATTCAGGAGGTTCTCTTCCTATCAAAGGTCCTAAGATATTAAATTTCATCAATATACAAAAGGGATAAATCTATTCTCACATTATCCATTAATTCTATATCATTATTAATGCACCCAATGTATCCTACTTCTCCATGAACATATGTCATCATGGTTTTTTTCAATACATCAATGTACTTGAGTTATGATATCCATTAATGATAATATTAAATTCTAAGGATCAATACACACATCCAAACATAGGAACATAAAATGACACATGGAAATGTGGATTTATTATTGATAATCATGCTCTCATAACCTTCAATATTGGATATTACCAAGGGAGAACACCATGAGAAGGTGTCTCAATGTCTTATGATCCAAAAAACCCTAATATATTTCATTTTCTGTGTCTCGTAAAACAATATCATCCAGTTATAGAATATGTTTAAAGAATATTGTTGTGGAATATCTATGTTCTGATCATAGCAGAGAATTTTTATGACCTTTCAGTGTGAAAAAATATTCTAAGAACATTATCACATACAAATATCATGCATAATAATAGTCAATATGTGATAGTAAAAAATATTTAATAATAAAAATATGTAATCAAGTGCTAAAAAAGTTTGATCTTGGGAACTAACTTGAACACATTGGGGGAACTATTAATAGTTACTAGGTCCTTCTGATGGATTTCTAAATTCTCCATAGGTTATACTCCATTAGGTGAGTTTGGATTATAAAATTGAACTTGTGCATGATTACCTTCATTCAAATATGCACCTTCTCCCCAAATTCAAAGAAGACTTTAGGAGTCCTTGCATTCCTGATGGTTTCATAGCCCAACTCATGAGTGAAAATTGTGTCCATAGTATTTTTTACATGGGTATTTAGGTTAGTAAAAAAGTTTATATCACCCATATTTAGAGCTTTAGGTCCACTATTCAAAATGTTTCTAGCAAAACCAATATCGTCACTAACAGGATCTTCCTTAGAATAGGTAGAGTTAGCTTCTTTAACCTGTATTCTAGTGGGATTCTTTATGGTCAACATAATGGGATAATTACCTTTTCTATAAAAAGAATCATAATCCACTTTCTTCTCAATGGGGAAACCAGTGGGTACATTTGAAAGAACAAAAAAACAAATACATCTTCTCATAGGTGTCCTGATTTTTTCTCCTACTTCAAGAGGGGAGTTCCCTATACTTCTTAGAGATGGTAGGACTAATGTCAAAATCATACTTCTTTCCTACTATAGACCCCTTACACTTGTAATCCTATTAGTTAGAATTTATGAAAATAAAATCATTCTCTAAAGGAGTATCATACTTATCCTTATAGGTAGTAGACCTAATAGCTGAATCTTTATAATCATTATTAGTACCCACTAAATGGGAATTATTTACTAGGTTAAATTTAGCATTACCCTGGGATCTAGTAACTACAATATAAAAAGAGAAAAAATGCATTTCATTAGGTCCCAACCTATGGTGCTCTAAAATTTGAAGAGATCTATCACTAATGTATCTCTGATTACCCACATTAATATATTTCTAATTATAGATTTAAATTTTCATTGTGTAAGAAAGTTACCTTTTTCTTAAAATTATCACACAGAGAATTTTGATGACAAATCTCAATTGAGAACCCCATCAAATTACATTTCCTATAGAAGATAGATAGTTTCTAATATTAAAACATTAACTCAAGATTATAATCTACCATAGATAAAATAAAATTCTCAACTAGATTATAATATAATTAGTCTAGAAAAGTGATTGTATCTAGCCTTTTCAAACTCCATATCAAATTTAATTGGAACCCCCACTACATAAGATATTTCCCAGAGAATTTTTAGATGTAAAAAAAATTTAAGGTTATGAATCTTAATACATACATGAGATATTGGATTTCTTACTAAATATAAATTGAATATCAGAAAATAATATTAAATTCTCAAAGTTCCATGTTTGAAGAAGATAGATCCTATTCTCCAGACCTATCTTTTTTCTATTCAAAAGGGAAGATAATTTGAAATAAGTCCTTAGAAAGTTCATCTACCACCCATAAAAACCACATAACTGGTGATAAAAATTCAATAAAACATCTATCTTCCAATGATTCCTTTCCACATGAGGTATTAAATAGGAAATAATCAAATGTTTATAGTCTTGAATACATTACTTGAGAATCATCATGTTTGTATCAAAAAAATATAAGGTTTCATTATGCATGATTCTATCATATGAATCTCCCATGGGGTCAAGGAAGAACCTTCGATTCACCACTCCCTCGATTCCATGTGCATTATTTTTAGAGTGGTTGAAAGTGGTAGAATCATAAATCTTCAATTAATTTTTTTTAATAAGAAATTATAAATATAATATAATTTTGATAATATTTATATTTAAAAGTATAATGAATAAAAATAAAATTATATTTATATTTATTTAATAAATATAACAATATTTTTTTACAAAAAATGTAAATATATTTTTATTACTGTAAATATAATTATATTTAGAAGTTAGGGTCATGGAAAACTGGTAAATGATTCCTTGTAATAATGCATCAATTAGGGATCAAACCATAGAATCCCCCAATTTAGGGTTATTTCTGAGTGACGCCATGATACATGGATAGTGGTAGGGTGCTATGGGGCATAAGGGTGAGTCACGACACAACGCAACATTGTGGGCATGATGTGCAGGGTGCTACGGTGTAGGAGGGTGGCCCACAATGCAAGCGATGTGACTTATAGGGTGTTATAATGTAGAATAAGTCATCCAAGGAATGTTGATGGGTATGACCTTAAAATTTTAGCCTTCAGGATTGACGCACACCTGTCGTAGGGCATGGAAAAACAATTTTTAAATTTCCTAAGTGTATTCTAGTGATTAACCCTAGGATGTCTCCCGAAGAGGAGTGCACAACAATTATGTTTGTCACTTGAATTTAAGAAAGAAGAAAAGGTTGTTTTTGAAATTGTTTAGGTTGAAAAATAAATCAAGCAATATCAAGAATAGTTAAACACTAATGGATGAAGAGAGTGATGGTGTTAGGGTAGGATTCACTTTTTCAATGTCATTATAGTAATAAAGATCATATTCTCTCTCTTAATTTCGAATAACAAATGAAGAACTCCTCGATCGAGTTATTAATCACCCTTGGTTTAAGAAACAAATGAGACTCACTTCTATGTGTGTGAAAGTTCTTAAACAATCCCTAAACAACTAAGGAAATTCCCGATCGGGAATTTTTGCTCCTTAGAACTCTAGAAAAAGTTTAATAGTTTCACACACGTGCCAACGATCGCTAGACACTCACCACCTAACACAATCTGCTCGATCAAGATTAATTGCACTAGGCGGAGGGAGATTAAAGGTCTTTAACCAAAGATATTAACAATGAATACACCAAAATCAAAACACAATCGCATTAAGATAATTGGGAAATAGTAATAATAGAAGTCATTCAAAAGAAAAGGAGGATTTTAAATTTAAGCTCAAAACTTCGAGATTACAAAAGTGAAACTCCCCCTTCCCCGATCACTCAAAGGTTTTACCCCTCCATGTGAATGGTAATAGAGTTGAAAGGGGAAGAAGAAGACATTACAAAACTATGAAAAAGAAAATAAATAAAATAGGAAGCTAAAAAGTTCTCCTTCTTGGTGTCCCGGAGGGAATGGGATGGAGAATGGGATGGTTTAAGAGGGTGGAGCTCTCCTCCTTTTATAGCCAGAATTTTTCCCCCGGATGTTGATGCGTTTTAGCCCCATTAAATTACATCTTCACGCATTGATACCTTCTTGAATGTTGTTCATAATTCCCTTGGCCGTGTCCCCTAAAAATAGCAGAGGATTTGGACATGTATTCCAATAGTTATGGCCGTTTTACTCTGCGCATTTATTCTATCCAGTCAGACTCTCCAAAACAAAATCCTCCGGATTAGGGTGATTTAATGACCCCATAAATAGTCAATTCACTCGGTTCTTCCTTAATAAAAGATTCTAAAAAACTCCTTGAATGTCCACCCACTGAATTTCACAACATTTTTTCCCACCATGGATGAGTTATGGATCCCACACCAAAACTAGGCAGAACTGAAAACAGTTTTCTTTCTCCCACTTGTGAGCTTATTTGGAGCCTCCATATGGTCGCTTCAGCTTTTAGTCCAGAACTAGTAAATGAATCCCTAGATGTGTATAATCTGGAAAAGAAAGAATTTTTCAATCTGGATCAGTGTAGGTAATGTTATGGCCAATATACAGAAATAATTTAAAACTGTTAAAAATCCAAAAATGGCCAATTTTTACTATTCAGCTCAAAATAACACCAATATCATAAAAATGAAACAATTAATCTTATAGGAACACTTTTGTGAGATTAAAACAATGATATTAAATATAAATTAATTGAAAATATTTTCTCTATAAATTCCCCCACACTTAGCACTTGGACTCCTGGACAAGTAAAAATCAAATCAAATCAAATCCAAAACACATATCAATGAGATCTACCAAATCAATTCCAAGAAACAAAAAGATATCATGACTCATAAAAAACTATTATTTCAAATTCTCCATTTTATATTTTAATATATTTCCACTTCATTTATTATCCCATGCACACAAAACACTTACCTCAAATGAATTTTCTCTCATCTCACAAATGTAAATGTTGAACAAGGCTTTTCTCATCCAAAATCACACAAGAGTCACCAAAGGCTTGATAAATTCCTACTTCTCCACCCGATGTGAGTCAAGGACATGTGTTTCTCATGAGGAATTTTCAGGGTTTTTCTTTGGCTTCTGGTTGGTAGGATTTAGATGTTAAAACTTCTGAGGCCGAAAAAGGAAGGCTTGGTTCTTATTGAAGCAAAATTGCAAGATTCTAATTTTCACTCAAATATGGTATCCTTCACTTCCCCTTTGTTGAAAATAGGCTCCATCATCATTCAATCAGCTCAGTAGCAAAAATTTCAATCTTTTAAAACATGATTTTTTTTAAATCTCCAGATAGGCACAACTTTCTTTTTACATTGGAAGCTCCAGAAAGGCACAGCTTCTCTTTTCATGAAAGCTCCAGAAAAGGCACAGCTTTCAACAGAATAATTTTTCAGCATCACCCGCATCTCTTCCACAATTTATTTTCCACCCAAAGTATCACAAAATGAGGTAGTACACCACATGACATCTTCCCCCACACTTAAGTTCAACTAGATCATGCAATTTCACTTCAAGAACAGGTAGGATAGGGAAAATTGGCTTGTAATGTGGCTAACCTAACAGGAAATTCATGGCTACTAGGGGATACAATGAAGGATAAATGTAAATGTGGGCCATAATGAAAAGGATTATTTTGAAAAGGGGTCTTCAAACCAAATAAATTCCTCAATCATTTAAAACAAACGTACCTCAAACCCTCATGTTTTGAAAGAAATAAATCAAATTCTGGTTTAATAAAGCATGGTCTGGTTCTCTCAAGAAATGAGGCGAATAAAAAGAATATGATAAAAAAGGTTTAGAAGCCTCACAGGAAAGTGATTTCAAAGATATAGACAGTGAAATATGGCATGAGATTCAAAAATCAGTGTACTTTTCATGAAATTCCAAAAGATTTGAACTAGAAACAAAGTCATTTTCAGCATTCATTTAAGCTCAATTTCTTGAAATAGATTGGTTGACTCATTGACATGGGTTTTAAAAATGGTATTGATAATCATTTCAGCTGAAAAGTTTCAGAAACACACCAAAAATTTAAAATTAAATGAAAATTTGAAAACGCACAATTTTTTTATTTTTTATTTTTATTTTTGAAAACAAACATCAAATGAAAATCCTATACTACAAAGGTTCCCTCCCCCAAACTTAAATGATGCAGTGTCCTCAATGTATTCAAGTGGATTTAACATGTAAGCCAATTTTCAAATGAATCACAACATCAAGAAAGTGTGAAGGAGAGGTACAACCTGATGGATCCTATTGATAGACAGGCTGGAGGAGCGGGATCTCCTCCACTGGCTCTGATGGCAGCGTCTGAAGGAATTTCTTCAACCTATTCCCATTCACAGTGAATGGATCATGCTCTCCATCCTTCGCAATCTGCACAGCATCGAAAGTATATACATGAGTAACTATAAATGGACCCTCCCATCTGGAACAAAGTTTACCTAGAATCAGCTTGAGTCTGGAATTGAATAGCAACACTTTATATCTAGGATGGAATTCTTTTAGTTTGATCAGCTTGTCATGGGCCACTCTTGTTCTCTCTTTTTAAATCTTGGAATTTTCAAATTCTTCTCTTCTAATTTCCTCCAACTCCTGTAACTGCAACCTTCTCTCTTTCCCAGCACTTCTAAGATCCAGATTCATCTTCCTCACAGCCCAATATGCCTTATGCTCCAGTTCCACAGGTAGGTGACAACTTTTCCCATAAATCAACCTATATGGACTCATTCCAATCGGGGTCTTATAGGATTTCCTACAATCCCATAAAGTATCTTCCAACCTTTGGATCCAACCCTTCCTGTTTGGATTAACAGTCTTTTCCAAAATTCCTTTGATTTCTCTGTTGGAAACTTTAGCTTTCCCATTAGTCTGTGTATGATAGGGAGTTGATGTTTTATGATGCACCCCATACTTATTCAGCAAAGTCTCCATTCTCCAATTGCAGAAGTGAGTCCCCTGATCACTTATTATTGCTCTAGGTAGTCCAAACCTACAAAATATGTTAGACCTAACACAATCATAAACAACTTTAGCATCGTCAGTCCTTGTGGATTTTGCTTCCACCCATTTGGAAACATAATCAACTGCAAGCAAGATATAAGAATTTCCAAATGACATCAGGAAAGGTACCATAAAATCTATCCCCCAAACTTCAAAAATGTCACAAAAAATCAATGGGTTTTGGGTCATTTCTTGTCTCTTTGAAATATTTCCTGAAAACTGACATTTTTCACATATTTTAAAAAATTCATGAGCATCTTTAAAAATGGTGGGCTAATAAATTCCAGATTCTAAAACCTTTATTACTGTCATTTGAGGTCCAAAGTGGCCTCCACAAGATAATTTGTGACAAAAATCAAAGACACATTTAACTTCACTTTCATGTAAATATCTTCTTATTACTTGATCATTGCAAATCTTCCAAAGGAATGGATCATCCCAAATGAAATACCTAGATTCAGCTTTCTGTTTTTTAATTTGGTGAGAATTGAAATGAGATGTGACCTGAGATGTTACCATAAAATTGACTATGTCAGTATACCAAGGCACTTCTCCTTCAATCATGTACAAGTGCTCTCTTGGAATTTGATCATTCGGTGGGTCTCTTTCTGGAACTTCAATTTTAGCAGTGTCTGGTAGTCTACTTAAGTGATCAGCCACTTGGTTCTCAGATCCCTTCTTATCCTTGATTTCTATATTGAACTCCTGAAGCAGTATCATCCATCTCACTAACTTTGGTTTTAAAATTATATTTCTTCATCAAGTACCTCAAAGCTTCATGATCAGAAAACACAGTTATTTAAGTTCCAAGAAGATATGATCTAAATCTTTCTAAAGCAAAAACAACTGCAAAGAACTCTTTTTCCATTGTTGTGTAATTGAATTGGGCCGCATCTAAAGTTCTCGAGGAATATGAAATGACTTTTGGTCTGACCTCAATTCGCTGAGAAAGGAATGCTCCAAATTCTTGGTTGGAGGCATCACAAAGTAGTTCAAATGGTTCTTCCCAATTTGGAGGCTGCATCACGGGTGGTGAAATCAATCTCTTCTTCAACTCATCAAAGGATTCCCTACATGCACCATTTAAATCAAAATTAGCATCTTTCAAAAGTAATCTAGAGAGAGGGAGATAAATCTTACTGAAATCTTTGATAAACCTCCTATAGAATCCTTCATGTCCTAGAAATGATCTAACATGTTTCACACAAGTTGGGTAAGGCAATGAATTTATCAATTCAATTTTTGATTTATCCACTTCAATTCCATTTTGGGAAATGACATGACCAAGTACAATTCCTCTTTGAATCATGAAATAACACTTTTCAAAATTTAAAACAAGATTTTTTTCAATGCAGGTTTTCAAAACTTTTTCTAGATTTTTCAAACAATGATCAAAAGAATCTCAAAAAACTGTGAAATCATCTAAGAAAACATCCAAGCAATTTTCAATGTGATCAGAAAATATACTCACCATGCAACTCTGAAATGTACCTTGAGCATTACATAATCCAAATGGAATTCTTTTATATGAAAAATTACCAAAAGGGTATGTAAATTTAGTCTTCTCTTGATCCTCGGGAGTAATGGGTAGCTGAAAGTAACCTGAAAATCCATCCAAAAAGAAATAATGAGTTCTCCCTGCTAATATTTCTAACATCTGGTCAATGAAGGGGATGGGGAAATGATCTTTTCAAGTGACCTGGTTCAATTTCTTAAAATCAATGCACACTCTCCAGCTATTTTGAATTCTCATAGGGATTAACTCATTCTTTTCATTCCTCACAGTGGTCAGGCCAGTTTTTTTTGGAACGACATGAATAGGGATAACCCACTGTGAATCTGAAATGGGATAGATGATCCCAGCTTCCAAAATCTTCTCAATATCCTTCTTCACAACTTCCATCAAGGTCGGATTCAGTCTCATTTGGGGCTGTCTAACAGGTTTGGAATCTTCCTCAAGAAAAATTCTATGTGAGAATATTTTTGGGTTTATTCCTGGGATATCACCTAAGCTCCATCCTATTGCCTGGACATTCTCTCTCAAAAGCTCAATCAATGATTTTTCTTGGATTTTAGAGAGATTATTAGCAATTATCACTGGTATTTTTTCTCCCTCCCTAAGGTATACATATTTCAAATTAGTGGGGAGTGGTTTGAGTTCCATATTAGGGGATTTTCAATGGATGAGACTAAATTGACATTTCCCACTTCCAAATTTTGGGCCTCCTCTTCCTCCCACATGAAGTTAGAATCTCCAACATCTTCAGAACCCACATGTTCAATGATATTTCCAAGGGAATAAGTCTCTCCTATGTCTAAGAATTCATATAACATACCTGATTCTTCAATTGATTCTATACCAACATCATGGGAGAGTGAAAAGAGGGAGTGATCATCTGATGGGTGCCTCATGGATTCAAAAATATTTAAGTGAACTGTGCTCTCTCCAAACTCCATGGTGAGTGTTCTTTCATGCACGTAGATGTTCGACCTTGCTGTTTTTAGGAATGGTATCCCTAGGATGATGGGAGATTGGGATGGTGCTCGGTCTTCCTCCATGGCAAGGACATAAAAGTCTGCTGGAAAGATTAATCCTCTCACTCCTACAAGTACATCTTCAATGACTCCAGCTGGGAAAACAGTGGATCTGTTTGCTAATTGTACCACCACCCGAGTTGGTTTTAGTTCTCCGATCTGTAAAGATGAAAATACTGAGTGAGGCATCACATTTATCGAAGCTCCAAGATCACATAATGCATCAGTAAAATTTAAAGAACCGATAGTGCAGGGAATAGAGAAAGTCCCTGGATCTTGACATTTTTTGTAGTATCGGTGGTGTGATCAATGCTGAGATGCTTCTTCCTAAGTTTATTCTTTCATTTCCATCCAACCTCCTTCTTTTAGTACACATCTCCTTCATAAATTTTTCATATTTGGGGATTTTTTTGATTGCATCCAGTAGTGGGATGTTAATCTCAACTTTTCGGAATGTTTCTTGAATTTCCCATTGAAGTCGTTCTTCTTCACCCTTCTTTGAATCAACCAATGCTGATGGGAATGGTGCTGGGATATCCTTTTTATCCCTTTATTGTTTTCAAAGAGGTTTTTTTGTTCTTTCCTTCCGAAACCTTGTTCTTTCTCCTTCTTTGTCGACTCCATCTTTTTTTTGGATAGGACGAGCTTCAGAAGATTCCCTGGAATCATCCTCCTCATTTTTTTTTGGTGGTGTGAGATCCTTCCCGCTTTGGGTGGTGATTGCACTAACATTCTCCTTTAGATTGGGAATTGTTTGTGAGGGAAGTTTACTTGGGTTCTTGGTGAGAGCATCCATAATTCTTGTAAATTGATCAGCTAGCTTGTCCATTTTATCTTCTAATCCCACAACTCTTGTCTTAAGTTGTTGATATTCATTTTCCAGAGCACTTGTGGATGGTTTCTCATAATTCTTCCACTGGAAAGGTGGTGGTTGGAAAGTTTGTTGTTGTTGGAAGGGCTGCTTATAAGGTTTTTGGAATGCTGTCGGATTCTGATATTGCTTCTGAAAAGGTGCTATGGCTTGGTTTTATTGAAACTCATACCCTGGTTGGGCTTGCGGTTGGTATTGCCTTTGTTGATAGTCTACAACACAACTTTCTGTCCCCTGCACTTCTGGACATTGATCAGTGAAATGAGAATTAGAAAAGCATAAACCACATACCTGATTCGTCCCTTGTTGTTCCTTCACATGGTTCACAGCTATTTGTCGCACCAACCTGGTGAGTTCAACCATTTCATTCCTAATTAAATCTACTGAATTAGATTTTCTTACTTCATGGATTCCTCTGGTGATCGTACCTCTGGTGCCAAACTGCTGTGAGTTTTGTGCAATCTTTTCAATCAATCCTATGGCATCCATTGGTGACTTTTCAATCAAGGCTCCTCCAGATGATGCATCTAGGAAGTTTCAATCATTGTCAAGCAATCCTTGATAGAAGAAAACAATGAAATGGTGTTCTTCCACATTCTGGTGTGGACAATTGGCGCAGAGCTTCTTGAATCTTTACCAGTATTCATAAAGTGTTTCACCTGTTGATTGGCGAATGACATAGATCTCTTTTAGGATAGCTGTGCTCCTGGATGCGGGAAAAAACCTTTGCATGAAGCATATTTGAAGATCTTCCCAATCTTGGACTTCTCCTGGTTGTAGACTATACAACCATTCCTTTGCTGCTCCCTCGAGTGAGAAGGGAAATTCCCTCCACTTTACCTGTTCTTCTGAAACACCTCAGGGTATGCAGCTGGAGCACACATTTGTAAATTCCTGGATATGCCTGTTGGGGTCTTCACCTGCAAGACCATGGAATTTAGGAAGAATTTGAATCATGTTAATGCGCAATTTAAAATCATTTTTTAAAGCAAGAATAGCTAGTTGATTTAGTTGGTTAGTGAATTGTGGGGTGCAAAGATCGCGCAATGTTTGGTTGGGATTGCCAGCCATTGGAGGTTCAGAGTGATCACTGGGTGTGTCACTTGAATCTGTAAGTTGAATTTCATTATAATCTAATTGAAAATTTTTCTTTCTCAATTGGGTTATTGTTCGCTCAATTTCGGGATCAAATTCAATTAAATAGTTGTTTGAACTACGGGTCATTCAAAAGAAAGAAGTAAAAAAATGTTTTTTTAAGGTTTTTGAGGCACTGCTTCCCCGGAAATGGCGCCAAGTTTGACGCACGCCTATCATAGGGCGTGGTAAAACAATTTTTAAATTTCCTAAGTGTAGTCTAGTGATTAACCCTAGGATGTCTTCAGAAGAGGAGTGCACAACAATTATGTTTGTCACTTGAATTTAAGAAATAAGAAAAGGTTGTTTTTGAAATTGTTTAGGTTGAAAAATAAAGCAAGAAATAACAAGAAAATTCGAACACTAATGGATGAAGAGAGTGATGGGGTCAGGGTAGGATTCACTTTTTCAATGTCATCATAGTAATAAAGATCATATTCTCTCTCTTCCTTTCGAATAACAAATGAAGAACTCCTTGATCGAGTTATTAATCACCCTTGGTTTAAGAAACAAATGAGACTCACTCCTATGTGTGTGAAAGTTCTTAAAAAATCCCTAAACAACTAAGGAAATTACTGATCGGGAATTTTTTTCTCCTTAGAACTCTAGAAAAAGTTTAATAGTTTCACACACGTGCCAACGATCGCTAGACACTCACCACCTAACACAATCTGCTCGATCGAGACAAATTGCACTAGGCGGAGGGAGATTAAAGGTCTTTAACCAAAGCTATTAACAATGAATACACCAAAATCAAAACACGATCGCATTAAGATAATTGGGAAACAGTGATAATAGAAGTCATTCGAAAGAAAAATAGGATTTTAAATTTAAGCTCAAAACTCCGAGATTACAAAAGTGAAACTCCCCCTTCCCCGATCACTCAAAGGTTTTACCCCTCCATGTGAAGGGTAATAGAGTTGAAAGGGGAAAAAGAAGACATTAAAAAACTATAAAAAAGAAAAGAAGTAAAATAGAAAGATAAAAATTTCTCCTTCTTGGTGTCCTGGAGGGAATGGGATGGAGAATGGGATGGTTTGAGAGGGTGGAGCTCTCCTCCTTTTATAGCCAGAATTTGTCCCTCGGATGTTGACGCTTTTTATCCTCATTAAATGACATCTTCACGCATTAAGACCTTCTTGAATTTTGTTCATAATTCCTTTGGGAGTGTCTCCTAAAAATCTCAGCGGATTTAGACATGTATTCCAAGAGTTATGTCCATTTTACTCTGAGCATTTATTCTGTCCAGTCAGACTCTCCAAAACGAAATCCTCCGGATTAGGGTGATTTAATGACCCGATAAACGGCCAATTCACTCGGTGATTCCTTAATAAAAGATTCTCCAAAACCCCTTGCGCCTCCACATACCAAATTTCACAACATTTGGGCCCACCATGGATGAGTTATGGATCCCACACCAAAACTAGGCATAACTGAAAACAGTTTTCTTTCTCCCACTTGTGAGCTTCTTTTGAGCCTCCGTATGGTCGATTCAGCTTTTAGTCCAAAAATAGTAAATGAATACCTGGATGTTTAGAATCTGGAAAAGAAAGAATTTTTAAATTTTGATTACTGTAGATAATTGTATGGCCAATATACAGAAATAATTTAAAACTATTAAAAATCCAAAATGGCCAATTTTTACTATTCAGCTCAAAATAACACCAATATCATAGAAATGAAACAATTAATATTATAGGAACATTTTCCATTAAACTTTCCATTAAAAATCAGTTTATTTCCTTAACAAAGGGGTTTGACCCTAACATGTTTTGATATAATTAAGTTCTTATCTGATAGTAAATTATAAATATAATATAATATTAAACATAGTTATATTTAAAAGTATAATAAATAAAAATATATTTATATTTATATTTATGTAATAATTAAACATAACCATATTTATAATCATAATTAATATAAATATATTTATATAACTATAAATATTATTATAAATATGATTATATTTTGATATGATAAATATAATAAATAATTTTATTTTTATAATTATATACATATTTATAAAAAATATAATAATAACTATAATAATATTATTATTTTTATTTATAAAAAAATAATTAAGTTTATAAAATTAAATTTTTGGATAATAATAAATTTTAAATGTAATATAAATTTAAATATTATTATATTTAAAATTGTAATTAAATAATTATATTGAAATATTTATATAAAAATAACTATATTTATAATTATAATGAATATAAATATATTTATGTAATTATAAATAAAATTATAAGTATTACCATAATTTAATATAATAAATATAATATATTGTATTATATTTGTAATAAATATAATATGTTATATTATATTTATAATAAATATAATTATATTTATATAATTAAATTTTTATTTACTAATTCATTATAAATATATTTATATTATAATATATAATAAATAAAAATATATTTATATTTATATGTATATAATAGATATAACTATAATTATATTTATAATGAACTTAAATGTATTTAAATAATTATAAATATAATTATATTTTAATATAATAAATAAAACTTAATTTATATTAAATTTAATTATGTTTATATAATTGAATTTTTTATTTAATAATAAATTATAAAAATATTTATATTTAAAAGTTTAATAATTAAAAATATAAATATATTTATATTTATATAATATAAATCTATATCATGTAGAGAGGATTATAAACTACAAACAAAACATACACTCAGGAACTCCAGTGGGTTAAGCTCTATATTTCCCCAAAAGGAATTACAAGCACCCACTAGATCTAATTTATTACATGGAGTGGCACAATGGCCCAAGTACTAGATGGTTTGAGAGCCCAGCTGTTGGTGTCTAAAATTCCCTTTAGAGAAGATGACCCAA
Organism: Viscum album; assembly: GCA_963277665.1. Taxonomy (NCBI): domain Eukaryota; kingdom Viridiplantae; phylum Streptophyta; class Magnoliopsida; order Santalales; family Viscaceae; genus Viscum; species Viscum album. The sequence continues at coordinate 1,407,546,110 of OY728166.1, read as the reverse complement.
AGGCCTGAAAGAGTAGTCTACATCATGCCAAGTCACTAGTCTTCTACAACATTGTCCCTGTCATAAATAATTGTATTGTATCACTTGTTTGAAGGTCATTCCACCCCTTCTGAAAAGGCATGAAACACCTTCATTCCACGTTGAAAAATCTGTGTGAGAGTATGGTTAGTTGATATGTGTTAACACACTTATCTCTCTTTCAAGTTGCACACCAGGTGATGTCTGCATGGTGCACAACCACACTTCCTTCCAAGTCTCGTTGAGTCATTACACTAGTTCTATTTTACATATCATTATGTGGTAGGTCACCCTTCATCCAAAATTGAAATTTAGAGAGTGTAAAGGACTAATTTATAGGAACTAATTCACTAATATATCTTTCAATCCATCCACCCAATGACGTCTCTATGTTTTCATGCTGCACCACCTGCCTATCGCATTGTATCGTCTTCTTGGTCCTATCATGTTTCCTGCTAATTGAATGTGTTCATTCCCATAGTTTGGTCTATAATGACTTCATTTTTTCTTTATAACATGTTGGAATATTTTAAATAATATTTTCATAGTTGGGTGCTAAGTCAATATAGGATTTCAAAGCTCGTGGAGTCTTGATGTTGATATAATAAGAATATTAAATATAATATATCATGTGCATTTAGTTTTTTTGAAATAATAGAATATCTCCTAAGTGGTTACTTAGGTGGAAAATATGATACCACCATTAAATTTGAAATATTGGTTTTATCCTAGTCACAACAAAATATTTGTGTTCATCAAGTGTTTTTTTTAAGAGTATTCATTGGCGGGATAACAGATAAATAAATTAATTAAATAATTTATTATTTATTAATTGGTAATGACATAATTATATTCTATTTAATCATGATTATGGATATATCCTAGGTTTATCCACAAGAACCTATATATTAAAAAGGATCATATAGGAGAGATTTGGTGGACAATAATGGGATCATGGATCGGCAATCAGTTTTCCAAAGAGTCTGTCATCATTAATGGATTTCTTGGATCTCACTGATGACAATGATGTGGAAATAATTCTTCATTAGAAATTGATCCAATTTCAAGTTAGGGAATTTTTTTAATTAATCCTTATTTTTTATTCACCCATGTTGAACTGAATTAATTCTTATAGAAAATTAATTTGGTGATCGATTATTGATTTACAGTTAATGATTTTTCTCCGTAGAATAAGAAATTTATGAGTGGTTTGTTAATTATTTATTATTATTATACATTTATTGTTTTCTAAATCAATTAATTAAGGCCAAAATAAAAAAAATGTTTGATATTAATTTTCTCACTTTTGTGTTTCGTGATTTTCTCCCCTCATTCTTCAAACGTTCATCATTGGTGTTTCATTTGACTGAAGGTTCAACTATATCTGGGAACTGATAATTGCATGATCGATCTTTAGTGAAACAGATCATCACTGAAATTTTGGATTTGGTATTTAATTCATAATTAAGTCTTGATAATTATTGTGGTGATATGATGATGATACACGTGGTGGAGTTTCTGCAAGACAGATCATGCAGTGCTTTGAGATGGTGATGGAGTGTGATATTTCAATAAAAATGTGGCTTAAATATGACTAATAATGATGATTATATCCCATTTAACTCATATCAATTCTTTTGGGAAGAATCTATGGTGGAATTGTAGGAAGTAGTGGTGTAGGAAAATATGTGTGAGCAATGATGGATCTTTGAAAAATCCTAATATAAACAATGTGTAGTTCAAAAGAACATATGTCATTTGGACCCCTTTTGTGGAAACTAGAGTTACATGTATAGTTAAATATCACACACCATGTGACCTATCCACATGTCATATGACCCAAAGATAGAGACTTGGCATGTACCCATGGGTACATGGGCATGGGAATGGCTAGGGCACAGTGGCGCAACCATTGTACACAAGCATAACCAGGGTACATGGGCATGACCAGTGTACACAGGTATGGCCATAGTACATGGGAATGAGCTGAAGTACATGGAAACTAACTCTGAAAATATTGGGCATAGAGGGACAAGTTTTATATTACATATACACATCGTTTTCCCCTTATAGGGTAGGTTAGATCCCATGTTCTATTTATTCAAGTTGAGTATCAGTAAGGTACATTCCCTTGGTCTATCCCTATGAAGGTACAATAAGGCATCCAATACTATGTATAGGATGAGTGATCCACTCTATAAGTTTTTACTAGATATATTCAAGTATCCCTCCTTATGAACCGAGGTGTGATCTTATATCATTCTTCCCTAGGTTGGGTTAGGTGTACTATTACTGAAGTTTAGGTCATTTAATCTCCATCCAAGTGGGATATTCTCGATAGGGTTAGGTATCCCTCATAGGCCCTACATTTGATCCCTTAGTTCTGTATCGACATCTTCTAAGTTTCATTATGTACCTATTCATGGCTAGGTTTTATGGGCATGACTTCTCAGATGAGAAACTTTGGTGTTATAAATACCGAAGGAGTAACTTATCTCATATGGGTGTTACCTTAGAGTGTTAATCGAAATCATAGGCTGGTAGTGAGGATGTGACCTTTGGGACTTATTGTCTATATTTGAGCATATCTGGGTTATTATCATCTTTTATTTTGAGTTGAATCACTTTGATTCTTTATGTTTGGTGAATTTAATGTGTCCTACTAGGTATATTTATACTAACCCCTACATGGGATCTACCCACACATGTCATGTTTTATGTAGACGATAGACCTTATGATGAAGTCTTAGGAGAACCAAGGCCAGGTGGATCTTAGTTACACTAGATAAAATGAAGAGGGTTCCAGGAGTTACATCTTGATAGTAGTCCCCTTTTTACTAGTAATTTGGACTATTTTTTACTTTTTAACATGATTTTATTTGGACCTTTTTCTTTCTCATACTCGTGTCATACTATGATATGGTATTAATTTTATATATGCATATTTCATATTAGTTTTTTATTTTCTTTCAAAATTATATTGGTATTTAGATGTGTGTGTGTGTGTGTACAATTACCTTTGGTTAAGGCCTCCCATATTTGTGATATGCCTAATCAAGGCTAGTTTCTAACTCTTAACCTATTGGGGTGGGCTTGGGGTGTCACGCTAGGCTTTATGTTATCCAAGAAGGCCTTAGTTGTTTGGGTTATAAAAAATTGGTATCAGAGGATATGTTGTCTTAGGGATATTGTTTTTAGATAGTATGGTTGTATAGACTAGTTTGGGAACTAGGGAAATAGCATTAAAGTGTCATGAGTTTGGATCTCAGGCTAGGGAAACCTAATGATGGTACGGGAGCTAACAATTCCATTCACCAAGACTCTGATAACCAACTTATTGACTTGGTACATATAGCCACTAGTTTCAAGGAAAACATCATTACTTGCTTCATATAGAAATAGTTTTTGGTTTTCATTTCCTTTTTAAAGTTAGCTTATCTAATATGCTTTATGACCAAAGTGAATCTTGACTTATGAAAGATTCCTCCACCATTAAAACTAGATAGGATCCCATGGTAGGATTATGATGATAATCCACTTAGTGAGGATGGTTCAGTTTAGGGTCTTGTACATGAAGTGATACCTCCAAGTGGTTTTCTGATCTTACCTCCACATATTGAGTAGTAAATTGTTCAATAAATACTGACAGATGATGTGTATAGAATGAACGCACTTCACAAGTTCCAAAGGAAAATAACCCTTGGGTTTTGGGGTAATCCAGACCCCCAGGAAGAAGAGGACTATATCAAGAATGTTGGGAGAGTGTTATTCATTATTAGCACCCCTCCTGATTAGATGGTGGTCTTATTAGTGAACCTTCTACATGGTTATGCAAGGAGATGGGGGAGCTTGGTGATGCATATGCATGATGAGGTGACTCTCACTTAGACGGAGTTTGAAAACCTCTTCATTGATGATTTTTACCCAGTGATGTTGTGTGTAGTGTGTATCCAGGAGCTTTTGGAGCTCCAATTAGGCATAATGTCAGTCACAGAGTATGTGTTGAGGTTTAATAACCTCTCACAACACTCCATGGACATGGTTTGTGATTAATACTATCAAGCACAGACCTTTGAGAATATCCTTCATCCAGATATATTTTATGGTTTGGTATCTCCTTGAATTCCTTTTTATAGTGGGATGCAAGTGTGTACCTTGGTTGTGGATAGATTTCTAGATGAGCAGTAACTAATAGTTGGTTCAAGTAGTAGAAACCCTAGATCTGAGACTTCAGTAGCTGGAAGTTGATGATTGACTCTGGGATCTGGGTGTGTGTAAAATTTTTGGAGACAACCTCATGACATAGATTATTATATCCAAGGATATTAGGATAGTTTCAGTCAGCTAGGGTAGAGGATATGCTAATACTATTATGGGAAAGGACATATTGTGTGGTATTGTCTTACTTGTTGTGTAGTTGATAGGGAGATATTCAATGGAACACCTATAAAAAGGTAGTGTCTAGATCAGGGAGGTCCACAGGGTTTAAAACATGGTAGAGGAGTTGGGAGTGCACCAGGTGTTGGAATCAATTTTTATATTTTAACCCCACCATCATCAATAGGTGGTCCATATCAAGCTTGAGGTGTTGGTGGTTAGGTATTTGTACAGCTGTAGGTAGTGGATCCTTATGAACTAGAGGCTTTATGAATGATTCAAGTTTTGATCTGTGTCTTCTATACTTTAGCTAAAATATTTATAGATGTAGGTATGATCCAATATTTCTCTTAACACATCTATTTTTCTAGATCTGAGGATTCCAATGGAGCCTTTGAATCATCCCTTGTGTTTAGAGACTCCTACCGAGGGAGATTCAATGATCACACACTTCTACCAATAGTGTACCTTACACTTGGAGGAGACAGATTCTTATGGGATCTCTTTGTGGTTGTGATGAGGAATTACAACATCATTTTAGTAATGTACTAGATCCATGTGGTTCATGCATAGATTTTGTGTTTTGGGAAGAGGATGTGGTGTTTCTAAGTTGATGGGATGATATTTTCCTTCATTGCTAAGAAGCAAGTCTAGGTAGAGCAATATGGGATTATACACAAGAGGATACAGCTGATTACTCATCAGTTGGCTAGTATTACCCATGGAGAAATACATGTTATTTGATTTTAGCTTCCAAAAGTAGTGGTCAGGTATGAGGATGTCTTCCCTAAGGACGTGTAGGGCTTACCTACCCATTGAGAGATTGATTTCTGTATGGACCTAAACCCAGGGACTACCTAACTAGAATATCGAATATCCCCCACGGATCTTCAAGAGATGAAGGTGTATCTGGAGGATTTGAAGAGCAAGGGCTTTTCCAGACCTAGTGCATCCCCCAAGGTATCCCTAGTATTATTTTCTAAGAAGTCAGATGGGATCCTAAGGTAATTTTTAGATTATAATCATCCAAATCAGGTAACCATCAAGAATAAGTATCCATTTCAAAGAAATGATGACTCTTCGACCAACTAAAAGGGGTGAGGTGGTTCTCAAATATTAAATTCAGTTTTGGTTATCACCAACTCTGAGTATGAGAGGAGGATAAACTGATGATGGAATTTTGATGTTTCTATGGTCACTATGAGTATCTCATGATGCTCTTCAGTGTGAAGAACACACTAGTAGTGTTCATGGGACTCATGAACTAGATCTTTCAAACCTTTTTAGAATAGTTTCTGGTAGGCTTCATCGATGACATCCTTTTATACTTGGTGTCAAAGGAGGATCACACGAGACATTTCAGGATGGTTCTATACATACTCCAAGAGCAAAAACTTTATGAAATTCTCTTGAAGTGTCAATTTTGGATTAGGTAGGCCCACTTCCTAGGAAATGTCATCTTAGAATAGAAATTAATAGTGGACCCTATCAAGATTGAAGTAGTTATAGCTTAGGATCCACCCAAAAGAGTGATTGAGGTGTGGATCTTCATTGGATTGGTAGGATATTATCAGATATTCATGCCCAATTTCTCTAGGATCGCAACACCATTGACTAATTTGACCTAAAATGGGAATACTTTCATGTGTACATAGAGATATTGATAAGAATTTTAGGACTTGTGGTAGAGGTTGATGAGATCCCCCATATTGAGACTTCTAGAGGAGGGTGCTGAGTATATGGTGTTCTGTGATGCCTCTATAACTAGGATTAGATGTGTTCTAATGTAGAGGTAGGTGGTGATTCATTATCAATCTCAGTAGTTGATACCCCCTGAGAGGAACTGCAAGACCCATAATTTGGAGCTAGAAGTAGTGGTTTTCACCCTGAAGATGTGGTGACACTACTTTATGGGAGAGATTTTTATCATATATTCTAACCTCAAAAGTCTTAGGTATATTTTTTGTAGAAAGATCTTAACTCGAGGCAGAAGAAATGGCTAGAGTTCCAATAAGATTATAACTTTGAGATAGTCTATACTACCAGAAAGGGGAATGTGGTGATAGATTCCCTCAGTGGGATATCCTGATCGCAATTGTAGATTGAGGATTAAAAATAGTTAGCCATGTTTTAGTTGTCCTTAGTGAATCACTACTACAAAACAGACATTTAACATCACTGGTATTTATTAGTGATAGATAAAAGAGCTGATAAAGGGCATCTTTATCAGCAATAAAGAAAGCACTGATAGATTTAACCTTTTATCAGCACTTTTTAGCACTAATAATGGGTCCCTTTATCAACGCTTTATTTTTAGCACTCATAAAGGGTACCCTTTATTAGCACTTTATTTTTAGCACTCATAAAGGGTACCCTTTATTAGTTCTGTATTTTTAGTACTCATAAAGTAATCCTTTATTAGCACTTTTTTAGCACTGATAAAGGTTCGGATAAATAAAATGAAATAATTAAATAAATAATAAATAAAAACTTATTTTATTAAAAAAATATTACAAATTTTATTAATTAAATAATTATTGATAAAAATGAATAAATTTGTTATAATATATATAAATTATAAATACTAATAAATAGTATGTATGAAATATATATATATATATGAAAATTGAAAATTAAATGAATTAAAATTAAAAATAATCAAATTGAGAAAAATATTAAATATTTTATAAATTAGATGATTATTGATAATGTTAATAAATATTATACGATAAATATATAGATATATATTAATGTATATAAATATTATTTATATAATAAAAAATATTATTTAAGCTTTACATTAAATAGTAATATATTTAGAGAATAAATTTTTATAATTAAAAATTAATATGAATTAAAAATACAGACTAATTTCATTGAGTAATGGAAATAATTAAATGTCATTTTATTTTTCAATTTTTAAAATAGATCAAATATATTATATTGATTTAACATATACATAATTAATACACTTTTATATACATACGCATGCACACAAATATTTCTGTTGGAATTTAATCAATGTATATTATTTATTTTATACATATTAATTTACTGTGTTTTAATATTTTCAATATGTATTCATATTTATTTCAATATGTATCCATTTTTTAATTATTTATATTAATCAAACTTATCCAAATTTTCAATATTGTACTCATTTTTAATTAATCAATTTTACTCATTTTTAACATGCATGAACTTAAGATTAAATATTCATTAATAATGTTATAAATACATTTGTAAAAATGTATTTATAAATAAATATATTTATAAATGTATATTTATTATTTTTATACATTTATAATTATAATTAAATGAATAATATTTGTTTAAAACGTATTTATATAATTATAAATACATAGTTATAAAATTATAATAAATTTATTTAAATAATGAATATATTTACTATGTTTATATATATATAATTATATAAATATATAAAATGATATAAATATTAGTTTTTCAAAATATATTTATATAATTATAAATAAATAATTATAAATTTGAAGAATAATAAAATTATTATTTTTTAAAAAGTATTATTATAAGTATTATAATTATATATAATAATTATACTTTTTAAAAAGTATACTTTTTTTAAGTATTATAATTATTTATCGGTTCTTTTTAAGCACTGATAAAAGGTATCTTTACCAGTGATTTTTTTGAAGCACTAATAAAAGTGTCATAATCTATTTTAAGAACCATGACAATCGTGAACATGTCCATGATATCTAAAGCTCTCTATGGAAGTAACCTGCTAACAGTGCTCCTCATTGTCAAATCTAAGCTCTGATCTAGGCTAGAATCAAGGCTCCAACCATTCCAAGGCTCGAATACAAGTCTTGAGTGATTCAAGGGTTGAACGCAACCACAACTCGAATGAAATATAGGTTTTTCAATATCTTTAATTTCTCACGATTATCCACTAAACCTTCTCATCCCTCATTTGTGTATCCCAAAAATTCTAGTTTCACAATCTGATAATAAAACAACCAAAATTCATTGTTTTTTAGATATATTAAAGTATCAGCTTCCCCGATATCATGTGGGTCTCTTTGGGACAACATTGGTACTGTGAGACTTAAAATATATCAAACCCAATGTTGGTTTATGTTTTTGTGAGGAATAATAGACTCCCAATACCTATATTCCATGACATCTACCTCTTTTCAATCGTAAACTTTTGAAAAAATTATCCATATAGTGGTCGGTGTTGTCATTTATTTGGAATATTACATTGCAAAACACTTGGATGATGAAATATCTGACATCATTGGGGTCTTATATTATGTTGTGCATCAATTTTCATTGAAATGGTTTAGTGAGGAGGAACTAAAATATAGGGTTATCTCCTTCTATTTAAGAGGTAATTCTAGTAGTTATTTCCAAAAAAATGGATGATGAAATATCTCACACATGGAAACAACTATATAATGATCTTTTCATGAAATTTTTTCATAGGATAATGGTCACTGAAATATGGTGTAAACATAATGGATTTATTTAGGATGATTGTGAACTATTTCATGAGACTTCTGATATATTTAGGGGTTACTTATAAAATTTAATAATCAAATGACTCTAATAAATCATTAAAATTACATGAGAAAAAACATTATATATATTTGATTTGTTGTCTTATTTATTTAACTAATTCTTTAAAAAAATATGTTTTAAGTTTTTATTTTTGAAATATTTTAATTTGAATTTATATAATATGAATTAAATGATATAAATATAAATATAAAATAGGTTTAAGGTTATATAATCATTGGACTATATTATATAGGAAAAATTTATTTTGAGATAATATGTAATTGATATTTTGATTTTGGTTATTAAAATATATTCATAAAATAAACAATTGGAATGAGTAATTTTCTAGGAAAAACCTCATCATCATGGTGTTTTAAGAAACAAAATTCTTTTTCATTACATGGTGTAGAATAAGAGTACATTATTGATGTAATTGATTGTTCTCAATCCTTTAGGATTGATCAAAAAATTTCTAAATTTTATATTTTATTTGAAAAGTAACTTATTTAATGAGGAAGGTTTTAAATTATTTAAATTTTAAATAATATTTTAAATCATTCAAGAATAAATCTTATACCACTTTATTTAACTAATTTTGATAAAATAAAATATTAACATTGATTGATATAAATTTAACCAATAATTTTTAATAGAATCTTTTTTTTTTGAAATAAAAATTATTTTTCATGGATAAAATCATTACATCTTTATAATACCACTTCAAGTCAACTTTATTAGTTTGGATTTAATAATTTAATTTAATTCTATGTTCACTATGGATTCTTAATTATATTTAATTTTATGGTTTACTAACATAAACTTAAATCCATTTTAATTCCCTTCTAGTGGTAATATGATGCCCCACATATGTGACCATCTCAATTACATGAAATAAAAAATGTTTCATTAAAATAAATTATCGTAACCTTTTATGTTAAGAGTTTTACATAATTAGAAAAAAAAATTGACTAAAAAACTCAGGTATTTTTAAACTAATGTACATTTTTTGGAATAATATATGAAACAACTTGATCCATAAGATGATATCATTCTTTTTTTTGGATCAATCTCCTCATGACACATTGTTCTTATTTGGATCAAGCTCTTCATCCATATATTTGATCTAATTATCATCCTTATGAGTCTCTCAAAATGATTTAGGCTCTACTTGGGAAAAATGAGGTTTTTTGTAGAGTATTACTCCTTTGAGTTTTCATCAAAACTTTACAATCACCAATGAAATTTTTTTCATTGATTCCAGACTTTCTTGTATTTCTTACAGTTGATAAAAATATAGTCATCTTTAAAAAGATAAACCACTCATTAATACTTCTTAAAAATTACTTCATTTCTTTCATCACACATCTAATAAACACTATGTATGTTTTACTTCAATCCATATAAAAAAAGATCATTCTTTGAAATTTTCTTTGGGTTCTACCCTTAGTAATCTCTGATTACCATCTATGTAATTCTCACAAATGGGAGTCCATCCATTTAATTCTAAAAAATGTGAGGAATTAACCTTTGATAATGAATATCTTATATGTATTTATTTATTTATTATAAAAAATAAATATTTTATAAACCCAATAGGATATATTTACTTTCTCTCAGATGATTCAAAGCTTCAATCCACAGTATCTTATTTTCTCTTTATCCTTTTCACTTAGTAATTGATTATTTGGAGTGATCTATTTGCATTTGTTATCATCATTCTTTATTTACCATCAACATATCCATGTGGTCAATAATGTTTTCACAGTAAAATCATTATCCATAAAATTAATATATTGTTTCATATTTATGTTTAATTTATTTCCTTTCAGTATTACTCATATAATAATTTTTTTCTTATACAAGTGGATTCTTTTGTTCGAGTTAGGGAAGTTTATTTGAATATTCTCATGATCATGAGGGGTTGGACTTCAATAATGTAACTGAGATAATGAAAATAAGGAAATGCATCAAGAATTCATACAACCATCAGGAAAAGGTGAATTATTACTACTTATTTAATTGATTTTTTCATAATTTTACCTACTATTTTTAAGTTAATTTCTTATCATTTTTATCTAATACTCATTTAGTTTCTTTCAAAAATATTTTGGGAAGTCATATTTTTCTTTCAACTATCTCTAACAGGCCAAAAAAGAGATAAAATGATTCTTTTTGCCAATGTGACCACATTTCCCATATTCATTATCTTTCTTTGTTGAACTGCAAACACTATATATTGATTCGATGTTATTATCTGAAAAATGTTTCTCTTTGTTGAAAAATATAAGAGTAGAGGAAACTCATGTTCCCATTTTGGTGAATTCTCATGATATAATGGGTACATAAGCTTCTTCTTCTCTTCTGAATTTCAACAATGAGAAAAAAAATCAGCTAAGAACATTGAGCCAATATTCATTGTTGGCAGTTCAACATAGAAAGAAAATGGAAACGTGGTTACATTTGAAGTTAGTATTTTTTTGAGACTTTGGTATGTTTGAGAATGAACTGCACCTCAATTTGATACATGGTGTGACTGTTATGACTCCAAGTAATTCTTTTATTTAAAATTGACATTAATTTTAGTAAAAGGGAAAACTAATATACTCAAAACTGAGAAAAAAATTCTGAATATTTTAATAGTTTAGGGAAACAATCTATAATTAATTTAGGAAATGTAGGAATTATTTTCACCTTAATTCAACACGTGGTGTGACCACTATGACTTAATGTGTCCGTTATCTATTTAAAATCAAAAATTTAGTTTAAAAAATTTCACTCACTGAAAACAAATAAAATAAACTCATATTTTCTTGATAATTTAGGAAATTGATACATAAGTAATTTTTGATGGTTAGGAATTGGTATTACCTCAAATTAATACATGATGTAATTAGTATAGGTTAAAGTGTGTGTTTCCAGTTTAAAATGGCATTTTAGTAAAAAAAAGTGATGTAATAAAAATAGAGAAAATAGATTAGGATTATTTTGATAATTAAGTAAAATGATACATAAGTAATTTGAGATGTGTAGGAATCATTCATACCTCAATTCGATGCTTCATGTGTCCAGTATGATTCCAAGTGCATCTTTTTATTTAAAAATGGAATCAATTTTAATAAAAAGGACAACTAACCTACTCAAAAGTGAGAAAACACATTCATATTGTTTTGATACTTTAGTAAAAAGATTCATAAGTCATTTAAGAAGTGTATGAATCATTATTACTTCAATATGACACATGATGTGACCAGTATGACTCCAAGTGCATCTTTTTATTTAAAAATGACATCAATTTTAATTAAAAGGACAATTAGCCAACTCAAACCCAATAAAATGCATTCATATTGTTTGTATACTTTATATCAATGATCCATAAGTAATTTTGGACATTTAGTAATCATCCACACCACAATATAATACACAATATTCCCGATATGACTCAATGTGTCCTTTATCATTTTAAAATCGACAGTTTAGTTCAAAAAATTTCACTCACTAAAAACCAATAAAACCATATCATATTTTCATGATAATTTATTACATTGATTAATAAGTAATTTTTTATGTTTAGGAATTATTCTCACATTAAAATGATACTCTATGTAATCAGTATGATTCAAAGTGCATGTTTCCATTTTAAAATGATAATTTATTAAAAAAGACAAGTGACGTACTCAAAACTGAGTAAACACATTCAGATTTTTTTGATACTTTATGAAAATGATTCTTAAGATATTTGGGTTGTTTAATAACTAGAATCACCTCAATCCAATGCACGGTATGACCGATATGACTCCAAGTGCACCTTTTTATTTAAAATTGACATCAATTTTACTAAATAGGACAACTCACCTACTCAAAAATGAGAAAACACATTCGTATTGTTTTGATAATTTAGTTAAATGACCCATAAGTCATTTTGGAAATCTAGGAATCATCCATTCCTCAATCTGAGACATGATGTGTTAGGTATGACTCAATGTGTCTGTTATCAGTTTAAAATCAACATTTTAGTTCAAGAATTCACTCACTGAAAACCAATAAAATGCACTTGGATTATCTTTATAATTTATTAAAATGATTCATAAGTAATTTTTGATGTGTAGAAATCAGTATCACATCAAAAAGATGCATGATGTGATCTGTATGAGTCAAAGTATATGTTTCCAGTTTAAAATGACATTTTAGTAAAAAAGACAAGGGACGTACTCAAAACTGAGTAAACACATTCGTATTACTTTGATAACTTATGAAAATAATCCATAATTCATTTGAGATGTATAAGAATCAGTTGTACCTCAATCTGACACACAGTGTGATGGGTATGACTCCAAATTATTTTTTTCAATATATAAGTATCATTTTTGTTTAAAATGTGCATCACATCGCCAAAATCGAGAAAACGAGCCTAGATTGTTTTCTCTTTATTTGAATTATGTATTCGTACTTGATTTTTAGAATTTCATAGTGTTTTTAGTGATATGGTGTGCTATTACATCACACTATAGTACTCCCCTTTATCAGTGCTTTTATAAGCATTGATAAAGGGATAATTTATCATCACCTTTACAAGCCCTGATAAATGGTCCTTTATCAATTCCTTTTTAGTGCTAATAAAAGACTTCGGATTTTAATCTTTCTCCAGTATTCATCACTTATATAGAATTTATAAAGTCCATTTTAGTACTATTAATGGTTTGTTTTGTAGTAGTGAATGAATATGCTGCAGTTAACCTCCAATCGATGATTTTTTCCCCTCCACTTCTTCATCATTCCAAGGATTTTTAGATTATAGATATCAATTATGAGACCTTGTGTAGCGAGATATCCACTAGACATGCTCTTGATAGATTTTTTGAAAGTTGTGAGTTTTTCATTCTTTTCTGATAATGAATGATGGTACCAGTCACACTACTAGAGTAGGTACTGATAGAGTTTCATATATCCCCCTTATCAGTATATCCATGATTGGAAAATATGTACTAGTACCTTTGGTGTCAATTCTAAAATCCAAGGATGAAGTGTTGTATGGATGAGTTTATCCCTTGATTCCTTACTTTCTAGTAGGTTAAGTTCGAGCACTAGGTTCTAGAAGGTTTGGATCAACCTATTGAGGTGTTGGAGTGGATGTGGGGTGGTATCTACATGGATTTTGTGATGGAAATTTCATGATCATCTAGAGTTCATGAAACCATCTAGGTGATTATAGACCAACTCACCAAGTCATCTCACTTCCTAGCCATCTGAGAGCAGAGTTCAGTAGATAGTTTGGGAAGCATATATGTGGAGGAGATATTCCGGCTTCATGGAGTTCCATCGATGATCATTTTAGACAATGATTCTCACTTCACATCATGATTGTGGAGAGGATTATAGGATGATTTTGGGACTCAGTTTCTATTGATCATGACATTCCACCCCCAAAAAAATATCCAGACAAAGTGGGCCATTCAAATTATAGAGTATATGCTTTATGCATGCATGATGGATTTTATCTGTAGTTAGTAGGATCATCTACATCTGGTGTATTTTACATATAACAATATATATCACTCCACCATCAATATGAAACCACTCAAGGCATTTTATGGTAGACTCTGTAGGTCATTTCTATGCTAGACTAATCTAGGGGATTCATCCATCATGGGCCCAAATTCGTTGTGAATGAAAACAAATAAGGTATAGATCCTCCAAGAGTATATAAGGATTTCACAGAGCCATAAAAATTCTAATCCAGACTAATTATGAATAGATATTTAGTTTGATGATAGAGATCATGTGTTCTTGAAGGTCCCTCCTCAGTGAGGATTATAGAGGTTTGGCCAGGGTGTAAAATTATCTCCAATATTCATTGGCCCATTTCAGATACTTTATAGGGTTGGCATGGTGGAGTACCACTTAACCCTACCATTATAGTTAGATCTGGTGCAGAATGTCTTCTACATGTCACAACTGAGAAGGTATGTACACAACCTAGAACATGTTATCAATTGGGGTGATCTGGACATCGAGTATAGAGATACCTTTGTAGAGTACCCAGTATAGATCGAGGATCGATAAGAGAATGTCCTTCTTAGGGAAAGGATTCCTTTGGTGCATGTCTGATGGAATCATAGGATTATTCAAGAGATCACCTCGGATTGGGAAAACTATATGTTAGCTTAGTATCCATATCTTTTTAGTAAGATTTTTTCTTTTCAAGATAAAAATACCTAAAGTGGGGAGAATGTAATTACTCTGTTTTTTTTCTTTTAATGTTTTTTTATATTTTTAAGAATATTTTTATAGTTACATGTAGATTCATGTGGGATTTAAAAGCCCATGGAGCCTTAGTGTTGATATAATAAAAAATTAAATTTAACATATCACACACATGCAGGTTTTTTAGAATAATGGAATATCTCTTGAATAGTGTACGAGGTGGGAAAATAGAGACCACCATTAAATCTGTAATATTGTTTTTACCCTATATATGAAATAATATTTTTGCACATAGAGTGTTTTGTTTAAGATCAGTCATGGTCAGGATAATAGAAAAATAAATTAATTAAATGATTTATTTTATATTAATTTTTTGTATCCTAATCCTTTTTTATTTAACCATAGCTATAGATATATCCTATGGTTTTCCACATAACCTTGGATATTAGACAGGACCATGGAGGAGAGATTTGGTGGAAGGTAATAGGATCGTGGATCAATGATCATTTTTATAAAGAGTTTTCATCATTAACAAATTTCTTAGATCTCACCAATGATAATGATGTTGAAATAATTTTCCATTGGTGATTGATCCAATTTTTAGGTAGGGTGTTTGTCTTCTTGGATTAATTTTCATTTTTTATTCTCCCATGTAAAATGTTAATTAATTCTTTTATAAAATTATTTCATGGATCAATTTTTTTATTTACATTTAATGTTTTTCTCCCTAGAATATGAAGTTGGTAAATGGTTTTTTTATTCTTGATTATTCTCATATGTTCATCATTTTCTCCATAAATGGATAAAGGTTTACCCAAAAAAATTGGATGTTCATTTCTTCACTTTTTTGTTTCGTTCTTTTCTCCCCTCATTCTTTGAATGTTCATTATTGGTGTTTTATTTGATCAAGTGTTCGACTATACCTAGGAATAAATCATTAAACAATTGATCTTTTCTAGAATGAATCATCACTATGGATTCAGATTCAGGATTTATGGTATGATTAAGGTGGGATGATAATGACGGTGATCTGAAAATGGTACGGATGGTGGAATTTTCATGAGATGGATCATGTGGTGCTTTAATATGCTAATGATGTGCAATTTTTTGATCAATGGGTGGCTGAAATATGGCTACCAGCAACAAGGTAGGGCCAGAAAACTCATACCCAAGATTTCAGGTGGAATCCATGATGGAATCGAAGGTGGAAATTCCATGAGTAGAGATGCATGAGGAATTTGGGATCTTTGAGAAATCCTAATAGACACGATTTTTAGTTTGGAAGAACAAACACTATGTGGACCCTCTTACATGATGGCTAGGGTTAAGAACAAAGTTAAATATCACATGTCTTGTGACCTTTTCACACGTCGTGTAGCCTGAAACTATAAACCCGAAATATACCCCTGGGTACACTAGCATGGGCATGAGCAAGGTACATGGGCATGACCAGTGTACATGGCCATAGTCAAAGTACATGTGAACGGGATGAAGTACACTAACACAAACTCAGGTGGTTCTATTCTTAGTGGGACACATATTCCTTATACACATCATGTCTCCCTATCTATGGTGGGTTGGATACCCTATTCTCTTCATTATAGTTGAGTATCAGTAGGGTATGTTCCCTTAGTCCATCCCTATGAGTGTATAGTGAGGCATCCATTCCTAAGCATGGGATGAGTGATCCCCTTAGTGGGTTAGTCCTAGATATAGTTAGTTATCCCTTTGTGTGGCCCAGGATGTGATCCACTATCATTATTTCATAGGTTGGGTCAGGTATCCCATTACTAACTTTCAGGGCATGTGATCCCCATCCAAGTGGTTTATTCTAGTTAGGGTTGGGTATCCCCCATAGGCCCTAGGAGTGATCCACTATCTGTTTATTGACATCTTCTAAGTTCCATTATGTACCTCTTCATGGTAAGGCCTAATGGGAATGACATCTGGTATGGTAATGGTCCAAATCACATCCTTGGTAATGTTCCATATCTTGATGCTTTATTTATAAACACCCTTTATACCTTATATCATACTTGAATAGGTCACCTTGTTCAGAGACATTTGGCTTGGGTGAGAATTATATACTATCATTCTGGTGTCCCATGAGGAACCCGATTTTGTGTATTTTATTTGTTTATTTCTTTGCATCTATTATTATTGGCACACCGCTCATTTTATATGCAATGACTGGATTGATTTACACACCATTGGTGGTGGCCTATTGAGTATATCTCAAATACTTCTTGGTCTGCCCTTGGTATCCAAGTAGACTTTATGATTAAAGGTCTGGGTAAAGGGAAGTGTTCAGCTTATGATTCCTTATTTCAAATTCTAGGTTGAAATATGAGAAAAAAAGGATTGATCTGATACTTGTGATGCTAGTAGCAGTATATTTTTAGCCTTTTGTATTTTTTGTATAGCATGTGGTATATGAATGTTTCCCCTATATCCCATGTACCTCATTTTTTATAGCAACATGATGTGATAATCATTATCATTTTTTATCTATTTATTATTTATATTCCTCATGTTTATTTATATTGGATGATTTACTATTCTTATTATGTTGTTGATTTTTTATTATTATTTATAATACTTATCTATATTGACTATCATTGTTCTATACTCTAATGTATGAGGGAATAGTCTCCCCAAAGACAAGCCTTAGTCCATCACTCCTAGTTGGAAACCTCTGGTGTATGATAAGGTGTTCTTGAGTTCATGGGGATGATCGTCTCAGGGCACCACTAAGTGGCATCCGGGGTGGGATGCTACAAAGTGGTATGAGAGAATCTTTTTCCTTTTGTCTTACTATTTGGGTATTAGACCAGAGACTAGGATGTATTAGAATTTAGTAATGATCCTGCTCCTAGTAGTAGCTAACCCACATACCGGGGAAGCCCAAATTACCTGGAATGGGTTATTGCTGATTTGGTTTGTGCTCGTTATAGTTGCATTGATTTCACTGTTGGGCGACACACATGTTTTGTGATGTTATTATTATTGATATATTATTGTTAAGTATTTTATTCTCATTTTATTGACATAATAAAGAGGTATAAACTCATGCACCATACTAGGTGACTTAGGACTTAATTTTCAAGCATTATTCCATGCCATATTTATATTTTTGCATGCATTTCTTTTATTTCATGTGCTTTTTATGATTACCTTGATTGTTATATATTGAAATGTGATAATGTTTCTTGTAGAGATAACATAATTAGATTAATTAAAGTTACTACATCAATTTAAAAAGTTTTACCACATATATTGGTGATGACAGCATAATTAACCAATTATAACACATTTGATCCATGAACCATTGGTTCTATGGGCCGACATATTAGTTGATTTGACGAATGAATTACAATTATAATTTATGAAGTGAGTACTTCTATAAATTGGGAATGGTAGTTAATTCATTCAAATCACTATACATGACTGGTTATATCAGTATAGCAGACATAAAGGCCAAGTTTCAGTTACCTGATGTACCAATTCCAATTTATAAATTGTATGGGCCTTTATAGGTTTAGACTAGTGACAATTTTTACTGGATTGAGATATCTATATCTATAGAAATAATAATGAACTACAAAAAATAAAATATTTTAAAAAAATAAATTATTACCACTAAATGGAGATACCAATTGCAAAGTAAAGGGTGTTTTCCTCTATACCTTGAAATTGAAACTCTGTATATCAGAACCTCTACTATGTCATATGATACCTTGACCCTGACCAGACCATAGTATTGGGAAGTGGTGTGCTTGAAAATTTTAAACCTATGTCACCTCAATGCTCTCATGTCGTCCTCTAATAGGGTGGTGATGACCATGCTCTGAAGGTATTGGGCCCTGAGCCACTAGAATTACCTCCTACAGTACCACCTGAGGCACCTCCAGTTGATCTTTTATTGGAAACCTATGCTCACTTATAATATAGTTTCTTCCACTTCATGCAAACCATATAAAGAGCTTTGCAACCTACCCCAATTATTGAAGAGATGATGCAAAAATTCTAGTAGCAGAATCCTCCCACATTTTTAGGGGATGGAGGTCCTCAAAGTACTGAGTCTTGGATAGAGGCCATGATTTCAATCTTAGAATATTTGGATATGACTCTAGAGAAGAGGGTACAGTTTTCTACCTATATTCTTCATGATTCTTCTAACCATTAGTGGGATGTCATTACCTAAGCTAGACATCAATAGATTTTGGTATGGGTAGGCTTCCAGATAACATTATATGACTACTTATTCCCCCAGATGTTGCAATAAAACCAGGCATAAGAATTTATGCACCTATAGAAGGGTTCCATGTCGATGATGGAGTACTCGCCTCATTTCACAAAGATTTAGTGTTTTTCTTTGACCTTGATCGATGAAGATTTGATGGCTGTGAGGTGATTTGAGGATGGGATTTCATATGTTATCCACTCATAGGTGAATGAATTCTGATTGACTACTATTTTAGATATAGTTTCCCTCGTCACAAAGAGAAACTTAAAAGAAGTCGGAAATTTGATCTAGGGGTTCAGTTTCTAGGTAGGAAGATGGTTTATCTAGAGGAAGGAAGCATTATTTTGAGGGTGCACATGGGGGAAGTGTGGGATAGATGGCACATACCGACGACTATGTGGTGTGTATCCAGTGTAGAAGGATAATCCATAAGAATCCCTAGAGTACAGGGAACCTAATCGAGTATTGATATTTGTGAAAAAATTGGTCACTTACAGCATTTCTATCGAAAATTACCTTATAAATATAATGATAAGGGATCTATTCCAATACTTCTTTCAGGTATATGATTTGTAGTTCCACATCAGGCTAGAATTTGGTCTACTATAATCCAAATAGGCCAAGTTGGTGGTCATGGATGAGGTAGTCAGACATTAAAGGTTTAGTGTTAGTATAGTGTACCTGCCTAGTCTAGTTAGGTTGTATCTTATGGTCATAGTTCAATCCATATCTATTTAGTGCAACCTACGCCTCAGGAGAAGATTCCAAGGCCTTATACTACATGAGGTACTATTCTAGTATCCTCTACTTTATTTTATACCCTATTTTATATGGGTGAATCGTAATCTTTTATATCTGTGGTTGTTATGGAAAGATTGTTCCTAGATATGGAGTATATATATGGTGTCTTTAATCTTGATAAAACACTAGGTGTCTAATCAAAGAGTATACACCAGTGAAAAGAGTGCCCCTCTGAGCTAGGTGGGTTCTATTTTTTGTGGAATTTCTTTTTCCTTGTGATGACCAGCTTCAATGTTATTCTTGGAATGAACAATCTAGTTACTTATTGTTACCATGTTGATTGCTATCACTAGAGGGTGTTTTTTACCTCAACTAAGGGTATCATGTATATTTATAAGGGAAAATGGGATATCCGAGAGAGTTGAATTTGACCCGAGCATACTAGGTTGGGTAGGGTGACAACCCAGATGGCGAGTTTCTTAATGAGTGACTAGGGAATGTAGATTTTAGAATTACCTCCTATATTGGATCATTTTAGGGATGTCTTCTCTAATGATTTCTCTGGTTTACCTCTTTTAAGAGATGTGGAGTTCACTATCAAGCTAGTGCCAGGTGCGGCACCAGTCTCCATTCCTCTATGTAGTATGGTGCCTATAGAACTCTAGAAACTCACAAAGAAGTTGAAAGACTTAGATTAAAATGGTTTCATATAACCCAATACTTCCCCATGGGGTTTACCTATCCTTTTCACCAAGAATGAAAATAGTACCCTCAGGTTGTACATGGATTGTAGATAGTTGAACCATCTTACGGTAAAGAACTAGTATCCACTGCCTTGTATAGACAGCATCTTCAACTAGCTTTTAGGAGAAATAGTTTTCTCTAAGATCAATTTGAGGTTGGTCTACTATCATGTGCATGTAAGGCCTTCAGACATACCATGTATAGCGTTCCAAAGTAGGTATGGATTGTACAAGTATCTTGTTATTCCATTCATACTTATGAATGTTTTAGAAGTCTTTATGGATCTGATGAATTGGGTTCCCCCCATACATGGATTAATTTTTGGTGGTATTCATAGAATACATCTTGATGTATTTTTGTACCAGACATGACTATGCCAACCATCTTGGGATCATGTTAAATACACTGAGATTATAAAATCCCACTTTTAGATCGATAAGGTTCACTTATTGGGTCACATTATTTCAAATTCATGTGTATTTATAGACCTTGAGAAGGTGAGTGTTGTAGTTTCCTAGGATCGGCCCAAGAATTTGTTTGAAAAATATAGTTTATTAGGGCTAGCTGGCTATTATAGGATATTCATTCAGGATTTATCACACCTATAATAACCTCTTAAAATCTTTACTAAAAGGGTTTGAATTTCATATTGTAATGACACAAAAATTCATTAATGAAAATTCCTCTTGGTCTATTTAAATATCTTCTTATGGTTATTTAAAATGTATACACTTATTTGGTTTTATGTTTTGGATTTTAAAATATTGTTAAGAATTTTGATCATTGATAATATAGATGTTGAACAATGATCACATGATTAGTATAAATATAGGGCTTTAACAAATCCAATTTACTCAGACAAAGAAAGAGATGGCCTAATCCAGTAGACTTGCCCCATATGAAGCCCATTTGTCAGAGCTTGGAAAGGATGTTGAGTCATTGGGCTTCGCTCTTGACCAAGAAAAAGCCGAGCTTGAATACGTTAAGCTTGATAGGAACTGCCTATGGGAGAAGTGGAAGTTGATAGAGATTACCACCTGAGCAATGTTATCCGAGCCACCCCAAGAGTCTGTCACCATCGCACACCTTACCCTTCTATATTATGCAGGTGTTATAATGGGTTATGTAACATGACCTTATCACTATGATTATATGCATTATTTTTGTATATAATAAAGAATATGCATTTATTTTATTATTGCTACATTGTAAATAGTTTTTAAAGCACAAATAGTATTTTTAGTTAATATTCAACTAAGGAATCTATTTTGGTAAATTAATGGATTTTTGAATTAAATAATTTTTTAATAAAATATTATTACTAAATTAATTTTTATTAAGTATAAATTATCATATAATTTTTATGAATACAATTGTAATTTTTATTAATGTTTGAAAGATTTTTTTGTCAAAACCCATGAATTTTCAATAAATGTCGGTTTTTATTTTAAAAGTAAAAATTCAGATATTTAGAAAATTATTTGTATAAAATTAATATTATTTTTGTAATCAGGTTATCAAAATCATCCAATGGTTGATTTTTCATAATTTTCTAAGACAGTCAAATTTTTGGGTAAAAATTAAATATCGTTTAAATATATAATGTGTTTTATGACATCATAATGACCCAATATTGATGTAATAAAATACTATAAACATTATTTTCAGCTAATATATGTTTTAAAATTAAAATAATGTGATTTTAGTATTGTTTGATTTATTTTACAAAGCTTTAGTGGACCCTCCAAGACTTATAAAACATTTTAGCTTTTTAAATTGTTTTCCTTGAGAGTGTGACTCACCTCCACATAAGCAACCATATTATTTTAAGAAGTTATTCAATTTTCCTTATATAATATATTTTTTCAATCCCATTTGGAAAAAACCATGAGCAAAAACCATGGGCTGGTTTGTGGTTTGGATTAGTTTAATGTGTGGTGACCCAAACCAAAATAATAAAGAATTTCCTCTCCTTTCCTATATAAACCCACCCAAGCTCCCACTTACTATTCACTCAAAGCCTTTGGATTTCGTCCAACCTCTACCCTACTCTATCTAAAATCCTCCCAAGTCACTCCAAGCTCCCAAGAAGTCTCTCTCAAGCCCCTCCCAAGCCTTTGAGATCACACTTCCAAGTAAGGGATTCTCACTTTCCTTATTTATGTCCAAGTTTCCTTATATTGTTATGCCCTTTTATTTTCAATTATAAATGTTGGGGTATGATTTTTCACCCCCCCCCCCCATAATTACCTATTCATTTTTGAATAATTAGAGATCCCCTTTCTCTCTCATTAATGCCTCCCATATACACTCGTTACCAAGCCAAAATTCCATAAGGAATTTTTCTCTCCTCATTTACAGTCAAGAAATTATTTTGTATTACATATCTAAATTATATTAAATTTGTTGGGAAATTTATCTATATGACCCCCTTACTATCCATTTTATGTACATATGATGAGAAATTCATTTCTCTCTCATCAACCATTTTTATGAATTCTTATGTCACGTCATTATTCTGTTGAAATTGCACTGTGTTTTTCCAAGCCAAGATCATTGTGTAGGGAATACCATACCCATGTCTCTATCAAGGGTATTCACCTTTATTAACATATACATATTGAATGGTAATTTCATGTATTTATTCTACATTACTTAATCATGCAATAACTTATGATGTTGATTGATTCTATGTTATATGATCCATGTGGCACACTTATGCATGAAATGAAATGTTTAAAAAGGGTGTTCCCTGATAGTGCTCCAATGTGTTGGGTAAAGATTAGTATCATGATACGTCAAGTGAAATAAGGGTTTATTCATGCTAATTAAAGTGAAATGAGGGTTTACTTATGCTCCATGTGCAATGATCCTTGTCTCATTCTAATACCATGTTAAGTGTTGTTGCCACATTTCTATGTTATGATAATCATGTTATATCATGCCTTTATGTTTATGCTTTTATTTTGCTCCATTGATATTCCTATTAACTAACATGTATTTTAATCTTCATGTTATTCTTTGTTTACTCCCTTACTGAGCTTTATATCTCACCCTTTTCTTATGCATTTCCTCAGGTTATCCCATGCAATGCTAAGTACGAGGGAATATAGTGGTCATGTAAAGGAAGTTTTCAATAAGATGTTTCATTTTATGTTTTAAGTTGTTATGTAATGTTCCTAATCCCCAAATACACTAGACCTCTTGATCTTCTATATTGTATCAAGTGATGGTTTTATGTAATAAATTATGTTAAGTGAGTAATAAAGAGCAGGGTTGTCATACATATGGTCAGAATCTTTTGAGGTAGCTTTTCAATAATTAAACGGAAGACTAAATTCAGTACTGATCTTAATTCTTCTAGAGTTGGGAAGAAGCTATACTATTTACTATGATGCTTTAAGAATATTTCTTAGAGCGGTTATGATTTAGGTTGATCAGGTTGTAGAATATGGGTCCTTCCTGCTGAAACCTCATGATCATAAATACCCTATACATGACCTCAAGCTAGTGGTCATGGTTCATACTTTACTCTATTAGAGGAATTATCTTTTGGTTGAGTGGTTCATTGTTTAAAAGGACCATAAAAGTATCAAAAACATCTCAACATAGTGTGACTTGAATATGAGGTAGTGAATGTTGTTTGAATACCTATAGTTGTTTTATTTTTTGCTTGCTTATACACCCAGAAAGGGTAATGCAGTGGATGACGCCTTGAGTCGGAATACTTAGACATAGGCCATCCAAGAGGCCACTAGTGAGTGATAGCTGGTGGCCTTGTTTTCTGAGATGCACCTAGAGGTTTAAGAATAGCATGGATATCTTATTTTATAATTTCTAGTAGTGAAACCTTATCTTTTAAAGAGGTTTAGGATGAGATAGATATCTTATTATGAGGGCCTTGTCCTGAGGGAGAGTGTCTCAGGTGAGATCCCACAAACTAGTTGGGTTGTTGACAAGAATGAGATCCTACTCTTCCGTGGTCATGTGTGGGTGCCTATTAACATATAGGGAAAGTTAATGTGGGAATATCATACCTCTATTTAGTTAGTTCACCCTATAAATACCATGATGTATGGATACATAGGCCATCGATATTGGTGTCCAGGTATGAAGAGGTATATTATAGGTTTCATCATGATGTGTTCCACCTATTAGAAGGTGAACACAGAGCACCAGTGACCTACTGGAAATTTATAGCTTCTATACATTCCTAAGTTTAAATGGAATAATGTCACTATGTATTTCATGATGGGATTGTTGAGATCCCCTTGAGGTAGTAATACGATATGAGTGATCGTCAACAAGTTGACCAAGGCCACACACTTCCTACCAATTTGGGAAACTTTCTTAGTTGATGAGCTTGGGAGGCTTTATATCCAAGAAATTGTGAAGATTCATGGTTTTACCTATTAAATCATATCAAACCAAGACTCCTGGTTTACATCATGGTTCTAGAAGGGGTTGTAGAAGGCACTAGGTTCACAGGTGATCTTGAGTATAGTATATCACCCTTAGACCAACATGAAACCCAAGTGGATGATACAATTATTATAGTACATGATCTTGGCATGCATTCTTGATTTTAGAGGTGCATGAGATAAATATATACCTCAAATAGAGTTTTATGACAATAACACAATTTAGTAAATGATTTGGATGGCTTCCTATGAGAACATTTATGATAGTTCATGTTATTAACCTCTATTCTAGTTAGAGGTAAGTGAGGTAGCATTACTAGGTCCTCATCTCATTTAGGAGACTTTAGAGAAAGTACAGCTGGTTTAGAAGCATATGGTTATAGCTCAGTCCAAGCAGAATTCTTATACAAATCATCATCATAGACCTCTAGAGTTTGAGGTGGGACATCGGTTCTTTCTATGAGTTTCACCTAGATTGGGTCATAGATGGAACTAGAGATAGTAATATATATCACCTCATTACGTAATCCCTTTTGTGATCATGGATAGATTCGGGTTGGAATCCTATCTATTTTAGTTACCTTAGAGGTACCATACCATTCATGATGTCTTCCACATATCATAGCTTCAACATTATCATGTTGACCCATATCATTCATTTAACCCTGAGTATATTGAGCTGGAGGTAGACGCATCCTTTGATAAGCATCCAATACATATCATTGACTGAAGCACAATGGCTCTTCGAGGTAGGTCAGTTCCACTGGCATGGGTTATTTAGGAGCATGTCCATGTATAAGATGAGACCTAGGAGTGAGAGAATGGTGTACATGCTTAATGGATGAAACTTTTCTCAAACGATGCCTTATAACCCTTAGAAGGAAAAATCAGGGATGAATTGTTTTAATAAGAGTAGGTTATAATGTCCTGGATTTTCAGATAGGTATACTTTATTTTAGTTTTGGGTAAACCTGGAAACCACACCTAAAGGTTGTTTGGTTTGTTTTTGGAAAGGAGGTTTCAGGATTGATGAAATTGGGTTGTAGACTAAATGCACTATATGTATCAAAATACACAATGTTTAGTGAATACAGGATGTGTATTTGGCTATCAAGACCCCATTCACATCATGTATATTTTTTCCTTGGGATGGAAAGTTCAAGCATTACATGCCATGTAATAAAATTACATGTCGTATAAATGCCAGGAGTAGTTTTTAAAAAAAGAGTACAGATTCACTTTTTGAAAAAGTATCATTCTTTCTCTTTCATAGAAAGAACAGTGCATAAGAGATCCTCCCCACTCTTAACCTATTTTCCACAGAACTCCTCCATCTGAGCTCTGTTTTCTTTTACATCAGTCACATTATATCTACAAAGATAATATCTCTATTACTCTTCCTTCCTTTTATCATTTTTATTTTCATCTTTTGTGTTATTTTGGTGAAAGCTGATTTGCCCAATTTTTAGATCATTTGACGATTTTTCTAATATCTCCTATTCTAACTCAAATCAAAGGATGGAAACAGATGAGTAGTTGTCTAAGAACCTAAGGTAGGTGGTATAGATTATTTACCTATGTTTAGTTTCTTTTATATCATCCATTGTTGTGTCATGCACTATACCTTTCTAGTGATGCCTCTAAAATGTCTAATAAATTAAATTATAAGGTTTTACATGAACTTTATAGTCCTAGCTAGTTTCTAATCAACAAATTGGTTGATTACCTTGACTTAAGCCACCCCAATGGGTGTTCCTTCCTTTAAAGTCCTATTTTCTCTTTCTATAAATTGTTAAATCACCTTTTAGGTGTGTTTACATTATAATAAATACTTTGAAATAATGAATTGAGTTAATAGAAATGGTATTCCATAAGTTATATCCCTACACTTCATGCCATAATTAAATTTTTGATTAAATGAGTTATACTTATGCTTAATTCCATAGCTAGTGCTCCTCCCCACACCTAACCTAGGTTCCACCATAACTCCTCTATTTGAGCTCAATTTGCTTCACCGTCAGTCATGATAAATCCACAATGGTAAGATATATATTTTTATTCCTTCCCTCTATCAGTTGTCTTACAATGTTTTCATTATTTTGGTGTAATATTATTTTCCTGATTTTTAGGGCATTTGATGATTCTTCTAATATCTCTCACTATATCATAAATCAAAGGTCATAAATGGATGAGTTTTCATCTTAGAACCTAACATAGTTGGTCTAGATTCTTTCCCTAAGTTTTGTTTCTTTTATGTCATGTGTCATTGTGCCATGAACCAAACATTTCCAGTGACGCCTCTAAAATGTCTAATAAATTAAATTATATGGGTTTTCATGACCTTTAGGGTCCTAACTAGTAGAAAATAAACACTTTAGTTGATTTCCCTTACTTAATCCACCCCAATGGGTGTACCTTACTTTAAATTCTTAATTTCCCATGCCATAAATTGTTAAATCACCTTTGAGGTGTTTTTACCTTGTAATAAATTATTTTAAATAATGAATTGAGTTAAGATAAATGACAGACCATGAGTTAGGACCCTACACTTCATTCCATAATTAAATTATTGATTAAATGAGTTGAACCTATTCAAAATGCCATAGATAGACTTAAAATAAATTAATTTATTTGGATAATTTGAACTAGTATAAATGCAACATCATGATAAATGGTTTAAGACCATGATGAATGGGCCATACCCCTATGTCAGGCTGAGAGATATACTCGGGATTACATTTATGGATCACTGTGGATGGGATCATCATGCTTTATAAATATAATTTTTTGATGATTGGTTATAAACCAGGAGTGATACTAGGTATTCCTTGGATGGGCTCATTGTGTGTTTTATCTACCTCTATGTGAGTGATACTGGTTCTCTAGGGGAGACATCATGGACAAACTTGGTGGATAGATGGTTACACTAGGTCACGAGTGATACTCGGTCCCCTATGTGAGATACCATGGATAGAAATGGAGGCTTGGTTCTACCTTTATACCATTCCAGGGGTGATACTTGGGATTCCATTTATCGATCACCTTGGATAAACTCCTAAAATGTTGAGAATTTATTATGATCTGGGTGCAATACTTGGTTTCCTTGATATGGTTCACCTTATAAAGGACTAGGGTGTTTATAAATTAAATTCAAGAGATACCTTTTATATAAAATCAAGAAATCCAAGTCATTCAATTAGATTACATGTCCACCAAGCCAAATCACATGCTTGATCATGAACCTAATCTTGATACTTTATTTATAATTTCCCTTTATACATTATATCTTACTTTCATAGGTCACCTCATTCAAAGGCATTTATCTTTGGGACAAAGCATATAGTATCTTTCAGGTGTCCCATGAGGAACCTGGTCCAATGTATTTGATTTTTGTATTACTTTGAATCTATTATTATTGGCACACAACTCATTTTATATGTACTGACTGCATTGATCTAGAAATTATTGGTGGTGTCCTACTGAGTATATATCACACCTTGCTTGGGCCTCCCTTAGTACTTAAGAAGACTTTATAATTTCAAGTGTGGATAAAGAGAATCATCCATCTTCTAATGTTTAATTTCTAGTTCTAGGTTAGATTATGAGAGCAGAGTACCGAGCCTATGCTCATGATTCTAGTAGTAGCAGCTCTTTGGAATTTTTTTATTTTTTGTATAGTATATATTATATGCTTATTTACCATTTATCTCATTTAAATGATTTTTTATAACTACATGAAATGATCATCATCGTCATTTTGTATCTATTTATTATTCATATTTTTCATGGTTATTTATATTGGACGATTTACTATTCTTATTTTGTTGCTTTTTATTTATTATTATTTCCAGTGCTTATCTATATTGACTAATTTTTTGTTATAATTTGATATATTAGGGAATAGTATCCCCCACAGACACAACCTAGTCCCTCTCTTCTAGTTAGAAGCCTCTAGCATATGGGTGGTGTGCTTAAGTTCATGTAGTTGACTATCTCGGGGCACCACTAACTGGAATTCGGGGTGGGATGCTGCACAAATCCAACTAAAAAAGAAATATTTGGTTTTGTACATGTCATCACATACATCAAACTTCTAACTATTGAATCATGTGGAACTTTCTCTATGTATATAACCTCATCTTCTATTGAAGGTACTTATACCTTTGATAACTTAGAGTTCCCAATAAGGGGATATCTAACAGATTTATATCAATTCATTCCAAATTTATCCTTGATATTTCAGATGTAATCCTTCTAGGATAACACCATAGTAATGAATTTATGATCCCACTTTATGTCTATCCCTGTGATTCTCTTATCTTGACCAATATCCTTCATTTAAAACTTACTCTTTGGATCTTAAATTCATTGAATCACTAAACCAGTTGACAATATGTCATTCACATAGAGTGTGAGTATAATATAAGACCCATCATTACATAAATTTTGAAAATAGTGATGATCATAGTTTATCTTTATGAAACCTTTTTCAGTTACGAAAGCATCAAAATTCTTATTCCATTTTCCAGGTGTTTATTTTAAACCATAGATATTTTGATTCAATTTATAAGCAAGGCCATCCTTAAAAAATTCTTTAAACCCCTTGGGATAATTTATGTAGATAACCTTATCTAAATTACCATGATGAAAGGAAATCATCACATCTATCTATTCCAAGTGTAAAATATAGAAAGTAATAATTCTAAGCACCATTAAGGTGGTAGTATGCGTAAATACTAGTGAAATGTTTTCCAAGAAATTGAATGATTTATTCTTGTTGGAATTATTTCACCAAAAACCATTACTTATATCTTCTACTTCCATTATCCTCTTATTTAAAATTTTAAAAACAATTTTTATCCATTACTCATCTCCCCTTTAGTGGTTTAGTCATCTCCCAATTTTCGT
Source organism: Viscum album (assembly GCA_963277665.1). NCBI lineage: Eukaryota > Viridiplantae > Streptophyta > Magnoliopsida > Santalales > Viscaceae > Viscum > Viscum album. The sequence continues at coordinate 1,407,515,912 of OY728166.1, read as the reverse complement.
TGAACATTAAGGAATTCATTTCTTCTTCCATGAATGACTCCCACTACTTGGAGTTACCAAGTGTGGCTGATTATTTTTGGAATTTGGGTTCCACATCATCTATTAGAAGTATGAAGCTTATTTCAACACATTATCATTGTACCGATTGTCTAACTCTATATGATCTTCTTAAATAAGTTTCTATATTTTTTGTTCTTAAATTTCTAATGCTTGAACTTCTGGTGCCCTTGTTATTGATTTCTTTACTACTTAACCTTTCCCTAAAACTTTTACAATTTTTAATAATTTTGTAACATTTTTCACTGGTTGAATTTCCAATTCATTGGTGATAAAATATAGTATCACCTGTATTTCAAAATTTATAATTTTTTCACCTAAACCAACTTATACTTAAATATTTAACCTTTTTTAATCAACTTTTTATTCAAACAAGTTTTTAACTTTCCATATGATCTTCTCATTGAATATTACATCATGACTTTTGATGATATTATATTTATCATCACTCCAAATTTGGTAACGAAATTATTCATTTATATAGACTATATGAAAATAGAATTTGTACTTTAGCTCCAATTTATCTTTATCCCTCACATCAAAAAGAGATTAAGAAATGCTATTGAAGATTTTGAGGTGTGAAACTTCTAGTATTTTATCATTCCATAACTCTTCTGGTGGACTTTTTCCCACTATAGATGTTAGACTTATGTTGATAAATAATGTTTTCATGTTGATTTCTTCTACCTAGATTCCCTTGTGCATAATGGAATACACATACATAAATTTTTCCATCTCTGTCAAAGTTTGGTTCATCCTATCTACCACTTCATTTTATTATGAACTTATGGGTATTATTATCTCAATCTTGATACCATTTTTCCAGTATAAGTTCTAGAAATTTATACCATTATATTCACCACCATTTTCAAATCTAAGACACTTTGATTTCTGACCAATTTTCAACTCCACCATGGATCTCCATAGAATAAATGAATCAGACACATCAAATTTATTTTTAAGAAAATAAACTCATACCTTCTTCATGTAATCATAAATAAATGTGATCAAGTATCATGATCCTATGTGAGATTAAACTAAGGTATCTACCTAGAAATTCTTGTGAACTAACTTCCACTTCTAGGATTTGGGCTTCCAATAATTCAAATTTAATGAAACCCTCTCTTCCTTTCCAATAACACAACTCTCACGACTTCTAATAGTTTTATGATCAAGATTTATAATTAACTTCCCTACTAGATTCTTCATGTTATTTTCACTGAGGTAACATATTCTATAATAAAATACCTCAAAGTTTTCAGAGGATGAAATTCCAACCATCTCACTCCCATATGAACTTTATATTAGATAAAAGGTCTTATACTTTACTCCCCACACCACAACCGTCAATCTCTAAGTCACCTTCCAAACTCCATTATTGAAAGTTGTATTGAAGCCTCCATCATCTAACTACCCCCCTAAACTAAGATTCCTTTTAAGACTTGGTATGCGTCTCACTCCCTTTAGTGGAACATTAATCCCATTCTGTATCCAAATATTTACATCTTCATTTCTGATCATGTATAAAGGTTTATCATCTCCTAGAAATATTTTAACAAATCTTACAAATATATAGCTTTCCATGAATCCATGATCAATCATTAAGTGGAAGGATACACTATAGTTAACAAACCATGATTTCACCAGATTGTGAATAGTGAGTAGTAGATCACTACCATATTCTATTGTGTTAATGGATTATTAACTTTTGATAGTCATTCTTCTAGTTCCTTCCTTATGACTTCTATAATTCCTCTGGAGATATCCTTACTGCAATGCCAACAGGTAAGACCTGGACTATTTTAATTTCCATGAATCCTCTATCTAGTTGTTGATGATTCTTCCAATGAGTTTATTGTCCCCTTCCATTAGTATTCAACATGATACTATAAGGTACTTGAACCTCTTTTCTCCTAATATCCTCATTGAGGATCAAATTCCAAACATCCAAAAACACTTGAATATTATTTCTACAAGAATTAATTAACACTATAGCCATTCCTACCATGATTTTGATAAAGATAAAAGTGGTCGAATATCCTAGACATCATCCATGAAAGTTACTTTCACTAACTTGAGTTTACTTCTAATCATGTTAAATTTATTCACATGATTAACCAATGATAATCCTTCTGAAACCCACAAGTTAAATAAATTATTCATTAATAACACTTAGTTTAAGTCTATTGGTTTTTTTATAAATCTCTAATAATCCATCCATAAGTACATTTCTAGTCTTCTTCTCATAGATATTGAAGGACGCATTTTGTGCCAATGTCATACTCACCAAGCCTAATGTTTTCTTATCTAAGTTTTCTCATTCTTCTTTCTCTATATTATCAGGTTTCTCACCAAATAGAAGTTCCAAATTATATATAGACGAGATAGTCTTCAATTTTCATCTTTCAAAAACTAAATACAGTTCTATTGAACTAACTGATTTGATCATTTCATTCTTACATTTAAATATCCCTCAATGATAGTATAACCAAATGAAATCAATATAAATATAAGGAAAGTGGTAATTTTACTTGATTTTATGATTGTGTCAAACCAATTACCCTTTGATACCAATTATTGAGTAATGAGGTCCATAAAACCCCAATACAAACATAAGATAGTTTAAACTCAAGTTCACCAAAAATTTGTATCCACCAGTAGTTCAACGATGTGGAAAACAAACTATTGGTTCTTCTTTTTAGTCTTGAAGTATCATAATTAGGAATTACTATTTCACCCTAATCATTTCTTCATATAATAACTATTAAAATACTCTAAATCACATCAAAATAAGATAAATAAGAAAAATAAATAGACACATAAGATTTTACATGGTTCATACTTTCATCCCATGTCTACAAGAGAACACAAAAAACCCCTTGTATTACCAGAATTACAAGAATTACAAATACTATCATTAAAGATATAACATTACACTTTTTTATAGTTTAGTATATAATAGTATAGTAGAGTTGTTTTAATCACTAGTTGGTCCCACTTCCCTTTTATATAGGTTCATTATCGATCAAACAGGTTACACCTTCATCAAAAATTTGTGATCAATTATTTGTTGACTATATCATTCAACTAAAGTTTCCACATACTAATCCATCTAATTCATTAAAATTTTCATAAACTCATTCAAAAAATGTAGACTAGTCCACATAACCATTGAAAGTATGAAAAATTCTGGTAAGCTTGCCCGTATGATGAAGATTCTTGCTACAACTACTCCAAAAAGTATGATACAAACTACTAGAGTATAAATTTATAATGAGTGAACTTTTAGTGATTTGAATAAGATTTAAAATACCAATAATTAAAACTTACAAGGTTTTGGAAACTCAAAGAGCTATATTGAGAGAGGATTATCAATCTTTTAATATTTTTCATAGTGAAATAGTAACTCAAATGCATCAATGTTTTATGATTATTATAAATAGTTTACAGTCTTTAGGTGATAAAGAGTTATCATAAGATCAACTTATTAAAAATATTATTGATATAATTCTGAAGGAGTAATAATTAAAGATAAAATCTATCGATGTCACTAAACACTTTAATAAGTTAATTCTATATGACTTGATTGAAAGATTAATGAAATATGAAAGTATATTCAACAAGGGTGTTTATAAATATAAAATGACTAATGTAGCAGCATTTTATTCTACTTCATGTAATTTTACTTCTAGTAATTTTAATTCTTGTACTAATATTTATAAATATCATGTTTTGGAAAGTAAATATATAAATTTATATTGAATTAGTTAAAATAACTATGACAATGAACTTTCAAAAATTGCAAGGAGAATAAATAATCCTATCATTAAGATAAATATTGAGATTACTTATCAGAAAAATAGTAAATACATATACGATAAGAAGGAATTATTAGATATGATTTTATATGAATGTAAGAATTCAATTCATATTAGACCATATTTTCCTAAATTTAAGAATAAGGATAGAAATTTAAGAATATATTTTAAGAGTAAAATACAATAAAAGTTTCAAATCTTTAGAAAATTAGAGTAACCGTGAATCTGACATGTATGCTTATAGTTAATTGAATGATAGTGTCAGTGAAATCCAGAAAATAGTTGAATTATATTCAAATATTTTTAAGAGTTAAAAATGTTACATGGATAAGGTTACTTCTAAATCTCTGAAAAAAATAATTTTATATTCAAAAAAATTATAAATCTCAAGACAATAATTCAACTTCATAAAATTATAAAAAAGATAATCCATATGAATATGAAAAAGTTATCCATCATATGATAAGGAAGTTTTACCTACTTTGGTTTAAATGTCTAGATATGTAACTCTTATGGAAAATAAAAATAATAAATAGAACAATTCCTATGATTTTTCTAAATCAAAGCTTATTAAGGAAAATAAAATAATTTCAAAAACAATTAATTAAATTTCAAAACATTTTTATGAATTGTATTTAAAAACTAATTCAATTATGAATTCTATTAATCCAAAACTAGATGATTAGAATTTAGATGATCAAAATTTGGTTGTAAAAATTAAATCATAAGTTTTCAATTTGAAGAAAATTTTATCTATAATTACTTCTATAAAATAGAATTTTGATAATATATATAAACAAATAAAACATTCAAGAACATCTAATGGAATAATTTTTACTTCTAATAAATTTCATTTTCAATCAAATTATTTTATATTTAAAATTGAAACCTTTTTCACTAAATTAAAAAGTGAGGGTCATTAGAATAAATTTAATCTTTAAAAAAAGTTAAATCTTTAGGTTTTAATAAAGCTTTTATATTTTAAGAACTAGTAGATTCATAACATAGAATAGTAGGGAATATTTGGGTTCCTAAAATGTTGTTTTCTAACATAACTAGTCCCAATAAAGTTTGAGTATCAAGAACTTAGTTTTATCTTTTTCAAGAAAATAGGTTAAGTATTAGAAACCAAGATGAATGGTACAATGAATTAAGTTTTTCTTAACACATGGTTGGATACAGGTCTAATTTCAATAATTTTAAAAAGTAAAACAGAGGATGAGTCACATTTGGAGACAATTCGTAGGGTGAAATCATCAGTATCAGTTATGTGTCATATCTCGAAAAAAAATTAATTTCAAATGTTTTATATGTTTTAGGAATTAATCACAAACTTATCAGAAATAGTAAATTATCTAAAGATAGTTATCTTGTGGCATTTATAAATGATAAATTTATTGTCCAATGTTTAGAAGTTACGTTCATTATATCTTCCAATAAACATGAGAATGTATACAATCTTAACTTAGAAGACTTAATTCATTGTAATTTACCATGTTTAAGTGAAACTTGAGATTTATCTTAGTCAAGTAATAGAATATTGGGTCACTATAACTTTTAAACTTTATAAAAACTTTCTAGGAAAGGACATGTTAGAGATCTACCAGAACATAAGTTTAAATCTACCATAGTTTGTGATCCTTGTCATTTTGGTAAGTAATATAAGTATAGTTTTAAGTCTAACAATGAAGTCTCAATTTTTTAAGCTTCAAATTTAATTCACATGTATTTAATTGGTCTTAAACAAACTACAAGTATTGGGGGAAAACACTATGTGTATATCTTGGTTTATGATTACAATAAATTTACTTGGGTTTATTTTATCACATGAAAATATGAATATCTTAATCATGTTAGAAAAATTGTGATTTTGTTAACAATGAGAAAAATATAATTTTGATTACTATTTTTAGTGATCATAGTGGTGAGTTTTTGAACTCTTATTTTGAAACTTTTTGTAGTAAAAAGGTATTACTCATAAATTTTTGTTAGTAAGAACTCCACAAAAAAGTGGTTTAGTTGAATGAAGAAATATAATTCTTAAAGAAATTATTTAAAATTTTCTAAGTGATTATTCTTTTTCTAGAAATTTTTGGGTTGAGTTTGTGAGTGTAAATTTTTGTATTATAAATCTAGTTTTAGTCATACTATTTCTTAATAAAACTCCTTTTGAGTTTTCAACCAGAACAAATCCAAAACATTCTTAATTTAGAGTCTTTGGGTTCAAAGGTATTCATCCTGAATAATAATGATAGACTTTATAAATTTGATTCTAATACTGATAAATGAGTTTTGTTTCTTACTCTATAACTAATAAATCTTATAATTTTTTAATAAAATAACAAATGTTGTTTAAGAAAAGATTCATGTAAATTTTGATGACTCTAGCCCTTTAATTTTTTATAAAAATTCCAGAAATTCATCCTCTAGATGATATTTCCAAAAATAGTTATATTAGTTTACAAAAATTTAATCAAAAACTATTGATAGTGAATCCTCTAGAATTTAGATCATTATATTTTCAATATTTATAAATCACTTTAATGGGGGGTTTACATCTGAAATTTGATGATCAACTTACCGCATTACCTAAAAAACAATTGATCTTAAGGACATATCCTACCAATAATATTATTAGTGGTCTAACTCAATCGGTTAAAACTAGAAATTCATTAAGAAATCAATGTTACCATCATGAATTCTTATCACAATTATAACCTAAAATGGTTGATAATTCCTTAGGTAATGAAATTCGGATATGGGATATTAAATAAGATCTTAATAAATTTTAAAGGAATCAATTTTAGACCTTAGTTGAATGACCTAAAGATTTTTTAGTAATTGGAGTAAAAATATTTTTCAGAAAAAAAATTTAATGAAAATTAAACTATTATTATGATTAAATAGAGACTTATTGTTAAGGGTTATTTTCAAGAAGAATGCATAGACTATGATGATATTTTTTCACAAGTAGAAATATTAGAATCTATCTAAATACTACTAGCCTTTATAGTACATTTGAATTTTTATTTATTTAAAATGGATTTTAAAAGTAATTTTCTTAATGGATAGGTTTAATAGGAATTTAATGATGAAAAACCTCTACGTTCAAAACATACTAAATTTATAAAAATGTTTATAAACTTACAAAATAATTATATAGACTTAAACAATCACCAAGAGCCTTGTATAATAGACTTACTAGATATTTACTTCAAAATAATTTTGTTAAAGGAATTTTTTATCTAAATATTAATTAATAAAGTTTTTAAAGACACCATAAGAGTAAAAATATATGTCGATAACATTTTTTTGGTTCAACTCATAAAATTATTTCTGATAGTTTTTTTAAATTTATAAAAAATATGAATTTGAAATGACTGTAATGGGTGAACTCAACTATTTCCTTGGTTTTAAAATCTCTCAAAAATTGGAAGGAAATATATAAACTCAGTATCAATATATCAAAGACTTATTAAAATGTTTTTTTTCAATTCATCAGGTATAAGTACTTTAGTAGTGACTTTTATTAAACTTTATCTCGATGAATTCAATGAAATGGTATATCAAAAACTTTATAAGATTATGATTTGAAGTTTAAAATATCTAATATCAATTTAACATTATTATTTTTAGTATTTTTATGATTGATATTCCAAGAAAATTTGAAGTAATCACATTTAAAATCAATAAAAACATTTTCTATTACTTGAAAGGAATTCAAATTTTAGTTTATTTTATTCTTTCATAAATGATTCCATTCTTAAAAGATACTCAGATTCAGACTTTGGAGGTTGTATATTAGATAAAAAAATTACTTCTATAATATGTCACTTCTTAAGAGAAGTTTTAGTTTCTTGGTCTATCAAGAAGAAACACTTGGTTTCTCTTTCCACTATTGAAGCTGAATATGTGGAAATTTTTTGTGCTTGATTTTTGTGGATGTAGCACACACTCATGGATTTTAGTTTTAGTTTCACTCTAACTCTAATTATTTGTGAGAATACTAGTTTCATATCCTTATATAAGAATCCAAAACATCACTCACAATCAAATCACATAGATGTTACTCACATTTTTCTTAAAGATCACACAAAAAATGAGATATTATTCTTGAATTTATCATAAATAAAAATCAGATCACTTATATTTTTATAAGGATTTTAACTTCTGAGAGATTAAAATATATTAAATAGATATTTTTAATGATTTTTTTAAATTTATATTGAATTCACTTCTTATTTAACAAATCTTATAACATTGAAAAACTCCTCAAAAAATAGGGTGCACGTTTTTTCCTCATATTTTCATTTTTAATTTAATTTTTTTTACATAAAATATTTATTTCATTTACACTATATTTATATAAAAGATTGGAAATTTTAAATTGAATAATTTTTTAGACCCATCCTCTATAGAGTAAGATCATTCAATATAATAGGAAGATAATTTCTAAGAGGTTTAATTTATTCAAATTGCATCTTTTACTATCTTTATCTCAATTTTTTTACCCATGCATATTTTTTTAATAAAGGGAGAGGATATTTTTTCCTTTCGGAAAAACGTTTGGGGGAGATAAAAATTTTGGGGGAGTCTGTTAAAAGTATTTTCTTTTGAAAAATTCACAAATTGTGGGGGTTTATTTTTTTCTTTTTGAAAATCATAAGGGGGTTTTATAAAAAATGATAAAGTTAAAGTTAGTTGGAAATTTGATCTTATATTTTTCTTATGACTAATAAGATTATTTTATTTTATTTTAAACAAAAGAAGGATAAATTCATAGGGACTCTTCTTGAAAATTCAATTGAATTTTTTTTAATTTTACATACATGTTTTTTTCTTTTCAAAGGGGTGATTAAGATACAATGCATCACTTTATTTGTTTTTATAAATCACAATAATATTCATATGAACTTTATTTAACTAAATATTTGTGTTGGTTGTTATGGATATGAAGAAAAATTTTCTAGTAACTAAAATACCAGAGAACTGAATAAAGTTTGTAAACATATGGTAATATGAACTTTCCTATCATATTACATTCACTGGATTCTATAAAACTATATTGGTTCTCTATTAAATCATTAATATATGAAGAAGCATTAAAATTTCAATAGAAGATAATGAATGTTTCACCGATACAGTTACAGCCAACTCTGAGATTTATGGAATTTGGCTGTTGAAGCTTGTCACAACTAAGGTTCCCCAGACTCGCACACCCAAGTCCGATGATAAAAAAATTATTTAAACACTATCTTTAATACCATGTAAGATCTATCAAACTAAAATTATATATATTTCAATAATTTAAACATTACATCTCATAATAATCGCACAATTCCAAGAATGAAATATTTAGTGTCTATAAGGATCAACTACATAAGAAACTTATTTTAAATTACTTGTGGACATTTATCCATAATCAAACCACAATAGACCCCCTTATAGACTTTTCATAGGTTATACTCATGTTCATAACTTGGGTAATAGAAATATTAACAAAGGGTGAGATCAAATGCTCAATAAGGGAAAAACTTATCAACATATCATCAAATGAAATGAAATGTAGTCTTAAATGATCAAACATATTCCATGACATGGGAGTGTGGAAACATGGAATAATAAATATGATCCATGGTATCATAACATAATCATATAACATAGAAATGTGGCATAAGATAATTCATAGGAAACCATAACCTAGTAGAGTAGAAAATGTTAATAGATTCCCATAACATAGTGGGTTTTGGATAACAACCTATATACCCTCTTAGGATTGGGATAAAAACCTTTGTTCCCTATTATTCTTGGGCTACTGCCCATTTACCATCTTTTTCTTAGGCTTCTACCTGTGTACACTCTTATTATAGGGCTAACAACTCATGTACCCTCTTGGGATTGGGATCCTACTTGTGTTCCCTCTTGGACTTGGAATACTACCCATGTAACATTTTGTATCTCGTGAGATATAAAACTTCAACTCACTCATTGGAGGGTGATATAGGACCCCACCTATCAATAGAAATTTTCCATACATTTTTGTACCAAGATAACATTAAAACATTCACATTTCAAAAATCACTTAATTAAATCATAGAAAAAAGATAGGTTTTTAATAAAACATTCCAATAATACTTTATAATCTATCCTAAGAAAGAATGTGGATGGTTTTATATGAACATAACTCTAATGAAACAACATGATATTTGAAGGGTACAAACAAAAAAGAAAAATACATTTTCAAAATCATTTGGTAAACTAATTTGAGAAATGATAGGAAATACCCCATTTAATTTAAAAATCATTATATATTCAGTTTATTTTGGAAAATAATTAAATCATGGAAAGTAATATTCATTGAAAAGAATAGTTGTAATGGTTAAAGAATGTGTTCATGTGTAAAAACCTTAAAAATAGATTTTAGAAAAAAAATATCATTACCATAAAAATATGATGTTACGAGACACATTAAAAAGTTGTTTTCAAAAATGTGAATTGAAAACTTTTATTTTTATAAAAGTAGACCTTCAATAATAGAGCCTTGAAAAATATATAATTATTATCTTAGTGAAATGTGGATTAAAAGGTAAAATTAATGATAATGGAATAAAAACCATTTTTATATTTTAAAATAATTCTATTGAAATCCCACATGATAAAAGGGGATAATAAAAAATCCTTTTGAAAAGAGTGGAAGGGAAATATGAAGGTCACATGAGGTAACAAATAATTAGGTTTAAAAATATAAAGGATAACATTATCAGGAATGTAAAATATATAAATATAATAAAAATCATTGTTAAAGATCATAGGAATTATTTTTATCAATGTTATAATTTTATGCAGATAAAATTCATCGAGGATGAAGATTTGAATCAAAATTTTCATTTTCCCTAAATATGAAAATAAAGTTTGATATAAAATATTAGTGTGGAATAAATTGAGAATATAAGTAAAACTTTCATGATGAAACATTATAGCATAGATAAAGGGGGTTTGAGTTAACAAAAAACCCTTATAACTTTGATATCTTTTCAATAGAAAGCCCATAAAAGATAAAATTTGAGATGGATTTGTAAATTAATTTTCATTGAATAAAAATTATGATGATAATATATCTATGGAAAAAAGATACACCACAAAAGTAAAAAAATTATTAATATGAATCATATCTTAATGAATAAGATTGAGATGAAAAAACCCTTACGATGAGTACTAATTCGCTCGGCGCATTCACCTAACTTCATATTTCTTTGGATGTTATCCCTTGGGAAACACCTTAATCCTCCTTAGCTTGGTATTTTCAAAAGACTAAGAATTTTGGTACATAGGGAGAGGTTATATGAGATATTGGGGTAGATTTTTGGTAGATATAAAGCTTTAAAAAGGGTGGGAAAATGTGGTGGAATTGATTTCCATTTATAAGTGAAGAAAATGACACTTTTGTAAATGTCTATTACTTTTTCAATGATAGAATGGAACTATTAAAGTTTTAATGGCTCCAAAAGGGTAAAATAATAAATTTTTTGGTGATATAATTTTGATAAATTATCTACCATTCATTTTTTCAAAATTTTTAAACATGTTTCAAGTTTTTACCACTATATTTTATATTTTATCATTTTAGTTTTTACCTTGGTAACTAATTTTTACCCAGCTAATTTATATTTTATTAAAAATATAAGGTCACCCATATTACTAAATTTTAATTTTCATAACCTAAATTTAATATCCATATAATATAATTCAATTTCTAGATAATATAAAATTAACTATTAAATTAAAACATTTAATATATAGAAAAAATATTTTGTAGAAAAAATATTATTTTCACCATTAAGTGTTTTTAATCATGTATGAAATTAAATACCAATTAAAATAGTGATAATATATTTATATACATGTGTTAAAATAATATCAAATTCATTATATAAAACATATCAATTTAATTTATTACATAAAAATTACACAACATTAATTAAACAATTTGTTGAAAATAACCCTTTCACCATTCTCATGGCCATTAACTTTTATATTAGTAATCATACTTTTATGCCTAAAAATTTAAACTTATTACATAATATGAATATTTTGATTTAAAATGTCAAGACCCATCCCCCAGGGCCCATGGTGTGACTACCCCAAGCCCACCTTACATAGGCCAAGGGTTGGCGACTAGCACCGAAGGTGTATTCCCTAAAACTGGGAAGGCATTGCCTTTATAACCTATAAACTCATGCAGCCAAGAACACAGCAAGATACGAACACAAGTAAACTAAATAGTAAAAAGAGTGTGCACAATAAGAAAAGGGGGCCAGAATACAAGCCCAATTAGAAAGTACAAGAAAATTGGAAAGTACAAGTAAGCTGAACAGCTCCAGTGAACACCCACCAAGGATCCTACCTGAAGGGTAGGTACAGATCTCGAACGGTTGTCTCTGTAGTATGCCTCGTCTAAAGTCCACCTCAGAGATATATTTAATCCCGGTACCCTCGTCCTCAGTCAGCGATGCCCGTCATCTGCACCAAACACAACAAGGTGTGGGCATAGCCCGTGTAGGGGTGAGTATGACGATACTCAGTAGGGACCCCAAGACCCTCAAAGGTCTCACAAAATCCACAAAGGAAAAACCAAAAGGCATGGAATCAACTGAAAACCCTACTTAGGTATATGCCCATACATATACCTAAGTTATCAAGTTTACTCATCTCATTCATGAGGAAACACAAGGCCCAACCCGTTATCCCAAGGCTCAACTGTTCCATGAAGGTAACACCACAAAGGTAAGTACCACAAAGGTAATGACACACAGAAGAATACCACGAAGGTATCACAATGAAGGTAAGTACCACAAAGGTACGCCGCACAGAAGAATACCACTAAGGTATCACCATAAAGGTAAAAACCACAAAGGTACACCACATAGAAGAATACCACAAAGGTAAGAACTCAGCTCACACATGGTATAACTTAGGTAAGGTAGTAAAGATGATTAGATGTAACTACTAAATCATCTTACTCTGTTAAGAGGCAAACCCATGAAGGATCCTAAATCTTTAGACCCATGTAAGATCCTCGTACAGCAGACCCATAGAGGATCCTATAGTAATCCCATATGGATTCCTAGAGCAGATCCAAGTGATACTCTCGAACACAGACCCAAGAGGATCCCAAAGCAAAAACCCACATAGGATCCCAAAGTATAGACCCACATAGGATCTCAAAGCACAAACCCCATAGGATCCTTTCTCATGTTACAACCAGCTATAGGGTTCCTGCACTAAGCTAGCTTGATTTTGGGAGGGTACACTCCTCAATCCACAGGTCGAATACCTCAACTACCAAGAAGTCCCATGATCAAGTATCCTAAAGGACCACCATGTGATAGGGGTATCAAAGCAATAAAAAGTACGTCAATCGGACGCCCGATCTGTAATTTATTTTCCTTTTAGTTATGAGGGCCCGATTAGATTCATGTTTGATCCAACCCGGCCATACCCCGGCTTTATCCAAAATCAATTGGGGTATACCAAAAGGACCTTCTTGATCCAAGGTTTTTGGTGCTACAGACGGTTCGTCAAACGGACGCCCGTAGCTCAAGATATGGTCGAAAGAGTGAAAAGGGTTAAAGTTGGTCCGGGTCCGGTCCGACCTGGGTCTGGACCTAGGTTGGGCCTGACCCATGGGATCTGACCCGGCCTAGCCCGCTGGGTTCAGCCTAGCTATTGGGTCAGGCCCGGCCCGCGGAGTTGCCCGCTGGAAGGCCCGCACTGGGCGGCCCGCTGGGTGGCCCCGGCTGGCCGGATGGCCAGCCTCTCCTCCATGCGGCGAAGTCACACGCTGCGCCATCTTTGGCGGCTAGCGGTGATTCGGCCACCCTCTCCTCGCCATTGTAGCCTTACGTCGTGGACCTTCTCCGACAAGCGGCACGGATGCACATCGCAGCCCCTTCGTATGGCTGACTGCCGCCGGCCTCCACCCTTACTCTGTCGTGGCTGACGGGCCGCAGCCCTTCTCCAGCAGTGCGGTCACGCCTCCACCTTCATCGCGGCCATCCAGAGTGCCGATCACAATTTCCGAGCCCCACTGGTGTTGGTCGTCTGCACCGGTCTTTGTATTCCTCCATCGTGAAGAACACAACAAAAACCACAAATATTTGAAGAGTGGTCGGGCCATGTTCATTTGTCCCACACCCTCCGTGTTAGAGTAGTAGCAAGTGGCATAGACGTTCTTAATTCAAGAATGATGTCAAGAACGGGTTAAAGTTATTCAAAATAACAATCCCTACCTCGGAATCACGCGCTTTCAATTTTCACAAACTCGTAAAATTCCCATATAATTAAAAAAAATTACATGGAAAAATCCGGGTCTTTACATTCTCCCCACCTTAGGGATTTGCGTCCCTAAAAGTCACATCACAAAACTAGGAAAACAAGTGGGGGTACAGAGCATGTATCTGAGCCTCCCACTCTCATGTTCTCTCCTGGAGGTTCTCGTGCTGCCAACGTATGTGCACCAAAGGTATCGATCACCCATGAAGGACTCTCTCCTATCGATCCTCAATCTCCACTGGAGCCTCTGTAAACATCGCCCCATCATCGATGTCCAGCTCGCCATAGTCAATGATGTGTGATGGTTCATGCACGTATCTCCTTAGCTGGGATATGTGGAAAACATCGTGCACTCAGTGCAACCAAGGTGGAAGTGCTAAGCGGTAAGCCACCTCACCAACTATATGGAGGACCTGAAAGGGTCCGATGAATCTCAGAGATAACTTTCCACCCCGGACAAATCTCTTCAAACCTCATCGGGTGAGACCTATAGAAAGATGTGGTCACCATCTTCGAACTCTAGAGGTTTATGTCTTCTATCGGCATAAGACTTATGCCTACTCTATGCAGTCTTCATCTACTCCTGGAAGATTTGAACCTTCTTTGTGGTATCCCGTACCATATCTGGGCACATGAGTACTGACTCCCCTGGGTCAGTCTAGCACAGAGGCGATCTGTAAGGTCGACCGTACAACACCTCAAAAGGTGTCATCCCAATGGTGGAGTGATAGCTATTATTGTATGCAAACTCCACCAAGGGAAATTGATCCTCCTAGCTACGATCGAAGTCAAGGACGCAGGCACGCAGCATGTCCTCGAGGGTCTTAATAGTCCACTCAGTATGGACATCCGTTTGAGGATGGAAGGCAGTTCTTAAATGAAGTTGCGTCCCGAAAGCCTCCTACAGCCCCTTCCATATCCAGGAAGTGAAATGTGCATCATGATTGGAGGAAATTGTCTAGGGTATTCCATTTATCCACACAATATCCTGCACATAGTGGTGTCCCAAGCTCTCTACTGTACCCTACTCTCTAATCGGTATGAAGTGGGCCGACTTGGTGAGTCGGTCGATGATCAACCAGATATAATCATGACCCCTAGATGTATGTAGAAGTCCTATCATGAAGTCCATGGATATCTCATCCCACTTCCACTCTGGGACCTCTGAAGGATGAACTAAGCCTGCTAGTAACTGATGCTCCGCCTTCACTTGCTGACAATTGAGGCACTGAGAGACAAACTCTACTACTTCTTTCTTCATTCCCAGCCACCAGTGTTGTCGTCAGAGATCCCGATACATCTTTATCACTCCTGGATGTGCCACTAGAGGGGATGTGTGGAACTCCCTCAACACTTCCTCCCTAAGTGACACTGGTACCATGGTACATCCTCTAAAGAGAATGATGTGCTCCCAACCTTCATAGAATTTATTAGGTGCTTGTCCTATAGATATCTAAGCATGTCGAGCCTCGCAATCAGTGTCCCCATGTTGAATCTCCCTAACTCTCTGAAGAAGTGGGTAAGTGAATATAAGAGACTAAAGAAAAGTCACTTCATCTCATTCCACAAAGGATATCTGTAAAGTAGATAGATGCTATGTTGCCTCGCCTAGTAGCTGTATACCAGATCTCCTACTAAGTGTATCTGTTACAATGTTCCCCTTTCTAGGAGTATAGACTATCTCGAAGTTATAGTCCTGGAGGAACTCAAGACAACATCACTGTCTCAGGTTTAGGTCCTTCTGAGAAAAGATATACCTGAGACTCTTGTGATCTAAGTAGACTATAAAACATTCACCCATAAAGTAATTTCTCCACATCTTCAAGGAGAAGACCACTGTTGATAACTCTAGGTCATGGGTAGTGTAGTTCTTCTTGTGTTTTCTCAGCTATCGAGAACCATATGCGATAACTGTTCACTCCTGCATTAGGACACATCTGAGCCCAGTCCCTAATGCGTCGTAGTAGACTACGTACCCAACACCCTCCTCCAGTAGCCTCAAGATGGGGTCACTAGTTAGCCTTTGCCTCAACTCTTGAAAACTCTACCGGTATCTCTCCAACCACACGAAGGGTATCCCTTTCTTCATCAATGTTGATAAAGGTGATACAACTCTAGAGAAATCTGGCACAAACCTCTAGTAGTATCCAGCCAAACCCAGGAAACTCCGTACCTCTGTCACACTCCTAAGTGGATCCTAAGAAAGTACCACCTCAATCTTTGCTGGATCCACCACAACTCCAGCCTCTGAGATGACATGTCCCAAAAAGTGAACCTCTTGGATCTAGAAATGTAATTTCAAGACCTTACCATAAATCTGGTGCTCTCGGAGTGTGTCTAGAACTATCTACAAATGATAGGCATGCTCCTTCTCAGTAGCTGAGTAGATCAGAATTTCATCAATGAAGACCACCACAAAGTGATCAAGATATGGATGAAAGATCCTGTTCATGAGTCCCATGAACACTGATGGAGCATTGGTTATGCCAAATGGCATGACCAAAAACTCATAATGGTCGTACCGACATCTAAAAGTCATCTTCTACACATCCTCATCTCATAATCTGAGATGGTGATAGCCTAACTTGAGGTCTGTCTTCGAGAACCATCGTGATCCCTTCAGCTGATCAAAGAGGTCGTTAATCCTCGGGAGTGGGTACTTGTTCTTCATGGTCACCTGGTTTAGGTGCCGATAGTCAACAAAAAGTCTCAAGCTCCCATCCTCCTTCTTGGCGGACAAAATTGGGGCTGCACAAGGAGAAACACTAGGCTGGATGAACCCCTTCCCCTGTAAGTCCTCCAACTGTACGCACAGCTCACAAAGCTCTATAGGAATCATCTGATACGCTGGAGTAGAAATCGGTGTCATCCTGGGGTACAAGTCAATGTAAAAGTCCACCTATCTATGAGGAGGTAGACTCAGAACATCATAAGGGAAGACATCTGCATACTGGTCCACCACTAGAGGATAGCTTGGACACTCCATATCAACTGCTCCGAGAGTAAGGCTATCCAACTGATGAGTGATCAGCTGCACTCTCCTCTAGGTAAGTCTATCCTGTTCTGCAAATGCTCCCTTCTCATCGGTGAAGGTAAACATAGTCCCATATGTGCAGACACACCGCACTTTACACCTAATACAGTCAATCTGATCATGGACTATAGATAACCAGTCCATACCCCAGATGATGTAGTAAGGCCTCGACGCCACTACTAGGAGATCTCAGTCGAAGCTCTCTCTTCCTAGAGTAATTTCACACTACCGGAACCAGTGTGTAATCGTCGAATCCTCTCCCGTAGGAGTCTCTAGCCATAAGGATCGAGCCAATGGCTCCGTTGGAATCTCTGAGCTTCGAACGAGGGTAGTGGCAATAAAATAATGACTGGCACCTGTGTCTATAAGTACTACAACTAAGGTGGAGTAGACATAGATCATACCTCGTATCATCTCCGGAGTGCCATGGTCATAGGCCTTAGCTTCCTGGACCTGAGGTCTCCCTTTTCCATCTACTCCCTATGGTTGGGGTGGACCACCTAGTGGTGGTGGCGGTAACATCTTGAATCGTCGCTCACCACCAACTGCACGGCTAACTCCTCTACCACGTCTGCCTGCTCCCTACGGACCTCCTCGGTCGAACCTCTATCTATACATGGGCGGTCCTTATACCATATAATGATCCTACATATGGTGGGTTATACAGTCACAAGCCATGTGACCCTACCTTCCGCATGTGTAACACTGCCTGCTCCTCGCATGACTGGCTCTGTCTCCATTGCCCCGCACAATTGACCCTGAATCCTGCAGTCGTCCCCCTGTAGGTCTGGTCCTCTTGGACCTCTATGACATATGTATGTTTCCTACTACATAAGACTCCACTATGGGATGCCTGGTGGTGGGTCTCTATGCCGATGACTGCTCAGCAAGAAAACTCTCTACTAAGAGGGCTCGATCTAACACCCCCACCTGCGTCGGGATGCTGAGAGAAATCATTGAAGCCCTAATCTCCAGCCTGAGTCTCTTCTCGAAGGTCTGGGCCCTGAAGAATGGGTCTTGCACCATATTAGTGGAGTAGCATGAGAGGTCTGTGAATCTCATTGAGTACTGAGACACAATCATGTTGTCTTGCTGCAGATTAAGAAGCTCCGGAATGCACACTACGCAAAGGGTTGTTAAGACAAACTTTGCCTGAAACAAGCTCTCAAAGTCTGCCCAGAGAAGTATCACCTCATCGTGAACCTAGAGCATCAAGATCCACCATCTTCCTGTCACTTTCTGTAGAAGACTAGCGACAAGGATCGCCATGAGATCAGCTGGTGTTCCTACCAGTCGGAAGACACTCACCATGACCTCCAGCCAATCCTCAGATGCTTGTGGGTCCGTCTCTCCCCTGAACCTGGGTGGCCTCTGGTGCTGGAACTCGTGCAACACGCTCAAGCAGCGTACACCCTCTACTGCTGGGGCTGGTGGAATCGGTGGCCCAATGGGTAATAGTACCACTGGTGCCTCCACTGGTGCCTCTACTGGTGCCTCTACTGAAAGAGGTCCCTACACCGAGGCCTCATCGCTCAGTGGGCCATCATCACGTACTACACCCGAAACCCTATATGTCTATATACGTGGAGGCATTCTAAAAAGAAACAGGTGCACCATGGTCAACAAGTTATACCTTGTGATTTGAATCAAAAAGATCACAAAGAAAACTTTTTAAAACACACACGCAATCAGTGTTTTCGTGCACTGAGTTGGAAATCAGAAGTCAGGGTCCTGGTGTATGGATACGTCGGTCATCGCACCAACATTGGATTCTCTAAACTGATAACCACACTCACTACATTTAACACTATTGTTGTTAAAAAGATCAGAGTCCAATGTTCTATGGTATAACCGACTCCTCTAATACCAATCTTTCATGACCCGTCCCCTGGGGCCCGGGCTGTGACTACCCCAAGCCCACCTTTCATAGGCTAGGGGCTGGTGACTAGCACTGAAGGTGTATTCCCTAAAACTGGGAAGACATTTCCTTTATAACCTATAAACTAAAAAAATACATGGAAAAATCTGGGTCTTTACATAAAATATAGAATTAATTTTTTTAGATTTAATTTATATAAGTGATGAAAACTAATTTTTAATATAAGTGAATAAAAATAAGTTTTAGAGTAAAATATTACTTAAGTTTCCAAAATGTTAAACATAGGTTTTGTAAATTCGACATAATATTTTTAATTTATTTATTTTAATTTATAAATATATATTTTTATAAAAAAAATAGTTTCAAAATATTTAAGTCATTCTTGTATTATGATAATGTTATAAAAGTGATGATATTAGTAAAATCAATATTTTTTCATTATTCACCTAAAAATCAATTATTTTAAGAAAATATAAAAAAATCACTCTAATATAATTTCAAAATTATGAATTCAATAATTAAGTTAATTTTACATAATTAAAATTATAAATTTATAAATTTATCTTTTAAATTAAAATATAATATATAAATAAAAACTATATTTATTGAAAAAAATGATCTTTCAAAACTTTAAGTGTTATTAATATTATTTTTTATGAATTTATGATTGATTGAAAAAAAAATTCACTAGAATTTTTATTTTTATTATATTTTCTTAATAACATTCATCTAATATGGCACAACTTGATTTATTTTGGTAATTCATCTAAAACATGATGGGAATATTATGATCAGCTAATAATCATATGTAGTGGAAGAAAACCCAAAAAATAGATATCTATCTTCAAGAAATTAACATGTAAAAAATACTATAAAACAAAGTACATGGATTTATTGAATATAATTTGTTTCGATCTTCCTTTCGCGGAGAGTTTTTGAGGAAGATCGTGATGAGTAGTGAATCAAAGCACCCTGCCTCTGAGCAAGTACACCAATAAATGGATCCATGAATATTTTTTTAGGATGCCTAAAATATAAAGAGGTGTTAGTGACTTCTCAAATGACATAAAAAAATTATCTAGAAAAAGAGAGTTTAGAAAAGTCTCATACACATCAGATACCACACACACACAACATGATAGGATCTCAACCACTTATATAGGAAAAGTATAAGGATCCTCCTATTCATAATGCATCGTATTTGTTTATGTCTATTGAGTGTAATTAATTGTATATTTTCAAATAATTTAATGAAATTACTTTAATCCATTCATAATGTACTGATAAAAAAACCATTTAGGAGAAAACTAATAATATATATATATATTAAATTCATTCATCATATGCATGAAAAACACATACATAATATGAATATATTAAAACATACACTATATATATAATATCATATATATACTTCATCCATCATATTCATGTGTACATTAATCTCATTCATGTACATTTTAGTTCACATCCAACAATCTCTCACTTTCACTGAAATCTCATAAGGATTTTATGAAAAACTTTACAACTTTTTTTAAATCCATACAAACTCTTTTACATATGGTTTTTCATTAAAGTATCTTCATTTTGAACAAAACATTTGTCTAAAATTTTATCTATATTCAAGGGATTAGTTGTGTGGCCCTTTGGGACTTATCAATATTTATATTAACTATGAAATTCCAATTTCATATATGTAAGCAAAGAGCATCCTCTAGAAAAGCATTAGTGTTACTCAAGATACTAAGGGGTCTGGTGTGATCTCCATCAAACATACTCATATCTCTATATGAACATGTACACCCCAAGATTCATCATATTCATCGTATGTATATCTATATAATACTTTTTTTCATGACATGGTGTGACCACTAGACATGGAACATGTTAATATAGTATAGTGAATTCATCTTTTCCTAATTATTATAAATAGACTGACTAAGTCGATGAACACATAACATGTCAAACATCTAACTGATAAGTACATCACAAATCACTTATCCAAGTAGTTGAACATATTATATGTGAAAAAAAATAAAAATGTACATGAATTTTCTCTATCTAATTCAATCAAGGTCCAGATGTCTATTTTTTCATACAAGTGGACAAATCCAATCTGGGTTTCACTCCAACTGATGACATGATCAACAACACACCAAACCACACCCATTTTAGCTAAGTTCATATGTTAATTTCATAAGTAGGGTATCAAAGTATAATTTTTATCATGCTAGATGTCTTTTTAACCTCAAGTAAGAAGGATTAATGATAATCTTACATCCCTAAGTATATCCATGACAGTATGATATTCCATGAGATATAATTTCATGGATTAGTCTAATTAGTAAGTCTCTACTTATTACCTTAATAATATATTCTTCATATCACATATAAAACCATTTGTAATAGATATAAGAATCTTTTCAACTGTAACTTTACATATCATCACAACCAATTATACTCCATGATGATCATTGCTTAGGGACAACTCAAATCTGGTAATTTGGTGGAATATTTATCATTCAATCATTCATATAAAGTAAAGTTTCAACACACATGAATGAATGATAAATGGATATTAAATTTATTATAATTACATGATATATTTATAAACATTACAACCAATATCTAAAGAGATTATACATTACCCTCATGTTGTTACTACAGTAATGGTTTTTTTAACATTACATCTATATGTAATTCCTATCACATCCCAATGTGACCATATGATAAAATACTCCCACTAACCTCTTAGTGAATAACATTTATGGATATAACTAGATTTAATAATGGTTAACCTTACAAATCACATTCTTAATGTACAATTATTTGAAAATATATCCAAACTTCTTTACTTCTTAACATCAAATGTTATAGTGTTATCTTATGTTGTCTACTTAGAACTATTTCTAAGTACATCATCATCATCCTTAAAACCCTTTCTATCAAAATTTTTCTTTAAAATATTTTTTAAATAATGTAAACATTTACACTATCACTTTACTAGCACATCCTAAACTCTTTTAGGATAAATAGATGTCCACTTCATTATGGTAAATAATTTACCTCTTTACATTTCTTTTACCATCATACCCTAAACTCTTTTACGATACCAAGTGATACACTTTGGGTATTGGCAGGTATAAACTTTTAGGGAATAGTGATGTTCAATTGTTATGGAAACTAAATGAAAATATTTTTATTTTTATATATGATCACATATCCTAAACATCTTTATGATATTACATGAAGAATCATTATAATTTTATACTGCTATATTCCTTTAGTTTGCAGTGGTATTCACTTTCTCATAGTAATTGAATGTAATTATTTACATTTTTCTTTACTATCACATATCCTAACTCTTTAGGGTATAAATTAAATAATCAATTAAACTAAATATAGTAAAAAAAATTGTTAAATTTCAACTTCTCTAATTTCACACATACTCCTTCTATCCTCTTAGGCACTATATTCACTTTAGAATATCTTTCTGAGACATAACACAAACTACTTAGTGTTTTAGGAAATAACATTTATTTTTTTTATTAGTAATATCAAACAAATATACTATTATTTACATATATTATATATTATTATATGTGTTTAGAGTATATATGGATAAACATTTTATCTTAGATAGAAAACTTTTATCCATATCTTCTTCCTAAATATAAAATACAAAGGAATAAAATTTTCATTAATAAAATAATATAATTAATTTAAAATAACCATTTTTTACAAATTTAAATGAGAAAAACAAATTCACATACTTAAAAATTATCTCCAACATGAATTCATCCATATAGAAACTACTTTCTCTATTAAAACAACCCAAATCCTTTAATTATTTACTTCATATTTTGAACTATTATATATTTAAAACATTTGTAAAATATAAAATTAGTATAATATACCCATAAGAATCAAATAATTAAACTTTATAATATTTATACCCTAGGTTAGATTCTCCACTCAATTTATTGTGAGATTTTAGGTATTCAGGACATTTTATTCTCTAATGGATATTCTGGATATAATGGTAGAACTATCCTTTCCTTTTCTTGTTTGAAGTAACTGGTGGTGTGAACTCTTCATGACCTCTTTTCTTAACTTTACTTCAATAACCTTTAACTTTCTCTTTTTATATTATAATAATGGTACTTGATCTAGGACCACTCATATCCTACTCATAAATCCTTAACATGTTAAGGAGAGTAGGTGATGTTTTTCATAATTCATTCATTTTTTAGTTAACTACAAATTGTCACAACCTTTATTGAAATGATTGAAAAATAAAATCTATAGTAAGATTTATCTTAAGAGTTAAACCCAAACTCTCTAAATTGTTAACATACCTAATAATATTGAGTACATGGGTGGAAAATTAGGGTCCTTCCACCGTTTTACTTTGAATGGGGTATTTTGAAACTTCATTCCTTTCATGTCTTTCTTATTCTTGATAAATCCTATTTAATTTTTCTATCATCTTTTAAGCATCTATATAATCATGTTGTTTTTTAAAATTTGGGTCCATTGTGAAAATTATGAGATTTTAAACCTCTATAGAGTGCTTTATATGTTTATTGTATTCATTTAACTCTATTTTTGGAATATCATTCCTAGTGGTTTTCTCTAGAAGTGGTTACTCTAATACATTGAATTTATCCTCTTTCTTGAGAAAGATTCTAAAGTTTATATACCAATAAAGAAAGTTTATTTCATTCAAATTTTATTTATCCAGGATAGATATCAAGTTTATAGTGGTGTATGATGTCATTATTTACAATAGAAAATTTAATCATATGAATATTGTGTATTGCATCATTTCATCAGGGACTTTTAATGAAAGTGATACCACTAAAATTGACGACCCCTTACATCATATCCATTTAGTGAGCCAAGATCCATATTTAATCATAACTTACATCGGTTATCACATAACCAAGGCATGATTATTTAGGTAGGGAACTATCCTAATCATAACAGTTATGATTCTTGGATAATTGAGTGGATAACCCCTTATAAAAATCCATTATATGGATTCACTCAATTTTATCCCCCTAGTATCCTAACCATTCCTAACTAGTGTAACCTAAATAAAATTCCAAGAACAAGATAACTAAAGACAATCAAGGGATACTCATGCTGAGCCTGACAATACCCAACATGAAAATCCTGATTTACTTATAACTTTATTTCCTTACACAAAATAATCCAGGGGTACTTGTTTTGATCTCGAAAATACCCGGTTAGATGATCTACATATTAACAAGTGTTTCTCTTGAAGGAATCTCACACTTAATAATTGTGGGGTTTTCTTTTAAAGTCTCACCAATTTAATATACATCTTATGCATATTAAATTCAAAATTATTACATCTCATGCAATCATTATCTTCTCATGTTTTATTCTATTTTGTGTATGAATTATTCTAATGATTTAGTTTTGGAATACTTATTTAAACCACCAAATTAATGTGTTCACTCTACATTAATGTGTAACTCTTTACACAACCCACAAGTCTATGTTAATCATCCAAAAACAGAAGTCAAGTATATTCATACATATCCAAATTTATCATATGCATAAGGTAAATGAACTTTTCATGTAAATTCATAGAGTGATATGATATTGACAAACTCCATATGAGTAATCCTAAAATGACAGATAACCAACCCCATTAACTTTCCTATCCAATGAAAGCCTCCAGGAAAGTAGGTGGTTTGAACTTAAGTCCCTTTACCAGGAGATACATTACTTGAGAAAGAATTCAATTCATGAAAAATATAACACCTAATATACATAAACTATTCCCAATAACTATTATAAATCTCATAACTAAAAATACAAATAGAGGAAAAGGTAGATGAAAACTAAATTTTATGATATAAAACCTAGCATTATATACAAGGATCTATCCTATAAATAATTTATCATATAAATGGGTATAAATGGTATTCATATTTCATAAACAAGATACTAAATAATAATATCAAGGATATTTAACAAATAAATAATCATTTTATTTATTTTTAAAAACATGATACATTTAAAAACTATTCATAAATAAATACTAATTATAAAAAATTTATAAATTAGTAAGAATATAAATATTTTATATTAATTTAAATATGAACCACTTAAAATTTTATATTAAATGTAATTTATACTCGGTTGGAAACCACATCCCGGTAGGCTAGGTTCAAAACCCATTGGCATCCATAATTTTTTCCCCTATGTAATTGGGGGGATTTGTTTCATGGCTAGAATAATCTGACATCAGGATTATTTGGTCTGCAATTAGTGTGGGTGGGGTGATCAGCCCTACTATGGTATGTGATGAAGGTTCTACTGGTGGCTTCATACCAACGGTGTTGATGCAAGGGAGAATTTCACGATAGTTGTTGCACTGGGCTAGGGCGCAGCGACACTATTTTGGTGGAACCAAGGAGACGACTATGCAGGTATGTGACAGGGATGGTGATGATCCACAATGGTGTCGGCGGTGACATAGGGAACCATGAATGTTTTTTGTGATACTTTAGGGGGAAAGGTATGATGTTTTCAATGGTGGTGGTGTTCTGGTGGCGACATCGTAGTGACAAACCTTCAATCATTGGGGGGTGTTGGCTTCGATGTGTGTACAGGCCAAGGGAAGGAGGATCGTTGTTGCAGGTTTGATGAGGGGCCCTAGGGCTTTTTATTGAAGGTGGAATTCAATTTTCATCTAAAAAGTACATTGGATCGTGATTTGTGGTTGGTCAGGAAGAATTCTCCCCACCAATTGGTGGGGTGATATATATAGAATTTGTGTGTGTGTGTGTGAATAAAGTTCAGGGAATGTTTAGTTTATCCCAAGGGGGGCTATGGACTAGATTTGACCTTATAATGTGGGTGTGTACATGTTTTTGATGTAATTGTACCCCTGAGAACCTAATATATATATATATTAATTTATATACACTTTATTAAAAACCTATTATTATTTGTAAATATACCTTTTATTCCTACATCATAAGGCTTAGAATTTAATTTTCTAAAGTTTATTTTAAAATATTAACATTTAATATTTGGGAATAATGTTTCCTAAACATTTATTCAAATAATTATAAACAATTTATAATTAAATAATTTATTTATAAAATCCTTATAAATTAAAATATCCCAAAATACATTTTATTATTATTTATAAACATTTTATAATCCATAAATCCAATTAATATTTGAAAAAAAATTAAAATATAGTTTCTGGTTACCCTTACGTAAAACCCCTATTCCGCATAAGGGTATCCTACCTTTACCCTTACGTGGGACATTCAGAAGCCTCTATGTAAAGGTAAGTAACTTAGTACCTTTATTTAGTTTATATTTAACATGTTTCGTAAGGGTACTGAGGATATCACCCTAACGTGAATGCTTCATGTAAGGGTAGAACTCAATTTACCTTTACACAAAACTATTTCATAAGGGTACTACCTTCATATAGCTCGATTTAAAAAATATCTATGTAAAAGTAATTCACATATTTCCTTTACACATCTTCCTCACATGACCCTTATATAAACCCCTTGTGTAAGGGTACTATCTTTATGCAAGACATTTGTGTAAAGATAACAATAATATTACACTTATGCAGACCTTCTATGTAAGGGTATTTCATACAGGTAAATACATATCTACCTTTATACAATGGCTTGTGTGAGGGTATAACATTTACACAGCCAACCTTCATAAGGGTAAATCTTATTTACCCTTATGTAGCTCACATAAGGGTCCATAAACTGCATATGTTTTACAAAAAGGATGTTTTTCATTTTTCTTTTAAAACTAGTTATCAAAACACATTTAATTCTTAAAAAAACTTCCTCTGATACCATTGATGGGAATATTATGATTAGCTAATAATCATATGCATTGTAAGAAAACCCAAAACACAGGATATCTATATTTAATAAATTAACATGTAAATAATACTATAAAATAGAGTACCTAGATTTCTCTAATAGTAATAGTTTTGATCTTCCTTCAATAGAGATTATTTGAGGAATATCATGATGAGTAGTGAAAAAAATAACCCTGCCTCTAAGGGGGTACACCGGACAATGGATCTATGAACGTTTCATGAGGATACCCAAAATATGAAGGGGTCCTAGTGCCTTTTCAAAATATATAAAAGAAAAATTGGGAGAAATAGAGTTTATCAAAGGCTCATACACATCGCACACCACACAAACACAATAATAGAGGATCTCAACCTCTTATATAGGTGAAACCCAAGGATCCTCCAATTCAAGACACGTCGTATGTGTTTATATCTTTTGGGTGTAATTCATTGAATCTTTTCATTGAATTTAATGCAAAGAATTTAATACATTCAAAATGGATTGATGAACAAACCATTTAGGAGAAAATGATTAATATATATGTTATATTCGTGCATCGCATGAATAAAAAATACATGCATCATAATCATATATTAAAATTTACACTATATATATAATATAATATATATACTTCATGAATTATATGCATGTGTACATGCATCTCAAGCATTTACATTTTAGTGAAAATCCAACAAAACAAGTTATCGACACAATGTTTGTTTAAAAGAAAATATATAGTAAACTTTTGTGGTGTTACAAAAATTCCACCTGTAAATATAGATGCACTTCAAGTGTTAGAAGTAAAATAGTGTTTGAATAACACAAAATAGTGATCAATCATTCTAAAATTTGATGATTATTTTGAAGCTTTGCAATTTTTTGTTGTCGATATAATTTATTATTAGTGTAATTGTTTTATTTATGATTGTTTTTAATAAGATCTATGTATTGTGATTATTCTTTTTAAAAATCTTAGTATTTCTCCTATAATTTTTCATTTACCGGTCTTGTATGATCGAGTGATTCTGGGGGTAATAATACAAATGATTTATCATTCCTATGTGATCGAGGGATTATGTGGTTGGGAAGATGGAGTTTTTGGGGAAAGAACATTATATGTACCGGTTGGTTATGTTTAGAGAATTTAGGGATAGAAAGATAGGATATATTTTGATGTTTTTAAAATTAGTAATACCTAAAGTTATATTTACATACTTTATTACCGCTAAGATTAAATCATGTGGTTTTATAATATCCTTTTAAGGTGTATTTAATTTATTATAACCAATACTTCATGTTTTGTTTTTAAACTTTTTTTTATTCAGTTTATGAATAATCGCTGGTTTAAATTTTCTATTTCAACTATTTAGATTCATGTTGTCATATTTTTCATAAACTTCGAAAAAACTTATTTCTATTATTCTTAATATATTCATATAGTTTATATTTTTGTTTCATGCACTATTTTTTCTCTGATTTTTAGATTGATCAATATTTTATAAATCTAGTCTACCTAAAATCGAGGTTTGAAAATTTTTTATTTAAATTTTTTTAAACTAAAATCAATCCCCTCTCTTATTGATTTTTTTCATTACATCATTGGGAAAACACTGATGTGTTCATATGGTGGTTTGGTCTCACATGGGATCATGGAACTGCATATGTTGTGGATTTTTGTGAAGATTTTGTAGCTGTAAAAAAATGGGGGAAGCAGTACAACATGACGACCTATGAACCCAGATGGTGCTACGAGCAAATGAGTTGGTTACATGGGTTATAATCTACCTGATCTAGGCATAGTGGAAAGTTGGAGCTCAAATTGTGTCATAATGGATATTTATAAGAGTGGAGTGGGTGAACATTCATGGTAGAGGTGAAAAAACACTACCACAGATCATGCTTTACCCAGTGTCGGCTTTTATCAGTGCTAAACATAAATCTCTAATAAAAGGGTAACTTTTATCGTCACTTTTATCAATACTAAAAAAAACACTGATAAAAGTGTACCCATTATCAGTGAATTTTTTATTGCTGATAAAGGTGCATATTTATCATCACTTTTATTAGTACTGATAAGAAATTTTAATAAAAAAATATTATTATTATATATAAAATTATCATATTTATATTCAAAAAATAATAATGTTTATTTATATACATTAATTACAAAATTCATGTATATAATTAATATAAATATGATATATTAAAATATCTTTTTTAATAATTAAAACAATTATATAGATATAAATGATTGTTAATATGTGATATTTGAACTTATATATATATATATATATATCAATTTTTATGTGCATATATGTGTATGTATTATGTTGTGTGAGTGTGTTTTGTGTGAGTGTGTGTAGATGTTGTACGTGTATAGATGTATGTATGTGTATGTATAAGTGCACATGTATGTGGGATACATATATATATATATATATAACATGTGTACATGTGTCTGTATGGCATGTACTTATTTCACATTTAATGTATATTTTTTTCATCTTTGATATAATATTTTTGAATTTATTCATTTTTTTACATATTTATATTTTACTAAGTATTATTTGTAATAGTATTTATTCAGTTTTATTTATTAAGTTGTAATATTTTTAAAATGTTTGAAATTTATATAATTATTTTATTTAAATGTATTTTTTAATATTTCCTTCATTTTTGTACGTGTTTACAATTCATGTAGTCAATCTTATATAAATTTATTTTTTTAAATAGTTTTGTCTATTAAAAAAAAGTAAACGCAATGCACGCGTAAATGGGGCACAGATACATGGGACCAAACCCACAAAATAAAAAGGAGTCCCTAAAGATCCCCTTACCCCATGGTCGTAGGGGCCCATAAATTTTGTGTAGCCCAAATCCCATCTCCAACATGGACTAAAGGCCTAATCAAGCACATCCCAAAGGCTGCAAATGATCTAGGATGGTCTACCTACTTGGGTCACGACCACCCATTTAGATCAACTCTCGTCACTAACACAACACCCAAGCTCAACCTACGTAGTTATTTCCATCTTGTGCAAGCACATCTTGAGGTCCATAAACGTCCTTATCTTAGATTCGGTGACCTAATTCACCCTAATTCAAAATTATACCTCTTGAGAATCACCATACTATAACCTAGAACGTGTCTTCATATCATCACTTTCCCCTACTCGAGGTCGACATTAGTCCACAACCTGAGGTTGATGGAAACACCCCATGTCATGAGATCATCATAGTTATCACTGGACTGATCCCTTCCCTTGGAATCGCGTCCCGAGTTCAGCACTATCACTATTTCTATCTACGGTCGTTCCCTGTATTGTTGTTGTTTCTCCCGACTGATATCCCTGCTGAGCGGTGGGCCTCCATCTCCATCATCCATTATCTGAAAACATGGTCGTCCTTCTCTTTGTATCATCTTCATAGGCCTCTATTTCCAACACCACTATTGTGGCAGGGCTCCATCATGGTCTACATATTGTACAGATCCTGGACATCTTCGAATAGTCTTATCTACCATCACCAATTGTCGTCGAGGTGGTATGACTATCACCAATCACACAAGGTGCAGACCCTCCACCAGCCTTGAGTCTTTATTGGTCGATGTTTCTCTACTAGGGTCATAAATCCCTCATCATCGTACTCTGCATGTATATCCTTCTTCAGTCTACTCTACATCCCCACTGTCAGGTGGGGCCACCTGTACTCCCCTTGAATTACCAATGTTGTCCCTTCTGCCAATGCCACCATCGGGGGAGAAGTAACATCGGTTGGTTAAGAAAAAAACTTGATTTATTTTCAAGCTTCCATGCCTCTTCAAAGTGTCATCCAAAATGAGAGATTTCTCCACCATTCCTCAATCATGATAGTATTCCATTGCTCCCTATCATTTTCATCTCTCCACTATCAAAGTCTTTGGCCTATAAATTAAGAAACCTTGAAAGAGAGGTACTCAACTTGAGATAATTAGGAGAAACTAAAATAAATTTTCCCTTATCCAGACAAAACATCGGTCCCTGGGAAAAATATATCCATTTATTCATGAGGATTCACGGTGCAAGAATCCACCCCAGGATGATTTTTACCACATGGTGAAAACATTTCAGAGTGCACAATGATTTCTACACTTAGTGTAACAACCCAGAATTCTATCAATGAAATTTTATTTCTTATAATTATGTCATATAGTATAAATCACATAAAATCACATAAATAATACAAGACAAACTTTATAAATGAATAATTAATGAAATAAGAAGTATTTATATAAATTAAGGAACCTAAACCAATGGAACAATAAAATAACCTATAGAATATTAATGGGACTCTTAAGAATAGTAACCCAGGCAATAGAAAAGTAACCTCACCTATGAAAGTATAAATAAAATTTATCCATATTATAAATGAAAATATGATATAATTATATCATAGTATAAGTAAATAATTGTTTTGAAAATCATAAATTAAGTGCAGGTATTTTTATAAAACATAAATGTTTATTTACAATTTTATAATTAATATATTGATTTAAAATAAAATTTATTTTCATAAAATAGATTCATAAATTTATATTTTGTTTCCTTATGATTATAACATAATTTTATGAGACCTTAATTAATTTTTTAAAGTGTATAAAATCAGTTATAATTTTAAAATTGGTATTTTTCGAGTAAATGATGATTTTAATTAGAAATTAAATTTATCATCTTTATAAAATTATTTTTCATAAAACGGAGTCAATTTTTGAATTATAAATGTCAAAAAAAAGGCATAATTTTTTGTATTTTTTTAAAATAGTTGAATTTTTTGTGAATGGTGAAATACGATAATTTATAGTATAAGCTAAATACTTAAATTATTGAGTCATGGATGATGTATGGACAAGGTAAGCAAATAATATCAAACTATCCTTCTCCATTTACTTTATTTATTCATGGTAATCAAAACTATTCATAGTCTTGAGATAAACTAATAAACAAATGAATAAAATAATAAAAAACACTCCTCTCCTCCCACTATAAATATCACCACTCACCACCTCTTCTCCCCACACCTCTAAATCCTTGAAGACAGTCAAAATTCAGCCCAATAGTATCCCAAGACCCCCCCCCCCCCCCCCCCCCGCATCAAAGAGCTTTTTTTCTCAACAAAATACCAAAACTAATTCCCCTAAGGAGGTTCTAATGAAGGAGAATTCAAGAGGTAAAAACCTCTTTCTTTTTCTTTTAATTTCTTTTTAATTTCATTTCTTTTCTTATTATCTACTCACCTACCATTATCCAAGTTACATGATAACTCTATTATATTTTATATACTATATTTTTATTTTGTTAATGGAACAACTTGTCATCATTTCTCTTCCCCTATCCTTTTTTACTAAAAATGAAAACATCACGTGTGGTGTGTTGATTTATCAAATTCAAGGACAAAAAGTTTTCAATTTGAATTACTACCTTCAAGTATGGTCATAAAAATATTTTTTATGGTTAAAAAATTATAATAAATATATTATAGCCTATTTAATTTTATGGAACTAATATATATATACATGATATTAATTAATAAAATGAAACTAGTTCATGATGATCAACGAACTGCCAAAATAATCTAAACGATTATCATTAACTTTTATCTAATGATCACCATCATACCATATAACAAAATGATATATAAGAAAAATTAA
This sequence comes from Viscum album, assembly GCA_963277665.1. Classification (NCBI taxonomy): domain Eukaryota; kingdom Viridiplantae; phylum Streptophyta; class Magnoliopsida; order Santalales; family Viscaceae; genus Viscum; species Viscum album. The sequence goes on along the minus strand of OY728166.1, from coordinate 1,407,483,220 downwards.
TCTCATATAATTTTATTAATAATATATGACTTTAATTATGGATAACTATCCTCATTTTACATGAACTTTCATACTCATATACAACTAAACCGGTCATGAAAACCAAGGAAACAAATGCTCTCGAACGATAAATTATATCTTGTAACTCATAAAAAAGGCCATAAATTAACTAAATAAAATTATACTAAATAAAATACATGTATAAAAGGTTCTTAATTAATTAATTAATGGATTTAATTTGATTATATAGGACATTAATATCAAGTGCATAACACTTTCGGACATAAGGTAAGGGATTCATTCCAAACCTCCATGTTTCCTCCAAGTTATGCTTTATCCCTCTTTACCCAAATTTAATTATTAATTATTTTTATATAATTGTTATAAATTATATTTATATGTTTTAAAATCATTTATTAAGATCATGTCATCCTTATTTGATATGGAAATACAAGTTTTAAAAAGGTTCCCTTCTTAAATATTCCCGATAAGCAATCCCAATTAAAGGGAACTTCCCAATTTATTACCCATTTTCAAGTGAACTCCATAATATATTTTAAGACACCATTATTTTTATAAAATAACTCATTTTATTATAAAAATATATCTTTTTTCATATCTGATTTTATATAAAAGATTGTGTCTTTCCTCTTTAAATACTCTTTAATATTTTCCTTAAACTGTACTAAAATGTTTCATTTTTAATGTTTATTAAACACTATTTTTACATGTTTCCACTTAAATTAGTCATATTTTATCATAATATATTCATATTTTATCTTATTAATGTCCATTTATGATTTAAATCTATTCTTTCATGGATACGTTTATGATACGCCCATTTGTTATGCTTCATGGCATGATTACAATACCCATTTCTTTCTATGGGTAACACTTATGTCTATGTTTGATTCTTCATGTGCCACAAATTTTCAAGAACATGTTATGATGGGTGAATCCAAATATCACTCCAATTAATTGGGTGATTTTTAGTCTCATGAGACGTCATGTGCAATGGTCTTTGTGGTTAGCCATGACTCATGATCCATTTGCAATAGTCTTGGTGGTTATCCTTGACTCGTGCTCCATGCGCAATGGTCTTGGATGTTATCCTTGACCCATGCTCATCCATGTGAAATTATCCTTGACTCGTGATTATGTTATTTTTTATGTTATTTCTACTTTTCTATGATTTCATGTTTATATTATCTCATGTTATATATTTTATTCATTCTTATGTTTATTCATGTTCCATGCCTTTTTATGGCAAAATGTTATGATTTCAAACCCATGTGTTATGCTTTATTTAAATTATTATTCCCTTACTGTGATTTTTAGCTCATCCCTTTGTTCATTTATTCCCCAAGTTATCCTATACATATGTAAGATCTTAAAGGAAGTTATGATGTCTTTATAAAGATTAAATAAAAGATTTTTTTATTTTGGTTCCATGTTTTCAGCTTTATATACCTAATCTTACAAAGACACTAGAATTTATGATCCTTGGTTTGTACTTAAAGTATAGTTATAATTAAAATCATGTAATAATATGTATAAAAGTATTGGGTCATTATAGTTTGTATTAGAGTATGGTCTAGTAATTTTTAGATATTAGTACTAGAGTACTTTAATAAGAACCCTAGGGATAATTATATCACTATGAATAACCTAGATTGAAACACAAGGAATCACAAGTTATCATATAATTTTAATTTACAATTTTATCCTTATTTGTTCATATTTTACTTTTTATATGGTTATTATCCAATTATTCAAGCCCCCTAATTTTACTTTCATTTTTTTAGTTAATGGATAGAAATAAGAGAACTCATGCCAACAATAAATATGATAGGTAATGTGATGATATCCCTAATGATATGCCAAATATGATGGTAAAAGGTTCTCAAAACTTTATGGCGGTACTTCCTCAACTGGATCAAGTTATGAATAATAAATTGGATTGTGTGGAACTCTCTAATTCTACTCAGAAAGTGAAAGTTGTAGTTGAATCCTTTATACAACAAAGGCCTCCCATGTTTAGTGTATATTCTAATCCAATCCTCATGGAATACTGGATTAACTCCATTGAGAAGATATTCACTATCCTCCAGTGCTCAGAAGAAGAGAAATTTGTGCCAATAGTCTATCATTTTGATGGGGAAGCTGATCAATGGTGGACACTGGTTAAGAAAAAAAAGTACATGGAGGAAATTGATTCCATGGAATATAGAGATTTCAAGAAAATATTTTTCAATAAATATTTTCCCTAAAACCACTATCTTTAGATATAAATAGAGTTCCTCAAACTGAAGCAAAAGGAAGACGAGTCTATCAGGGCGTATGAGGAAATATTTATAAGGATTTCAAGATACACCTCTGAATTTTTCATGAACACTGAAAGCAAGGTGGATCTCTTCTTTAGAAAACTAAAACTGAGTCTGTGAAAAGTGTTGGAAAATTGGTACTTTGATAGTTATGAATATATTTTCCATTGTTCCATTAAGGTTAAAATGTAAATTATATACTCTCAGTGGTCTTGTGAGCCTAGAGATAAAAATCAGAAAGTGGATTTTAATATGAGAGGACCAATAGATAAATACCATGATGGAAAGAAAACCCAATATCCCATGTCTCAAAATTTTGGGAATAAGTATCCTAGAAACTTTATAAAAGGAACCAGGAAATGCTTTAAATGTGGAAGAATGGGGAATCTTGATAATAACAACAAAATGGATATGAAGAATCCCACTTATGTGGAAGAAGAAAGGAAGGTTAAAATCAACACCCAGCATATAGTGTAGTGTTTTAACTACAAGGATCATGGTCATTATGTAAAACATCACCCTAAGCCAAGGGTTTTTAGAGGCAATCAATAACAAAAACCTCCAAGTAGGTAAGGAAGGGTAGATGTTATCACTACTACTGGGGTAGTGCCCAAAAATGATGTGGTGATAGGTACGCTGGTTATTCATTCAATAATATTGAACATACTATTTGATTTAGTTTCTATGCATTATTTCATATCTTATAATTTTAGTAGAACTATTCAAACACCACCTAAAAATATGGTGGTTGAGTTATCTATGAGAACAGAAAATGGGGAAATTTTTTCATCCAAAGTTTATAACTCCTCATAAGTTAATGTTTGTGGACTGAACCTCCCATAAAATCTTGTATTACTTACTTTGGGAGAGTTTGATGCTATATTGGTCATGGATTAACTATCTTTATACAAATCCAACATCAACTTTCAGTAAAGGGATATCACTCTTCAGATACTAGATAATCCTCTAATTATGTACAAGTGTAAGGAGAAGGATGAATCTCCTTCAGAATAATCATCTCAATTGTGGATATTACTGCCTTATGAGAAATAATATCTAGCTAAAATTATTGAGACAAATAGGATAATTATGCTCGAATACATGCCCATTGTGAAGGACTACACTGATGTGTTCCTAAATATTTTTCAATCCTCCTCCTGACTGATAAGTTTAGTTCTCAATTGAACTTATTCCTGTATCTCTACCTATATCAAATACACCTTATAGAATGTCCACCATTTAGTTGTAAGAACTAGAGAAACGTTTATAGGATAATTTTGACAAGGGTTTTATATTCCTGAGTGCATCACCATGGGGTTCACCAGTCCTCTTAGTAAAGAATAAGGATGAATTAATGTGCATTTGTATTGATTATTATGGGATCAAAAAATCATGATAAAGTTCAAGTTTCCCCTTCTATGGATAGATTACTTGTTTAATCAACCACGTGGGGTTAATTATTTCTCTAAGGTGGACCTTTGGTTGGGATATCACCAATTAAATGTTAGAAAAGAAGATATTCCAAAGACCACCTTCCGAATGAGGTATAGACATTATGCATTCATATTGATTTCCTTCATACTCACTAATGCTCCATAAATTTTCATGGATTTAATGAATAGAGTATTTATACATTACCTCAAAAAAATTATGGTAGCCTTTATTGATTATATTCTAATATACTCCAAGGGCAAGGAGGAACATGAGGGGAATTTTATTACTATGATAAAAACTTCATGAAGGGAGAAAATATATGCAAAGTAAAATAAATGTGATTTTTGTATGGAGTAAGTATCATTCTTGGGGCATGTATCACTAGTAGAGGAATAACTTTGGACTCTTCTAAGAAAAAGGAAATCAAAGAATTTCCCAGAGAAACATCTGTAACAGATATCCTTAGTTTCCTTGGTCTAGTTGGGTATTAACGATGATTTGTGAAGAACCTCTCATGATTTTCAAACCCATTATCCATGCTGAATTGTAAGGGAGTAAATTTTATCTAGACCAATGAATTTGAAGATTGCTTCAAAGAGTTGAAAAAAACTCTTATCACTACTCCAATACTCATGCTACCAACAAGTGAAGAACTATTTTTGGTATATAGAAATGCTTCAAATAATGGATTAGGTTGTGTACTGATGAAAAATGATAAATTGATATCATATTCCTTAAGGAAGTTTAAAATTCATGAGAAAAACTATCTTACGTGTAATCTAGAGTTGGCAGCTATGATATTTGTGTTGAAAATCTGGTGACATTATCTCTATGAAAAGAATTGTGAGATATATACTGATCATAAAATCCTCAAATATATATTCACATAGAAGAAGCTTAATATGTTCCAAAGAATATGGTTATAGATCATCAAGAATTATAACTATTCAATCCACTACCATCCTAGTAATGAAAATAAAGTGGCAGATTCTCTAAGTAGAAAGGATCATGTAACATTATCAATGATGAGAATTGAAAAGGATCCAATCTTCTTAGAAATTAAAAGGATGGACATGGGAATCATTAAGTAAGGAACATCATCAATACTTTATCAAATGATTGCTCAACCATCCCTCATGGATAAAATAAAGGATACTCAAAGAAATGATGCGAAAACTCAGAAAAAGGTGGAAGATATCAAAAAGGGTAAATCCTCATAGTTCAAAATTTATGAGGATAGAGTATTAAGATTTGAATCATGATTATGTGTACCATATAATATAGAGATAAAGAAAGAGATTTTGAATGATTCACATAGCTCAACCTTCAATATTCACCTAGGGATCACAAAGATGTATTGAGATCTTTGTGAGAACTATTAGTAGGACAATATGAAAAATATATTATTAAGTATACATAAAATTTCTTGGTATGTCTGTAAGTGAAGGTTGAAAGGAAAAAATCTAATAGGATGATGCAACCATTACCTATACCAATATGGAAGCGGTAAAACATCATCATGGACTTTGTCATCGGGCTTCCAAATACATCTACAGGAAACAATTCTATATGGTTTGTTATAGATCATCTTACAAAGACATCTCACTTTATCACAATTCAAGATGACTTCTAACTCGATCAACTTTCACGGATATACATCAAATAAGTGGTAAGGCTTCATAGAGTACCACTATTGATTGTATCCAATTGAGATCTGATATTCACCTCCAAGTTCTGGAAAAGTCTCCAACATGCTCTGAACACTAAGCTAAGATTTAGTACAACATATCACAATCAAAATGATGGAAAATATGAACAAACTATTCAAACACTGGAAGACATGTTGAGAGCATGTTCTATGAACTTCAAGGGAGGATGGACCAACATCTACCTCTGGTCGAGTTCTCTTACAATAATAGTTTCCACTCAAGTATCTAGATGGCTCCATAGAAATCCCTTTATGGTAAAAGATATAAAACATAGGAATGTTGGTATGAGGTTGGTGAACGTAAGATAATAGGACCTGAAATGGTTGAAGAAATGGTGGAAAAGGTGAAAACCATTTAGTAGCACATCAAGGCAGCCCAAATTTGATAGAAGAGATATGTAGATGATCATCAACGGGACCTTGAGTTTAATATTGGATACATGTTATTCCTCCACATATCTCTATAGAATAGGATCATGAGATTTTAGAAGAAAGTAAATCTAAGTCCCAAGTACATCATACCCTTCGATATTCTTGATCATGTAGGAGTTTTGACCTATCGACTAGCACTTCAACCAACCATGTCTCAAGTACACAATGTATTCCACATATCCCTCTTGAGGAAGTATATAATAGATCCCTCACATGTTCTGAATTCAAAGGTGGTACATTTGGAAAGTGATCTCTCTAATGAGGAGCAGCCAGTAAAGATCTTTGACTATAGAGATAAAGTTATATTCAACAAGAATACTCACCTGGTCAAATTACTATGGTGGAACCATAAGTATAAAGAGTAAACATGGGAACTAAATGTAGTAATGAATTATAATTTACCTCTTCTATTTTCCCCTAAGTTGGTAAAACAAAATTTCAAGCACAAAATTTCATAAGGGGGAATAATGTAACAACCTAGAATTATATCAATGGAAATTACCTACATATAATTATGTTATATAGTGTAAATAACATAAAATCACATAAAGAACACAAAATAAAATTTATAAATAAATAATTAATGAAATAAGAAGTATTTATAGAAATTAAGGAACCTAAACCAATAGAAAAGTAACATGACCTATGGAATAGTAATGTGACCCTTAAGAAGAGTAACTCGACTAATAGAATAGTAACCTCACCTATAAAAGTATAAATAAAATTTATCTATGTTATAAATGAAAATATGATATAATTATATCATAGTATAAGTAAATAAATGTTTTTAAAATGATAAATTAATTGTTGGTTTTTTTATGAAACATAACTATTTATTTACAATTTTATAATTAATATAATGATTTAAAAGAAAATTTATTTTTATAAAATAGATTCATAAATTGATATTTTTTTGTCTTATGATTATAACATAATTTTATGAGACCTTAATTAATTTTTTAAAGTGTTATAAAATTAGTTATAATTTAAAAATTGGTATTTTTTGAGTAAATGATTATTTTAATTAAAATTAAAATTTCTCATATTTAGAAAATTATTTTCATAAAATGGAGTTCATTTTTTAATTCTAAACATAGAAAATTGGTTGGGGTTAATTTTTGGGATTTTTCTAAAATATTCGAATTTTTGTGAATACTAAAATATAGTAATTTACGATATAATCTAAATACATGAATTATTGAGTCATGGATAATGTATAGATGAGGTAATACAATTAACTATAACCCTACTTCTACCTTTACTTTATTTAGTCATTGGAATCAAAACTATTCATATTCCTGACCCGGAATAATAAAAAAATGAATAACATAATCAAAAACACTCAATTCATCCCACTATAAATACTACCCCCACCACCGCCACCACCTTTTCTCCTCACACCTATAAATCCTTGAATCTTCTCCAAATTTTTACCAATATTCTACCAATACTCCCCGCTCCCCTCCTCACATGTCTAGGATCCTTTCATCTAAACGCAATACCAAAACCAATTCCCCTAAGGTGGTTCTCAAGGAGGAGGATTTAAGTGGTAAAAACCTCTTTCTTTTCCTTTTAATTTATTTTCAATTTCATTTCTTTTATTATTATATCCTAACCTACCCTTATCCAAGTGACATGATAACTCTATTATATTTTATATATTTTAGTTTTATTTTGTAAATAGAATAACCCATCATCATTTCTCTTCCCCTCTCCTTTTTTACTAAAAATCAAAACATTGTTTGTGATGTGTTGATTTATCACATTCAAGGATAATGAATTTTCAATTTCCATTACTTCCTTCAAGGATGGTCATAAAACCATGGTTAAAACAAATTATAATAAATTTATTACATCCTATTTAATGTTCTGTAACTAATATATATACATGATATTAATTAATAAAATGAAACTATTTTGTGGTGATCAAAGAACCACCAAAATAATCTAAATTATTATCATTAATTTTTATCTAATGAATCATCCTCATACCATATAAAAAATTATATATATGAAAAATTGATCTCCTGTAATTTCATTAATAACATATAAATTCAATTATGGATAGATATCTCTATTTTATATGAACTTCCATACTCATATTCAAGTAAACCAATCATGAAAACCAAGGAAACGAATGCTCTCAGACAATAAAATTGTATACTATAACTCATTAAAAATACTATAAATGAACTTAATAAAAATTATAATAAATAAAATACAAGTAGAAAAGGTTATTAATTAATTAATTAATGTATTTAATTTTATTATCTAGGACATTAAGATCAATTGAATGACACTTTCGGACATAAAGTAAGGGATTCGTTCTGAACCTCCATTTTTCATTTGGGTTGAGATTTATCCATCTTTTCCCCAATTTAATTCTTATTTATTTTTATATAATTATTATAAATTCTATTTATATGTTCCAAAATAATATATATGTATCATTTCATCTATATTTTATGGGGAAATATGTGTTTTAAAAAGGTTAGCTTCTCAAATCTTCCCGATAAGCAAGCTTGATTAAAGGGAACTTCTCAATTTCTTAACCATTTTCAAGTGCACTCTATAATATGTTTTAAGACACCATTAATTTTATAAAATTAATAATTTTATAATGAAAACTATGTTGGTTCATTTTTGTTTTTATATAAAAGATTGTGCCTTTTCCAATTTAAATGCACTTTAATATTTTCCTTAAACCACACTAAAATGTTTCATTTATAAAGTTTCTTAACACTCTTTTTACATGTTTCAACTTCAATTGGACATAATTTATCATGATATATTCATATTTTACCTTATTAATGTCCATGAATGATTTAAATCCATTCTTCCATGGAAACTTTTATGATACGCCCATTTGTTATGCTCCATGACATGATTACGATGCCCATTTATTTCCTTGGGTAACCCTTATATTTATGCTTGATTCTTCATGTGGAACACATTTTCGTGAACATGTTATGATGGGTGTGCCTAGATAGTTCTCCAATTAATTGGGTAATTTTTAATCTCATGAGACGTCATGTGTAATGGTCTTGTTGGTTAGCATTAACTCATGCTCCATATGCAACGGTCTTGGTGGTTAGCCTTAACTCGTGCTCCAAGTGAAATAGTATTGGTGGTTAGAATTGACTAATGATCCTATATGTGCAATGATCCTTGACTCATTATTATGTCATTTTTTATTTTATTTCCATATTTCTATGAGTCCATGTTTATATGATCCCATGTTATACATGTTATGAATCCTTATGTTTATTCATGTTATATGCCTTTTTATGTCATCATGTTATGACTTTAAACTCATGTACTATGCTTATTCATATGTTTATTCCCTTATTGGGATTTTTAACTCATCCCTTTGTTCATGTATTCCCCAAGTTATCCTATGCAGGTGTAAGAGCTTAAAGGAAGTTAGGATCTCTTTATGAACATTAAATAAAAGTTGTTTTTATTTTGGTTCCATGTTTTATGTTTTATGTACCTAATCTTCTAAATACACTAGACTTTAAGATCCTTGGTTTGTACTTGAAGGCTATTTATGCTTAAAATCATGTGATAATATGTGTAAAAGGCTAGTTTTGTTATACTTGGGATGCATGATGCCAGATTGCAATGGCCGAAGTAGTCACTGGGGAATGTTTTTAATAATTTTATAATTTATATAGTTAATTATATAATTATAAATATATATAATGTTTTAAAAAGTGTTTATAAAATTATAAATAAATATATATATACATATATATATTTAAATAATTATAAAATTATAATAAATATATTTAAATAATAAATGTATTTATTGTATTTATAATTACATATATTTATATATTAATATATATATATATATATAATTATATAAATAAATTTATAATTATATACAAAAATATTTTTAAATATATTTATTTATAATTATAATTATAAATATATATATTTAAATAATTATAAAATTTTAATAAATATATTTAAATAATAAATATATTTATTATACTCAAAAGGTTCAAGAGACGAGAAAGTCTACTCCTAAAAAAATTATTAGAAACATAAAGATGACAAAGAGATGAAAAGAGGATAGATAGGGTCAAACAAAAAGGCAAGCCCTTATTCGTAAAAGAAAATTACAAAATAAAAGAATCAAGACCATTCCCATAATCATGGTCAGAGTCATCATCAGTGTTTCCCACTTTGACTATGAGTTCCTTTGATTGAAGATCATATAATACTTCTTCCAAAGTTTTTGCTACTCTGGAGTGAGGTAACTCTTAGATTCCTTAGAAAAATACCCGGTAGACACATTTCGACCACACCCTCATGCAGCAGCCCAATCATCACATCCACAACCTCAGCCATGGCCTTTTGTATGTCGACCCTGTCTCCATAATTTTTTATGCCAAGTTCCTTCAAAAACTTCCTTCTTAACATCCAGATTTTCCACCACTGTACCAGAGTCCAGCTCCTCAACATGTCTTGACTCCTCATTGAGTGATTCAAGCACACTAAAATTGTTTGAATCTATAACATCCATCTTTGAATAGTGTTCCTCCATCAATTGTTGATCCGCTAATAGATCCTCCAAAAATTCCTCTACAAGACTATCATGATGGAAAACCACTACTTCATTACAAGTCGCAGGTCTAGATACATACATAGGCATACCCTGAGATGGAAGGTCCACCCACAAGGGTTCTTGAGCAGAATATGCCTACATTAACTCAACTGGAGGAGAAAGATACTTACACTTTAGAGAGGGAACCATTTGGAAACCCTCATCATCCATCATAACTTTCTTGCCTTTGGATGTTACCACCTATTTGTCACTTCCTAAAAATCAAGATATTTTTCCGATGTCTGAGCAGTAATCCCCAAGGGATAACCTACCCATCATACCATCTTATTTATACATCCCATTTGGCCCCAAACCTTAGATATTTTTTCCCAAAATGCCCATTCATATAGGCCATTAGGCACAAACAACCATGGTCCATAAGGCCCAACTCTATCCTAGATCGTCTACATGACCCCATTCATTGATGTTACATTATCACCACAAATCAGGCCTTCCCTACAAAACTTCAATGGTCAAGGCCCCACCATGCATGCGTTGCAAGATTGGCACATCGATGCCGCCAAATCAACACTTATCATAGGCTCACTAGATGACATTTTTCACTTCCATAGAATACCACCAGACCACTACCCCCATCGTCGGGCGACAATTCGCTAATCACTTTGTTAGTCACAACATCACTAATCCTGTAATCGTCATCAGTGCCCATCATCACCGGTTGTCAGCTTGATTGTATATGTTGAAGCACTTATACTATCACTGCATAATTTTACCATCACCACTTTCAGTGGATCGGGCCATCAACCTATGAAGGAGAATATGTAACCCCCTCAAATTCCCACCAACCCCAGAAAGTTGATTCCTTCTCTCATCACCTATGTCTTCCATACATGGATGCTAGCTCTGGATCCCACCTGCACCAGGACACATCACCACCTTCTCCATCAAATATATTCCATCCCTCATCACCCTCACTACCAATGATTCCATGCCTTGCCTACCCATCTCGTGAGGAAAACCATCAGTTGTGGTGGGCTCGTCTGAGTCGTCACATTCTCCAATGCATACCCTTCACCCTTTAGGACTGCCATCAACTGCAGTAGGCCCACTTGCCTCTCTCTCTGCTCCACTTCCAGTGTTCTTGCACTGATTGAACATCAACCATTTTCATGACCCCACCACCTTTGATCAATCCCCCAACCATAAGTCTCACTATCGGCCATCATCGCCTTCAACGCATCTCAAGCCACAAGCTAGCCCACCTAATTTTTCAACACCTGTCGTCCACCCATCATCACCATGTGGATAAATCTACCCACCCCCAAATGGGGGAAAATGTAACGCCCCGACCCCAGCTACCCAGAGTCGGTGCATTACTTCGTAACATTGGCATGATCACAAAAGATCAAGTCTCGAAAGACCGATTAGTTTAGTAGCCTTGGAAACACTAGATACATTCATAAGTCTTACATAACATCACAAAGTGAAAAACTATAATAACATAGTCTCCATAGTCCACACTTCTATCTTCTTCGGACTATCCCTGCAGGTCATTCATAAAATACTTCTTCACATCCTGGAAAAAAAATATTAAAACATTGAAAGGGGTGAGCTCAGATGCTCAGTAAGGTTAACAATATAGCGGAGGCTTTCATAAATAAACATTAACATTTAATGCAATGTATAACTAAAACAAAAGCCTTTTAAACTTGAACTTCAACATAATATGGAAAAAGTAAAATGAGATAATTCCATTCACTTCTTCACATGGATATTCTACTAGTCGAATAATCACATGAAATATCAATAACCACTTTCATAATGAGGGAATGTATAATGCTAGACATTCTGAAACATTTTGTCAAGGCCTCGGCCAAGACGTCTAAAATGATTAAGGCCTCGGCCAAAACCATAAATCAAATTGGGAAAGGGCCTCAGCCAATTCCACGTCTAGTTGTCTCATGAGACCTACCGATGCATCGAGGAGCTATAGCGGGCTCCACCCGTCACTTATTAAGTCCAATGCATTCCTTATATGAATAGGTTTAAACATATCATAAACCATAACATAATCGTATCACATAAAACATGCATAAAGGAAACATACCATTTCCACATTTCAATCACAAGATATCAATACAACACATTGATATAATAAAAATGCTTTCAAAACCATTTTCAATACCAAAATAAAAGAAAGTTAAAACTTTGTAATTATTTTTCATTAAAAAAAATGATGGCTTGTAGAGGAAGCCGAAACTCAAATAATGGTCACAGCGGAGGAGAAGTCGTTGTCGCCTCATAAGTACGGAATGAAAAACATTCCCTTTTTGTCGTTTAGTAAAACTATTCGTATAAAAAAGATTCCTTTTGAATAAACGTAAAAGTCAAAGGGGTTTATACACCGTATAAAAGAAAGTTGTGTATAAAACCAAATATGCCTCAATGAAAGGAGATTGAGACGAAGTCCTTAAAAAGATCATTTTTAAAATAAAATAGATCTATTATGTTTATTCACTATAGGTACACATAAAGAATACAAATTAAGAAATAATAATATCATGACATAATTTGAAAGTAGGGGATTAACCCAAAGAATGGAAGTTGGGTTAAGAAATTCTCTTACCTTGTGTCTGACTTGACTCAACCGTTCTTTAACCTCCTGAATAATAAACTAGAGGTAATATCTACCTTATTAAGAACCATTTTCAATTTCATTATCCTTTTTATATCACTTATTACAATGTTATGAACATTATGTAATTATTTAAGTTAATAATGGTCGTTTGTCGATCTTTGGTAACTTGAGTCAACAATAAACTTCTTATAATTACAAGTTGTTCATGTCGTAGAATATCCATTATATCCAGAATTATATTCATGATTTAGATGTCATATATATCTTATATATCCAGTATATACATTCATTTATAATATTACGTAACATTTAGAGGTAAGAAATGAAATGCACCGTTCATGGAGACAGTAAGTCGTACGTACGCATGAACGCTACTTTCATTTCAATTTCATATTTAATGGAACTAAATCATAATGATATAAATTTATAATATAATTCCAGTATAATATAGTGTATAATACCATTTACTCCATCCTTTATACATCCCACATATGGCATTAACGATTCAAATCACTTTGAGGGGGCGGTAGTCCGCACTTCCTAAAATGAAATTATCGCGTTTTACCCATAATGGAAATCATAAAGTTTGCCATAAATGAGAAATACAGAAGCATAAGTAAAATATAAACATATTATATATCATATATAAAAATAGTTACATCTTAATGGCCACCTTTGAAGGTGTTATATGAGTGTTGAACAATCATCGTTTCATGAGGCAGAAATTCGCCATCCACAGAAACCGTATGTTCTTTAACCATTAGATGTAGGTGTGTGTAAGTGTAGCTCGAATACTTATTATAACAACATCCTAGTATATTGAGGATACTGGTGTTGTTACAAAAGAAATGAATAAAAATAGTTTAGGGGGTTGGAGAAGAAAAATAAAACAAAACAACATTAGAAAAGACATTACCTCAAAATCGGGTAACTCTTTTTGATTTGAGCCAAAGGCTTCCTTGGGAAGAGTTATGCCCAAAGTAAGTCTTCTAGGAGTAAGAGGGGGAAGTTGGGAGAGTATTTGGGCAGAGGTTGGCCGAGACAAATGGCTTGAAGGTGTGAATAAGGTGGGATAGGTGGGGGCCTTTTATAAGTGGAGAGGAGGGGCACTTTTGGAAAGATTGAAATGTTACATTATTTCACAATGCTTTTCGGATTCTAAAGGTCCCACACTTATATAATTCGAGGCTAAGGTGATAAGGTTTCTAAATATCCTCATCAAATAGGCTTTGGACAAGTGTAAGCCTTGGATTTTGCATTATCTTCTCATTTTATTTAAATCGTTAAATAATGAGGTCATCGCTGCATCATAATTATGTCATAAATAATTTAATTTATTTAATGTCTAAAAATTATAAAAAAAAATACTATGATGTAGTAAATCGTTTTAGATTTCTAATGAATATTTATAATCAAAATTTGGACTTGTGTAACCGCACTTAAAAACTATTTTAGTAAAACAACTCATGTTTGTGTCAATTTAATTTTAACATTAAATAAATATATATTAATGTCATTTTCCAACTAAAGTGGTTCCATGGGGTCCCCAAGTTGACCCATGGGTTGTCTTGGTCGTCCATGACTCATCCAATAGGAGTAGGACAAGTTTCAAGCTCATCTCATATTATTAAAACATCATTTTTACCTTAAACTACACTAATTACCTCTAATCGCAATTAAGAACTTAAAAGTTACTATTCACCAAAAAATTATTTTAATCTCATTGAACCACATTTTACTTCTTAATGACAACCATGTATGTCGGATTTTTGAAAATCAAATCACAGAAGTGGTAATATTTCATTTAAACGAAAAATCAGTTATTTAACTACCACTTAGTGGTTTCACTATTCATCAAAAATTGAAGTTTTTCAGAACAAGGCCAAAATTTCACCTTAAGCTATAATTGATATTCCGAATTCAAAAATGATGTCTATTTTACAAAATTCCAAACATATAAGTTGCATTAATTAATTTTATAATTAACTCCCGCTGTTACGACAAATAGCGTGTTTTTAAGAAACAATTTATATCAAAAGATTGGCAATTGTTTATGTCCAATTTCAATGTTAAATTAATTCTAATGACCACCATTGGATAAAATGGTAAAAATATATTCTAATTATACCTTAAAACCACTAAATAGTATAATTTATCACAATAAATTATTTTGATTAAAAAAGTTGTTTTAAAGTATTTTTCACTATTCATAAAAATTAGAAGTTCTCAGAAAAATACCAAAAATTCAAAATAGGCTAATTTCGATATTCCGAAACCAAAAATGAAGTCCATTTTGAAATATAAAATTTCTATAATTTTAAAAAGTGGTTATTACTATTCATAACGGCTACTTTGATTAGTCGCGGTGTTTTAGAACTTGAAGTTGCGTACAATGCAAGCTATTGCATTATTAAATGAGAAGCGTATCGTGGAAGCTCGGGGTGTTACATTCTCCCCTCCTTAAATAAATTGCGTCCTCGCAATTTGAAATTTTTCTTTGAAAATAAAAGGTTGAAAAGAGAAAATACCTTTGAGGAAAACCCACATCGGAAATAATGTTAATAAATATATAACATTAAAAGAAAGCAGAATAAGTACAAAGGTCACCCGATATAGATCATTCTAGGATTATATGAAAATATGGATATGGAGGAGAAACAAACCATCAAGGTCTGATGGAGAGTTATAGAAAACAGGATTAGGAGAAAGTTTAACCACAAGAAAATCACAAACTTGTGATTGGTTAAACGGTCATTGAATCCCCAGTTGGAAATGTTAACCGACAACATTTTTGTTTTAAGTTACCTTTTATAATGTTGAGGAATTTATTTAAGAGATTTACTAAGAACGTAAGGGAATATACATACTTGTTATGTATACTTTCATTTGTTAATAAATTTTTACCACAAACCCAACTTTTCCTCCAAATGGTAACGGAACTCAAAAATATTCTATTTATCCTAATTGTATAAGGTTCAAAATGTTAAAACATACCATTTAGATTAGTAAAACTATTTTGTAATAACCAGGGACTTCATGTAGGCTAGTGGTAGGAAATAAAGGCTTGTCGCACTATGGTTGTGGGTTCGATTCCTGTAGCTTTGTCCGACGCGACGGGTTATTCCCCACCCTGCAGGTTGTCCTTTTCCTAAAACTATAGTATTATAATACTCCAAAAATAATCTTCAGAAATTCTTTAACCTTAAACAATACTATCCATGGTTCAACTTAATCCATTCCAACCTTAATAGTTATCCAAAATACCTCCGTCCAGACTTTCTCTAAAAGGTCTCTAAATTCCAAAATCAATTGTAACATCAGATTCCCCAAACAAAGAAAAGTTTCTCTTATTGTCACATACTAAAAATATGATTACCTTAATCATATTAAAACCTTACTGAAATCAACAAGTACTGCAGTACAATCCATATATATATCACATTATTCTTATAACCAGAATATAATCCTTGAGCCAAAAGCACCAATACATTAAATATTCCGCTTCAACTGTAGTCACAGCATAAGATTGGCCTTGATCCCTTGGCCTTTTCTAAGGTAAGTTTCCTTGACGCTTAGGACATTCATTTGCATAATGCCCTATTTCCCTACAATTGTAGCATTCAACTTTGACAGCCTCTTTCTTTCCCTTGCAATCACGAGCCTGGTGACCCTTTTCTCCACATTTATAACAAACTCCCATTCCTTTTAGGCAAGTACCAGGGTGATTCTTCCCACAATTATCACATAATGGAAAATCATTCTTTCCCTTTTTCCCTTTATCTGTCTCTTGTTCCACCGTTCTCTTCTTCTCTTGCTTTACTTTGTTGTCATAAGACTTAGAGAATTCCTTTTCTGTCTTGATAGCACACGAGACAATATCTTCGTATGATGAGAAGGTTTGTGATACTAAAGCTCGACGGAGAAATGGTTTTAACCCATCAAAGAAACGATCAATCTTACTCCTTGGGTTACGTATATAATCGGCAGCATGCCTCGCTAACCTTGTAAAGTTATCCTCATACTTTGCGACATTCTCATCCTCCTTCTGCCTCAAACTCAGAAATTACCTTTCCATATCTGCTTGATGGTCATGAGGAAAATATTTTTCTATGAAAAGTTCTTTGAACTCCCTCCATTCCATATTCGATACGTCATCATCTTCCTTTGTGTTTTGAATCAGCGACCACCACTGATCGGCATCTCCAGTGAGGCGGTAAACTGTCATGACAACCTTCTCCCTTTCACTACTCCCCAAGGCATGGAATATTTTCTCTAAGGAATTTATCCATTGCTCATCTACTGTAGGATTTGTACTCCCATTGAAGGTTGGTGGTTGTTGCCTCATGAAACGGTCTAGCATTGATCCTCCACGTTGTGGATCAGGGTGCTCCATACGAGTAAGGTTATTATTCATAACCTGCGTGAGTTGTCCCAGTATGGTGAGAAGCTGATCAGCACCAGTTGTATCTCCAGATCCACAATAATTATCTTGAGCAAGAGGGCAATCCCTACACGGAGTTCGTGCATTGATACGGTTTCCATTCCTTCCACTAGGCGCCATTTCTAAACAATGTCATAAACTAGATTAGTTTATGAATCAAAATACATAATTCCATACTTGTTAAACACTTTACATAAATTGAACTATTTATGGATATAATCCATAATCATAAAAAGAAATGTTTTCTTTGAGGAAGTATGTACTCATAACCCTTCATAGTGGTTTGTAAATAAAATGAGAATTATCCTAAGCATATCCCCCGGGAGTGTCGTAACCAAGAGTGCAGTAAGGCCCGTTGTCGTGCACCAGTTCCCGTTCGAGTCTAGCTCAAAGCGGTGTTTTCGGGTTTTACCCCTAGGTACATCTGTGCCAGAGCCGCCTCTACCTGCTCGTATCCAGACAGGGATGTATTTCTCGGAAAACTCATAACATCTCTATAATACCAAAATTCTAGGAAGTTCTTCTATACTAATCCTCAAAGTCTATCTTTGGGCTATGTGCTCTAATCAGAGTTTATCTAAATCTAGCTTCCAAGGTTAGTACTAAACTGCCTCTGATACCAACTGTAACGCCCCAACCCCAGCTACCCAGAGTCGGTGCATTACTTCGTAACATTGGCATGATCACAAAAGATCAAGTCTCGAAAGACCGATTAGTTTAGTAGCCTTGGAAACACTAGATACATTCATAAGTCTTACATAACATCACAAAGTGAAAAACTATAATAACATAGTCTCCATAGTCCACACTTCTATCTTCTTCGGACTACCCCTGCAGGTCATTCATAAAATACTTCTTCACATCCTGGAAAAAAAATATTAAAACATTGAAAGGGGTGAGCTCAGATGCTCAGTAAGGTTAACAATATAGCGGAGGCTTTCATAAATAAACATTAACATTTAAGGCAATGTATAACTAAAACAAAAGCCTTTTAAACTTAAACTTCAACATAATATGGCAAAAGTAAAATGAGATAATGCCATTCACTTCTTCACATGGATATTCTACTGGTCGAATAATCACATGAAATATCAATAACCACTTTCATAATGAGGGAATGTATAATGCCAGACATTCTGAAACATTTTGTCAAGGCCTCGGCCAAGACGTCTAAAATGATTAAGGCCTCGGCCAAAACCATAAGTCAAATTGGGAAAGGGCCTCGGCCAATTCCACGTCTAGTTGTCTCATGAGACCTACCGATGCATCGAGGAGCTATAGCGGGCTCCACCCGTCACTTATTAAGTCCAATGCATTCCTCATATGAATAGGTTTAAACATATTATAAACCATAACATAATCATATCACATAAAACATGCATAAAGGAAACATACCATTTCCACATTTCAATCACAAGATATCAATACAACACATTGATATAATAAAAATGCTTTCAAAACCATTTTCAATACCAAAATAAAAGAAAGTTAAAACTTTGTAATTATTTTTCATTAAAAAAAATGATGGCTTGTAGAGGAAGCTGAAACTCAAATAATGGTCACGGCGTAGGAGAAGTCGTTGTCGCCACATAAGTATGGAATGAAAAACATTCCCTTTTTGTCGTTTAGTAAAACGCTTCGTATAAAAAAGATTCCTTTTGAATAAACGTAAAAGTCAAAGGGGTTTATACACCGTATAAAAGAAAGTTGTGTATAAAACCAAATACACCTCAATGAAAGGAGATTGAGACGAAGTCCTTAAAAAGATCATTTTTAAAATAAAATAGATCTATTATGTGTATTCACTATAGGTACACATAAAGAATACAAATTAAGAAATAATAATATCATGACATAATTTGAAAGTAGGAGATTAACCCAAAGAATGGAAGTTGGGTTAAGAAATTCCCTTACCTTGTGTCCGACTTGAATCAACCGTTCTTTAAACTCCTGAATAATAAACTAGAGTTAATATCTACCTTATTAAGAACCATTTTCAATTTCATTATCCTTTTTATATCACTTATTACAATGTTATGAACATTATGTAATTATTTAAGTTAATAACGGTCGTTTGTCGATCTTTGGTAACTTGAGTCAACAATAAACTTCTTATAATTACAAGTTGTTCATGTGGTAGAATATCCATTATATCCAGAATTATATTCATGATTTAGATGTCATATATATCTTATATATCCAGTATATACATTCATTTATAATATTACGTAACATTTAGAGGTAAGAAATGAAATGCACCGTTCATGGAGACGGTAAGCCGTACGTACGCATGAACGCTACTTTCATTTCAATTTCATATTTAATGGAACTAAATCATAATGATATAAATTTATAATATAATTCCAGTATAATATAGTGTATAATACCATTTACTCCATCCTTTATACATCCCACATATGGCATTAACGATTCAAATCACTTTGAGGGGGCGGTAGTCCGCACTTCCTAAAATGAAATTATCGCGTTTTACCCATAATGGAAATCATAAAGTTTGCCATAAATGAGAAATATAGAAGCATAAGTAAAACATAAACATATTATATATCATATATAAAAATAGTGACATCTTAATGGCCACCTTTGAAGGTGTTATATGAGTGTTGAACAATCATCGTTTCGTGAGGCAGAAATTCGCCATCCACAGAAACCGTATGTTCTTTAACCATTAGATGTAGGTGTGTGTAAGTGTAGCTAGAATACTTCTTATAACAACATCCTAGTATATTGATAATACTGGTGTTGTTACAAAAGAAATGAATAAAAAGAGTTTAGGGGGTTGGAGAAGAAAAATAAAACAAAACAACATTAGAAAAGACATTACCTCAAAATCGGGTAACTCTTTTTGATTTGAGCCAAAGGCTTCCTTGGGAAGAGTTATGCCCAAAGTAAGGCTTCTAGGAGTAAGAGGGGGAAGTTGGGAGAGTATTTGGGCAGAGTTTGGCCGAGCCAAATGGCTTGAAGGTGTGAATAAGGTGGGAGAGGTGGGGGCCTTTTATAAGTGGAGAGGAGGGGCACTTTTGGAAAGATTGAAATGTTACATTATTTCACAATGATTTTCGGATTCTAAAGGTCCCAAACTTATATAATTCGAGGCTAAGGTGATAAGGTTTCGAAATATCCTCATCAAATAGGCTTTGGACAAGTGTAAGCCTTGGATTTTGCATTATCTTCTCATTTTATTTAAATCGTTAAATAATGAGGTCATCGCTGCATCATAATGATGTCATAAATAATTTAATTTATTTAATGTCTAAAAATTATAAAAAGAAATAATATGATGTAGGAAATCTTTTTAGATTTCTAATGAATATTTATAATCAAAATTTGGACTTGTGTAACCCCACTTAAAAACTGTTTTAGTAAAACAACTCATGTTTGTGTCAATTTAATTTTAACATTAAATAAATATATATTAATGTCATTTTCCAACTAAAGTGGCTCCATGGGGTCCCCAAGTTGACCCATGGGTTTTCTTGGTCGGCCATGACTCATCCAATAGGAGTACGACAAGTGTCAATCTCATCTCATATTATTAAAACATCATTTTTACCTTAAACTACACTAATTACCTCTAATCGCGATTAAGAACTTAAAAGTTACTATTCACCAAAAAATTATTTTAATCTCATTGAACCTCATTTTACTTCTTAATGACAACCATGTATGTCGGATTTTTGAAAATCAAATCACAGAAGTGGTAATATTTCATTTAAACGAAAAATCGGTTATTTAACTACCACTTAGTGGTTTCACTATTCATCAAAAATTGAAGTTTTTCAGAACAAGGCCAAAATTTCACCTTAAGCTATAATTGATATTCCGAATTCAAAAATGATTTCTATTTTACAAAATTCCAAACATATAATTTGCATTAATTAATTTTATAATTAATTCCCGCTGTTACGCCAAATAGCGTGTTTTTAAGAAACAATTTATATCAAAAGATTGGCAATTGTTTATGTCCAATTTCAATGTTAAATTAATTCTAATAACCACCATTGGATAAAATGGTAAAAATATATTTTAATTATACCTTAAAACCACTAAATAGTATAATTTATCACAATAAATTATTTTTATTAAAAAAGTTGTTTTAAAGTATTTTTCACTATTCATAAAAATTAGAAGTTCTCAGAAAAATACCAAAAATTCAACATAGGCTAATTTCGATATTCCGAAACCAAAAATGAAGTCCATTTTGAAATATAAAATTTCTATAATTTTAAAAAGTGGTTATTACTATTCATAACGGCTACTTTGATTAGTCGCGGTGTTTTAGAACTCGAAGTTGCGTACAATGCAAGCTATTGCATTATTGAATGAGAAGCGTATCGTGGAAGCTCGGGGTGTTACAGAAAATAATTGTTGTAGGTGGGAGTCGAACCCTAGACACCACACCCATTGGATTCCACAGACGAGCACATGTTACCAACTGACCTACACCCCATTTCCAAAAACATATTATGGGTAACACTCGACTCCCCTCAGGGGAGCCAACCAAGCCCAAAGTGTGTCGCACGTTCCTAGATAATAAAGTGGATTTGATTCATCATGCCCATAATATGAAAAGTGTCCCAATTAGATTGGATATGGAGATAGAGAAATTTAGGCTTGACCACTTTGCTAGAATGTTGTTGGAGGTGGATCTTAGTGCCACCCTCATCGATAAGGTAACTCTTTCTACCCCAAACGATGATATTCATCTGCGTGTTGAGTATGAAAAGTGTCCTATTTATTGTATGTATTTCAATAATATTGGAAATTAAATGGAGGTATTTCATAGGTCTATTATTTTTAGTAAATGTAATGTGAAAGGGAATCCGGTGAAGGATTATAGGATGGAACTGAAAGTTGTGTAGGGTGCTACTGCGCATGATCAGGGGAATTGTGGCTTGTGTCTTGCATGTAGTAGGGAATTAATAAGATCATAAAAAATGGTTGGAGGATATATTAGATATTAAATTTGATATGGTTCACCCCCTTCTGATAATATGTGACTCTCCTAGGAAATAAGGGGCGATGCAGGTAGTGCATACTAATTTCTCTTTTAAAGAGGATTTGTGCAAGAGTACTGAAGTGGTACTAGAAAATGAGAACTCCGCTGAAAAATCTACACCTAAGGCTATTTTACAAGGGGAAGTTGATCATGACCAATGTAAAGAAGTAATCACTTCCAATATGAAATGAAAAAACCAAAGTGATGGATGAATAGGGATTTTAGTTGGTCAATTTTATGAAATCTAGGGCTCCTCTACCTGTGCCAAGATAGGCCTTGTCTGAGAAACTTATAGAAACACATAGACATGTAAATTTTTTAATTGTTGAACCTTGGGAATATGATCAAGAAGATACTAGGAAATATATCCTGGGAGACATGTCTTTGCCTTCTCATTCTTAGCCTACTTTGTAGGTTGACCCTCTAATATATTTTACTTCTAATTTGTAGGATGGTATTGAAGATACAGTGGGTGATCTTGCTACTAGTGAACTGGAAGGGAAGGTGGAAACTGCGTAGGGTTACACTACCCTACTAGACTCTAGTCCTAGTATTAATAGACTTTCATTGCTTGAAATTTTAAACAGATCTAATAGTAGGGATGTTTTCTATGAGGAATTTATTAATTTTCATATACATTATTGAGTTGAATCACAATCCTTATACATTGAGAATGTCAAGAAAATGATCAATTCTTATCTGAAGAATAATGCCTCAGATCAAGATGGCTCTATTTTGAAAAATAATTTCACTACAGGCTTTAATCCTCATGATGAGGAAGATGAATCATCAGTCATGGATGATCAATATTTCACTTGGTAGGATCCTAAGTAGTGGATGAGATCCAAGCACATGAGTGGCCAGGGTTCCTCCTGATGAAGGGATGACAGACATAAAAGAAGGTGATTGTTGTATGATCCTTTGATTTTAGTGGCATTCTTGGTGGCACTTTTTAACATTTCAACCCCCCCCCCCCCCACTGATTTATATTCTTGTGTACTTTCTTTTAAAATAATAAATTTTATGGATCGACGGATTTTAATCCATGGTTCACATAATTCCTGGTAATTATATGCATTTATATTTATTTATAATTATATCTATTTAAATTTATTAATTATATTAATTACATTTCTAAAATTAGGTCTTTATCGGTGCTATAATTTTAAAAATCATAAAGATATATTTTATCATCATTTTTAAAACTAATAAAGATCTATTTTTTAGTACTTACTATTTTAAAACTGATAAAACCAATCTTTATCGGTGATTTTTTGAAAAAATTGATAAAAGTATTCATTTTTTAAATAGATTCTTAACCAAGTTCTTCTTGCTCGTGTTGTTCAATATCTCATGGAACTAAATCTATGTCTTTTCACTCCCTCAATCATTTGGGATGAATAAACACCTTTAAAATCTAATTTATGTGATCACTTGTGATTCTTCACTCTCCCTCACACATCTTTATTTGTTTTTAATTTTTCCAAATGGTTTGAACAGAGTGCGCAACCATCTTATTTGTGCTTGATCTACCTTGATGATTCTCTACCCAATCTCCCTTACCCCAGTACATTGTAGATTTATCCTCTCCCTTGCCTTTATATTCATTTTCACTCATTCATAATTATTTCTCACTCTTATTTTATAGAGCTCTTAGTTGTGCACCGTAAAAACTCTTCCCACTTATCATATAAGGTGGTGACTGAAAATGATAAGTAGGTAGAGTTTTTACAATGTACATATAGTAATCAGCTCAAATTTACAAGTATCCCTCCTACTCTCATGGATTAAAATCAAAAAATTCTTCATATTTTCTTCCATTTCCAAACAGAAGAACCCCAAGAATTTTAATGTCTCCTAATTTGTTATAGGAATTATGAAATGAGTTTAATTTAGTTAGTTTGATTTATTCCAATTTTTTATATTTATAGAATTTGATAAAAATTATTTCATAATACTTTTGATACTGATACACGTACTCTTTATTTATATGATTTATTTTTTGTTTTTATTTTTTTCTGAATAATTTTATCTTGTTATGGCATCAATAAGTTTTTATATTTTTTTAATATTGTTTAATATTTTTAAAATTCTTATTATATATATTATTTTTTATGGATACCAATTTTTTATATATTTTACACATGTGATATGGTATGAACATATGGGTTATGAACATGGATTATGGATATAGAATTAACTATCACGTATGAAAGAACTTAATGATACAATGTATCCAAAACATGGGTTGCATTAATTGCTTACATGATATCAGAATTTTATATTACATCAAAACCCAACACATCTTATATTTCCAAGAATGGAGTATGACTATGTTGAAAAAAGATATTTCATTGCACCAACACTAACATAGCTAACAAAATAAATCCAACACTATGAACATTGTGATGCTTGACTCCTCCAGTGTTTTTGAACTTCAAACTGCTACACTACACGCTAAGTATTTAACACTGGGTTATATTCCTGATATCATTCTTCATTCTCTAATAATTAATGGTAATTGAATTCATTTGAAGGTGCTTGGTTCAGGCTAAAAAGATTCTATAGTTTATGAAAATGGTAGCTGATTTATACAATGCTTTACCAAGATAAAGAATAAAAGTTTGTTTTTTATTGCTTGTTAATGAAGTAATTAAATGAAGAATGTATAGATATAGATATAGATACATTATTTCATATATTCACACAATGTTGTATGAATATGTGCAATAGGATGATTGGTATCTATATTTATAAATGCAAACATGTGTAAGGATAAAGGGTGGTTTAAGAACTCAAATTCTATATCTTGAACTTGGTTTTTAAATGATGTTCTTAAAAATGGGATTATTCAAATGGTATTTTAAAAAGTTAACAGTCCTTTAAAATTACAATGCCCTAATTGTATTGATTTAATTTTATTACATGTTATATAAAAGGTTATTTAATTGTTTAAACCCTTATTAGGATGATAGTGATGGTTTTTTATGCCTCATGGTTTGTTTAAAAATTTTACTTTGATTTAATAAATGTAATGTTTTAAAGTGGAATGTGGTGTTTAATGAATTTAATTGCTTGGAAAGGGTTATTGAAAGGCCCCTTTAATAAAATTTTAACTATCTAAAATGGGAATGGAATTTTGGAATCCCAAATCAAGACTTTTGGACCATTTTATTTAAATAAAGAGTTTCTTCAAATGTTGGGTTCTCAAGACCATGTGATTGAACCCTATCAGAATTTGCATCATCTAAAAAAGATCAACTTTATCTCCTAAGAATATTGTCCTTGAAAAACCACCTATCCTACCATATACTAAGTGAAGAAATGAATAAACACCAACTCCTCCCTCTTGTTGATTTCAATTTCTCTTTTCTTTTTCTAGATCTTGTATTTCTATTTAATCATGTGAGATGTCATCGAATTAATCTTATGCGTGATCTCTGTGTTTTGAAATTGATGAAAATTTAATTAGATTCTTTGTAACTTCATAGATATCACACATTTCATTCCTTCAATGATTTCCACCACTATAAAACAATATGAATACCCATCATTTGACTCTTATTATCTTAGAATAGTGGATGCATGTAGCTTTAATGATTCTTTAAGAATAACCTTTTATGGGTTCCAAGCTCATACTTTCTGTGTATTTATTTATTTTGTTAAATAGTATTATTACTAAACCAAATATGATGAATTTGAATCTAAAATGGATGTATTACAATATTTTGATAAAAGAGTATAAGGATGGGGTGAAAGAGTTAATCAATTTTGCAAAAGATCATGTGTATGACCCTTCTCAAATACTTTATTTGTGTTTGCACTATTTTTATTCAAGACTAACCATCCTAGAGGAGTTGTAAGTACACTTGATCTATCATAGAATAGATTAAAGTTATAAATATTGGACTAAAGATGGAGAAAAACCAAATGTATCTAGTTATTGGGATAAGACTAAATTTTATGGATCATTTAATATGATTACAAGTGTGGAAAATGATGAAGATTATATCGTGGATGTGATTGCACATGTGAACAATGATGAATATTGTATTAAGGAAATGACAATGTCATTTGAGGATGAAATTAATCATTATCAAAAATAATTTGAGAAGTTAAATATTTGTGAAAAAAGACTCCATTGTATTCTGGTTGTACTAAATATACAGCATTGTCAGCCATACTGAAGCTATGTAATTTGAAAGCTGGAAACAGATGGAGTGGTACCGATTTTACTGAACTACTTTCTCTCTTGAATGATTTTCTCCTAGAAGATAATGATATTCCTTGATGAACATTTGATTCTAAATGAATTCTATGTTAAATGGTTATAATATCTTAAAGAATACATCTTTTTTCAAATGAATATATACTATTTCTCAAGGACCACAAATCACTTAAAAAATTCTCACAAAGTGTGGTGTTTCTCGATACAAGAAATATGAATCAAATCCTACAAAAGTTATATGGTACTTTATTATCATTACAAAGTTTTACTTTATAGAAGTTATGATATTATAAGACAATTGATTTGTCACACAGATATAATAAATAAATATGAAAAACTTTATCACCTAAAAAACTCTCCTCTATGGAAGAGAATTGATCATGAGTATATTGAATTTGTAAATGAGCTAAAAACCTTCATCTTGCACTATCTATAGATAGAGTGAATCCTTTTGGTTTTTAAAGCATTACTTATATTACATGGCTGATTATGTTGGTAAATTATAAATTTCCACCATGGTTATGAATCAAATGATAATACATTATGTTACCTTTGCTTATATAAGGACCAAAAAAACCAGGTAATGATATTGATATTTATTTGGATCCATTGATTGAATATTTGAAATTATTGTGGGATTTAGGTGTTACATTATGTGATTATTATATAAATAAAGATTTCATGTTGTGTTTCAAGTTGTACAAGATGATAAATAAATTTCTAGCTTATGGAAATTTGTCAGGATATAACATTAAAGGAACTCAAGGGTGTCCCATTTGAGAACAAGGTACACAGTCAATTAGGTTGAAAAATTCATTAAATACTATGTTTCTAGGACATCACATATTTCTACACTGACAACATAAGCAATTATCTTGGATTACATAATTCAATGAGATTTCAAAAGTACATACAACACCATCTATACTAATAGGTGATCAATAGTTTGAGAAATTAAAATATATAGACACTACTTTTGGTAAAAAAAAATAAAAACCTTACAAAAACTGTTTAGAAAAAGATATCATTTTTTAAATTACCATAAAATAATTCTTTTTACATCATACAATTTTTTAATGTTATTCATTTTGACAAAATGTATATGATAGTGTCATTGTCACATTATTAAATGCTCCTCAAAAAACAAAAGATGGAATTAAGTCTAGTTTGGACATGATTTACATGGTAATATGGGAAGAGTTGGTTCCAGTGAAGAGTGGAAAATGAACTTTTCTTCCTCTAGATTCTTACACTCTTTCCAGGAAAGAGATATATCAGTTTTTCAACTTATTTAATGATGTAAAGGTTATGGATGGGTATTCATCAAATATCAAGAATATCATTTCAATGACTGATTTAAAGTTAAAGGGTCTGAAATCACATTACTATCTTGTTTTGATGCAAGATATAATACCTATAGCATTATGTTTTATTTTTTCCAATAATTTTTATCATACATTAACTAAGATCTATTTCTTTTACAAATCTATGTCCAGTAAAGTTATAGACCCAGTAAAATTTCCAACAATGGAAAATTAAATTTCTATCATAATATGTGAATTGGAGATGTTATCCTCGACATAATTATTTGATATGATGGTTCACTTGATGGTTCAATTGGTAAGAGAGATTTGACTATGTGGTCCTGTACATTATAGATGGATGTACCTCATTGAATGGTATATGAAGATTTTGAAAGGTTGTGTCAAAAATAAAAGATTTCCAAAAGGTTATATTGTGGAGTGATATGTTGTTGAGGATTCCATTGAATTCTATACCAACTACCTATCTGGTGTGGAAAGAATTGGTCCACCAAAATCTCATTACACTAAATGGCTTGTGGTTAAAGGAATTCCCATAATAGATTTTGTCACAATTACTATTACAGAGAAATAGAGGTCCACCTTTATGTTTTCCATAATAGTTTATAGGTTGTGCCTTATATTGAAACCCACAAAGTAATTATTAGGCATTTAAACCCATCAAGGACTAAAATCTGGATACCAAATACACATAATAAACAATTTATAGGATGGTTTCAAGAACATATTTTTAAGGATTCAACTAAAAATTTGGATTCAATTTCAGATCTATTTCAATGGCTAGCCATAAGACCAAGTGTGCATGTATTATCTTATAATGCTTATGTGACTAATGGTTATACATTCTATACAAATGAACATGATGAATGCAGTACCATGAAAAATAGTGGAGTTACACTTATGGCTGAACTGATGCATGTATATAGTACCAAGGATAGAAATCTAATTTATTCAAATATTTCATACTTTGGAATCATCAAACAAACATGGGATTTGGATTATACGACATTAAAAGTGTTGATTTTTCAATGAAAGTGGGTTGATGATAGGAGAGCAGTTAAAATAGATTAATTGGGATTCATAAAAGTGGATTTTAGTAAGGAAGGGTAAAAAAGAAGAACCATTTATAATGACATCATAGGTAGTACAAGTATTTTATGTTATAGATCCTGCAAATCAAAAGTGGTTGATTATTCTATTATTGACCAAAAACACTGAAGGGTCAGATGCCAATTTCAATAAGGATAACCCTTTCATTGGGACAAAACAATCATTTCATAGTGGTTCCAATTTAGATAGGGTATTTTATGTTAGAGGATACCACAATAAAGGGATCTGGATACTCAGTAGAGGGTTCAAATCCCTTCAACCTTTAAAAAAGAGTTCAATAATCAGGTTATACTTTTTTGTAATACACATTTGGTTACCTCATATTATGATTTGTTCACTATTAAATTTATGTAATCTAAATTAAATATTCAACCACTTTTGTAGATAATGACCTCTGCACATGTTGATTCTCCTAATCCTAAGGAACAATAGGTTTCTCAACATGTCGGTGCACCCAATGTAGAGGAACAACAACCTTCTACATATTCCGATAATACCAATATATAGGAACAACATATTTATAATTTTGAATCCAAGGAAATGGTATATGGTGAAAAACCCATGCCCTAAAAAAAAGATTTTTGTAGCATGATGGTGTTAGAAAAAATATTAAGGTGAGAAACATAGTTATCAAATTATTGGTTGGATAAAATACACAAGGACAACCTTTTAACCCCAAAAATGCTATGTTCAGTAGTTACATTGGGATCACCACTAGAATTTTCATGTTGATTGATGTATATTTGTGGCACAATGTTGTCCTTTCACTTATCAAAATAATTTTGGAAGAGATTAGGATAACATTAGAATATAATTTATTTATTTTACTAAAAAACAAAATAATGAAATGTTGATTTACTCTTCACTATACCTTGCAGATTTAATTTATAGTAGATGAATATTTAATGAAATTTGTATTAATACTCACTAAAAATAAACCTACACCTACCACAGATGTATTAAAACTTGATAAACCAAAAACTGTGGGATGAGTTTATTGGTTGTCAAGAGGAGACATCTTTTTAGGTATGTTGTAACTGATAATACATTGCTTGAAAATATGTGTATTAATCACTTTGATTAATAATTATTAATTTATGAAATAGTAACTGAGTACAAAAAATAAGAAACATGTAGAAAAAAATAGTGTACCCCTACCAGAAAGCAAGGATATGATACGCTGAACTAGAAAAAAATGGTAATAATTTTAAATCTACCATAATAATTTTATGTGAAATGAAACAATAACATAATTATGTTCCTTTTTTATATGTTTATTGATTAAGAAAAATCAAAATCCACTTACATATCACATCATTTTCTATGGAAGGAGGCATGTGTAAATAAAGACAGGATACTAATATATAAAAACACACAAAAAAGTGTGGGAAACATGTGTAAGTTTTACATAATAAAAATCATTAAATTGGTATTATATAATAATGATTACTTATTTTCTTAAATTTTTTATCCGACTTAGACACAAAAATCATCATCAGTTGTACCTAATGAACAACTACTATTGGTGGCCTTGAAGCGACCAGAATAGTATGGCAGTGTCATAGGAGTGGGTTTTGGGGTGTTACCCTAAACATATTTTTAAAAAATAAATGAATAGGGGATAAAGATATGGAAATGGATGTGTCACGACCCGTCCCCTGGGGGTCGTTCCATGAATACACCAAGCTGGAATTCCATAGGTTAGGGGTTGGCATCTAGCACTGGAAAGGCTTATTCCTAAAACAGGGAAGGAATTGCCTTTAAAACCTGTAAACTCACACAACCAAGCACACAACAAGATATGAGCACAAGGTAAATTGTATAGTAAAAAGAGTGTGTACAGTAAGTAAACGAGTCAGAATACAATCCCAACTAGAAAGTACAAGTAAAACTGAAAAAGAACAGCTCCTATGAACACCCGCCAAGGACCCTACCTGAAGGGTAGGTATATCTCTCGAACGGTCATCCCTGCAGATTGTCTCATCTACTGTACGCCTCCGAGCAGCCTCCAGTCTAGTACCCTCAACCTCGATCAGTTTTGTTCATCGTCTGCACAAGTCACAGTAAGGTGCGGGCATAGACCATGCAGGGGTGAGTATAACGATACTTAGTAGGGACCCTGAGACCCCCTAAGGTCTCTCAGAATCCACAAAGGATAAACCAAAAATCATGAAAACAATATTCAACCCTACTTAAGTATATGCCCATACATATACCTAAGTTATCAAGTATACCCATCTCATTCATCAGGAAACACAAGGCCCAAATCTTTAGCTGGAAATATGATTGTACCACGTGGGAAAGAACACCATAAAGGTAACACTATGAAGGTACGTAACACAAAGGTAGCACCACACAGAAGAATACCACGAAGGTAAGTACCACAAAGGTAATGTCACATAGAAGAATACCACGAAGGTAAGTGCCACAAAGATAAAGCCACATAGAATAATACCATGAAGGTAAGTACCAAAAAGGTAGCGCCACCTGAAATAATACCATGAAGGTAAAGTCTCATCTCACACTAGGTATAATTTAAGTACGAAAGTATAGATGATTAGCTGTGTTTCTAGATCATCTTACTTCATCGAGAAGCTCTGCTACTAACCCACATAGGATCGAAGATGACCCACACGGAATCTTAAGATGACCCACATAGGATCTAGAGAAGACCCACATAGGATCGATATGAGCTGACCCACACAAAATCATTGAGCGCTGACCCACACAGGATCAGTATGCACTTACCCACACAGGATCGATGAGTGCTGACCCACACAGGATCTGAAGATTCTTCAAGTACAGCCAGTCACAGGGTTCCTGCACTAAGAATGCTTGATTCCGAGAGGTTCTGCTCCTCAATCCATCGTTCGATACTTAAACTTCCATTAATTCCTATGAAAAATTATCCCAAAGGTCCGCCACATCATAAGGATCCCAACGTAACTGACGACGCGTTAATCGGACGCTCGGTCTGTAATTTATTAGTGTTTCCGTTCTAAGGGCCTGGTTGGATTCAAGTTCGATCCAACCTGGTCATACTCCAACTTTATCCAAAACTCAGGTGAAGTATACCAAAAGTACTATCTCCATCCAAGGATTTCGGTGACGCGGACGGTTTGTCAAACGGATGCCTGAATCTCAAGTTGTCACCAAAAAGGCATATCTGGCTCCCGATAGGCCTGAGTCCGGTCTGACCCGGTGGGACCGATCCGGCCCTAGCCAACCCAACCTGGTTAGGGTCAACCCGACCCTGTTTGGGTCCGGCCCAGTTGGCCTGGGCCGCGGCCAGCCCGTCCCTCAAAGGGGACGGCCCGGCCCGACCTTCTAGGTGGACCCTGGTGCAACCCATAGCCGAGGTGGTCCCCTTGTGGTGGGTTCTTCCCTAGTCACCACCCAAGAGGGGAGGTGCTCCCCCCAGGTCACCCGAATGGTCCAACGGACCATTCAGTTTTGGAAAGTGGGACCCATTGGATTAGGTTCTGGTCGGTGTGTCACAGTCGGTCGGTCCTCCACCCAGCAGCGCGACGACGCCACTGTCCTCCACGGCCGGCTGGGTGTCGGCCACTCTCCGGGTGCACCGTCTACTCAAGTCATGGTCGGTCAGAACTCGGCCACCCTTCAGTGCACCGCCTACTCAATCCGTGGTTGGTTGGGTATCGGCCACCCTCTGGTGCACCGTTGTGGCTCGACAGACGCGGCCTCCTCCTCTACTGGTGGTGTGGATGCGCACCGCCCTTCTTCCACATGTCATTGAGGCTTCGTTCCAATCCTAACAAATATAACATCTAGATATTCACGATCCTTGGGCTGAGATCTCTACATCTATATGTCATGCTTAATGAGGCATTGTGTTTTTAGCGCACTTAATTATTTGGCATCAAAGAACGCATGATGAACATGCGAAGAATGAAAGGAAAGAGTCAAGGTATAAGTGTAGAACGATGGCCATGTTTATTTGGCCATCGTCATTGTGAAATGAGCATATGAAGAATCAACAAATAGATTTAATCATACTTCAAATTAAAACCCCTACCTCGATCATCTTTTGGAGGTATCATGAGGAGGAAGATGATGATGGTGACATCGGTGTTCGTCGCTCCCACAAGACACCTCCGATCTAGGCTCGAGCGTCGTCTATGTCGTAGGTTCATTCTTCATTGGAGGATATCCTTCTGAGTTCTCCAAAGCTCTCCCCTTTTCCAATTATCTCAACCCAAAGGGTGAGGATCCAACTTTAGTTGTGTTAGGATTCTTAATTCAATTAAAGTTAGAACATTAATTAAATTAAAGTTGGTACATTAACTAGGGTAATTCCAAGGGTTAACTCACATTAAAAGAAGAGGTTTCAAGCTCGAGTGTTCCCCACCACTAAAATCAAATGGGAGGTTTCAAAATAAAATAAAAGTTAATGTTTTATTTTATTTTTATTTTTTTAACAATCCCATGAAAAAATGGAAAACCAACTTCCACCCCCAACCTACTACAGTCGAGGTGAAGGTCTCCTTAAGTGAAAATCAGTATTGTGAGTTCAACGGTGTCCTCATATTTCAATTACAAGAACCAGTTAAAAAGTTACAAAACACCGCTTGCGCGTTTACTAAACGTACTCGAAAAAAAGTTTAGAAATTCATTCCGGGCACATCGGGCCTCGGAATCATGCACCATCAATTTTCACAGACTTGTAATAATTCCATATAATTAAAAAAATTACATGGAAAATTCCTGGTCTTTAAATTCTCCCCACCTCAGGGATTTGCATCCCCGAAATCCACAAAACAAACTAGGAAAACAAGTGGGGGTACTGAGCACGAATCTGAGCCTCTTGCTCCCATGTTCTCTTCTGGAGGTTCATGTGGTGCCAACATATGTGCACTAAAGCTATCTATTGCCCATGAAGTACTCTCTCCTATCGATCCTCAATCTTCACTGGAACCTCCGAAAACGTCGCCCCATCGTCAATGTCCAGCTCGCCCCAGTAGATGATGTGCGAAGGATCATGAATGTATCTCCTTAGCTGGGATACGTGGAAAATGTCGTGCACCTGGTGTAACTGAGGTGGAAGAGATAAGCGGTAAGCCACCTCACCAACTCTACTGAGGACCTAAAAGGGTCCGATGAACCTTGAAGATAACTTGTCGCCCCGGCCAAATCTCCGCAAACCTCATCGAGGTGAGACCCGTAGAAAGACATGGTCACCATCCTCAAACTCCAGTGGTATCTATCTCCTGTAATCATACAACTTATGCCTACTTTGTGTAGTCTTCAACTGCTCCTGGACGATCTGCTCCTTCTCTGTGGTAGCCCGTACCATCTCTGGTCCCATGAGTTCTGACTCCCCAGGGTCAGTTCAGCACAGAGGTGATTTGTAAGGTCAACCATAAAACACCTCGAATAGTGTCATACTGATGGTGGAGTGATAGCTGTTGTTTTATGTGAAGTCCACCAATGGAAAATGATCCTCCCAGCTATGACCTAAATCTAGGACGCATGCACGAAGCATGTCCTCTAGCGTCTGAATGGTCTACTATGTCTGACCATCCGTCTGAGGATGGAAGGTAGTGCTCAATCGAAGCTGAGTCCCAAACGCCTCTTGAAACCCCTTCCATATCCAGGAATTAAAATATGCATCACAATCGGAGACAATCGTTGAATTCACTCCATAAATCCATACAATCTCTTGCACATAGAGGCGTCCTAAGCCCTCTACTAATCCATGCTCTCTGATAGGTGGGAAGTGGGCCGACTTGGTGAGTCAGTCAACGATCACCCAAATAGAATCATGTCCCCTAGACGTGAGTGGAAGTCCTATCACAAATTCCATGGAAATTCCATCCCACTTCCACTCTGAAACCTCTAGTGGATGGACTAAGACTGCTAGAACCTGGTGTTTTTCCTTCACTTGATGACAAGTGAGTCACCATGAGACAAACTCTGCCACTAGTTTCTTCATTCCTGGACACCAATGCTGACACTGAAGGTCCTGGTACATCTTTGCCACTCCTGGATGTACCACTATAGGGGATGTATGAAACTCCCTCAACAATTCCTCCCGTAGAGCCACCGGTACCATAATACATCCTCTAAAGAGGATGATGTGCTCCCCACCTTTATAAAATTTATCAAGTGTCTGCCTTGTGGATATCTGAGCACATCGAGCCTCGCAGTCAGTGTCCCCAAGTTGCACTTCCCTGACTCCCTGAAGGAGTGGGGGAGTGACTATCAGAGACTGAAGATAAGCTGCTCCATCTCGATCCATGTAGGATATCCACAAAGCGACTAACTACTTTGTCACCTCACTCAAAAACTATATACTAGATCTTCTATTGAGCGCATTTGTTACTACATTCCCCTTCCCAAGAGTATAGAATATCTCAAAGTCATAGTCCTGGAGTATCTCAAGCCAATGTCATTGTCTCAGGTTCAGGTCCTTCTGAGAGAAGATATACCTGAGACTCTTGTGATCAGAGTATACTGTAAAACATTCTCCCATCAAGTAATGCCACCACATCTTCAAGGAAAAGACCACTACTGTTAACTCTAGGTCATGGGTAGCATAGTTCTGCTCATGTTTTCTCAGCTGTCGAGAACCATAGGCAATCATTGCTTGCTCCTGCATCAGGACACATCCAAGACCGGTCCCTGATGCGTTATAATAGACTACGTACCCAATGCCCTCCTCTAGTAACCCCAAGATGGGGGAACTCATTAGTCTCTGCCTCAGCACTTGAAAACTCTGTTGGAATCTCTCCAACCACATGAAGGGTTTCCCCTTCTTCATCAACACTGATAAGGGTGCCTCAACTCTAGAAAATTCTGGCACAAACCTCTGGTAGTAACCAGCCAAACCCAGGAAACTCTGTACCTCTGTCACACTCTTGGGTGGCTCCCAAGCAAGCACAACCTCAATATTCACTGGATCCACTGCAACTCCAGCCTCCGAGATGACGTGTCCCAGAAAGTGTACCTCTCAAATCCAATACTGGCACTTCGAGAGCTTACCATAAAGATGGTGCTCTCAGAGTGAGTCAAGAACTATCTGCAGATGATAGGCGTGCTCCTCCTCTGTAGCTGAGTATATCAGGATGTCATCGATGAAGACTACCACAAAGTGATCGAGGTATGGTTGGAAGATCCTGTTCATGAGTCTCATGAAGACTATTGGGGTGTTGGTCATGTCGAATAGCATAACCAAGAACTCATAGTGGCCATACCAACATCTGAAGGTCATCTTTTGCACATCCTTGTCTCATACCCCGAGCTGGTGATAGCTTGATCTGAGTTCTATCTTCAAAAACCACCGTGATCCCTTAAGCTTATCAAAGAGATCGTCAATACTCAAAAGTGGGTACTTGTTCTTCATGGTAACTTGGTTCAGGCACCGATAGTCCACACAGAGTCTCAAACTCCCATCTTCCTTCTTGGTGAACAAAATCGGGGCTGGCCAAGGAGAAACACTGGGTCGAATGAATCCCTTTCTCTGCAAGTCCTCTAGTTGTACTCGTAGATCTTGAAGCTCTGCAGGATCCATCCGATATGTTGGTGTAGATATTGTTGTTGTCCCGGGGTACAAGTCGATGTAAAATTCCACCTCTCTGCGAGGAGGTAGACCCGGAACATCATCAGGGAAAACATCATCGTACTGGTCCACCACTATAGGATAGCTTGAAATATCAACATCAACTGCTCTGAGGATAAGGCTAGCCAACTGATGTGTGATCAGCTGCACTCTCTTCTGGTTAAGACCATCATGTGCTGCAAAGGTTCCCTTCTCACCGTTAAAGGAAAACCTGGTCCCATCCTCACAAACACACCACACTTTTCACCTAATACAGTCGATCAGGTCATGGACTGTATATTACTAATCCATACCCAAGGTGATGTTGTAAGACCTTGATGCCACTACCAGAAGATCACAACCGAAGCTCTCACCTCCTAGAGTAATCTCACACTACCGGTACCAGTGTGTAATTGTCAAATCCTCTCCCATAGGAGTCTATATCCATAAGGATCAAGCCAACAACTCCACTAGTATCTCCAAGATCTGAATGAGGTTAGTGGCAATAAAAGAGTGACTGGAACCTGTGTCTATAAGTACTACAGCTAAGGTGGAGTAGACAGAGATCGTACCTCGAATCATCTCCGAAGCATCGTGGTCGTAGGCCTCAACTGCCTGGAGTTGAGCTTCTCCTTGTCTACCTGCTCCCTATGGTCGGGGTGGACCACCTGAAGGTGGTGGTGATAGAACCTTGAATCACTGCCCACCGTCTATTGCACGGCGAGCTCTTCTGCCACGTCCGCCTGTTGCCTACGTACCTCCTTGATCGAATCTTCACCTCTGCCCAGGCGGTCCTTCGACCGTCTACTAGTCGTTCGTATAGCGGGTTGGGCAGTCACGAGCCATGTGACCCTACCCACTGCATGAGTAACATTGCCTGCTCCTTACCTATCTTTCTCTATCTCGAGAGCCCCGCATGACCAAACCTATATCATGCAGTCATCCACCTGTAGGTCTGGTCCTCTCATACCTTTGTGTCATCTATCTGCTTCTAACTGCGGATGAATCTGCTACATGACGTCTGGTAGTGGTTCTCGCTATCGGTAACTGCTCAACAAGGAAACTCTCCACTAAGAGTGCTCGCTCTAACACCCCCGCCTGCGTCGGGATGCTGAGAGAAATCATCGAAGCTCTAATCTCCCATCTGATCCCATGCTCGAAGGTATGGGACCTAAAGAAAGGGTCGTGCACCATGTCAGTGGAGTAGCGCGAGAGGTCGGTTAACCTCACGGAATACTGAGCCACAGTCATGCTACCCTGCTGCAAGTAGAGGAGCTCATGTATACGTATACAGTGTAAAGTTGCTGGGATGAACTCTACCCTAAAAAGGCTCTCAAAGTATGCCCAGATGAGAGTGACCTTGTCATGAACCTGGAGCATCAAACTCCACCATCTTCCCACTGCTTCCTGAAGAAGACTGGATGCAAGGATCACCATGAGATCAGTTGGGGTCCCTACCAATAAAAAAACTCTAACCATGGCCTCCAGCCCGTCCTCAGCCACATGTGGATCCATCTCTCCTCAGAACCTTGGTGGCCTCTGGCGCTGAAACTAATGCAACACGCTCAAGCGGCATGCACCCTCTATTGCTGGGGCTGGTGGTATCGGCTGCCCAATGGGTAGTGGTGCTGTTGGTAGACCACCTGATGGTACAATTGTTGAAAGGGGGCCCTACACTAAAGTCTCGTCGCTCGGTGGGTTGTCATCACGTACTCTACCTGGAACCCTAGAAGGATGTCTGTGTGGAGGCATCCTAAGGGTAACAGGTGCACCATGGTTAATAAGTTATACCTGGTGAGCTGACTCAAAGAGTTCACAAATAAAACTTTCCAAAAACACACACACAATCAGTTTTTTCATGAACTGAGTTGGAAATCAGAAGTCAGGGTCTTGGTGTATGGATACGTCGGTCGTCGCACCAACATTGGATTCCCCAAACTGATAACCACACTCATAAAACTTAACACTATTGCTAATTAAAATATCAAAGTCTAAGTTATTTAGTAGAACCTAAATCCTCTGATACCAATTTGTCACAACCCGTCCCTCGGGGCCCATTCCATGACTACCCCAATCCCACCTTCCATAGGCCAGGGGCTGGCGTCTAGCACCAGAAAGGATTATTCCTAAAACCAGGAAGGCATTGCCTTTAAAACCTGTAAACTCACACAAACAAGAACACATCAAGATATGAGCACAAGGTAAGCTGTATAGTAAAAAGAGTGTGCATAGTAAGTAAAGGGGTCGGAATACAAGCCCAACTGGAAAGTACAAGTAAAACTGAAAAAGAAAAGATCTTGTGAACACTCGCTAAGGACCCTACCTGAAGGGTAGGTATAGCTCTCAAACATTCATGCTTGTAGATCATCTCATCTAATTTCCACCTCTGAGAAGCCTCCAGTATGGTACCCTCGACCTCGATCAGCACTGTTAGTCATCTGCACAAGACACAGCAAGGTGCGGGCGTAACCCATGCAGGGGTGAGTATAATGATACTCAGTAGGGACCCCGAGACCCCCTAAGGTCTCTCATAATCCACTAAGGATAAACCACAAAGCATGAAAACAACAGTCAAACCTACTTAGGTATATTCCCATACATATACCTAAGTTATCAAGTATACCCATCTCATTCATGAGGAAACACAAGGCCCAAATCTTTAGTCGGAAATAAGACTATACCATGTGGGAAAGAACACCACGAAGGTAACACTATGAAGGTAAGTACCACAAAGGTAATGACACACAGAAGAATACCATGAAGGTAAGTACCAAAAAGGTAATGCCACACAGAAGAATACAATAAAGGCAAGTAACACAAAGATAATGCCACACAGAAGAATACCACAAAGGCAAGTACCATAAAGATAACGCCACACAGAAGAATACCATGAAGGTAAGTACCACAAAGGCAACACCACATAAAAGAATACCATGAAGTTAAAGACTCGTCTCACACCAATTATAACTTAAGTATGAAAGTATAGATGACTAGATGTGTTGCTAGATCATCTTACTTCGTCGAGAAGCTCTGCTATTGACCCACACAGGATCGAAGATGGCCCACACAGGATATGAAGATGACCCACACAGGATCTGGAGATGACCCACACAGGATCGATATGCGCTGACCCACATGGAATCACTGAGTACTAACCCACATAGGATCAGTATGCACTGACCCACATAGGATCGTTGAGTGCTGACCCACATGGGATCTGAATATTCTACAAGTACAGTCAGCCATGGGGTTCTTGCACTAAGCATGCTTGATTCTGGGAGGTTCCGCTCCTCAAGACATCAGTCGATACTTCAACTGCCATTAAGTCCCATGAAGAAGTATCCCAAAGGTCTTCCACATCATAAGGATCCCAACGCAACTAACAGCATGTTAATCGGACACCCGGTCTATAAGTTATTAGTGTTTTCATTCTGAGGGCCCGGTTGGATTCGGGTTCGATCCAACCCAATTGTACTCCAACTTTATGCAAAACTCAAGTGGATTATACCAAAAGGACCGTCTTGATCCAAGAATTCTATCACCATAGACAATTCATCAAACAGACACTCGGATCTCAAGTTATGACTAAAAAGACGTATCTGGGTCCAGATGGACCCGGGTCCAGTCCGACTCGGTCCGGGTCCGGCCCAGTTGGCTTGGGCCGCGGTGGGCCCAGCCCACTGAGCGCGGCCGGGGTGGCCCCCTTATGGTGGGGTCTGCCCTAGCCGCCACCTGGGAGAGGAGGCGCTCCCCCAGGTCACCCGAACAGTCCAACAGACTGTTCAGTTTTGGTAAGCGGGACCCGCCGGAGCGGGTCCTGCTTAGTGCGTCACGGTCGGCCGGATCCACGGTCGGTCCTCCTCCCAGCGGCGCGACGGCACTCCTGTCCTTCACGGTCGGTCGGGTGTCGGCTGCTCTCTAGGTGCGCCGCCTGCTCAAGTCGTGGTCAGCTGGGTGGCAGCTGCCCTCTGGTGTATCACCTACTAAAGCCTCAGCCGTCCAGGTGTCGACTGCCCTCTAGTGTGCCGCCGCAGCTTGACAGCTGTGGCCTCCTCCTCTACCGGCAGCACGAACGTGCGCCTCCCTTCTTCCACGTGTCATTGCGACTTCGTTCCAAGCCCATAAAATATGACATCCGCATATTCACAATCCTTGGGTCGAGATCTCTGCATCCATATGTCGCGCTCAATGAGACATTATGTTTTTAGTGCGCTTAATTATTTGGTGTCAAAGAATGCACGATGAATGCGTGAAGAACGAAAGGAGCAGGTCAAGGTATAAGTGTAGAACGATGGTCATGTTTATTTGGCCATCGTCATTGTGAAACGATCATATGAATAATCAACAAATAGATTTAATCATACTTCAAATTAAAACCCCTACCTCGATCGTTCGTTGGAGGTTTTGTGAGGAGGAAGATGATGATGGTGACGTCGGCATTCGCCACTCCCACAAGACGCCTCCGATCCAGGCTCAAGCGTCATCCACGTCAGAGGTTCGTTCTTTATTGGAGGATATCCTTCCGAGTTCTCTAAAACTCTCCCCTTTTATAACGATCTCAACCAAAAGGGTGAGGAGCCAACTTTAGCTGTGTTAGGATTCTTAATTCAATTAAATTTGGAACATTAATTAAATTAAAGTTGGCACATTAACTAGGGGAATTCCAACGGTTAAATCACATTAAAAGAAGAGGTTTCAAGCTCAGGTGGTCCCCACCACTAAAATCAAATGGGAGGTTTCAAAATAAAATAAAAGTTGTTGTTTTATTTTATTTTTATTCTTTTAACACTCCCACGAAAAACCAGAAAACCAAATTCCACCCCTGACTTACTACGGTCGAGGTGATGGTATCCTTAAGAAAAAATTGGTGCTACGAGTTCAACGATGTCCTCAGATTTCAATTCCGAACACCGGTTCAAAAGTTACAAAACGTCACTTGTGCGTTTACTGAACATACCCAAAAAAAGTTCAAAATTTCATTCCGGGCACACCGGGCCTCGGAATCACACGTTGTCAATTTTCACAAACTCATAATAATTTCATATAATTAAAAAAATTACATGGAAAATTCCAAGTCTTTACAGGAAGAGTTGTATACACAATTAGTTGCTTTAGAAGAAAAACTTAATTAGTATTCAAATTTTTTAAAAATTTATGAGAAGGAATCTATTGGTCAAAGTGAGTATCTTAAGAGGGGGTTTAATTGAGTGCCCAATAAAATTTTTGTTAAAAACAATTTAGTTAAAATCCCCTAGTTTGATTAAAAGTATCCTAGTTAATAAAAACAATTGATTGATATAAGTTCTAGTATTTTAAATGACTTATTAAGGAGTGATTAAGTCTCAGTTAAAATAATATGAAAACTATTATAACTTTTGAAATCAGTTTACTTAATCAAATACTTATGTAAACACTATTCAAGACTAACTATCAAAGTAGTGTTTTTATTTATAGTTAAAAAAATAGATTAATTATTTGAAATGAAACAAAACAAAACACACAACAGAATTAAAATAGGGGGTTCAGTCTCAAGCTAAGACCAAATCACCTCCACTTGAAAATCACCCACTACTAAGAAGATTATTTAAAAATAATCTTGATCCACAACCTGGATCGGGTATAAATAAAATGGATAAAATCTATCCAAGATGTGAAGGGACCTCTTCCACAATAGCCATGGGAATAAAATAAACACATGGAACACAGAGACCTCTTCACTACAAAAAAAATGGGTGATTGGAAGGGGTTGATTTTTTATTTAGAAGGGGTTATAACCCCTTATAAACACTTTAGCAATAGTTACCCAAAATCACCAATAAAGTTCCCGCCAACTCTTATTAGAGGTGGTTTTTGGTAAGTGCTGGTAAATTGGATCTAATTTTATTGACAGTAATTAAACATTCACATACTGAGAGACAACACAATAGTTTTACTTGGTTCACTGCTAAGGGCTATTCCAAGGATCATACTCCAAAAGTGTGTAAGTTGTACCAAAAGACACTAATATTCAATAGTTTTGGAAAAAAGAAGTTCAAACACAGTCACTTTGTTCCAAGAACACTACCTTTACAAGATTTTAAGGTTAGCATGTTGCCTCCCTCAAAACACTTCTGTCAACTCCCCCTAACTCACTAATTTGGGTGAAGTCTTACTCAGTTTAACGACATGATGTTTGTTTTAGTAGATTGGCATTTAAGTATTTATCCCTAACTAGAATGATACTCTACTTGTATCAATGTCCTAAGTGGATGCACTTGAAAGCACTATTCACTTAAATTAGATGTTCAACACTATTGTTCACGAAGATCCCAACCTTCACGAAACCCACTTTATGATTTAAAGAATTACCAATATCCATGAACCCACACACTTTCACAAATCTCCCAACATTTTCAAATATCACATCCTTCACAAAAAAAACTACATTCATGAAGCTCACCGCCTTCATGGAACATACTACCTTCACAAAGCTCACTGAGTCATCACGAAATACCCAGTCATCATGAAACTCCTATTTCTGATATACCTAACCATTGTTCAATACTAATATAGTCTTTTCATAATGATCAGGATCACAATGAATACCTAATTTGTGATTCTTTCAACCTTTATGAATTCATAATGATTCATCCTTTTCTCTAACTTTTTTCCATGTTAAAGGAAGTGAGGGTATCCAGCCATTTATAGGAACAACCCTTCATTAAGATCCCATGCCTCCACCAGCCTTTTCGAAAACCAAAAAAAAACATATTTTTGAATCTCCTCTATTTGA
Organism: Viscum album; assembly: GCA_963277665.1. Classification (NCBI taxonomy): domain Eukaryota; kingdom Viridiplantae; phylum Streptophyta; class Magnoliopsida; order Santalales; family Viscaceae; genus Viscum; species Viscum album. Next base: position 1,407,439,660 of record OY728166.1, on the reverse strand, counting down.
GAAGCACCAGTGAAATTTATCTCATTCTCAAATATTCTCATAATCATGAAGAATCACTATCACACTATCATGCATTCGCAAATCTTCTCATGGATGCGTAGAATCACCATCATTCCAGTGCACATTCGTGATGCTCTAAATATTCATGAATCTCATCCTTTGTGAAAATAAGTCTTCGCAAAACATATTCCTTTACCGTATTTGAGGAGAGATAATCCCAAAAAACACCTTTCATGAATCTTTCTCATTCCTCCTAATTTTGAGACCAAAAATATGGTAGACACTAGAAAATAATGCCACCTTCAACACTGTATCCATATTTTACTATAATATCACTTTCCTTGAAAAATACATGATAAATCTAGTATGGATTGAAATAAAACACAAAAAAGACTTTTTTATCCAGCTGTGAAAGGCCTTGGTTTCAACAGCCTTTGTAATAGTTTCTCTATCAACTCTGACTTCTTTTGATTTGATCTGGTCAATGGTTAGCGAGTATCCAACTCACTGGAAAGTCTACCTTCCCTCCATCACTGATCTCAAAGAATCCAACTCACTGGAAAGTCTTTCATTCTCTATTTCTACTTCCTGAATGTGATGCATCATCTTAGGTTATATATGGTGTATTACAAGATCAAAAAAGTATCTTTCATCTCTTTCACTAATCTTAGTGACAATAGGTTCTTGATTACTCAACATCGTACCAAAATCAGATAGAATCCTTTCCATGAAATACTCTAAGCTAGCTCTGGTTACAACATCTACAGGTATAAGAGAAATAGTAGGAGTAGGCAGGGTACATAAGCTCTCTCAATGGTATCAACCTCTACTGGAATAGGTCTAGTAGGTATATCTGAATAAAACCTTTGAAGTTATCCTATAAAATCTATATGTTCTACCACGGATACCTTAGGATGTATCTCCATTTGAATAGGAACAATAGGTCCACCATGCTATGGTGGACTGCTATTATCATCAAAATCAGGGTAGTCCAAGCCTAGCCTCACATACCCTGGAAACTTATCCCATTACTCAAGATATGGGTCCCCCAACCTGATAGAAGACACACTATAAGTGTCAAAAATTATATGCTTAACAATTGTAGGCTCATCATACATATTCTCATCAACTTTCTTCACATCAATTATCTTCCCAATAAATTCACCATCATTATGCTCAACAAGATCTTTATTAGTAGGGTCAACATGATGAATAAAAAGGTTTGGGGATTCCTAACCCTCAACAGATTCTCCCAAATCATATGTAGCATATCTATCCACATCTTGAACTAAGATCGGTCTCTCCTCGGACCTAGAAACAACTGACAATCCTGGAGAAGAAACAAGCACTTGGGGCATCTTAATATCCTTAGCACTAATATGACCATTAGGACCATAATGATCTTAACTACCTCCATATTTACTATTATTTCCATCACTATTTCCCTCATCTTTACCATCTCCATTTTCTTTATCTTTTCATTATTATTTATTTCCATCTTCTTCTTTTCCATCATCATCTCTATTTTCTTCTTCTTTGCCATTTTATTCTTCATCTTCTCCTTCATCTTCTTATTCTTCTCCATTTTAATCATCTTCTTTATCAGTTCCATTCTCATTTCCATTTTATTCAGAAGATTTAGAAGAGTTATTATATTGTTCCTCTCCAGAAACCTCAGTTTATTCTTCTTCACTTCTCTTAAAAGAGTCTCTATAATGTGGAGATATCCAGGTTGATTGGATGGACTGAAAGTGATAGCAGGAGGTCTCTTAGGAAATTCAGGGTCACTACCCTCATCGACTGATAAATCTTGATCCTTGTCACCAAAATTAGCAACCTCCTACACATCCACTTCATCTGGCTCTAAACCTGGATCCACAAGATTCTTCGGACTAGTTGGGTGATCAACAGGATTGAACTCATTGTAAATATTTTCAACATTATCAACTCATTTCCTCTTATAAGGGTTCAAATTAATCTTTATTATTTTAAAAATTACCTTAATCAAATAAAAATCTCCATAGTTCACCTCAGTTTCTTTTTCCCCATCAACTAAACCATTGGCCTCCAGCATAGCCGAAATGAAATTGAGATAAATTTGACAGTTTGACCTAGAATATACGTTACACATCTCTATCATATGAACCATTAAATATCTGCATATCTTTATTTTGTCTCCCCTTTTCATAAGATACAATAGGTATACATATTGTATCACATTGTACTAAAATAACCTTTTCTCATACACACCATGTGCTGAATAAACTTGAATAGTAAATGACACTCACTATCAAGCTTAGTTATAGCTAGTCTTCTTAGGGTCCCATCTCCATTCAGCTCGACTAAAGCATAATCATATTTAAAACTATCAAAAATAATAAGAATCAATCCCTAAAAATAAATTGAGACACCTTTGTGAGGAACTTTAATACATTTGACCCATCAAATTGAATAAAAAACAGCATTCTGCCCATTTACCCTTCTTTGAACCCAGTCTTTATCTTCCCTAAAGCTAAACTCAACATTCTAATAAAACTAATGCAATAAACTAGGATAGAATTATATATCATTTTTTAGAACCACTTTAACCATCCTTGGTCTTGCATTACTCTAAGAACCAATGACTTTCTTGACAGTAACCACTTAACATGAACTTCCTTCTCAGGTACCACTATTCGACTTGCGAGTCTTGGGTTTAATGGATCAATTTCAAATCTACTTGATTATCCTTTCTAATTTTTTGAAGGAAGTGACTTTTCTAGAGATGACACTTCTACTCACTTCACCCTAACCATTGTGAACAAGGTGGAAGGTTCAAATGGGGTCGAGGGAAGGCTAACAGTTGGGAGAGAAAGGGTCGCGAAGGAGGTTTGAGCACGAGAGTGAGAGTGATGAAATTAGATTAAGGGTCTAATTTATATCATGTAGGGATTTGAAAATCGAAAGTCAATTTTTTTTAAAAAAATATGAATTAAAAATAAATAAAAACTAACCTGAATAAAATTAGTAATGGTGACTCGAATCTAATGGCAGGTCATTACCAACAGTGAGTTGTTCCAATGGTGGGTAAACTTTAATGGAAGCTAAGTATAACCAAAATTAATCAAGACTAATTCATGTTTGATGTAGTTTATTCTCTAAAAATTCAATAACTTAGTTAATATATTAGCAAGCTGTTGTTCAGTACCAATTTATTCGAGATTTATATCACCCTTTTGAAAATGATATCTCAAAAAAGTAATGCCTTTCATCAATGTTTTTTGTTCTAGAGTGAGACATGGGATTTTTAGAAATTTTTATAGCACTTGTGTTGTCACGATTTATGGGTACATGTCAGAATTGATATCCATAATCTAGAAAAGTGTGTTTTATCCACAAAATTTGAGCACAACAGCTACCTTCATTAATTTATTTATCTTAAGTAGCAGATAGTCCAATTGAATTTTATTTCTTACTACACCAAGAAACTATAGACTTTCCTAAAAGATGACATGTTTATAGGTGATTTTTTTTGTCTAATTTAAAACCACTAAAATCAGTATCTGAATAACTTACTAAGTTAAATGATTATCCCATAGGGTAGAAAAATCCTAAATTGGTTGTATATTTTTGGTATTTGAAAATCCTTTTAACAGTAAGTAAGTGTGAATCTTTTGGGTTTTCTTGAAAACGATCACACATAAACACACTGAACATAATGTTGGGTTGGCTAGAAATTAATTAGAAAAGAATTCCAATCATCCCTCTATAACTAGTTGGATTCACTGATTTTTCAACTTCATCAAGGTCTAACTTACAGGTGGTACTCATAGAAGTATTGATAATTTTAGTGCTATCCAAACCAAAATGTTTTTTAAGATCTTTAGTATATTTACTTTGATTCAAAATAATTATTTCTTTATTTTGAAAAATCTGAAAACCAATAAATAATTTTATTTCACCCATTAAACTCATTTCAAACTCATTTTGCATAATTTTTGAAAAATTAGTACATAAATAATTTTTATAAGATCAAAAAATAATATCATTTACATAGATTTGAACAACTAAAACATATTTTAAAATTCTTTTTATAAAAATTATAGGATCAACTATACCTTTTGAAAATAATTTAGAAATAAGAAAATAGTTGATCCTGTCATACCAAGCTCTAGGAGCTTGTTTTAAACCATATAAATCTTTTTTTAGTTTGAAAACTTGATTTGGAAAATGAGGGTTTTGAAAACTAGGGGGGTTGTTCTAAAAAATATTAAATTATATAGCCATTCAATAATACACTTTTAACATCCATTTTATATAGTTTTAAATCTAGATGTACTACATAGGAAATAAGTATTATGATGGCTTCAAGTCTAGATACAGGTACAAATGTTTTCTCATAGTCTATACCTTCTTCTTGACTATACCCTTGTGCAACTATTCTAGCCTTATTCCTCACTATTATATCAAATTTATCAGTCTAGTCTTTAAGCACCCATTTAATGCTTATAGTTAAGGTGTATTTGGGTATATCAACAAATTCCTAAACTTTATTTATTTCAAATTGATTAAGTTATTGAATAATAGCCATTACCTAGAATTCATCATTAATTACATCAGTGATGTTCTTAGGTTCAAGTTATAATAATAAAGCTTGATGTTCAACCTAGTTCCTTAGAGAAGCTCTAGTATGTGTACATATATCTAAGTCTCTAAATACATTATCTATAGGGAGTTATTTAAGAGTCGTAATAGATCTATAAAAATAAGGTTTGTTCACCTCATGGTATTCTATAGGTTCTAGTTCTGGTTCTAGAAGTTCCTCAGAACTGGATGATTTTTCTGTATGTTTTACAGTAGTATGAGTAGGTTTGGAATTTATGTCTAGAGCTGAAAAATCATCCTCAAGGTTTTTTAAATGGGTTTTAGTCTCATGTGGATCTGTCTCATCAAACTTGACATGGAAATACTCTTCCATAGTCTTGGTTCTTTTGTTAAACACTCTATAGTATTTACTAGAGGTTGAAAAACCAAGGAAAATTCCTTCATCACATTTGGAGGAAAACTTGTTAAGATTATCCTTAGTGTTAATAATAAATAATTTTCATTAAAAAAATATAAATTAATTAACTGTAGGTTTCATATTATTCCAAATCTCATAAGGGGTTTTCTTTAGGATAGGTTTAGTTAAAACTATATTAATTATACATTAGGCTCTATTCACACCCTCTACCCAAAAGTAGACAGGTAAGTCATATCCATTAATCATTATTTAGGATATCTCTTGGAGAGTCTGATTTCTTCTTTCAATAAATTCATTCTATTGGGGAATCCTAGGAGCATAGAAGTTACGTTTATAGCCATTTTGTGAGAAAAAGGATTCAAAGTGTTGGTTTTCAAACTCATGGACATGGTTACTTTTTAAGGTATTAATCATAAGTCCACTTAGGCTTTCTATAGATTTTGAATACTTGGTAAAGTGAGAGTAGGATTCACTCTTTTGAGCTAAAAATAATACTCAGGTATGCCTATAAAATTAATATACAAGGAGATATGCATAGTGCTTCCCATTTAAACTAGAAACTCTAGATGGTCTAAAAAAATCCATGTGAACCAATTCTCATAGTTGAGAAGTTGAAAATTCTTTATTTGGTTTGAAATATATTTTTTCTTGTTTAAATTTTTGACAAGGGTTACAAAATTTATCATTTGGGAATTCAAGTTTGGGTAGATCTTTGACTAACTCTTTCCTAGTAATCTTTCTAAGTGATTGAATATTACAGTGGTATAGTCTCCTATAACAAATCCAAGATTCTCTATGAAAATAAATTAAGCAATAATTTTTTTTGAAATTAAATAATCAATATTAACAGCATACACATTCTCATTTCTCAAAGTAGTAAATACTAAAGAATTTTTAGAATTAAAAAAAAACAAGCATTGTTTTAAAACTTCATATGAAAACCATCATCAGATAGTTATGATATGCTAAGAAGATTATATTTTAACCCATCAACAAATAGTACTTTAGAAATTAAAACTGAGTTAGAGTTACTGATTTAGCTAAGGAAAATTATTTTTTCTTTAGTATTGTCACCAAAGGTGACATGTCCACCATCAACCTTTATCAATTTCTTGATTATTGAGTAATCTCTTGTCATATTTCTGGAATAGTCATTGTCCATGTAGTATAAATTTATATAGGATCTCTTCAATCAGGTTCCCAATAAAATAATTTTATACCAAAAATTATTTTGGTACCCAAATATTCTTAGTTCAAGAAATTTTAGTAATTAGGGATTTAAGAACCCATACTTTCTTAATGGGTTTCCTATAAGTATATTTAAAAATCTTGGAAATAAAAACATTATTTGGTCCATTTTAATAATAATTATCAGTAGAATTTTCAAAATTTTATTTAGGAACAAAAGTGATATTAATGATTCTTCTCTATCTAGGTTGGTAATATAGACCAATAATATATTTAGGAGCAATTTTTTTTTCCAGTATTTGAGTGAGAGTTTCTCTAGCATTAATAAATCTCTCTAATTATTTCTTTAACTGATCATTAGAAAACTTAAGTTATATATTTTATTTCAAAAATTGAGCATTCTTTTCATTTTCTACATTAAAAACAGATTTGATATTAATAGATAAAGCATGTTGTTTCTTTAAAATTTTGTATTTATCTTTCATCTCATTGGAGGAATATTTAATCGTGTTATAGCATTAAATCATTTCCTCTTTTGACATATCATAATCATTTTACTCTCCAGAATTATCATAATTATATACAAGAGATATGGTAAGTACCTCAGATATATTTTTCATGAACCACATATTTTCTCTGTCAGGATTTTCTTCAAGAGTTGAGTCCAAGTCAATGGAGTTGTCCTCAGAGGTACTATGGGTGGATTTTATTGCTTTCTTATATTTTTTATCCTTATAATCATAATTATTTTTGTACTTTAACAAGGGAAATTCGTCCTTAACATTTCCTTTTCTTATACACTCATAACAGGTAATATCATTTGAATTATCATCTCTTTTCCATTCTTTCTTCCAATTCCCTCTATTATCATACTTTCCCTTGTAGCTCATTTGTAACACCCCAAAATTATAAAAAAGGGACATTTTATTTGATAAAATGTATAAAAAAATACCAATAATAGAAAGGAATATAACATCCCGATAATTTATCAAATATTTACTATTTTAAATAAATTTAATAAATTTTATAGCTTGCAATGCATGCAACACCGAGGTCAGCTTGTGGTACATGCAAGACCGAGTTTTACCAAACTACAATATATTATTAATATTATTATTTAATATGATAGTTATCAACTAGTCATTGTAATGAAATTTATTAAAAGGATTAACTAAATTTGGAAAATATTATTTACATATTTTTATATAATTATTTGGTGTTAGAAATGAATATAGAATCCAATTAAATATAAAAGATGTGTTTTTATGAAAAACTATTTTATGCCCACCAAGGTGTTTTATATTAATAAATTAAATTAGTCACTATTAGTGAGTGATATTAATAAAATTTATATGTTATATATTTAATAAAATATTTTTGACATTCATCCCATAGGTTTTATAGTATAAGATAAGAATAAATCCAATTTTATGGATAGAAAGCTATATTATTTTAAAGGAAGTTTTTCCATCTTTTAAAGGGGAACATAATTTAAAACTAAATTTTAAAACTTTTATAAATTTTAAATGAAAAAATAAACTTAATTTTTTAAAGAGTAATTTCAAAATTATCTTAGGCTGAATTTTTTGTATTTTTTGGAAATATTTCATTTTTTTATGAATAGTGAAAAATACTGAATTTTAATTGAAACTGCTTTTTTTCTAATTTATTTATAAGGTTAAATTATATTTTTTTATTTGTTTTAAAGTTTATTTATATAAATTATACATATATTAATCAAATTTATTCCATTTAAATCAATTTCACATTGATATTGGAAATAAAATCATTTCAAACTTTTTAACATTTTTACTTTAAAAACCCACTTTGTCATCTCGTCTGCAGAATTATTTTTAAATTAATTTATGCCACTTCTATGATTTTAATTTGAAAAAATGGATTACATATTTAGAATCAAAATAATTTATAATTTATAATAATTTCAACTTAATTTTTTACCAAAAATATTAGTGAAAGTGATTAAAACTAATTACAGCGATTTGGAGAAAAACTAGCTTAACAAGGGACTAAACCTTCAACTTAAAGTGCAAAATGACCTATAAACATGAAAAAAACCTATTTTATGAACATATTTCTACCATATCATCCCTTGAATAAAATTTATTTTATTATTGGATAAACATGATTTAATAGAGACCTCTCAATAGTGTTTACCTTTTCATATTTACAAGAATGTCACTTATCCTCTACTATAAAAAGGCACTCACCCCCGCCCCCCAATTATTCACATTGTAATGTATCAGATTTTATGTTTATTATTTTTAAATATTATATGGATTAATTTCCAGACCATACGTTGAGACGACATGCGATTACGAGGCCTGGTGTGCCCAAAATAAATATTTAAAATATATTAAATAGAACACACACGCGGTTTTCATGGAAAAAAAGGAATATCTTCTAAACAGTTTCCCAGATAAGAAATATAAGGGAACTATTGATTTTAGAATTGATGTTTTACCTTAGGAGTTACTTAACATTAGTCGGCGCGGGTTGTTTAAATAAAATTCATCATGGGGGTATAAACGAATAAAATTATTTTATTTTGAATTATTGACGTAGAAATTGACACATATTTAAAAATATCCTTATGTTGGAAATCCAATTTTAGCTTTATAAGACTGGAAACTTTGTAGAGTCATTAGAGGGAACCTCTAGAAAATCCTCTCGAACAAATGATGATGAAGTTGTGAATCAAGGATTGACGCACCTTGAATTCGACGGATGTTATCAATGTCAACGACAATGGATTATTCTTCATTAGGGATCGAACTGAATTAAGTTAGGGCTTGTATTTTTTATTTTTTATTTCTCTTTCTTGATTTCCACAATTAACATGGACCAATCAACAAACAGGTTGATCTGCGGATCAATTGCTATATGGGATAGGTTTATTTGTAGGGTTTATCGGGAGATTTCTTCATGGATGTCGATTATTAATTTTTCATTCTAATATAAATAAACCTAGATTGACATGAAAATTGATTGAGGTTCATTCCTCTTGTTTCGATGTGTGCTTTCACACCCCCTGATTCACCGATCCTCGTGGTGCTCTTCGTTCTTCACTGCGGTTTGATGTTCTTTTGAACAATCAATCGTTGCACATCCAATTATTGGCTCAATGATCCAAAATCATAGATATGACATCGGTATGACTCAAAAGAGGTGTGAAGATGGTTACAATAGTAGATCAAATGATGGTTGGTGCTGATTTCACATTCTTCAGTGTGCAATGAAGAATGGTGATGATCTTGTTTTCCGAGTGGATCGAAGTCCTAGAATTGGTAGATCAGTAGTGGCAAGGCTCGAGCGAGGCTCCCCATTGAATTTCTCGATAAGATGCAGTCAGAATGGTGGTCAGAGCAATGGAGAAGATGACTAGAGCACAGGTAAATAGTTTTATAAAATCCCGATACACATGGTGTGTAATATGGGAGTATGCGGCATGTGGGGGCCTCGTAATAGTATCTAGGGTTTCAGGTACGAGATTAATGTCCCACACGGTGTGTGATCCCTCCCCAGATACTCAACGTGTACCACAGAAATTAAACGGACATGGGGTGGACTATACAGACATCCTAAATAGGGTGTACCCCCCCCCATGGCACGGCCCAAACCATGTACCAATACATGGGAATGGATACAAGGGATGAATTTGTGTACTAGCACATGACTAGAGTACATGGACGGGCTCGGTGTACAGGGACACAGTGTGTAACCCCTCTACATGTTGTGTAATATCCTTATACATGGACACAATTTAAATGACATGGGTTGTTTACACAGTAATAACCTGAGATTAAGGGAAAAGACATTTAACCATTATACACATCATGTACTCATTCTTACATGGATTATATCTATTGTCCTTCATATCTTGGACAATTTTTGTTAGGTTATGTTCCCCTTATCCTTTCCCTAAAGGTTAGTATGAATCATTTCCCACTCCTAGGATAATGATCCCTTCAGCAGGACATCCTGGATAGAGTTTTTGGAATCCCCCCTAGAGTCCTAGAGTGGGATCCTCTATTCATCTTCATTCCCTAGGTAGAGTCATGGGTATTGACATGACCAATCCTACTGGGCCCTGATTCTCTACCTAGCAGGTTAATCCAAATTGAGTTGTTGGTATCACCCCATAGACCTAGTTTTGATCCTCATTTGTGCATATTATTATCTTCGAATCTATCAGTATATTATTTATCTGGATGAGACTCGACGAGTAGTACCTCTCGGATGAACTACATCAGTGTTATCGAACATAGGATTGTGTTATCCTGAATGAGTTCTTTGTGGAATCTTCAAGCCAGAATCCGAGGGTGATATACTATGGTTGTGGTTTAATCCTAGACTGTGTATCTTTATTGAGTATATTTGGATATTTTTGTTATATGTGTGGTAGACATATACTTGTGTAGATCTGACTATACTTTCCTTTGTTATATTCTTTGTGGTTTCAGGTTGTCCTACTGAGTATTGTTATACACAACCTTGCACAGGCTTTGCCTGCATGTGTCATGTCTTGTACAGAATATCGACCCTTTGATAGAGACCTAGGTGGACTAGGATTGGACGGTGCTTAGTGAGACTAGACAGACCGAGGTGTGTTCCTACATCTTTCATACAGCAGTCCTAGGACCTTTACTTTCATGATGGACTTGTGTTATAGACTTCCTTATGGTGGGATTTTATTTGGCCCTATTTACTTTACTTTACTTACTATCGTACTCTAGTTGTGGGATATAGATGTATACAAGCAATGGTTGTTCAGTTGTTTTTACATTTCAGCATTTTTTGGGCTTGGATATGTGTGCATGTGTACAGGTACTTAGGTAATGCCTCCCATGTTAGTGATATGCCTACTTGGTGCTATTCACCAACCCCTATCCTATTAGAGGTGGGCTTGGGGAGTCTTGGAATAGGCCCCATTGGGACAAGTCATGATAGAGTGGTATCAGAGCTGGTCAGCTCTACTTTAGGACTGGGAGTCTTTGATATTGGTTTGGGGGAACATTGTTAAGTGTTTTGAGTTCATTTTTCAAGCCAAGGACTCTAATATTAGTGAGGCATCTGATGTATCTATACACCAGGACTCTAATAACCTACTTTTTGACTCAGTACATGATAACATTGGTTGCAGAGAAAATAATGGTACATGCATCATATAGGAATGGGTTGTGGATTCCATGTCCTTATTGAGATAGCTCTCCAGATATACTCATTTAATGTGGTACATCTTGTTTATTTTAGGATTCCTCTATGACATATACTAGCTAGGATTCAACATTAAAATCATGAGGATGATCACCTAAGTGAAGGGGAATTGATAAAGGGACTAGTTCCAAATATATTACCTCCATGTGGTGCACCATCCATACCACCTGTAGAGTAACACATAGTACCCACAGTACCAGCAAATGAGGAGCGCAGGATAAGCGCGCTTCATGAGTTTCAGTAACAGAGACCCCTTAGGTTCTGAGGAAACCTACCCATGGGTAGTTGAGGACTAGCTTGAGGTGGTGACCTAAGTTTTCTATCTAGTCAGGACACCATCATATCAGATAGTGGTCCTGGCATCGATCCTTCTTTTTGGATCAGCAGGGAGATGGTGGGGTTTAGTTTCCCTATCTTATTGTGAGGTGACTATTTCATGGACTGAGTTCGAGCATCTCTTTAGAGAGGAGTTATGACTAGCTATGCTAAGATCTATGAATACCCAGGAGCTTATGTAGCTCCAGCAAGTCATCATGATAGTAGATGAGTATTCATTTAGGTTTACCAACCTTTATAGGTACTTGATGGATATGGTTTGAGAATAGTTCTTTAGGGATCAGACCATTAAGCAAGGTCTGTATAGATACATATGATCCAACATTATTCCTCTGTGCATTCCTACCTATGCTAGGGTGCTAGAGAAATATTTTGTGGTCGAGATTTTCTTGGCTAATCAGATACAGCCAGTGGTTTCCAGCAATGGGAAAGCAGGGGAAGAGACCTTGGTAGGAGGGAGCCAATGACAGTCTCAGAGACCTATACATGGGAGAAGTTTCAGGAGGATGTATCAGGATATAGGATCTGTAGTATAGGGCTCACAGGGTGGGTCCAATAATCCCAAAGAGATATGGTTCTACTCATATGATGATAGGGGACATATCACTAGAGATTGTCTAACCCGCCGTATAACTGACATAGAGACTATGGATGGGCCACTAAGGTAGAGACAGTGGAAGGAGAATGTAATTTCATAGGATGGAGGATGTGGTAAAGGAGATAGAATAGTATCAGGAGGTGGTTTACATTTTGACTTATTACCTCCACCACCCCCAGGTGGTCCATGCTAGGCTCAGGGAGCTGGAGGACATGGGAGGGGACAACTACAGGTGGTTGAAACTTATAACCCAGGGGCTCCAAGAATGATTTGAGGTATAATATATGTATTTTCTACTTTAGCTGCATTACTGATATACATGGGTTTTATTCATTATTTCCTCACCACATATCTTTTTCAGGACTTAGAGATTCTAGTTGAACCATTGATTCGGCCCTTATGCTTAGAGACTCCTACTGAAGAAGACTCTATGATCACGCACTTGTGTTGACAATGTGACCTGACTCTTGGATGTGAGAGTTTCAGTTGGGATATCTTTATAGCAGTTTCAAGGCCTTAAGACATCATTCTTGGTATGGATTAGTTGTCTACAATGCATGCCTAGATTGAATATTTTAGGCAAAGGGTTCGGTGTGTCTGAAATGATGGAACCAGGTTCTCTTTTGTTGATGAAAAGGAAAATTAGGTAGCATAGGATGGACTCATGAATAGGATTACAACCGATTACTCATCAGTTGTCTAGCCTTACCCTTAGTGTAATGGATGTCATAAGTTTTTAGTTTCCTATAGTGAGTGGTGGAGGAGTATGAGGACATCTTCCTCATAGATGTTCTAGGTTTACCTCCCCATTAATAGATAGACTTATGAATTGATCTACACCTTGTGGCAGCACTGATATCTTCACCAGCATATCAGATGGCTCTACAGAGCTTTGAAATATGGGGGTGAAGTTGGAGGAATTGTAGAGGAAGGACTTTGTTTGACCCAGTGTTTCACCCTAGGTAGCCCCAATTTTGTTTTCCAAGAAGGAAAACGGGGGATTGAGATTTTGTGTGGACTACCAAGGATTGAACAAGGTGACTGTGAATAATTAGTATTCACTGTTGAGGATCGATGACCTCTTTGATCAGTTGATAAGGGTGCAATGATTCTCAAAGATTGACCTCAAATCAGGCTATTACCATTTGCGAGTACGAGATGAGGATATACCAAATACTACATTTAGATGTCTATACAGTCACTATGAGTACTTGGTGATGCCATTTGGAATGAATAATTCCCTAGCAGTGTTCAAGGGACCCATGAATTGGATCTTCCAGACTTTATTAGACCAGTTTGTGGTGCTATTCATCGTGAATATCCTTATGTACTCAGCATCTAAGGAGGAGCATGTGAGACACTTAAGGATAGTTCAGGACATGCTATAAGAGCACCAGCTATACAGATATCTCTCAAAGTTTCATTTATGGATTCAGGTGGTCCACTTTTTTGGACATGTTATCTCAATAAATAGAGTAGAATTGGACCCATCTAAGGTTAAGGCAGTGTTATCTTGGGAGCCACCTAAGAGTTTGATGGAAGTTCGTAGCTTTCTCAAGTTGGCAGGATATTACTGAAGATTCATACCTAATTTCTTTAGGATGTCAGCACCCATGATATATTTGAATAAAATGGGGTAGCCTTTCATGTGGAAAAAAAAGTGTCAATAAGATTTTCAGCAGTTTATGAAGAGTTTGATGAGTGCTCTAATCTTGAGATTTTTGGATGAGGGTGTTGAGTATTTAGTATTATGTGATGCATCAGGGACTAGTCTTGGTTGTTTCCTAATGTAGAGGTGAGTGGTGATTGCCTATGGTTTATGCCAGTTGAGACCACATGAGTAGAACTACGTGACCCATGATTCGGAGTTAGCAGTGGTAGTATTTTCTTTGAATATGTGGTGACACTACCTGATGGGTGATCAATTTATCATCTACTCCAAAAATAAGAGTCTCAAGTGTATATTTTATCATAATAATATCAACTTGAGGATGAAGTGATGGTTATAGTTCTTCTAGGATTATGACTTCAAAATTGTCTATACTCTAGGGAATGGGAACATGGTAGCATATGATATCAATAAAAGATTTCGTTCATAGTTTCTAAATAAGGCATTAAAATAATTAGTCTCATTACAGTTATCCTTTATGGATAGAGATGAAGCATATTACCATGATTTAATGGTTTTCACCCCTCCACTCTTACAACAAGTTAGGGAGGCACAGCTTGGGGGTACCGACTGTAAGACCCTATGTGCTTAGATATTCACAAGGCATGCTCCTGATGAATATTCTAAATTTGGGGAGCATGTTGTTCTTTTCAGAGGATGCATAATGGTTCCAATGATGTTGTGGGAAGAGGTTTTTATAAAGTTTCACACATCTCCTTTAGTGGTACATTAAGGTGTGGAAAATATATACTAGGGCCTTTGATGTCAGTTTTGGTGTCTAGGGATTAAGAAATAGGTTTCAAAGTTTGTATCTCGGTGCCTTACTTTTCAGCAAGTGAAGGCTGAGCACCAAGTTCCAACAGGGTTAGCTCAACCCCTTGAGGTTCCAGAATGGAAGTGGTATGGGATTTCTATAGACTCTGTGATGGGATTACCACGTACATCAAAGGGACATGATTCCATCTAGATGATCATATACCAGCTCACCAAGTCATCCCACTTCCTAGCTATATGAGAGAAGATTTCAATAGATATCTTGGGACACATCTACATTTAAGATATATTCTGACTCTGTGGAGTTCCATCAATGATTGT
Source organism: Viscum album (assembly GCA_963277665.1). NCBI lineage: Eukaryota > Viridiplantae > Streptophyta > Magnoliopsida > Santalales > Viscaceae > Viscum > Viscum album. Next base: position 1,407,424,537 of record OY728166.1, on the reverse strand, counting down.
TTCCTATCATGGTGCTCATTTTACATCCTGGTTGTGGAAGGGATTATAATAGGTGTTTGGGACCCAATTACGCTTGAGCACAGTGTTTCACCCCCAAACTGATGTCCATACTGAATGGACCATCCAGGTTCTAGAGTACATGTTGTAAGATTTTATTTTGGACTTTGGATATATTTGGGAGGATCAACTATTATTGGTGTAGTTTTCATATGACAACAACTACCATTCCACTATTGGTATTTCACTATTCGAGGATTTTTACGAGTGACCCTATAGGTCACCACTTTACTGGACTGACCCAGGAGAGTCAGCACTCCTAGGACCAAAGTTAGTGTGAGCTACAATATAAAAGGTGTAGATCATCTAGGAGTGGATGAAGACTACACAAATTTTACAAAAGTCTTATGTTGACAGGTAATGAATGACCTTTTATTTTAAGGAAGGAGACCATGTGTTCCTATGGGTTTCACCTCAATGTAGATTATAGAGATTTGGTTGGGGTGGAAAGCTATCCCTAAGGTTCATCAGCCCTTTCCAGATACTACATAGAGTTTTTGAGGTGGCATGCAACTTGGATCTACCTCCACAGTTAGATCAGGTACATGATGTCTTCCATGTGTTGCAGCTAAGGAAGTACATGCATGACCCATCATACATTATCGACTGGGGAGAGATGGATATAGAGGATGGAGAAACCTTTGCTGAGTACCTGGTGAAGATCAAGGATTAGTAGGATAGGATCCTTTATATGTGATCGATTCCTTTGGTGTGTGTTTGGTTGCAACACGAGAATCTTCAATAAAGCATGTGGGAGTGGGATACTCAGATTCATACTCAGTACCATCATCTTTTTAAGTAGCATTTGTTTTGGATTTTCGGGGAAATAAATCCCTAATGTGGGGAGAATATAATGTCTTGGATTTTCTGTGTATTATTTTTAAATAATATATGGATTAATTTCAAGACCAAGTGCTGAGATGACATGTGATTCTGAGTCCCAGTGTGCCCGAAATAAATATTTGAAATATATTAAATATATTAAATAGAACGTGCATGCAGTTTTCCTAAAAAAGTGTAATATCTTCTAAATAAGTTCCTAAATTAGAAATATGAGGGCATCGTTGAGTTCAGAATATCAATTTTACCCTAGGCATGACTTAACATTAGTCGGCGCATGATGTTTGAAGAAAATTCATCATAGGCACAGAAACATATAAAATAATTAAATAAAATTATTTTATTTTGAATTAATGATGTAGAGATTTACACATATTTAAATAGATCCTTATTTTTAAAATCTAGGGTTATCCTCATAACCCTAGAACCTATAGAGATTCATTGGAGAGAACCTTTAGTGAATCCTCTTGAATGAACGATGATGGAGTTACGAATCAAGGATCGACGCACCTAAGATTCAACAGATCTTGTCAACGTTGATGACAACAGATCGTTCTTCATCAGCGATGGAGATAAATCAAGTTAGGGCGTGTGTTTTTAATTTTTTATTTCCCACTATTCCCCATGGTTCGGCATTCCTTTGAACAATCAATTGTTTCACATCTGATTCTTGGCGCAATGATCTGAAATCCTAAATCCAACATTGGTACGACTCAATAGAGGTGAGATGAAGGTTACAGTAGCAGATCGAATGACGGTTGGTGATGATTTATCATTCTTCAGTGCACAATTAAGAATGGATACGATCTTTTTTTAGCAGATCGAGGTCCGGGAAGTGGTAGATCAGCAGTGAAAAGGCTCGGAAGAGGCTCCCCTTTGAATTTCTCAGAAAGGCATGACCGGAATGGTGGTCCGAGTGACAGATAATATGAATGGAGTGCAAGCAAATGGTTTTGGAAAATCCTGACACACATGGAATGTAATTCGAGATTACACAGCGTGTGGGGCCCTTAGATCAACAGATAGGGTTTCAAGTATGATATGAGTACCACGAGGCATGTGGCATGTCCCACATGGTGTGTGATCTCTCCCCAGATACTCTGCATGAATCTCAAAAAGTATACAGACATGGGTTGGACTACATGACCAACCTATATGGCATGTACCCCCCCCCCCCACACACACACACACGACATGGCCTAGACCGTGTACACAGGCTACCCCATGTACTAGTACATGGTAATGGATAAACGGGATTACTCTATGTATTGAAACATGGCTAGAGTACACGGACGAGACCCAGTGTATAGGGACACGATGTGTAACCCCTCTACATGTCATGTTCTCTCCTTCTACACAGACACAGCTTAAATGACATGGGTTGTTTACATGGGCATAAACCAAGATCAAGGGAAATGGTGTGTAACCCTTCTACACACCATGTACTCCTTCTTACATGGCTTAGATATCTTGTCTTTCATATCTTAGGAAAGTTTCATTAGGTTTTGTTCCCCTTATCCTTTCCCTAAAGGTCAGTATGAATCATTTCCTACTGCTAGGGCAATGATCCCTTTAACAAAACTTTCTAGATAGAGTTTTTGGAATCCCCCCAAGAGGCTTGGAGTGGGATCCTCTATTCATCTTTGTGCCCTAGGTAGAGTCCTAGGTATCAATGTGACTAATTTATCGAACTTCGATCCTCTACCTAATGGGTTAATCTAGATTGAGTTATTGGTATCACCCCATGGTCGTGGTTGTGATCCTTATCTCTATATCATATTCTCTTCAGATCTATAAACATATTATTTCACATTATGAGACCCAATGATAAGTGAATCTCATATAAACTTCATCAGTGTTATCATACTCAAAAGTGTGTTCTCTCGGATGAGTGCTTTTTTGAATCTTCGATCTGGAATCCTAGGATGATATACTATGGTTGTGGATTACTCCTAGACTGTGTGTCTTTATTGAGTATATCTATATATTCTTATTATATGTGGTAAAAATCTATCTGTGTAGATATGACTATAATTTACTTTGTTATATTCTTTGTGGTTTTGGGGTTTCCTTATGAGTATTATTATACTTACCCCTATGTAGTCTTTGCCCACATGTGTAGTGTCTTGTGCATATGATCGACCCTTTCACAGAGTCATAGGTGGACCAGGATCAAATGGTGCTTAGTGGGACCAAAAATATCGAGGTGTGTTCCTACAGATTTCATAATTCAATACCAATACCTTTAATTTTAGGTTGGATTTTTGTTATATAATTCCTTATTGTGGGCTTGTATTTGGATTTTTTTACTTTCATTTACTTCTTGTTGTACTCTGGTTGTGGGATATAGATATATGCATGCATTGGTTGTCCAGTTTTTTGTACATTTCATCATTTTGTGGGATTGGATATGTCTATGTCTATAAAGTTACTTAGTAAATGTCTCCCATGTTAGTTATATGCATACTCAGTGCTAGTCACCAGCCCCTAGCCTATTAGAGGTGGTCTTGGGGAGTCATGGCACGGGCTCCACTGGGACGGGTCGTAAAACATACCTCTCAAGACACTTTTTCTCGTTAAAATACTGAAAAAATAACCTCCCAGCATCCCTCCCCTCATCCTAGAATCCTCAATTTGGGTATAAATCAAACCAAGAAAGACTTTTGGTATAAATCAAATGGATTGACCTGAAGAAGAGGTAATGTTCTTCAACGATATCTTTTGTTTTATTTCTTTCTCCAACACTTAAATTATTATTATATCTTGATTATATAATAACCTAAGTATCCTAAATATACTAATATATTGTTATATTAATGGTATGACCTACACTTTCACACACTTTCATCAAATGGGATATGCAATCATTGTTTGTGTGCATGGTGAACTACTGCCTCGTGAACAGATGTTTTTTCGTTCTTCCATTACCACCTTTCAAGTTTGGAAATAATGATAAATTTATAGTTTATATATTATATTTATGATATTTATGATTTATTTATGCTTCTAAAATTTTTATATAACACATACCTTTATGCTTTCTATTTTTTGGGAATATGATGACATCATTTTTTGATATGTGGACTACCACCTCCTCAAAGTGATTTGATTCGTTCACACGTTACATAGAATGTATTAAGGATGGTTTTAATAAACATATGTAATTTATATGAAATAAATATGACACTAGAATTATAATATACATATATATCATTTACTCTTAATTCTTTTAATATGATAAGAAAATAGAAATAATGTTCATGCGTACATATGGCATACTGTCTCCATGAATGGTGCATTTCATTTATATCACCAAATTTTATGGATTATTATAAATACATATACACTGAATATATATGATAATTAAATCATTTTTTACATTCTTTAGATTATGAAATCATGATCTAATTAATAGAAACAATGAATGACAAGTCAAAACATACTTGAGAAACAAGGTAATTAACACCTGAAATAGTGAAAATAATGAAAGATTGGTAACAAATGGGTAATAAGATATTATAATAAGATCATATATGATATAATAAATATTAATATGGTTATGGAATAAGTTATTAACATAGTTAAAACCATTATACAGGAGTTTAAAGAGCATTTGACCAAAAGTAAGCATATAGTAAGGGATTTTCATCTCGCTTTTTACATTTATGAGATAAATATCATATTCACCACTTAATTATTTAATGTGGTGTATCTACTACCAGTTTTGATATATTATATCATGAATACTTTTATATTTATGTTATTTAAAGTTTTACTTTGAATTATATCATCTAAGGGGTTTTAACTTGAAAATTTCCAACTAGTGAAAGTTATCTTGTAATCTCACTTTTTTGTGATTATTAACTTTATATTAAAATAATAACTTTATTGTAATAATTTTTCATTGAAAATTATATTTCTTTGTGATATCCATATTCTTTTATGATTGATATGGTTATTTCTGAAATTATATACCATTTTTACATATGGTATTTACTTTGAATGTTATTGATTTACTGGAGAAATATTGATAAATTTGTATCCTTTACTCAATACGGATATTTGATAAGGTACTTTGTTCATGAATTTAAATAGATTATTTGATATATGAGGATTTTTTTATACATGCATGACACAATTTAGGGATCAGTTAATGAAATCCCATATATGCATCAGTAGTCTCATGGGAAGAATTCAGTTGGACAAACCCTTCATGTTTGTAACTAGTATGATTTAAATTGTATTTTGAAAGGTCTTTATAGTAGGGTTATGGTTGGACAAACCAAATCAGTTTGTAACTATTATGTTTCAAACTTTCTTGTGAAAATTCTTGATGGTAAAATTTTCTTATACCTGGGAAAAATGGCATCCAATAATTAAGAATTGTCTTCATTCAATATTCAATTATTATTATCCATACTATTTTCACTATAACAAAATCTATGGATGCACTTCATTCTCAATTTATTGATTAAATGGAATGTGTCTTTATTTATTTACCTTGACATAATGATTATGAATTTCCTTTTTAGTTTATTTATTACATGGAATGTGTGTTTAGTTATTTACCTTTCCATATTGATTATACTCATTGATTCATTATTACTGCCATTATACTTAACCCTTACTGAGCATTTGAGATCACCCTTATTTTGTTTCCTTTCCCCAGGTTATGAAGAAGAGATCTTTGAATGAGTTTTAGGGATGTAGTTTATTAACCTTTGTTAGGTATTATGTTTTATTTTCTATTTCCCAATGTAAAATGGGTATCATGTATGTATCTGGTTTCCAAAACTACTAAACTAATTGGTGCTTCAGGATTTGATTCCTTGTAATCATTCCAATGTAATAAAGTAAGGCACTAGCTTCGGAATTCTAGGGTCGCGGTGCTATAGTTGGCATCAAATTAATTTTATTAGAAACCTTGGAAACTAGATTTAGAAAACATATATTAGGTAACATAACCCTAATATATACTTTGAGGATAAGTATAAAAAACATCCTAGAATTTTGGTATGGTAGAGATTATGTGGGTCTTCCTATCAATACATCCATGTCTGGATACTACAAGTGGGTGTGGTTCTACCACAGATGTACCTGGGGGTAACAACTCTGAAAAGGTGTGTCAGTCTTGACTCGATTGTAACATGGTACATGAAAACTGGTCTTACTGTGCACCTATTTTGACACTCTTAGGGGATACACTTAGGATATTTCACATTTTCTTTACAAATCATTATGAAGGATTTGAAGTTAAAGATATACCTAAAGAAACCATATTTATGATTATGAGATTATATATTCAAAAAAATCAATTTATGTTATGTGTTATTACATATTTATAATTTTACAAAGTATATAACTTTAAGAGTTGATCTAGTATATGACATTGTTTGGAAATGTAACCTGGAAGGAAGAAGTGTATCAATACTCATGGAAAATATAGAGGTTTCCCTTCTGAGGAAGTCAATATAGATAGTATTGGAACAGATAAAGTTATGGATATATTAGGGTATCTTAATCAGGTCATGAAACATAACCTTTCCCAGATAGAGAAACTTTTTCCACAACAAGGTTCTCCAATGTTGGATCTCTTTATATGATAGATGGCCCCATCATTTTGTGGGACTACTAATCTAATGGAAGCTAAGTAATGAATTAAGTCATTTGATAATATATTTATGGAATTGGGATATGGTAAAAAGGAAAAGGTTACACTTGCATTTTATTGTCTCAATGGTGATGTGAATAAATGGTGTTCATTAATCTAGAATATTAGGAAGGAAGAGAAAATAGAACTCATGGATTGGAAAGATTTTAAGGAAACATTTGTTGAAAAATATTTCCCCCATGATCAATAAACTAAGATGAAGATAAAGTTCCTTATTTTAAAGAAAAAAGATTAATAAAGTGGTGTGGGGTATGAAAATACCTTTATAGGGTTATAAAGGTATGCTATATATTTCATACACAGCACAAAATGAAATATTGACCATTTCTTTGAATGACCTAAGCCAATTCTTTGAAGGGAACTGGTGACTCAAACCTTTTCTTCATATGATGAAATAATTTTATGTGCTATCAGATAGAGAAATAATTTTCCAAGTCTTATGGCTTAAAAGGGAAGCAGGATAATAATAGGATGGAGGAGAAAATAAAAAATAAAGGAAAGACGGAAAATAATGATTTTCTAACATGTGATAACTATGGAAATAATCACCCTGGGAAATGATTAAAAGGATTGGGAGTTTTTTATAAGTGAGTAAAAAAGGGTCACCAGGAAAAATAATGTAAAGGGAAGAAGGAAAACATTGATATTCAGTGTTACAATTGTAATTATATGGGGAATTATTCCAATGAATTCCCCAAGAGTCAAGGGAATATACCTCATAAGAAGCAAAGGGATCAAGTTCAAGCATATGTTATTAACACAACTGAAGTGGAAAGATTAATGTGCTTGTGTATTAGGATATATTAAATATGTTGTAAAATTATTTTATTGATGATGTTCTCATAATATGATTTATGAAATATATAAGGATTTTACTGAAGTACTTTTTCATTAAATATTTGAGATCATATGTTTAATGGTACCAAAAAAATTGATTTGGTATCAAGTCAAACTTTTTGGAAAACACATGGTTGAGGGAAATATAAGCCTTAATATAAATGAACTTTTCACACTTCTAGTTCATGTCTTTGTGGTCAAAAACTTTCTCATGAACATGTTCTCTATCACTCTCTATCATAACTTGATAGTTATTTTCTCTTCCATATCATTGTTTTCAATGATGTTCCCCTTTTCAAAATCCTAGTTTTATGGTGAAATTTGCATTTAATTTTCCATATTATTAATAAGATGTGTCATTAAACCTATTTATCAAGTGGTTTTTTAAAAAATATTATTTTCAAATATCAAATCCTCGATTACTGAGATCAAGTTTATATTATGAGGATGTGATTTATTTAAGGTGGGTTGAATGTAACACCCCAAAATTCTAAAAAAGGACATTGTATTTGATAGTGTGTATTAAACACAACATGAATAATAGAAAGGAATATAACAACCTTATACTTCATGAGATATTTACTATTTTAAATAAATTTAATCTATTCTGTAGCTTACAATGCATGTAACACCGAGGTTATCTTGCAGTACATGTAAGACTGAGATTTACCAAACTACAATATACTATTAATATTATTATTTAATATGATAGTTATCAACTATAAATTGTAATGAAATGTATTTAAATGATTAAATAAATTTTTAAAATATTATTTACTTATTTTTATTTAATTCATTGGTGTTATAAAGGAATATAGAACCCAATTGAATATAAAGGATGTGTTTTTATGAAAAAATATTTTATTCCCACCAAGGTGTTTCATATTACTAAATTAAATTAATCACTATTAGTTAATTATATTAATGAAATTTATATTTTATATATTCAATCAAATATTTTTTACATTAATCCCATAGTTTTGATAGGTATAATATCTGAATAAATCCAATTTTATTCATAAAAAGCTATATTATTCTAAAGGCATTTTTTCCACCTTTTAATGGTGTGCCTATTTTAAAAATAAATTTTATATGTAAACATAAACTTAATTTTTGATATCATAATTTCAAAATTATCTTAGGATGAGATTTTGGTATTTTTTGGAAATATTTCATTTTTTATGAATAGTGAAAAATACTGAATTTTAATTGAAAATTGATTTTTAATCTAATTTATTTATATGGTAAAATTATATTTTTGATTGGTTTTAAAGTTTAGTTAAATAAATTTTAAATATATTAATCCAATTTAGTTCATTTGAATCAATTTCACATTGATATTGGATATAAAAACATTTCAAACTTTTGAACATTTTTACTTTAAAAACCCGATTTGTCATCCCATCTATGGGATTATTTTAAATTAATTTATTCCATTTCTGTGATTAGAATTTGGAAAAATTGATTTCATATTTTTAATCATCATAATTTATAATTTATAATAATTTTAAATTAATTTTTGACCAAAAATATTAGTGAAAGTGATTAAAACTAATTATATCGATTAAGAGAAAAATCAACTTAACAAGGAACTAAACCTTAAACTTAAAGTCCAAAATGAACTATAAACATGTAAAAACTATTTTATGGAAATATTTCAACCATATACTCCCTTTTATATAATTTTTATCATTATTGTATAAATATTATGTAATAATACCTCTCAATAGTGTTTACCTTTTTATATTTACAAGAATGTCACTCCTCCTCCACTATAAAAAGGCACTCACCCCTCTCACTTATTCACACCTCTCAAGACACTTTTTCTCATAAAAACCCTGAAAAATAATCTCTAAACACCCCTAAACTCATCCTAGAATCCTAAATTTGTGCAGAAATCAAACTCATGAAGACTTTTGGAATAAACCAAAAGTAGTTACCCAAAGAAGAGGTAAAGTTCTTCAACGATATCTTTTATTTTATTTATTTCTTTGATAATTAAATTATTCTTATATATTTCTTATATAATAACCTCATTATACTAAATATACTGATACATTGTTATATTAAGGTTATGAGCTACAATTTCACACACTTCCATAAAATAAGTTATGTAATCATTATTCATATGTACGGCGGACTACCGCCTCACGAACCGATATCATTCATTCTTACATTACCACATTTAAAGGTTGTAAATAATGATATATTTATAGTTTATATACAATATATATGATATTTATGATTTATTTATTTTTATATAATTTTTATATAACATATACCTTCATGCTTTCCATTTTGTGGGAATACGATAACATCATTTGTGGACGTGTGGACTACTGTCTCCTCAAAGCGATGTGATTCATTCACATGTTGCATGGATTGTATTAAGGATAGTTTTAATAAATAAATGTGATATATATTAAATAAATATTATATTTGAATTATAATATACATATATATCATTTACTTTTGATTCTTTTAATACGACAAGAAAATTAAAATAGCATTCATATGTACGTACAGCCTACCGTCTCCATGAACGGTGCATTTCATTTATATCTCTAAATTTTATAGATTATTATAAATAAATATAAAATGAATATATAATAATTAAATCATGGTTTAAATTATTAATATGATTAAATCATTATCTAATTAATAGTAACAACAAATAACAAGTCAAAACATACTCGAGAAACTAGGCAATTAACACCCGAAATAGTGAAAATAATGAAAAATTACTAACAAACGGGTAATAAGATATTATAAAAATATAATATATGATATAATAAATATTAATATGGTTATATAAAAATTTATTAACATGATTTAAACCATTATACAGGAGTTTAAATATCGTTCAACCAAAATGAAGTGCAAGGTAAGGGATTTTTATCTCATTTTTTACATCTGTGAGATAAATGTCATATTCACCACTTACTTCTTTTATGTGGAGAATATACAGATAATTTTGATATATTATATCATTAATCCTTTTATATTCATAGTATTTAAATTTTTACTTTTAATTATCTCATCCAATGGGTTTTAACTTGAAAATTACCAACTGGTAAAAGTTATTTTGCAATATCACTTTCTTTTGTGATTATTAATTTTCTCTTAAAAAATCACTTTCTCATAATAATTTTTCATTGAAAATTATATTTATTTGTGATATCCATATTATTTTATGAATTATATGATTATTTCCTAAATTTTATATCATTTTTACGTACAGTCTTTACTTTGAAAGTTATTGATTTACTGGGGAAATATTGATAAATCTGTATCCTTTACTCAATATGCATATTTGATAAGGAACTTTTTTCATGAATTTAAATCAATTATTTAATATATGAGGAATTTTTTGGACATTCATGAAAATGTTTTAGTACTGATTAATGAAATCCCCTCGATGCATCGGTAGTCTCATGAGATGAATTCAGTTGGACAAACCCTTTACATTTGTAACTAGTATGTTATAAAATGTCTTGTGAAAGATCCTGATAGTAGAGTTAAGGTTGGCCAAACCAAATTGGTTTGTAACCAGTATGTTTTAAACTATCTTGTGAAAGGTCTTGATGGTAAAGGTTTCATATATTTGGGAAAAATGACATCCAATAATTAAGCATTACCTTCATTCAATATTCATTTATTATTATCCTAAGTATTCTCACTATGAAAAAATTTATGGATGCACTTCATTATTAGTTTATTGATTAAATGGAATATGTCTTAATTTATTTACCTTTCCATACTATTTACACATTTCCTTCTTCTTTTATTGATTACATTTCTTGTGTGTTCAGTTATTTAACTTTTCATATTGATTATGCTCATTAATTCATCATTACTTCTGTTGTACTTAACCCTTACTGTGTATTTGAGATCACCCTTATTTTGTTTCATTTACCCAAGTTACAAAGAATAAACCTTTGAATGAGTTTCAAGGATGACTTTTATTATCCTTTATTATGTATTATGTTTTATTTTCTATTTCCAATGTAAAATGGGTATCATGTATGTATCTGGTTTCCAAAACTACTAAATTGATCAGTCCTTTAGGTTTTTATTCCTTGTAATCATGTCAATGTAATAAAGTAAGGAACCATCTCTAGTCTTCTAGGGTCAGGGTGAAATATAAGTTTCCTAAAGAATTTATTCTTCTTATATAATTTCTTAAACCTTCTGGCCAGATGGGCCATTTCCTCATCACTTTTGGTTGGTGATTTCTCATCATTGGAGATTTCATCTTGTACTTTTTCCTTTTCTTTCTGTTTTGATACAGTAGTCTTGAAGGCTATAGATTTACTCTTAGGTTCATCATCCTCTTCTTGATTAACCTTAAGCTCTTACTCATACATCATCATCTTACTAATCAATTCCTTGATAGTAGGTTTTCTGATATCATAGGATTATCTTATTGAAACCAATGTTCCTCTCCACCTTTCAGGAATATATCTTAATATTGGCATGATTTGATCTTTGTCTGACACTAGATTTTCCAAGGAGATTATTGTATTCACTTCCTCATTGAACCTAAGATACATATCAGAATCATATAATCAGGTTTCATCTTAAATGTATCATATTTAATTTTATAATAATTCAATCTCATTTATTTAACATTAATAGTTCCTTCATGAGAAATAGCTAATTCCTCTCATATTTCATAAGCAGTTTTACTAGTAGATATCATATTAAACTCTTCATCGCATTTTTCTGCCTCTGAGGTGGCACGTGTTGTGGGAGATGTGGATATGGCATGGCGAGGATCATCACCTATCCCTTTTTCCATAGGGTTGGGCTCTCATTGAATTTAACATTCCTTTGTTTTGACCCGTTCAGCATCATTATCCTTTAAAGAAGGTTGAATTAACCTTATGGGGAATTTTTTGTCTCAGTGGGTGATCACATGGGGATCAAGCGCTCGTGCAATTGGTCCTTCTAAGATATAACTTCCTTGGATGGTCTCCAATAGGTTTATTCGTGGAGCCAAGAACTCCCAATGACCCTGGTATCCATGATTCATGGACCTTCATTCAAAAGGTAGGCGCGCTTTGGCTAAAAATTTGGCCAACGACACTTGAGGACTCCGTTGGTCGAGAGGATGGGAGGTCAGGCTCACAGCACCCTTTTGGGGGAGGATTTTTTCCTATTTTGGGACTCTCTTATATATTTAAGTTGTGTTCATATGTTTGTAAATCCTTGGTTTATTCTCAAAGAGTGTGTCCATGGGCTACCCTTGGTTTGCAAGATCGTCGTGAGCATGCATATGTTTGATGCCATGGAGGTGATGCTGACTTAACCATATTGTAAGGTGATCTGGAGTTTATCATCATCCAGGGGGATGGAAGGTAACTTGATGCTAGGATCAAGCCCACAAGGAGGAATTCTTACATATCCTCGGGAGAGGAATCAGAACCCACATAGTTCAGAAGTGCGAGGATTATGCATGGAAGCTTCCCATTTGAGGAACATGATAGGGTGGACCCTTTTGTACGGGCACCCTTTTTGAGATTGGTCCTTCTAGAAGGCGTCCTATTTATCCTAATTTGATCAGGAATTAGACTTCTCGTAGTTCAGAAGGTGTGTATGATTGGGTGTACCCTTTATGGATGGGCACCCTTTTGAGATCAGGCCTTCTGGCAGGCATTCTGCGTATCTTGTTCTAATCAAGAATCAGAGTTCTCAAAGTTCAAATGGTTTTATGATGTTGTAATCCTCACAAACCTCTAATCCCATGTGAGTCATGCTTGATGTGAGAAACAAGAGGATTTGAAAGATTCAACAATACACATGCCTCCTCCCCTATTGGTGGGGGAGGGAGAGCCTGTAGTGGAAAAGGCTAGGGTGACCGTGGGTGAGGTCGTAGAGCAATGAACCTTTCAACATGAAATGAAATTGAAGTTCATGCGACCCAGTATCAAAGGATAGGGGACTTACCTCAGTTGGAGGGCCTCAGAGCATATTCTAGGAAGGGGAGGAGTTTCGTCCTCATCAAATGGGGGAGAAAACATAACCCCTTTGACTGATCATTGTTCCTCGTTTAATGGAAAAGAAAGTGACCACCCCTAATCTCAAGAATGGGGAGGTTCACATTGGCATCCCAAGGTTGGACTCTGGGTTACCGTGGGAATGTAGCCTTATAGGAATTCCTGAATCCCGCACCTTTGTTGAGAGGGCCTTCATGACTCTGCTTACCGGGGTATGTAGAATCAATGGGGCTCGATGATGCGCCCGATGGCCTGATCATACTAGTCTGGTGGCTATGGATGAGGCTTTGGCCTGGCACCAGATAATTGGTTAGTGGATGGATTTTGGAGGACTAGATGGTAATGGAAGGGTGAGGTTGGAATCGAAGGGAACAACACCCAAAAACACCCCATTCTGTGTACTGGTTTCTCATGCGGGATAGGGAAGGCTCTGCGTACCGTAGTAGTACGTGGGCAGGAGTACCATCCACGTACCAGTGTGGTACATAGGCATGGGTATCGCTAACCATGTACCAAAGTGGTATGCGGCTCACCATGCCTCTTTGGGTTATATCCGTGTACCGATTGGGTAGGCGGTGTCGGGTTCAGCCCACATAGCGATACGCTACACAGAGCGCCATATTGAAGGGGGGTCGAGGGAATTACCATTCATGGGAAATTCATCTGCGATAAGTATTTGGTTCACATTTCATGAGTTGGTTTTGTGGTTCTTATTATTATTATTCAATTCCCCATTTTTATGGTTCATGGTCGGTTGTACCTGCGAAAGAAGTGATTCGCGGTTTGTGCTTCACCGATGAAACAAGACGGAAGTCGGAGTGCAACCTCTGAGTTTTCCTCAATATTTTGTTTCTCGTCCTTCCTTCTATCTTTCTCTTCTTTGCCTCCTTTTTTATTCCTCTCACTTCCTCTCTATTGTGATCCTTTTACATAACATCAAAGGGATCATATCTAATAGGCACGTGGCACCATTTGTGGAGGCCCATTGAAACAATTTTCTAACCTACAGAAGACTCGGTCAATCAGAGTTTGTGGAGACTTTGGTTTGTGATAATGGTTCACAGAACCCTTCTCATCCACTTAATCTGCAAACTAAGGGGTTCGTGGCACAGTATGTGGATGTTCTTCCATGTAGAACTCCTCCGGTTGATGCAGTTCATGGTTTTCCCTGCTCGCTGGCCATCATTTCGTGGGTCAGTAGTTCGTGGACCATCCCACATACCTGGAGTTTCATGATCCATCTTCTTTGTGTACCCTTCTTGGTGATGGTATGTGGGCCATTTGAAAACTTGAATTCCTTCAAGTTACTTCAAATAAATACAACTCAATTTGATTCCCTTCACCTTGATAGACTTATAGAATTGCTTAATTCCTTCTACAAAGTAATCTCGGGGGTATTTCTTCTATTTAGTGGAATTTTCAAAACCCTAAAAATTCCCCCCATTTAAATGGTATCCTTTCATAATGAAAAGGGGACTATTCTGATATAGAATCAGTCCTGAACTGAAATGGTTCGTGGTAGAATAGGTAGACCCAGTAGGAGGGGACCACACCTATATATAGGGGCCCATGTCATTTGTCTTTTACCATTTCTCATGGAGAAAAGTTATCCCAATTTCCTAGCCTCCTTCACTTTCGCGTACTGTGTTCCTTACGAAAACTGCATTCATGAATTGTTATGTATGTTTTGCAAACCAATTTCCTTTCCATTTTCCCTGTTCGCGTACCATATTTTGGTTTCCGTGAACGGGGCTATGGAATTTAAAATTTAAAATTCGGATTCCACATAGAAGAAGGCTACGCTGCTAACTTTTTTTCATAACAAACTTGGATCAGTGAACCTAACTTCAAAAACTATTAATACGGACTTAAATTTTAATCCACAACTTCTGAATGTAAGCTTAACCGAGGTTGGGGTTCACAGTTTCTATATTTCAAAGATCATTCTATTCGTCGGCCATCAGTTCATGGGACTTCACCTCATAGTCATCCCACGTACCATGGTTGTATGTAGTGAATAGTAACCGCATACCATAGTTGTAAGCAAATTAACTTCTGTGTGTTATGTTGTACGCAGAATGCTCTTTCTTTGTACCGCTTTTATGAACAGTACGTGAAGCCTTCTTACTGGCATGTTTTAAGCCCTCCATTCATTTTTTTCATAGACTTTTCCCAACAATTTTAATTGGACTAACTTCTCATTAGCTTCTGGAACTTCCTATGCAGGCTACAATGGCTGATTTATGGACTTCCGACAAATCAATGAAGACGATGGCCACCGTGGTAAGGAATAGTGATGATAATATTCATACCCACATCATTCCCCATGACATCTTTCTAACGGTCTTCTTAACGCCAGAGCTTCTAGCTTATCCATTGTCCATTCAGTTTCCACTTTATAGCTTTGTTCTCCCTATCGACGTGCCTCTACTATTTCCTGACCCTGACATCCCTTTCATCCTTTTAGAGGCACCATGAGATCATGATCATGCCATCATTTCCGTAACTGGAGAAGTCATCATCACTCCTACCTAGAAAACATTTTCATATTGTGGGTTTCAGCATGGACTCAAGGAAACCATAGGTTCCACAATGGTATCATGAGACTAGACATCTGAGAATACTCATCCAATATCAGCATTTCTCAAGAAAATCCCAGTGGCGGATGGAGCCCGAAGTTGGATTTTCGGGCTGGAGGATGTTTCTCCGATGAGTTGGCTTGGGCATTTTGGGTGAATCAGACTTGTCTGGAGTCCCCCAATTAGTTGGAAGTAGTGGGCTTGCACCAGGAAGCCTGGGTGTCTCAGTTTTCAACCTTCTCTCTGGGTGAAATCCTTCCAGAATTGCTGAGTCACTCGTGTTCAAGCACCAACACCTTTCATCTACTGCATGGAGAGGTGGGGATCAGTCTGTGGTATATCTACCAGCTTGAAGGTCTCCCTATCCTCATAGATATGTACGATGAGTTTCTCCCCGTGGCCACCACATGGGATGATACTGATCATGTGTCTCCTTTGACAAAAATTTTACTGTTCATGGAAATGGGATCACTGGATCATCCCCTTGAAGTATGTTCCCTCATCCCATTCGAAGTGTGGATAAGGTTATTCTTTCAGAAGAATGAGCCTAAGCTGAAGGCGCACCACAGTCGAACTCACCCAACACATTAGTCCTACTAGACTCCAGGGTCATACTGTGCTACCCTTGATGTAGGGTGGTATGCCTCATGGGGATATGAGCTTTGACCTGACATTTTTCTTGCGCTTAGGCTAGCAGGTTTCTTCGTCATGTTCTTAAGTGGATGGCTCTTCCCTTCCTACCCTCACCCGGCTTTATGAATTGTTAGGAAAAATTTAGGAAGGAAGGTCCCCGCACTATCTCAGTAGACCGTTTCAATTCTTTTATAGGTGGATGGCTGAACACTTCCCCTGTTATGAGTATTGGCATACCGCACGGGTTCCCCATTATGACTTCCATCTGGTTCTTCTCAGCATTTTTGTTGTTTTCCCACAAACTCTAACTATTACCAACGTGGTTGGGTTGTTGAATGACGCCTCTCATTTCTCATTTGCACTGCATCCTACCCCTCATGGATCATTGAGAGGTGACAAGGGTGGTTCCTTTAAGGAATGTTCATACCTCATCAATCTTCGGGATGGGATGCTCACTTCCTGTGTAGACTGAGTAGTTATCTATAAAACATATCTCCCCTACCAGTTTTCTATGCAGTTTGGATGCCTTCAACAAACTTTGTTGATTATAGTTGCTCGACTAAGGGGAGAATTTCATCCTATGGTTCTCTGTCAATTGTGGCTTATGATGATGCATGAAGGTGCTGCTAGAGATATTATCATTCCTAACATGATAGGGCCCTCATTCCTATTGCTGGAGTATGCCCAACTATGGGTTGATTGTTACCCCATGAGGATGCTAAAAGAACCAGTCTGGCGGGTACAGAAATCCTTGAGCGTTTCCTATCTCGTTCCTACCCCCAACAACAACAACACACATTTCCTTCCCTGTGAGAGGTGCAACGGCCACACCTTCTACTTCTGTCCCTTCAGTAAACAAGATGGATACACCTCTTGCTCTTGCTCTCGTGGTGAGAAGGTACTCGATCTATCGTCAAAAGAATCTGGGAGGGGTTTCATCAGTACAATCCATTTTGGTGGGGAGTGATTCATACTACCCCACTCCCATGGATATTACCCAAGATCTTGATGGGATGGGCACCAGTCAAGCATCGCCAATCATCTTAGAGACCACAGTTAGTCTTCTGCCTCCAACTCTAGTGGCTGGACCATCTGAGGGAAAAGAGGGTATCCCACCTTGGGTGACTAGCCTTAGGTCCCTCCCTACTCCTACGATGATGATTCCTGCTTACAAACATGTGGAGGTAGGGGAGGATCGAAGTGTTGGTGCTGCAGGGAGACACCAGGCAGTGTGCAAAGAGGCATGGTGCCAGTTACATTCTCTCGCCATGGAGATACCCCTAGACAATTTCACGGATGAGGGTGATAATTTTCAACAATTATTTGATGAGATAGGTTCTAGCGTCTATAATTATTAGCACCTTAACTTCCTTATTTATCAAATCATCATTACCCGAGAAGACCTTGCCTCCAGTGAGGAAAAGCTGGCTAGGTTCAATTCTTTACATCACCAGGTGGCAACCTTATAATATATTTTAGAAGAATTTGATCATCAGACAGCCGAGGAGGTGAAGGCCCATGACTTGGTGGCAGCTCAAGAAGAGGAGCTGCAGGAGTGTGAAGCCCATGCAGCCAGGTTGAGGGAGCAACTTTTCTTTTTGCGTGCCAATCATGAAGTCATCCGAAAGAAAGGGCGGGGTCTTAAAGATGTCCTGGAGCGGGTGCACCCGACAGTCAAAGATGACACGGAGGAAATAACTTCTTTGGAAAAAATCATTGGCAGCCCATGAAATCACTCACCATTATTTTGGAAAGGGTGAACCGGTCTCTATTGTAGCTCTATCCCAAATTACAGCATGCACCCTCCCCCTTCTTTTTTACTCTGGAGAGACTTCGAATTGGGGATGTTCCTCTATTTTTGTTGAACCCGATGAAACAGATTTGGATTTTAAATATCTCTTCTTCATCTCTTCTTGTCAGCATTATTTTAATCATGTGTTAATCTTTAAACCATGACTTGAAATCAGTAAACTAAGATAACCAAATCGAGATCTAATTTTTGTTTGAACCAAGGGACTCAACGAGCATAGTTCGACTATTGCTGAGGTTTTATGGAACACCTCACAAACTTTTGTGCCTTTTCATTATAAACCTAATTTTTTCCTAAGTCTACTTGATACGGTCCTAGAGGGTATAACTTGGCTTTTTCTTAGGCCGAATTTTGTGGTTTTTTGACCTAACAAGCTTTACACCTTTTCTAATGGCTCAATGCATTTTTTTTATCAAACCGATACTCAACTTTTACCCAGAGGTGCCTTCAGCAATTTTTCCTCTAGCGAGCATAACATCTTTTTTTCTTGCTAGAAGTTCACAGTCCTGCCATTAAAACTTATTAATGTTGTTTTAGGTTGAATATCTTTGACCAAATTTAATAGGGTAAGGCCCCTACTCAGAACCATTAGTTGGGAATGTTCTAGTATTCTTCAAACATAGGTTAGGGATTTTTCTTGACCCTGGGTTTGTGGATTCTAGACATGGATGAGGCTCAAGAGACACTTTAGCCATACAAAGGTAGGAAAGGACTCTCCTAGAGATGAATTTTCCTTTGATTGAAGGCCATTTTTGTGGGCAACATATGCAGAGCCACCAGGGCATGATATGCATAGTTAAGTAAAGGTGTCCCCAGGACATTGGCCTTCTATTCTTGATGGCCTGGGGGGATTTTGCCACATTTTGGGTTTATCTTGATGCCAGGATCCACAATAGGTGGCTGGATTGAGTAGTGTCGTCTGAGAACATTATGAACATTCACATCATCCTTGAGTGGGAAGTTTTTCCCGCACGTTTCTTACTTGTGTGAGGGAGATCTGGTAAGTGGCTAGTTTAGTTAAGATTATTTTCTATGTCAGGGGCACTTTGGAAGAAGGAGATACATAATCCATCATCCAGGAGTTTTCCAAATATTGGGGTGTGACAAGATGCGAATTTCATTTGAGCGTATAGAGGCTATAAAGGACTCTCCTAGGGATAGATTTGCCTTTGATTTATGGCCATTTTTGTGGGTGACATATGCAGATCCACCAGGGCATGATATGCATAGTCAAGTAAAGGTGTCCCCAGGACACTGGCCTTTTGCCTCCGATGGACTTTGAGGATCATGGAGATTGGGAACTTTTTAAATACAGTGTGTGACCTTTGACTAGGGGTGTCCCTAATCAAAAGAGGAGGATTTTTAGCTGAACTTCTTCGGGGAAACTTATAAATGAGCAGGGGAACTCTTCCATTGCATGTGGATCAACCTCACATATGCGGATAAGATATATTTTAGAAACCTCAAAAGAGAATAAAGGTGAATCGGGCCCATATATTCCAATATATCTAAGATGTGTGGAAGGGGGAAAATATAAACCATGACTTTTAGGGACCTTGAATCAGGAGGGTTAGGATGAGGCTTGGAAGCCATTGGGCATACTGAGATAGGAAAGGAATCTCCTAGGGATGAATTTTCCTTTGATTGACGGCCATTTTTGTGGGCGACATATGCAAAGCCACTGGGGCATGATATTCATAGTCAATCAAAGGTGTTCGCAGGACACCGACCTTCCATCCCAGATGGCCTTGGAGGGTTATGGGGATTCAAGATCACTTAAATCATGGATTTTGGAATATGGAAGGGGTATACCAGGACATATTGGGTACATTTAGGCTATGATTCACTCATGTAATGGTGTCCCTTATGTAGATCTGACCCGTACGTAGGGTGAGGTTTTCCTTTTATCTTTGGGATGCCTGGTCGTTTGACATCACATAGCTAGGACATGGGGTTCCTCTCAGGGGAGGGAACCATGATGTGCCTTTTAGGGTCGTGCTATTAGGACCAAATTCTTGGGCCATTTTTTCATAATTTCACGGCAGATCTCTTGATAAGATCCCTAAGCTCACATGAGCTATACTCGGTGTGACAAACAAGGGATCACTGGGGTTTCATGTAACCATCTAAGAATAGTGAATTCAACATTAGGGGGAACTTTTAAGCTAAATCCATTACCTTGAAGTTTATCATCATGCAGTGAGGACGATTTTGGTCTTGCAGTTTAACGTAGTGCGGTAAGGATGATTTTGGCCTTGCAAAGGTCTTCAAAAGTTTCAGGTTAATCGCAGTCAAGGTGTTCCGGCATTCCTTAGACATGAGTGATGATAGAAGGTGTAAACCATAGTCCGGGGGGTGACTTGAATTAGGAGGGATGACATGGGTCTTGAAAGCTATTGGGCATACTAAGGTAGGATATGACTCTCCTGGGTACAAATTCTCCTTTGATTGATAGCCATTTTTGTGGGCGATGTATGTAGATCCATTGGGGCATGATATGCATAGTTAATTAAAGGTGTCCACAGGACACTAGCCTTCCATCCCAGATGGCCTTGGATAATTGTGAGGATCTAAGTTTTCCCAAGGTATGGAGTATGACAAATAGGAAAGGTATGCCTGGGAATGTGAGAATACCCAGACCATGATTAACCGTGACCTTCTGGGAGATTCTACATATATCTGACCCACACATGGGGGAAAGGGGTGTTTTTTTGTCAGCGGTTGGGCCAGGATCGAAGATCGAGGCATCACTACATATCCTTCGAGGGTAGGAATCAAGTTGTACATAGTTCTGGATGTTCCCTACATATGTTTGTTCGATGTGTTAGGGACACTTGAGGGCATTTTGGTTTTACTTGATACGAGTGCTAGGCCTACCATACTCCTCTATGGTTTACTTGTATAAGAGAATCCATACCACTGGTCCTAAGATCGCGTGAGTTATAATCAATGTGAGAAACAAGAAGTGGTTACAGAGTCTCATTTTCAAGTGTGAGGTGACATAGAATATGATGGGGGCCTTTCCATTTTCTTTCCTGGTGGGGATGGGCTAGGATCAAAGATTGAGGCATCGCTACGTATCCTTCGAGGGAAGGAATCAAGCCATACATAGTTTTGTGTGTGCCACATACCGGTTTTGACTGTTTTAAAGGGTAGGTGCATTTTCATCACGGTTTTCAGGTCCACCATGTTACCCCATAGTTGACTTTTGTAGTAGAATCTTTATCACCATTCCTAATATCATGGGATTTGTACTTGGTGTGAGAAACAAGGAGTGATAAGGGTCTCCTTTACGAATATGGGTAGATAGGTGCGTGATGGAGGCATTTTTTTATTTATGGGGGTTGGGCCAGGATTGAAAATAGAGGCTTCACTACGTATCCTACTAGGGAAATAATCGATTCATATGTAGTTTTGTGAAAAGTCGTGTAGTTTAGTGTCATGTGATTAGGATGTTTTATGCTATGTAGTTTAACGTCTTACGGAAAGGACATGTTCCTTGCAGTTTAATGTCATGTGGAAAGGATTATGACTCATAATTTAAGGTCTTATAGTTTAGACCTTGACATTGGGGAAATTTTTACTCATAGTTTAGGGTCATAGAGCTTGGACTTATGATATGAGAGGGAATTTTTATGACTTGTAGTTTAGGTTCATAGAGTTTGGACCATGATATGGGAACATTTTTTTTACCTCATAGTTTAAGGTCTTAGGGTTTGGATCTTATCATGGGGGCATACTTTATGACTCATAGTTTAGGGTCATAAATTTTGGACCATGGGGACATTTTTAACTCATAGTTTAAGGTCTTAGAGTTTGGACCATATCATTGGGGCATTTTTTATGACTCATAGTTTAACATCATAGAGCTTGGATTTTATCATATGAGGGGGAATTTTTATGATTCATAGTTTAGGGCTGTAGAGTTTATACCAAGATATGGGAGCATTTTTTACCTCATAGTTTAAGGTCTTAGAGTTTGACCCTTATGGGGTTCATCGTTACTCATAGTTTAAGGTATTAGAGTTTGGAGCACAATATGGGAGCATTTTTTTACCTCATAGTTTAAGGTCTTAGAGTTTAGACCTTATCATTTTAAACTCATAGTTTAAGGTCTTAGAGTTTAAACATTAACACGGGGGGTTCATCGTTACTCATAGTTTAAGCTCTTAGAGTTTGGACCGTGACATCCCCTCACATGAGGAAATTCATTCACTTTCAAGGCTTGATGATCTTTTGATTGTCAAAGAAAGGCTGGAGCGTAATCACTTGAATGTAAAGTGGCTGAAAGATGGCGACAGGAACTCTAAATTTTTTTATCGGATGCAAAAAGAAAAAAGAATTAGGGAAGGACTAAAGGCCATTAAAGTTGAGGTTTTCCTCTACACCTCTGAAAGTGAGATTTCAAATGCAATAGTGAAATATTTCCTTGTCCTTTACTCTGATGATGGCATGGACAACACTAAGGAGATGATTGATAACATTTCCCCTTGTATTGGGGAACATAAAAACCTTACTCTTACAAGGGTTCCCTCAAAAGAATAAATAAAGGAGGCCCTCTTTTCTCTTAACATGGAAAGTACAGCTGGACTGGATGGCTTCACCAACAAGTTTTTTATGTTCCATTGGGACATTGTGCAAGATGATCTAGTTAGTACAATAAGGGATTTCTTCGCTCGGATTTATATGCCTTATGGTTTCAACTCTAATTTCATTACTTTGATTCCTAAGAAGGAGAATGCAATTGATTTGAAAGATTTCAGACTAGTTGCGATTGGAAACACCATGCCAAAAATCATTAGTAAAATCTTGATGAACAGATTAGGGGGTTTAATCAAGGATCACATCTCTCCTAATCAGTATGGCTTCATACCTAGTAGAAACATTCAGAACTGTCTTTTCACTGCATCAGAGAGCATCAATTTGATGAAAAAGAAAGCAACACATGGAAATTTTTCCCTCAAAATTGACATCTCCAAGGCCTTTGACACCCTTAAGTGGAGCTTTCTCTTCGATATTCTCATGAGATTTGGTTTCTCAAGTGGATTCATAAACCTTGTCAGAAGAATCCTTACATCTGCAAGGCTGTCCATTTTAATTAATGGATCTCTCAGGGGTTATTTTCACTGAACCCAAGGAGTTCGATAAGGTGATCCGCTTTCTGGGATTTTTTTACATTGTTGAAGAATATATGAGTAGATGTCTTAATGAGCTATCTCAAATTGGTATTTTTAGATAGATAAAGGCTGGGAGGGACAACCTTGTCCCATCTCGTTTACTATATGCTGATGATATTCTGATTTTTGGGGAAGCCTCAAGGAAGTCGATATCTGCGATCAAAGCCTTCTTCTCACACTATGAGACTATTGCTGGACAGCATATAAATTGTAATAAATCCTTCATTGTTTTTTGTGATGGGATAACTGCTGGAAAACAAAACAGGGTCATCAAATTCCTCGGAGTTAGAAAAGGATCTCTGCCATTTATTTATCTTGGAGTTCCAATCTTTTGTGGTAGGATATGTAGGCACTAACTTGATGGAATTTCCTCTGGTATCATGAATTATATGGCTAAATGGAAGGGTAAATCCCTATCTCAAGCTGGAAGGGTGTGCCTCATTAACTCGGTGATCACATCAAAGTTTGTCTACTCATTTTCCATTTATAAATGGTCAAAAAATCTGCTCAAAGAACTCCAATTCATGATGAGGAATTTTATCTAGACGGGCTCTATTAATGAAAGGAAGTTGATCACCGTTGCTTGGAAGGACTGCATCAAACCCATTGAGTTGGATGATCTTGGATTCAAGGACCTTCAGCATTTTAATGAGGGACTTATTAATAAGTTCACATGGAATCTCTTAACCTCCAATGACTCATCCTTGGATTTTCTTTCATGCATATTCAAAATGAAGATTATTAATGGATACCCCCATTATATGTCTTCATCTGTATGGACTTCCCTTCAGAACTCCTTCAATGATGTTATTCAGAATTCTAAATGGCTTGTCTGCAGACAATCTAGTTTTAACAGTTGTAACAATCCTTGGCTGGATAGCCCCTTGTATACTGGCGATATTCCCCCCCACCCGATGGACACGTCTATAGAAGATTTTCTAGATCATTATCATGGCCTTGAAACCATGATTACTTCCTAGGAAAAACATGAAATCCAGACCTACTCTTTCATGGACATTGACACTCTGGTCTGGAGGCCCAACATGAATGGACATTTTAATCTAAAAGAGTTCTATAACATGCATCGTGTTGGATCCACACAATCACCCCCTTGGTTTCTCACATTTAAAGTGTCTTTTATCCAACCCTCTCGTCTTCTTCTTCTCTGGATAATGTGTAGAAACCTTTTTCCAACGCACGATCAATTAAGGAAGGCTGGCCAATGTATTGTGTCTGCCTGTTATCTGTGTCTGAATGAAACTGAAACTGTACAACACCTTTTAATTTGTTGTCCCTTTGCTCAGAAGCTCTGGAAATACATTGGATACATCTTCAACATGGATCTATGCTCATATAGGTTGTTGGAAGACTTGATGGTGTTCATCTCCAATTCTGGAAGGAGTGCGCAGATTCAGAACATGTTGCTGGTTGCTGTAGCGGCTATTTGTCATGCCATATGGGCAGCCCGGAATAGCCTCCTTTTTGACAACAAGGTTGCGTCTTTTCATGCAAGTGCAATTCTGATTCATCAGGACATACATGCTGCTAATGAGATACAAAATGGTTTCATGGATAATACCTATATAGATTTAACTACACTGCGGATGCTTGGAATTTCAGGTAAAATGAAGAATCCATTGGTGGTAAAGTTTATTCGATGGATACCACTGATCTCTCCATGTGTTAAGGTTAATGTTTATGGAGCCACATCTGGAGTTCCAGGTAGATTGGGTTGTGGGGTTGTCTTCCGCATGCATCATGGATTTTTCAAGGGTTGCTTTCATCATTTTATTGGGATGGGAGTTGCTTATGAAGTAGAATTATGGGATATTATTTATGCTATGAAGCATGCTATCTTTCATAACTGGAATATCTTATGGATTGAATCAGACTCCGAACTTGCAGTGCATGCCCTCAAAATGAGAACTCGGGATGTTCCATGGATACTTCTACCTCACTGGATCAGATGTATTAATCAGGTAAAACATCTCAACTTGGTAATCACTCATGCATATTGGGAGGCCAATCAAGTGGTTGATGCCTTGTCCAAGAGGAAAGTCATGGAGATGACTACCATGTGGTCCTTTCGAGATCCTGATTTTTGTGCATCTTTGGTTGAGGTTGATATGAGGGGAGTGTCCCATTCTAGGCTCTGTAAAACCCCTTTCTCTGTATGACCGTGTAACTTTACTTTTTCTTTAATATTTTAGGGGGACGGTTTAACTAGACCCGATTTTCTAGTATGACATATGGTCCTTCCCACTTTGGTTTAAGCTTTGGGGGATTCTTCCCTAGTATCATTGGGGTTCTGAGGACTAATACTAGTTCTCCTTTGAGGAAAGATAAAAGGCAAACCTTTTTGTTGAAGTCTCGTGCAACCCAGTTTTGGTAGATTTCTAAATGGTGCAGAGTGTGCAACCTTTTTTTGTCTAACAGATCTAATTCATCAAACTATCTCTAGGACTGATCATCTATGGATAGTTGATCACAAATGTCCAGACAAATTGATGTCACCTAGATTTATATGGGTAACACCATCTCTGCCCCATATACTAGTGAGTATAGGGTTGCCTGAGTGGCGGTGCGGGTCGTGGTCCGGTAAGCCCACAAAGCATGAAGGAGCTTGTCTGACCACGATTTCTTATCCTTGTCAGCCATATTTTGAAGTATGTTGGACAGAGTCTTGTTGAAAGATTATATCTACCCATTGGCCACTGCATGGTAGCGGGATGATTGGTTGGTCTTGATTCCATATTCTTGGTACAGCTTATCCAGCTCAGTAGAGCAGAAGTTGGTGTCGTTGTCTGTCAGTATTGTATGAGGGACACCAAATCTGGTGATGATTTTGGCCTTCACAAATCTAATGATGTTTTTCACCCTGACTTCCTTAAGGGGTATGGCTTCATCCCATTTAGAAAAGAATTCGTTTGCTGTGAGTATGAGCTTGAATTGTTTGGTTGTAGCAGGAGGATACGGTCCCACAACATCCATACCCTAAGAGATGAATGGCCAGAAGTATTTAGCTGCATGAAGCAACTCCAGGGGGAAATGTATAAAATTAGTATGAACTTAGAAGGAATGGCACTTCTTATAGAATATGGTGCAATCATGTATCATGGTGGGCCAGTAATACCCAAGCCTCTGGATTTGGTGAGAGATCTTGGTTGTTGATTGGTGTGCTCCACAAGCTCTGGCATGCACTTCTTTTATGATGGAAGCAGTCTCTTCTCCATCAATGCACATGATAAGGAATCTGTCAAGGCCTCATTTATAGAGGACCTTTTCTTGGTTCACCCCATTATATAGGGTAAAATTGACTTCCCACCTCAGGACCTGCCCCCTTTCAGCCCTACCTGGTGGGAGTTCCTTGTTTCGAAGGTAATTTGTGATGGGTGTCATCCAACTGGTGGTATGACCATAAGGCTCTAAAATGGGGCTAATTTCATCAATTTCCTTCGTACTACTCTAGATGAATGATAAGACTATTTGGTGCTGAGCAATGCTAATGACTATTTCATCTCGGTTGGGATCGACCAAGGTTGTGGCTGCATTTTCCAAAGTGTCGGCTTAAGAATTATATGATTGGGTGACATGAGTCAACATTGGTTCTGATGGGAATTCTTCCATCAGTGCTCGAACATTGCTCATCAAGGGAACCAATACTTATTTCTTGATAGCATAGTCATTGTTGACCTATTTGATGACTAGCTCTGAATCACCCTTTATTTTTAGGTGTTTGGATTGCACCTGGAGTGCCAACTCTAGGCCTACGATGAGGGCCTGATACTATCCTTCATTGTTTATACACCCTTTCGAAAGAAGGAAAGAGTAAGGCAAGATGGAATTTTCAGGAGATACACGTACGAATCCTAGCCCCGTTTTGTTGAGCTTAGCATTCTCCATTCTTTTTCCTATCGGGATTCAGGAAGCACCGTCGAAGTACATTTCCCACATCTGGGGGTTCTCCTGGTCAAAAAACACTTCTTCATCTGGAAGTTCAGTGTCCAATGGTGTAGTTTCTTTTGAGGGGTGCTTGGCCAAGAAGTATGCTAATGTCTGGCCTTTGATGGCCTTCTGGGGCATGTTCCATATGTCAAATTGTTGCAAGATGACCGCCCATCGTGATAGGTTCCCATTTAGCATGTAACAGTTGAGGATATACTTTATCAGGTTGTAGTGGGAGACCATATGGACCTCATGGTGTTGTAGGTAATGACTGAGCTTCTAAACTGTGAAGATTAGGGCTAGGCAATTTTTTTTATCTTCGAATACTGAATTTCAGTATCAATCATTGTCCGGATGAGGTAGTATAATTTTTTCTCACTACCAGCATCATTCTTCTATGTGAGGAAGGGTCCTAATAACCATTCTAGGGAAGTTATGTATAGAATGAGTGGTCTCCCCTAAATTGGTGGCATGATCACCGGTAGGCTTAGGAGATATCTTTTGAGGTTGTCAAATTCTTCTTGACAATTGTTATCCCATTCATATGTAACCCCTTTCTTCATGAGCTTGGTGAAAGGTAAAAATTTACCTGTAAGGTTGGCTATAAAGCGCTGAATGTAGGAGAGGTGCCTCTGGATACCACTCAACTCGGTGAGGTTGTGAGGTGGGGACATTACAAGAATGAATTTTGTCTTCTTAGGGTCGAATTTGATGACATGATGGCGTACAATGAAGCTGAGAAATTTCCCTGAGGTAACACCAAAGGCGCATTTCAAGGGATTTATCTTTAAACTGTGTTGTCTCAATTTTTTGAAGATAGTTTCAAGGTCGTCCAGTTGGTTCAAATACTGTCGTGATTTAACCACCAGGTCGTCGACATAACACTCGATGAATTTTCCCAAAAAGGGATTGAATATGCGATGCATGGTGCACTGATATGTGGTGCCGACATTCTTTAGACAGAAGGGCATAAATTTATAACAGAACACTCCCTGAGGGTCCCTAAAATAATTAGCTTCTTTATCTCCTTGATCCATCTAGATTGTATTGTATCCATAATAGTCATCCATGAAGGAGAGAGCTTCGTATCCGGTTATTGCATCGATCAAAAATTCTGCGATCGGGACAGGGAAGTTGTCTTTTGGTCAATGTCGATTAAGGTCCCTGAAGTCAATGTAAATTTTGATATATCCATTATTCTTTTTGATAGGGACTATATTGGCTAGCCAGATCAGATATTTGACCTCCCGTATGAAGTTGGATTTGATCATCTTTTCAATCTCAGCCTCTATTTTCGAAGCATGGGTCGGGTGGGCCCTTCTAGTTGCCTTTTTATAGCCCTGATGATCTTTTGGTAAGCCCAGATGATGGGTAGTGACTTCAGGATCGAGACCTGGAATTTATGTGTAATTCCAGGCAAACACATCTTGATTCTTCTTTAGGAAGGAGGTGTATGCCTCATGTTCCTCAACAGGCATGGCCACACTTATTAAAGTGGGTCGTGGGTCATTTTCAGTGTCCATATTTATCTCCTTAAGTTCATCAATAGTGGTGGAAACACCTTCTTCAAATGAAGAAGGGGGAATCTTTGAGGTCTTGTTCCTCCTCTTCTTCATCATCTTCATCATCTTCATCTTCTTATGGAAAAAATTATTTTTGAGATAACTTCTCTAATATTGGGAAAGAAATCATCTTTTTCATTAGTGTGTGAGGAAAGGTCAATTTGATGCCCCAAGGATGGGCTGGGAGAATCTTCATTAGGGATTTTTCTGACAACATGGGATTCATCCTATTCTTCTATGTCTCTAGACTTGGTGGTTGTAGCAGAGACCATGTAGACAACTGAGTCTATATTTGGGTTTGTACTTACGCATTCAACTTGGTTGATGGGTAGTATGTACTCCTCCCTAAGCTACTGGAAGGGGTCAGCGGAAGCCATTTCCAATCCATTCAGGGAATTGATCCAATCAACATCGTCGATCGAAAGATGTTTTTCTCCTGACTCATAGAACCCCACATCGATGTAATGAGACTCACAGAACTCAAATGGGGATTTATCGGCATGCAACGTCTCATTTTTTGCATTAGTGCAATATTTAATACACTTATGGTATGAGGAAATAATTGCAGCATGCTGATGAAACCAAGGCCTTCCCAATAAAACATTGAAGTTTGTACTTTTTTGCACCACCAGGAACTCGGAATCTGATATGAGATCTCTAAGCCAAGTTTTAAGATTGATTCTTCCCAAAATATTCTGATCGCTTTTTTCATATCCCAACAGAGTTTTAGTGTAGGGTGTCAAGTTGTATTCATCATATCCCAGTCGATGAAGCATTCTTAGCGGGAGGAGGTTAACTCTAGATCTTTTTTGGATAAAGATCCTCTGAACATCAATTCCATTTATCTTTCCAGACATGTATAAGGGTTTGATGTGCCCTTGCATGATGATGTCCTCATCCCTGTCTATGAAGGAGATGATGGCGTAAAATTATTTGGGATTGGTCTCCGCTGGGTATACTTCAGCACTGCTACCTCAGCCTCAAACTCCTGGGGACTTAGCAAGGATTTAATGAGTTCCTCCCTAAGATCTGTGGACAAACTCAACGCACCAAGGATTGATAGATTTTCTGGTACTGAAGCTAGTTTCTTTAAAATGTCATACTATTGCTCTAAAGGTTGGCACTTCCCAACTCGAGGTTGCTCTTTCACAGACACTTTAGGATTTTGATCTTTGGAAGTAAATGATTCGGCCTCTATAGTAGGAGTCGATGGTGTTATAGTCCTTTCCACGTTTGGCCAGACTGGTATGCATGTACACCTTGGATGTTTCATCACTCGTTCTTCCCATGATGGATACTCCAAGACAACTGGGATTGGGTTTCCTTCAACGGGGGAGAATGAGCATTCCTATTCTCGTTGCGTCTGTCGGAGGGTCCTTCCGCAGGTTTCTGCGATGTTAACGATTTGTCTTGTGGTGTGTCTGGGAATTTGACTCCTACCACGATCATGCCTTCTAGGAAACCTCTAGACTCTGCAGGATCTTCCTCCTGCTCTCCAATTGGGAGCATGGAATTCTGATTCATGTCCAAAGTCTTCATCAGAGAATGGGTCCATCAAGTTAATGATATTAATGGATCCGAATATTAGTTCTTGATCTGATACTATTCCTGTCTGACTGTATCCTTATGATGGTACAATTTGGAAGGGCGGTGCTCATTGTACCATTTGGTGAGGCGGTTCCCGTTGTACCATTTGGTGGAGAGGTTCCCGTTGAACCAAGTCTATTGGCATGAAGTTTGAAAGTGTCAATATTGACTTCAGATTTGGTACCAGCTCATATTCTTGCTCTTCCTTTCTGACCTTCTGGACTTTAGAGGACCGCAGGGCTGAGGATGATGGATGTACTATATTGGGAGCTTTTGGGGGCATATTAGGTTGTTTCAACTATGCTTGGAGGATGCTGTGGACTCAGTTGGCAGTCTTCTGGGTCATCCAGTTGTCAAACTTTTTCTCCTTCTTGCTGGTGTATTTCACTCTTCTTCTTCTCTTGAGTTGGAGGTGGAAACATATGCCACTTGTTCTAGAGGAGGGCCCAACTTGACTTACCCAAAATTCACCATATTTTGCAAGAGATCCTTGAAAACAAAGCATTTTTGTATGGTGTGTCCTAGTATCTGTTGATATGGACAATAATTTGGACAGTCATCAAGACCCACTTCATCGGCTCGCTTTGGCTCTGGTAGCCAGAGTAGATTGCAATTCATGGCGGCTATGAAATATCCGCAGACTTGGTCATATCAGAACGAATAAACTCTATTTATTCTCTCTTTGAACTGATTTCTTTTATAACCATGTCGCTCGTATTTCTAGGGTGGGGGTGGTTTTTGGCGTCTAGGTGGTCCCACACGGTTCGATGGGGGCCTCGCAATTGGGGTTGGTGTCGAGGGTGGCTTAAGTGTGACATAAGTTGCTTCAGCTTTTCCCGTTATTTTCCCATGGGCTGATGGGGCCACTTGGGACTTAAGGTTAGTCCTTTTCAAGGAGTATTCTATCCTTTGGGCAATGGTAGAAAAGTCTTGAAACCCACTGGTGTACTTCACTAGGATGAGCGGCGTTCACAATTCATCCTGAAGGTTATCAATGCACATGGCGAGCATCTCATCCTGAGGGAGTGGCCGGTTCAGGGAATATGTTAGGCCTTTCCATCTAGAAATGAAGTCTGAGACTCTCTCATTCTCTTGCTTTTTATAGTTCATGAGATCACTAATTTTCATCTTGGTAAACGTCAAACTAGACTGGAAGAGAAACTATCGCCGGAGGTCCTCCCAGCCCGTAATTGAATTAGCTGGTAGGCTAGTATACCATACAAAAGTTGATCCCTACAGGGTTCATACGAAACACTTAAGTTTTACGGATTCTTGATGCTCTAGAGTTCCCATCATGGGATCATAGTAAGAGGCATAGTGCATCAAATATTGTTTTGGGTCCCCTAAGCCATTGAATACTGGGAATACGGGGTTCCTGAAGTTTGGTGGTGGCAGAACATTGCTCACCCACTCGGGGTAGGGTTTACACTCTGGTTATATCGGATCACTCCACCCCTCCATGGCTTCTAGTCATGCTGTTAAATGTTCAACATTGTTTAAGATCCCTTGATGCATATCCTATCAGGCTTGATCTTAAGCTGGTGCGGTAGGGGCCAAGATTGGGTGTGCCGGTGCAACTGGAATTTGGGGTGGATGCCCAACCAGGGGAATCATTTGTGGGTTTACCTAGGTATATTCCGGTTTCCTTCCCAATAAGGGGGGAGTCCTGATGTCCTTCCAGGGCTAGGTTGAGCGGCCCTCTGAACTTGGCTTCATTCACTAGAATGAGTGCATGTGGTATGGTCACCTCTTCTGGGAGCACCTGCTGACGTTCCGCAGAGGGAACACATCTGTTGAGATAACTCCCTTGACGTAGTTTGGTGTTAATTCGTCTAAGATATTTCATTTCTTACTCTTGCTTGGAGAACCTTTCCTCAAGGGTGAGGGATTCACCCTCATGGGTAGGAGGAGGCAGGTCATAGACGACCTTGGATTTATTTTTCTCTTTGTTGGAGTTTCATGGGGGAGGTAATGTTGGATTGACTGAGGGGGTGCCCAGATTTAGAACCACCCTCTGGTTCCAGGTATACACACCATCAGGCTTGGTGTGGAACTCCTCTGGGAGGGAACCATCTTCCTTTGCGTCTTCTCCCCCTGTGTCATTTCCTGTGAGATCCTTGGGGTTGATGATTACCACATTCACTGAAGCATACCGCATTAAGGTTGGTGTACCCATTTCTGAATGTTAGGAAGGCTCCTTGTTCCCTTTATTAGACTTTCTCCTTCCATTATGTGGTATTATTTGGGCTTCTTGATAAAGATTGACCCAAAAGGAGCCCTGGTCGTAACACGCCTTTGTCTCAGAGGGTGCTAACCATGAGAAGGGGTGGAACGGTTAACTCCTTTTTCCATCATTCTTCCTAGATGATGGAAGACAGTTGTTCGATGTGCATGTATTTGAGGTAAAAATTCCCCCATCTCTGCAAGCTGGGGTTGTTCCCATTCTTTGTTTGATGCCCTATGACCTAGATTAGATGGTCTTACGGGGGCATTTTGATTTAAAAATGCCCCCAGCCCTATGGGCTGGGGTTGTTACCATATCGCGAAGGTATCCACTACTATTTCCACCCTTTCAATTTCATGTACTCCTGTGCAGGTGTAATACGAGTGTGGCATTGGTCTTTCACGGGGTCTATGGTCTTTTGAAGACATGAGCACTGCTTGCTGGTGGGCTTCCCTTAGGTGGGAAGCCTACTGGATGTTCCTGTTCGCCTGACTCATAAGTTTTTTGATGGCTTGATCTCTTCGGCCCTGACACTTTTGAGACTTACTATGGGCTGATTTTTGTTGAGTATCCCATATTTTCTGAGCAGGGGTTTCATTTGATTTTTTCCTCTGGGTGATGACATTGTAGGATTTCATTTACATTGGGGCATGATGGACGGGTCATGGGGTGAAGTGTAAATCCCCATGTTCTCCCCACCCCCAAATGTGAACTCTAGCAAGGGTGTTTCCAATGAGGTGACACAATTTATGTAGTGCATGGAGGCAATCTATTTCAAGGTTTTTCTTTCGCCTTTTTGATTTTGGTTGCCTTGCATATGGGAGGGCTTCCAATTCGATCAGACGGTGAAGCTCCTTATTGTGCTGACATGGTCTGCATACCCTTCGTAGGGTAAGAATTTTTCTTTCAGATTTCGAAGAGTTTCCCATATATTGAGGCGAATGTAATTCATGCATTCCCCGAACAATTCCCCTAGTATGTCAAAGTGAGAAGTGGTCGTAGGCCAACACATCATTGGTATATTATACCTAGCTAGTTGTCTTCTCACAAGCAACATATCATGTTGTTATTATTTTGGAGGTCCCTCTACTTGATATGCACAGATCGACAGTTTCTTGATGATTTGGTTCCAAGTGACTGGGCTGGTGGGTGCCTTATCGATTTTTGGACACCACGGGGGTAGCTCAGAAGATGAGCGTGGCCCCGGGCCATCCTCTGGTTGAGAAAGGATATCACTCGTTATAAACAGAGTGCCTGATGTGTCTAACTCCTTTCTGATCACCTCAGCATAGGAGGGCCTTCTCACATTTGTTCCGATAATGGGAGGACCTTCTTTACAGCATGTATTTTGGTTTCAAGGAGGACCTTCGCATTTGGTGATGTGATGGTGAGGACTACCATGGCAACTTGATGCCTGACCATGGGGATTTTCCTGATGATGTGTACCTTAGGGAGGACCTTCAAGGTGGTTTGTATCAATGGGAGGACCTTCTTGTTGCTTGACATCACTGTGGGGAGTTTCTTTACAGTAACTATCATTGTAGGGAGGGCCTTCACAATGACTATCATCATGGCGAGGACTACCATCATGACTTGATATCTGGATGTAAGGAGAATTTCTTCATTTTACATCCTGGGGAGGACCTTCAGGGTGTACCGTAATGAGGGTAGGCCCTTCTCGTTTCTTGGTGTTAATGTGGGGAGGACCTTCACAACAACTGTCATTGTGGGGAGGGCCTTCGCAATGACCATCATCATGGAAATGACTATCATCATGACTTGATGTCCAACTACAAGGAGAAACATATTTGCAGTGTATACCCTGGGGAGGACCATCAGGGCGAACGACAGCAAGGGGAGGGCCTTCTTGTTGTCTGATCTTCAGGTCGAGGGGAGGGTTACCCTGACGTGCATTAGGATATAGGCTCTCATGATCGATCATTCTTGATCTATGGAGTAAGCCCCCATAGGTGCTCTGTGGAGGACCTTCAGAGCTGTTGGTAGCGACACTGCGGGGAGGACCTTCA
Organism: Viscum album; assembly: GCA_963277665.1. Lineage (NCBI taxonomy): Eukaryota > Viridiplantae > Streptophyta > Magnoliopsida > Santalales > Viscaceae > Viscum > Viscum album. The sequence goes on along the minus strand of OY728166.1, from coordinate 1,407,389,589 downwards.
CAACTACTACTACCAATTCCATAATTTGGTAATGGGATGATAGGGTCTTGAGCCTTAATTGATATGTGTTTGAGGGCCTCAAGAACCCCAGCTTCCAGTAGAGAGGGATCACGAATGTGATCTTCATTTTTTGGTTACATTTGCTACTTTTCATTTTTGGGCACACTCTTGCAGGTGACCGAGGCCATCTGCTGTTGGTAATGGCTTTCATGTATGGGTCCCCATCTTGTTGGGTCCCGTGATGTCTTTGGGATACACTGATGAGCATCTTGAGTTTTGGCAGGGATATATGCATGCCCTGGAGTGGCCACCATGTTGGACCGGCGTCCCCCAGTTAGCATGGGTATTTTTTCCTGATCTGGTTCTCCGTATGTTGTGGGATATTTTTATCGACCCTCCTGGACTGGAGAAGGGATGCATAACTACTCCAGAGTGACTAACTCATTTTTCAAGTGAGTCATTCCATTTGAGAGAATCAAGTTGTGGGCCCGATTTCTCGCCTTTTTCACCGATGTAATGATATCCTGGCATGTTTGGAGGATATGGTTTGGGATCGATGTCTGATATTCCATCATGGCCAGGATGTGCTAGGATACATCTTTGGATAGAACAAGTATGAAGTCCCACTCTAATATCATATCAGAATTTTGTGCCTGCTTCGATCCTCCATGAGTTGCCAGTAGATACTGGCAGTTCTCCTATGCCAGGACAGAGGAATGAGCCTATCACTGGTTTTCTTCTTTGGTTTCCACCATATTTTACTAGTGGTATGAGTGGGTATTTTCATCCACTCTCTTGCCACTGTATTTGTCTCACGGGATTTGTATGCATCCGCAAAAAAATTGACTCTGCTCATATTTGATTATCGCCCTATTTGGATGGTGGTATTGATATGAATCAATAGGTATGTGTGCCTGTGTATAGCTTGTTTCTGCCCTATTTAGATGGTAGGCTTGAAATGCGTCAGCAGGTGTTTGTTCATGCGTATAGCTAAGTGTCACCCTATTTGGATGGGAGGCTTGTTGTGCGTCAGCAGATATTTGCATATGCTTGTATTTTGTCACTCTGTCTGTACAGTAGGACTGGCGAACACTAGTAGAGATGTTCATGTGCTCGTATTGTGCCACCCTATTTCTGGGGTGGGCTTGAGTGGAGAGGGCATAGTTGTGTGTCTGCCCGTAGAACTCTTCCGTGTTAGTATGGCGGAGCTACTCCTCAGGAACTAGGGTGATAGTGTGTCCCTGGTTATATATTTTCCACCCTTTGTAGGCAGCTCGAGGGGGCTAAGTCTCCTGGACTTTAACAGGTGCCCTGAGCATAAGATCCTCCTCAGCGGGAGGAGGTCGGGTTGCCCAGTGTTGGTAGTGACGCTCTCTGGCAGGGGCCCATGGGTAGGGTCCTTGTGCAGCTGGGATGAAGTCGTTAGTATTGACTTCATCTGCCTCCCTAAGGTAAGGGAGGTAATCATTATCACGTTCCAGGGACAGGCTCCCAAAATGGTTTGAGACGACCGTCAGGGCCGCCATGTGTTGAGGTACTGACAATGGCTGAAGAAGCGGTTGGCGGACCTTCGCAGACTGGAGGGCTTATCTTGCATCCTCCAACGTGAAGAGAGTATCATTTTGGTGGTACTCTTTGATCAGCATATTGGACACCCAGCGTTGAATACACTGGGTAGGAAAAGGGGTCATGCTCTTCGTTGAGGCCCCAACCACCCTCATGGTCACTGATTTGTACGTCTTCATGGATCGTGGGGATGTCATTTGGATCGACGGTCGCTCTGCGGGAACGTACAACATATGTATGACATACAGACCACTAAACATCATCAAAGTAGAATTATTTTAAACATGTGCATATTTGGCGCTTCATCTTAGCCCCATTCCCCCTTTCTTTTGCTGCAGGGCGAAGGGGCCTAAGTGGGGTGAGACCACTACCTTGGTTAAGGATTCATGTCGGGTTCGCCATTTTTGTTCCGCCTCTGAGGTGGTGCATTTTGCGTGTACCGGGGAGTAAAAAATGGTCTGACGTGCAGTGTCCTTTTGTATTTTATCATTGTGGGTAGAACCGCCACCTTGTTTAAGGATTCAAATTGGGTTCACCATTTTTGTTCCACCTCCAAGTTGGTACGTGTTGCGGGTGATGTGGATATGGCACGATGAGGATCATCACCTGTCCCTTTTTCCATAGGTACAGGCTCTCATCTAATTTACCATTCCTTTGTTTTGACTCGTTCAGTGTCATCATCCTTTAAAAAAGGTTAAATTAACCCTGTGGGGAACTATTGGTCCCAACGGGTGATCACGTGGGGGGTCAAGCGCTCATGCAATCGATCCTTCTCAAATATAACTTCCTCGGATGGTCTCCAATGGGTTTATTCGTGGATCCAAGAATGCCCAATGGCCCTGGTATCCATGATTCATGGACCTTATTTCCAAAGGCAGGTTCTTGTTGGCTAACAATTTGGCCAACGACACTTGAGGACTCCATTGGTCAAGAGGATGGGTGGTCATGATCACCACACCCTTTCGGGGGAGGATTCTTTCCGGTTCCATAAATCTCTTATAGATTTAAGTCATGTTCATATGTTCATGAATCCTTCATTCCTGAAGAGTGTGTCCATGGGCTACCCTTGGTTTACAAGATCGTTGTGAGCATGCATATGTTTGATTCCATGGAGGTGACACTGACTTAGCCATATTTTAAGGTGATCTATAGTTTATTATCATCTAGGGGGACAGAAGGTGACTTGATGCTAGGATCGGGCCCACAAGGAGGGCTTCCTATCTATCCTCATGAGAGGAATCAGAACCCACGTAGTTCGAATGTGTGGGGCTTACACATGGAAGCTACCCATTTTAGGAACATAATTGGGTGAACTATTTTAGACGAGCACCCTTTTGACCTCATGCCTTCTATAAGGCATCCTATGTATCCTGATTTGATCAGGAATTAGAGTTCTTGTAGTTCAGAAGGTGTATATGATTGGGTGGACCCTTTATGGATGGGGACCCTTTTGAGCTTGGGCCTTCTGGTAGGTGTCCTACGTATCCTGTTCTAATCAGGAATCAGAGTTATTGTAGTTCTAATGGTTTTCTGATGTTGTAATCTTCAAAAAACTCTAATCCCATGTGATTCTTTCTCGGTGTGAGAAACAATAGGGTTTAAAAGATTCAACAATGCACATGCCTCCTCCCCTGCTGGTGGGGGAGGGAGAGCTCACGGAGAAAGAGGTCGGGGAGACCATGGGTGAGGGTGCGGAGCGATGAAACTTTCAACGCGAAATGACATTAAAGGTCATGTGACCCAGCCTCGGAGGATTGGGGACTTACCTCAGTGGGAGGTCCCTATAGCATGTTTTGGGAATGGGAGGAGTTTCGTCCTCATCAAAGGGGGGATCAAATATAACCCCTTCGACTGATCATTGTTCCTTATTGAATGGAAAAGAAAGTGACTACCCCTAATCCTGAAAATGGGAAGGTTCACATTGACATCCCAAGGTTGGACTCTGAGTTACCATGGGAATGTATCCTTACAGGCATTCCCAAAGCCCACACCTTTGTTGAGAGGGCCTTTGTGACTCTGCTTATCGTGGGTATATAGACTCAATGGGGTGCGTTGATGCGCCCAATGTCCTGATCATACAAGTCTAGTAGATTTGGAGGAGGCTTTGTCCTGGTGCTGGAGAACTGGTTAGCTGAGGGATTGTAGAGGACTGGATGGTAATGGAAGGGTGAGGTTGGAACTAGAGGGAACGATACCTGAAAACACCTCATTCTGTGTACTGGTTTCTCATGTGGGGTGGGAAAGGCTCCATGTACAGTAGCGGTACATGGTAAGGAGGGCCATCTACATACCGGTGTGGTACGCAGGCATGGGTATTTCCAATTGCATACCAAAGTGGTACGCGGCTCATCGTGCCACTCGGTATGCTACGCGGAGTGCCATATTGAAGGGGGTGGGGGAATTACCATTCTCAGAAAATTCATCCATGAGAAGTCTTTGGCTCATGTTTCACCATTTGAGTTCACGGTTCTTATTATTATTATTCAATTCCCCATTTTTATGGTTTGTGGATGGATGTACCTTCGGAAGAAGTGGTTTGTGGTTCATGCTTTTCCGATGAAACAAGACAGAAGCTGGAGTGAAACCTTTGAGTTTTCCTCAAGCTTTCATCACCCGTCCTTCCTTCTATCCGTCTCTTCTATACCTCCTTTTCGGTGCCCCTCTCTTCCTCTCTACTATTCTCCTTTTACAGAACATCATAGGGATCTTATCTACTGGGAAAGAAACACCATTTGTGGAGGCCCATTGAAGCAATTTTATAACCCACGGAAGGCTCGGTCAACTGGGGTTTGTGGAGACTTTGGTTCATGATAATGTTTCATGGAACCCTACTCATATACTTAATCCATAAACTGAGGGATTCACGGCATGGTACGCAGATGTTCTTCTGCGTATAACTCCTTAAGTTGACGTAGTTCGCGGTTTTCCCTACTTGCTGGCCATCATTTCGTGGCCCAGTAGTTCGCGGACCATCCTGCATACCTAGCGGTTCATGATCTATCTTCTTCGTGTACCCTTCCCGATGATGGTACGTGGGCCATTGGAAAACTTGAATTCCTTCAAGTTCCTCCAAAGAAATACAACTCAATTTGAGTCCCTTCGCCTTGATAGACTTATAGAAGTGCTTAATTCCTTCTGAAAAGTAATCTTGGGGGTATTTCTTTTCCTTAACAGAATTTTTAGGACCCTACACACGTAAATCACATTAAATAGCATTCATGGATTTATAGTTCTTATTGTAAGTAGTTTTAGTTGCATCATCCCATGTATTCCTAGCAGTATTAGGTAATTAATATTTATCCTCTATAGTAGACCATATTTCAAAACCCATGATTTCAATGTGCATTTTAATCTTTATTTTCAATTGAGAATAGTTATTGTAATTAAATAAAGGAGGTATTTTGGTAGCATAACGTTATTTCCTATTATCCATTTAAAGAAATATATTCAGAACTAATATAAATTTAAGATCTTTAAAATGAAACTAAAATCATAGTTGAAATTATTTTGAAAATACTTTGATACCAAATGTTGGTCAGAGTGAGTATCTTAAGAGGGGGTAAATTGAGTACCCAAAAAAATTATATGAAAAATAGTTCACTTAAAATTCCCTAGTTTAATTAAAAGTAGCCTAGATAATCAAAATAGTAGATCGATATAAGTTCTGATCTTTTAAAAGATTTATCAAAGAGTGATTAAGCCTCAATTAAAATAATATGAAAACTATTATAACTTTTAAAATCAATTTACTTAATCAAATACTTATATAAACACTACTTAAGACTAACTATAAAAGTAGTGGTTTTGTTTACAATTAAAAAAATAAAAATTAATTCTTTGAAATGAAACAAAAAAAAACACACATCGGAAATAAAACAAGGGGTTCAGTCTCAAGCAGAGTCCTAATCCCATTCACTTGGAAATCACCCATTACAAAGAAGATTATATAAAAAAAATATTTATCCACAACCTGAATCAGGTATAAATACAATAGTTATAATCTCTCTAGGTCATGTAGGAACCTCTTCCACAATAACTGTGGGAATCAAATAAACATAGTCCATATAGGTACCTCTTCCACAACATCATGGGTAAACAAATGTAAATAGAGTTAATAAGATATATTATATATTCTAGTTAAAGCGCAAGAACAGTGTGTGTTGAATAAACAAGGTACACCACACATTACTCAAAATTTAAATGCAACAAATAGAAATAGAAAGTATAAATATGAATAAAAGATAGAGTTTATCAGTCTAATGTTCTCTAAAACTTGAGACCACTCAGATATTTCTTATAGAGGATATCAAGTTTTTTCTCTGAAAAATGAAGTAAAATAGTTCATCATAAGCTCTCTTTGTTCTGATCATTTGAAGGGAATCATATATTCAATGTGCTACAATATTCCACAGTCGGTTGCAGGTAATAATGCTACATGTAAATCTCTTCAGTGAGTGGAACGCTTGATCATCTATTCACACTTGGCCAGTATGCATACCTCTATATATATCATGCATGAGGGTGACTTATTTGAATATATAGCATTTCGTGATGGAAATTATTTTTGAGGAACAATCATTCAGGTATGTTGTATCCTTGTACTAAGCTATGGAATGACCTTTATTATTACCTTCAATAGTTTAAGATTGATCATTAAAATAATCCTCAATATTAAATTCAATAATATCACCTTTAGAAACATTTATTTTAAATATACGATAATAGAAATGGTAACACAGTCTGACGGTGACTCATGCCTAGTGGTGAGTCAGGACAACAGCGAGTCAAGTTGGTAGTAGGTCATCTGATGGTAGGTCAGGTCTGGTAGTGACTCATCTAAATAGTGCTTCGTCTAATGATAGGTCATCTTCAGCAGTAGGTTAAGTATTTTGGTGACTCATCTCAATAGTGACTCATCTCAACAATGACTCCATTTTGGCGGTGACTCTTTTCTAGTGGTGATACATTTCTAGAGGTGACTCATCTTCAACCGTGAGTCTTTTTAATAATTAGCCAAATTATCTCCAAACTACCTTATATTATAAAATTATATCATAAAACTCATTAAAAACATAATAAAAATGATTTTATGATCATTAAAATAAGGTCCCTAATAGAATAAAAGGTAAGAAACAACACAAGAATAATCACTACATGAAGACCTCCCCCCCCCCTCCACCCCCACCAACTTTGAGGCAAGTCATTCCCCTTAAAGAGCTGTCTTAGAAGTGGTAATCAATATTATCATAATTGTTTATATGAAATTTGAATCAGGAAGACACTGATACCTTTCATGTACTGATATTCTACAAGGTTAAAAGGATTGTAATTTATATCTATCAACACCCACCAATCACCTTATCATGATGGGTATTATATACAATATCCAAGGAGATATTCTACACAACAAACAACTTCTAATATGTCATGTGATAGTGAGGATTCACATAGCTCATGATCTGAGCATCGAGCTACATATTCCACTTCATAATGAAGTGATTCATACATTTGATCAAGATATTGGATATTTTATAGCATGGTCGTTAGATCTTGTAAAAATACACATTGATAAGGAAATATTAATTTCTAATTTATTTTTTATGAAAAAACTTTAATAATTAATAAAAAAGGCTTGAACCGATGAATGTTATTATAGACGGATAAAGTTGAGGAGTTGAAATGAAAGTTTGAGTCAAAATTATCTAAAGGATCAACCAACCAATAAAAAAGATATTCTAAAAGTACCTTTACCCCACCCATTCAACTTCCTCAGTTACTAACATTAAAGGTTAATACTTATACAATGTTAGAAAAATGGTGATATGAACATAATTTATTTTGAAGAATATATGTACGGAGAGGCCATTATGGACTATATTGGTCTTGAGAATGTAAATGAAATCCTCAAGCATGAATAACTAGGAATCTTAGTTTTAAATGTATACAGAAGGTGTGTTTTCAGGATTTAGTTTTCCAATGGCTGATCTACTATCCTAATTATGACTAAATACAATTCATATTTTTTAGGCATATATAACAATACTATTTTAAGGGAAAACCCTGTGAATGTAAATTTGGACTCATTAGTACTCACATCACTTCCACACAACTATTTTCATTGAAACAAAATAAGATTGAAGTAATAATGTAAAAACTAGCCAAAAATGTTTGAAATAGAACTTATAGACAACAAACTCTTCTTAATACCCACAATGAAGGGGTAAAACTCTACAATTTAGTCATATCAAATATATTTTCATTAATTTCATTACTTATTCCTTTTTATTTTTTAGGAAGCATTGGTTACTCATTAGAGTCAATTTGGATACTCTAAATATTTATTTTCTAGATTCAGTACATGGATACCCAACAAACCAACAACACGTGATGACATGTATCAATTTTTAATACACTACATGCAAAATTTTACAAATAAACTTCAAGTTATACATTTTATATTATGTTTTAATGAATTTTTGTATGACAGGTTTCTGTTTAAATATCTTCAAAATCATGTCATGAGAACATTCTTTGAGCACAAAAAGTTAATTAACTTATATAAATAGATAAGTATTAGGGTATATATAATGAAATTCCCCTATAAAAAGATATATAAAAAATTTACTTATTTTTATCAATGTTTCTATATTTTCTAGAAAAAAGTAATGGTAAAGATTGTGGTTTTTATGTTTGAAAATTTATGAAAGATATCGCATTCCATAAACAAACTAGCATCCCCAAAGAGGTATTTATGATGATAATTACAATTTCATTTAAAATATTTATTAATCCTTTATTTGTTTATATTTTTCCAGTATTACCATGACTGTCTATAGTCCTCATATTTAAAATAGGAAATATATTTTTTTATAAACAAATGGGCAGAATAGATGGTATTAGATTGTATACAAACATCATGAAGAGGTGACTTCCTGCTACTTATTTAGTGAATTTTATCATCATTTTGTCTACTTTTTCTAGTTAATTTACTTATCATTTTTATATAATACTTATTTTGTTAATTTTCATAGAGGTCATAAAGAAGGATGATACACTCATGATCCACTCATGTGATATTATTATGCACTCAATAAGAATGATGCAATCATAATGATTCACTTTTCTTTTTTATTTTACAATTCATTCAACATTCTGGGTTATCAAACAATAATATTGTTAGATAACCCCAAATGTTGAATGCATTAAAGAATAAAAAGACATGGTGTGATGTGTAAGAATCAACCATAACTCAATATGATACACGGTATGACCAGTATAACTCAAAGTTTATGTTATTAGTTTAAAATTGACATTTTTTTTCAAAACACACATTACATACTCAAAATCAAGCAAACACATTCATATTTTTTTGATACTTTAAGAAAATGATTCATAAGAATTTGTAACATGTAGGAATCAACCACACCTCAATATGATACACAGTGTGCTTGGTATGACTCGAAGTGGATGTTTTTATTTTATAATTTACATTTTAGTTCAAAACACACATTAATGGAATCCCACCTTTTTATTACATAACTTTTCATTTACATGGTACAAACAAAGGATCTTTTAAATTTTAGTTTCTTGGAAATAAGGTACAAAATACATGAAAAATTAAAACATTATTCTAATACACTTGAAAGGATTCATCATAGTTTCATACTAATTAAATTCATGAAATATCATAACCTAGGGACATACATCAAAGGAAAGGTTAAGCATAAGGCCTGGTAAGGGAAAGCAAGGGAAACAGTTTGCACGTGACCATGAGAAATTTCAATAAGAACTTAAAGAATACCATAAAGGCATGAGCAAAAGAAAAAGAGGAATATCATGATAAAAATAACATTAATAATAACATATAAATGTGGATATATCATTTAAATGAGGCATTCATAATCATATCACCAAGGTTTTTCACTGAGGTGTCGTAAAAATTACCAAGGTTATTCACCAAGGTAACGTAAAACATGTCATCTCTAAAGATTAAATTTTTTACCCAATGAATTGAAGCGATATCAAGGTGAACCCTTCATATGTATTAATTAATGTGATATACATAGATAATAATCTAACATTTCATAAATAACCCATGGATAATAAAAAAACAGGTTTCGTATCAAAATCATGGCATTTTAAAAGTGCTAAAAAGCATGATCATTGTGTCATTTTTAACCCACAGAAAGGGAATGAGGGTTTTATGCATGTCTATACCAGAATAAAATAAATCATTTTTAAATATTTATGAATACACTTAGAAAATAAATAGGTTTATGTATTCACAAAAATAAAATAAAATAGAATTTATTGAGGTGAAGATAGAAATTTTGAGAAGTAAATTCGACAACATAACGGGTATAAAACATGGTTTTTGAAAAGGATAAAAAGATATAGAACATGGGTCTCCCATTGATAAAACATAATTTGGAATCAAGTGAAAGAATAAAAATTAAATAATATATAGTGACCATAACATTAAAAATAAATATACAAAAAAGGCTCTTGAAACGAAGAGAAAAGAAGGATATTTCCCTTACCTTGAAGAGTTGTTCCTAAAACTTGAGGATTGGGACCTTGGGGGATTGAGGACACCTTTGTAGGAATTATTGGGAAGTAAAACTACCAAATATTATTGGAGGGTGTATTTGGAGTCAAATTAAGTGGATAAATGGGTGGGTATTTTTAGAAAAAGTGGAGGATTTGTTTATTAATTTTCAAATATAGGCCTTGGAAACCTTGGTTGTGGAAAATGAAAAACCATGGACTTTACCATGGTATTTTACCATGGTTTTGGAAACTTGGGTCATATTTTATGTTATTTTAACCCAAAATGGTCTACCATAATTTTATATTACTTCTTTTAGAAAGGAAAAGTAAAATTTTCACACAAAAAAATTTAATGTTAAAGTTTCCATTTTAGACTTTAGAAAGTAGATTATAGGTTTTGAAATTGATTAAAATCTATTAAAATAATTTATGTTAATAAAATAACATATTTTAGGTTGTGTATTGTGGTTAATTAGTTATAACATCATTATGACATAATTATGAAGTCATTTAACATACCGAAAAACTCAAACTGTATTTTTACTATTTATAAAAAAATAAAGTATTTTAGAAAATTATAATAAATTAAATATAACCTAATTTTGAAATTAAAATTTCAAAAATAATATTTATTTTATCATAAAAATTCTATAAATATGATAATTTTTACTTTTAAATATAAAAATCATTATTTATTAAAAATAATAGAGGATTGAAAATGTATAGTAAAATTTCTGACACTTGAAAAAAAATATTTTATCATTTATATTTAAATAAGAGTGCTTTTATCATACTATTACATTAAAATAAGTATTATTAATAATACATTAGTTTATTATAAATATTTATATCTTTTCTTGAAAGTAAAATTTCTATCTGAAAAATCAATTTATCAAATTTCATCTCAACTTTATTAAGAAAAAATACTCTTAAAACAGAATTGATGGAATAAAAATTTTATTTATACAATGGAATTGCACTTTAAGTAACTAGGGTCTTGACACATAACCCCTTATAACACTCGCATATAACCTACGGGTAAGATGTGTGATGGTGATAGATTCATGGGGTAGCTCAGCTAAAATCTCCCTAGTGGTAATTTCTACTAACTTGAACTTATCTTATAGGAAATTTCATTCTAGCTTCACTTGTTGAAGCTAAACTTAGTATTGGTCAAGAGAAAACCCTAGAGATGACACCTCCCTCCCAAACTCTAGTAAATGGGCTTCATACAACATGAGTCTACTGGTTGAGTCCATCATTTCTCCTTTCTGCATTAATTATTCTTTATCATTTCTACTTAAAAATTATAACGTAAAAATTATTACCATGAGTATAGTTTTTTATGATCATATTGACCAAAAGTCATAATTAACCAATAGTCATATAACAGTCAAATCATGATGGTCACATTTACCTTTATACTCACTTCATTATTAAAGAGATATAGTTTTGTTGAGTACAAAATAACACAAATTTTCTTAGGAAACAAATATCAATAAAAAAGTAGAGTTAATTACATTCTTCCCCCCTTAATAAATTTCATCCTCTAAATTTCAACTCATTCTCTTGGATGAGAAAAGTTTTGGGTACTTCTACCTCATTGTTTTCTCTGGTTCTGAAATTGCTTCTTCATATTTATGGTTTCTCCACAACACTATGACAAGGTGGGTAGTCTTGTTGCGTAGAACCTTGACCCTACGGTTCAAGATCTCCACTGGTTTCTCCTCATAAGAGAGGCCATGTTTCAGTTTTACCACCTCTGGATTAAATATATGTGAAGGTTCAAGTATATACTTCCTCAAGAGAGATACATGGAAAACATTATGAACTTGAGCTATATTTGGATGAAGTGAAAGCTGATAGGACACTGCTCCTATGTGATCAAGGATTTCATAGGGGCCAATGTACCTGAGTCTAAGCTTCCCTTTCTTCCCAAACCATGTGACACTCTTCCAAGGTGAAATTTGAAGGAATACTTTGTCACCAACATCAAACTCCAAGTCCCTTTGACGATTGTTAGCATAGCTCTTCTACCAACTCTGAGAAGCCTTTATGTGTTTATGGATGGCATGAACCTTTTATATCATATCTTGCACAAGAACAGGCCCAAGCAGATTTCTCTCACCAACTTCATCCCAACATGTAGGAATTCTACATTGCTTCCCATATAATTTTTCATATGGTGCCATTTTAATACTTGAATAGAAGCTATTATTGTATGATAAATCAACTAATGGGAGGTGTTGATTCCATCCACCTTTAAATTACATTAATCATGTTCTTATTATTTCCTCGAGTTTCTGAATAGTCTTTTCAAATTGGTCATCAATTTGGGAGTGATAGGCCGTACTAAAATTCAATTTAGTATTCAGAGCATGTTGAAGACTTCTCCAAAATTTAGATGTAAACCTTGGATCAAAATCATAAATGATATAAAGTAGAACCCCATGAAACCTCACAACTTCCTTTATGTAATCTTAGAAATTTTTTCAAGAGAGAAATCATCTCGAATAGTGATGAAATGGGCAGTCTTGGTGAGATGATCCACTATAACCAATATCACGTTATTTCCTTTGGATGTTCCTAGGAGTCCAATGTCAAAGTCTATAGTGATATTTTACCACTTCCATATTGGTATGGGTAGTGGTTATAATAACCCTTTATGAATTTATCGCCATGTATTCACTTATTGACACACCAAGCACCATGTAGTATAGTCAGTAATCTCCCTTTTCATGTTATCCCACCAATAATGATCACGAAGGTCCCTATATATTTTAGTTATTATAGGATGTATAGAGAATATATATCTATGAGCTTTATCCATCATCTCCTTTATTTATAAAATATATGGAACACATAGCCTTGTACAAAATTTCAGTACACCTTCTTGATCAATATTGAACTCAGGAAACTTATCATTCGTCACAGTCTCTATCTTCTTCTGTAACAAAGGATATTCTCTTTAATATTTCTTGATATTATCTATTAATAATGGTTGAGAAATCATTTGGGATATGTTTTATGATTTCCCTTACCTTTTGATTCCCATGTCCAATCTTACTAGGTCTTTGATCAAAGAATCTCCTTAAATCCTCATTATTTTATAAACAAAGGGTTCTTTCATACTTAATGCATCAGTAACTTTTTTTACTCATCTGAGCTGATATTGAATTGAACAATCATAGTCTTTAAGAAGTCCAATAATCTCCTTTGTCTCATGTTCAATTCATTTTGTGAGAAAATATACTTAAAACTTTGATGGTCTGTGTATATATCACATTTATCCCCATAAAGATAGTGCCTCCATCTTTTTATATCAAAAATAATTGTAGCTATATCAAGGTCATGCGTAGGATACTTCTGCTCATGAGGATTCAACTATCAAGATGCATAAGCAATCACCTTGTCATTTTTCATGAGGACGCACCCAATCCCTTTCAGATATGCATCACTAAAAATAAAAAATCCTTATCTAATGGAGGGTATAGTTAACATAGGATCACTAACTAATCTCTTCTTCAGCTCTTAGAAACATTATTTACACTCCTTTTTCCATATGAACTTATCCCCTTTTTGAGTTAACTTGTTTAGTGAATTAGAAAGTCATGATTTTTTTTCACAAACCTCCTATAATATCCTACTAAACCATGGAAACTATGAATCTCAATTACTATTTTAGGATGAGGGAACTCATACACAACCTTTGTCTTGGTAGGATCAACTGATATTCCTTCATTGGTTACAATGTGCCCCAAAAAAGCAACTTTTTGTAACCAAAATTTGCATTTTTTGAATTTTCTAAATAGTCTATCCTTCCTCATAGTTTTCAATATAACCCTTAGATGATCCTCATGCTCCTTGCAACTTTTAGAATATATCATAATATCATTAATAAAAACTAACATAAAAATATCAAGGTAGTCCTTAATGACTATATTCATCATATCCATAAATATAGTAGGTGCATTAGTCAAGATGAAGGGTATAAAAAAACTCATAATTCCCATATCTTGATCGGAAGGTGGTATTTGGAATATCTTATTTCTTCACCTTCAATTGATGATAACCAGATCAAAGATCAATCTTAGAGAAGAATTAAGCCCCATGAAGCTGGTCAAATAAATCATCAATCCTTATAAGAGGATATATATTCATTACTATGATCTCATTAAGTTCTCTATAATCAATGCATATTCATGTTGATCCATACTTAGATTAGGTATTCCCCAAGGAGATACACTTGGTTGGATAAACCCCTTCTCCAATAGATCTTGGAGTTGTTTCTTTAATTCCTCTAGCTCCATATTTTACATTCTATATGGGTTCTTTGATATCATCTTGGATCTAAGCATGAGTTCAATGGAGAACTCTACCTCTCTTTTTGGTGGAGGTCCAGGTAACTCCTTAGGAAATAAATAAATGTATTCCTAAATTATCGGGACATTTTCTATTCATATACTTTCATTTCATTCTTCATCTTCACTGACCATTTCCATAAAAGAATTCTATGGGAGGTGCTTCTAGACAAATCTCAAGTCAAGATATCTCTCCTTTGAAAATAATTGTAAGTTTTCCATTCAAGACTACTATTATTTCCTTGCTTATATGTTTGATCTTAGAATTATACTTTAAGAGCTAGTTTATCCCTCAAATAGTGTTTAATTCCACCATGGGAATGACTATTATATTTTGGATGAGATTATGCTTTCCAAATTCAATACTAGAGTTTCTATACATTGTTAATTCTTTGATAATCCCTCTAGTAATCTTGACTAATAACTCTACTTTTATCAGTTCAATGATTTATTCTATATTCTTTGCAAACTTGGAGAAAATAAAGGAATTCATAGAACCATAATCAAACAAAATACTTGCTAGCTTTAAGAAAACAATGAGAGTACCTACCACTACATCATTTGGAGATTCAAATTCATCCATCGGGATATAAAAATCCTGACCTTTATCTCTTGGCCTATGTTGAGGTTGATGGTGATTCCCCTCCATTATCTTCTGATTTGGAAAGTGATTGGAAAAGTTTCCAACCTATCCACACTTGAAGCATTAGACTTTAGGTTGGGCCTGCACCATCTTCCCTTTATCGTTAGTGTTAAGAAGTTGAGGCTTCACCTCACTATGATAGTTCCGAGCAATATGGTCATCTCTTCTACACTTGTAACATTTCTCACTCCAGAGTAAGTAGTTCCCTGAATGTTTATTCCCACATTTTTCATGTGGGAAGTTTCACTTTATTTCCTCCTATTTTGTGATCAAAGTTCCTTGTTAATATTATCCTTATTGATCTTTTTTTTCATTAAATATATGGGACCACTGAGTCTCTCTGAAATCCAATTAATATTTCATAGCACTTCGCACTATCTCCTCATAGCTATCATAGTCTCGATTAGCTAGATTCTTCTATAGATGGGGTCTCAGTCCACCGGATAATCTATCAACCTTTCCATTAGGATCCATGAAAAAGCTATAGTTGTAATGAAAAAGTATTGTAAATTTCATCTCATAGCTTCCCAAAAATTCATTTTCCTTCTAATTTAGCTCTATGAATTATTTATATATTTCTGTTCACATCAAACAGGGGAAATATTTTTTGAAAAAGGTTCTCTGAACTCTTCCCACTCCATAGAATCAATATCCCCTCTTGGATTCATGTTTTTAATCAGTTCCCACTACTGATCAGTTTCTCCCTCTAAGCGGTACACATCCAGGGTGAATTTCTCTTATTCTGAATAGTGGAGTACAGAAAAGATCTTTTCTATGGAGCTTATCCATTGTTTAGCAATCAATGTGTCAGTAGATCCACTTAAAGAAGGTGGTCACGAACGCATAAAGGACTCAACAAAAAGTTTTCCCTTCAAGGGGAATCCATCCTCATGACTCGATTCAAGTTATTACTCATAACTTGAGTCTGTTGATTCATCATTCTCACAAAGTTTTCCATTATGGATTTCATTGGAGGGTCATCAGCACATGGTCCATTGTGCTCACCATTTACATAGTTCCTCTTATTTCCCTCCATTTTCTAAAATAAGAAAACCTTAGTGAGAAACATGTTTATATTAAGAATATTATAATTCTAAAGGAATTTTATGTCTTAAAACATCATGCTTAAATATATTATTCTTTAAAAATAAATACATTTTCTATAAATCCTTCATAATGGTTCATAAAAATCTTGTTATTAACCAAACATATCCCCCAGGAGTGTCAAACCAGGAGTGCACTAAGGCCCGTTGTCTTGAACCAATTTCCATTTGATTCTATCTCAAAGCAGTGTTTTCAGGTTTTACCCCTAGATACATCTGTGCTAGATCCACATTCACTTATTTGTATCCAAATAGGGATTTATTTACTTAGAAACCACTTACTTAATACTTCACCAAAATACTAATATTTTTTACTATATTTTAACTTGTCCCTAAGGTTTTTCATAAACTTTTCAAGTAATAATTTCCATAAATAACTAAACTATCCTTTGATACTAACTACGACATCCTACCTTTTTATTATATAACTTTTCATTTATATGGTACCAATAGAGGATCTTTTAAAGTTTAGTTTCTTAAAAATAAGGTACAAAATACAAGAAAACTTAAAAAATTATTATAATTAATTTCAAAGGATTCATCATAGTTTCATGATAAGTATAATTACTTCATATCATAATCTAGGGACATATATCAAAGGAAAGGGTGAGCATAAGGCTCAGTATAGGAAAGAAAGGGAAACAGTTTACATGTGACCACGAGAAATTTCAATAAGAACTTGAAAAATATCATAAAGGCATGAGAAAAGGAAAAAATGGGAATATTATAATAAAAATAATATGAATCATAATATGTAAATGTGGATACATCATTTAAATGAGACATTCATAAGCATATCACCAAGGTTTGTCACCGAGGTGTCGTAAAAATTATCAAGGTTATTCACCAAGGTATCGTAAAACATGTCATATCTAGAGATTAAATTATTTACCCAATACATTGGAGCACTATCAAGATACACCCTTAATATGTCTTAATTAATCTAACCCATATATATCATAATAAAAAAATTCATAAATAACCCATGGAGAATAAAAGAAATGAGTTTCATATCAAAATCATGATGTTTCAAAAGTGCTAAAAAACATGATCATTCTGTCATTTTTAACACACAGAAAGAAAATGTGGGTTTTATTTATGTCAATACTAAAATCAATTTACATATTTTTTAATACCCCCTAGAAAATAAATAGGTTTGGGTATTCATAAAAATAAAATAAAATAGAATTTCTTGAGGAGAAGAGAGAAATTTTGAGAAGTAAATTTTGCAGCATAATGGGTATAAAATGTGGTTTTAGAAAAGGGTAAAATGAGAGGGAATAGGGGTATCCCATTGATAAAAAATAATTTGGTATAAAGGTAATGAATAAAAGGGAAATAATATAGAGCGATCATAACATTCAGAAGAAATATACAAAAACAAGCTCTTGAAAAGAAGAAAAAGGAAGGATATTTCCCTTACCTTGAAGACTTGTTCCTAAAACATGAGGATTGGGGCCTTAGGGGATTGAGGACACCTTATAAGAACTCATTTGGAGGTAAAACTACTATATATTAATGGAGGATGGATTTTTAGTCAAAGTAAATGGAGAAATGGGTGGATATTTATAGCAAAAGTGGAGGATTTGTTTATTAATTTCCAAATATTGGCCTTGAAAACCTAAGTTGTGGAAAATGAAAAAAAATGGGATTTCCCATAGTATTTTCCCATGTTTTGGACACTTGGGTCATATTTTATGTTATTTTAATCCACAATAGTCGACCAATATTTTATATTACTTCTTTTGGCATGGAAAATTAAAGTTTCCACAAAAATAATGTTTTTAATGTTAAAGTTTTCATTTTAGACTTTGGAAAGTAAATTATAGGTTTGGAAATTGATTAAAATCTATCATAATACTTGATATTAATAAAATAACACATTTTAGGTCTTGGATTATGGTTAATTAGCTATTAAATCATTATGACATAATTATGAAGTCATTTAACATACTGAAAAACTCAAACTGGATTTTTATTATTCACAAAAAAATAAAGTATTTTAGAAAATTCTCATAAATTAACCCTAAAATAATTTTGATGTTCCAATTTCAGAAATGATATTTATTTTATCAGAAATATTCTCTAAATATGAGAATTATAACTTTTAAATATAAAATTCATTATTTATTAAAAATAATAGCAGATTGAAAATGCATAGTAAAATTTCTGACACTTGAAAAAATAAAATTATTTTATAATTTATATTTAAATAAGAATGTTTTTATCATAAAATTTCATTAAAATATGTATTATTCATAATATATTAGTTTATTATAAATATTTATATCTTTTTCAGAAAGTACAATTTCTGTATGAAAAATCAATTTATCAAATTTCATCTCAATTTTATTAAGCAAAACTATTCTTAAAACAGAATTGATGGAATAACAATTTTATTTATATAATGGAATTACACTTTAAGTAACCAAGGTCTAGACACATAACCTTTTATAACACCTACATACAACCTAAGGTTAATATGTGTGATAGTGATAGATTCATGGGGTGGCTTGGCTAACATCGCCCGAGTGGTAATTATCACTAACTTGAACTTCTCTCATATGTGATTTCATTCTAGATTCACTTATTGAAACTTGGCTTGAGATTGGTCAAGATAGAACCCCAGATATATTTCCTCCCTTAAAAGCTCCGACAAATGGGATTCATATGACACAAATCTATTAGTTCAGGTCATCATTTCTCCTTTCCGCATTAATTATTCTTTATCATTTCTACTTACAAATTATAATGTAAAAATTATTACCAAGAGTATAGTTTACAATGATCATAATTGACCAATGTTTATATAATAGTTGAATCCTAATGGTCACATTTCCCTTTATAATCACTTCATTATTAAAGAGATATAGTTTTGTTGAGTACAAAATAACACACATTTTCCTAGGAAAAAAATATCATTCAAAAAGTTTGGATCATTTCACATTACACACTCAAAAATGAGAAAACAAATTAAAATTGATTTGATACTTTAGGATAATGATACATAAGTCATTTGTGACATATAGGAATTAACTACATCACAATCTGATACACAGTGAATCTAGTAAAACTCAAAGTGTGTGTTTTCAGTTTAAAATTGACATTTTAGTTCAAAACAAACATCACGTACTCAAACCAATAAAATGAATTTGTATTGTTTTCATAATTTATTATAATGGTCCATAAATCATTTGTGACATACAGGAATCGGTCACACCTCAATTCGATACATGGTGTTCCTGGTATGACTTAAAAGTGTTCGTTATTAGTTTAAAATCAACAATTTAGTTCAAAACACGTGACACTCACTAAAACTCGAGAAACCATGCTTGGTTTGTTTTGATAATTTAATACAACGATTTGTAATTCATTTATGACATGTAGGAATTAGTCTTATGTAAAACTGACACACGATGTGACCAGCATGACTCAAAGTGCATGTTTCCAATTTAAATTGACATTTTAGTAAAAAATGACACATGACATACTCAAAATCAAGAAAAAACATTTGGATTATTTTGATACTTTAATAAAACAGTCTATAAGTTATTTTTGACGTGTATGAATCATCTTCACATCAATTTGACGCACTGTGTGACTGATATGACTCCAAGTATGTCTTTCTATTTATAATTGACATTTTAGTTTAAAACACATGTCACATACTCAATACCAAGAAAATGCATTCTAATTATTTTTATATTTTGTAAAAATGATCCATAATTCATTTTTGTTGTGTAGAAATCCATCACACCTCAATCTGATACACGATGTTCCCAGTATGACTCAATGGTTTCACCCAAATTTACCCAAGTTTTAAGGGTCAAGCGGTCTCTTGTAGTGTAGCTTGGGTTGTTGAATCCTCAGAGACCTAAGAATAACCTTTAGACACTCAATAAAAAGAGATGGATTTTTGGATATGAAGTGGTCAACTTGGGTTGATTTTAGATGGTTTTGAAAGAGCACTAAAAGATCTATGTGAATTCAAATTATGAGAAAATGAGTTGATCCTAGGTTATTGCTCGGGGTGGATTGAATGAATTCCTTTTTTCTACGATTTTAATTTCATTGACTTGAGAAGGATTCATGCAATGAATTCAAACTAAACTCATCACTTACTGATTAAACACCTTCAAAACACATGATAATCACCTATACACTTGTAGGATCATTTTCATGATAACTCCAAGGTAAAGGATGTAATTATCACATGAAAGTGGGGTGAATAAATTCAATAAGGAAGAGGAAGAATAAAAATCATTGAATGAAAGAAACTCAATTAAAAGAAATTTATAACATTTAGGGAATGAGAAATAACATTCAATCCAGCCCCTTTCTACTCCCTTGGATCAACCCATAAAAGAGCTAGCCCTCCATTGATGACAAGTTCTCAACAGAAATGGAAAGTAGACTTACGAGGGTGGAATTGAAGAAGTAAAAACAACAAAAATAACGATCACTCCACCGTTGTGTGAACAAAATCATAAGGTTTGGTGTGAATAAATTCACAACTTGAGGCAACGGTATCAAGGTGATAAGAGGAAGAACAGAACAAGATAAGAAGAAGAACTTTTATTAAAAACTAAGGTGATTCGAATAACTTACATGGGAAGGAAAAATTCTACAAAGACAATTTGGCATAATAATATTACAATAAAAACAAAGCTCCAAGATCCCTAAATGAAAAATGTTCATATTTATGTTTATATAAATTTCACAAAATATCAAATTAAAATATAGATAATTACATTCTTTAAAATCAGATGAAACATTGGACCTAAATTGGTGCATATTAGGCATGAAGTGCACAAATGATGAGAATGGATGTTCAAAATTAAAATCCACTAACTCAGGCCCATAAGATCAAAAATAAACATTTAATACCCTTAAAATGTAATCAAAATATGTGTTTTTATTGTCTAATCACACCCCCCAACTTGAGTTTTGCTAGTCCTGAGCAAAATATATCTCACAAAAATGAAATTCAAATGACCTTTTCCAAAAACATTTTAATACACATTTCTCACCCAAAGATCACATACCAAAAAATTATGAAACCCATCAAAATCATTTAAAAAAATCTATGTCCACAGGCATATCTCAAGCCCAAGCCCATTCTTTTGTTCAAATACATTGCCATATTTCATCCAAATTCAATTAAGCATGATGAAGTGTTGTGCGTCACAATAGACATGGGGGTTCATTTTCATTCGAGGGAGAAAATATGGAAGCACTAGGAGAAATCAAATTTTAATAATAAGATGAGTACTCATTTTTTTATTTTCTTTTTTTTTTGGTTTTTTTTTCAATTTTTCCATGGTAATTGAAATTGAACTCAATCAAGTCAACCCATGTAGCAAGACTTTGCCGATGACTCCCAGGCTCAAAGACCTTAGGGAACCAAGTGAAGCTCGCATACTCGGGCATCATATCGAGTTAACTAAATCAAAAACAAATTAAAATTACCAAAAATAGAGATAAAATGCCCAACTCTGGGCCAGACAACTATGGAGTCACGATCCCCAAGTGCCGAAAGCCACACATTAGGTCAATTCATTGCTCTATGAGCAATTGATTTTTTTTTGAATACTCATGTTAAAATTAAAATGATCGACAATCCTATGCTATTTATTATGGGTCCCCAAGAACTCGAACTAAAACCCCAAAATCTAGAGGACGTGCATTGTGTTTTTTTATTAAATAGATGAAAATATAACAGTGAAAAATCACATCGGACAACCGCACTTTCCAATATCTATGCACATGAACATAAACTTGCATTAAAATCAGAATCAAGGCATGCAAAATTATTTGATATCCAATTTCAGAGTTTGGAATGTGTGTTATCATGTTCAAGGTTAATGAAATTTTTCCTTCCAAACATTTTCATCTCCCCCCCAACTTGGAATAACATTGTCCCCGGTGTTTAAAGAATTGAAATATAGAAGGGTCAGGATAGAAGTTCAACGAAGACATTGAAAATGAAAATTATGGAATGAAGTCACCTGGTGGTTGATGTTGAAAATGAATTCCCATGTCTCCCTTCAGTTCTAGTTTATCTCCCAATGGATTGGATGGTTGTGACCAGCTTTTCCCAATGACCTATGACAATGCCTTTAAATTTTTTTAATATATATATATTTTTTTTGTATTTTTTTTAACCTAAAAAAATGTACAAATAACATAAACTGATGATACATTGTCTTCTCTTAAATTTCTGGGTAAGGTATTACTCAGGGATCACACTGCGTGACACGGATGAATACGGTGCTCCCCTTTCATACCCATCCTTACTCATAAAAGAAGAATAGGTCAACAATCTATTTTTTTTAAAAAAAATACCTACAAAAATATAAAATAAAATAAAATAAACTGATGATACATTTTCTTCTTTATATTTTCTGGGTAAGGTATTACTCAGGGATCACACCGCCTGACACGGATGAATACGGTGCTCCCCTTTCATACCCATCCTTACTCATAAAAGAAGAACAGGTCAACAGTCTATATATTTTTTTAAATAACAAAATGAAGAAGAAGGAAAAAAATGATTCAAAAAGATTAGAAACATGAAGACCATGGGTTGCCTCCCGTGTAGCGCTTTTGTTTAACGTCGTTAGCCCAACATGGATCCTAAATCTATCAATTTTTTCCTGGTTCATAGGTTGGCTCTGTTAACTCTACCTCTATTTCCTGTTTATTGAATGATTTAATGAATGGTTTTAACCTATGAACATTGACTTTAAAAATGTTACCACTTGTGGGATCCTGAATCTCTACTGCCCCATGGGGGTACACATGATTCACTATGAATGGACCTGACCATCTAGACCTTAACTTTCCCAGGTGTAAATGAAGTTTTGAACTATACAAGAGCACAGGTTTTCCCAGTTCAAATTGTTTGACTTTGATATTCCTAGATTGTTAGGCTTGAACTCTAGATTTATTTATCCTTTAATTTTCATAAGCCTCCATCCTAAGTTCCTCAAGTTCATTAAGATCTAATTTCCTCTTTTCTTCGGCTAAAGAAATGTCGAAATTTATTTTTTTGATTGCCCAAAATGCATTATGCTCAATTTCAACAGGTAAATGGCATGCTTTTCTATAAACCAACCTATATGGTGACATTCCTAGGATGGTTTTGAATGTTGTACGATATGCCCAAAGAGCATCCAAGAGTTTCTCAGACTAATCTTTCCTAGAGGGGTTGACAGTTTTTTCAAGAATTTTCTTAATCTCCTTATTTGCTAACTCAGCTTGACCATTGGTTTGAGGATGGTATGCAGTGGAAACTTTATGAGAAATTTCATACTTAGACATGAGTAAAGAGAATGGGAGATTATAGAAATGGGTTCCATGATCATTGATTATAGCCCTCGGAACTCCAAATCTAGAAAAGATATGTTATTTTTGGAATTGGATCACAACTTGATGATCATTAGTCTTGGTGGGAATGGCTTCAACCCATTTTGAGACATAATCAACAGCTAAGAGGATGTAGAGGTATCCCTTAGAGTTTGGAAAGGGTCCCATGAAATCAATTCCCCAACAATCAAAGATTTCAATGACCAGAATGGGAGTGAGGGGCATTTGATTCCTTTTGGAAATGGATCCTAATTGCTGACACTGAGGACAACTTTTACAGAATTCGAAGGAATCCTTAGTGAGGTTTGGCCAGTATAAACCACTTTGGAGGACCTTTGCAGTGGTTTTCTTTGTAGAAAAGTGGCCTCCACATGCCTCTCTATGAAAAAATTTTAGAATTGAATCTTGCTCAGACTCGGGAACACATCTCCTAATGATTTGATCAGGACATAACTTGAAGAGGTAAGGATCATCAAACACGTAGTGTTTGACATCAGAAATGAATTTCCTCTTAGCATGGGCCCCCAGGAATTTTAGAATGTCACCCGTCACCAAATGGTTTGCTATGTCAGCATACCAAGGGCAATCACTCACTGAATAGAGGTGCTCATCGGGAAATGAATCAGACACAGAGAGGTGGTGTGAGTTGTCTTTGAATTCCATCCTAGAGAGGTGATCAGCTACAACATTTTCAACACCCTTTTTATCCTTAATGGTTAAATCGAACTCTTGAAGAAGAAGGACCCACCTAATCAATCTAGCCTTGGCATCTTGTTTTTGGAAAAGGTATTTTAGGGCTGAATGGTCAGTGAAAACAATGATGGGTGATCCTAAGAGATAAGACCTGAATTTCTCTAAGGAAAAGACAACAGCAAGCATCTCTTTCTCAGTGGTGGTGTAGTTTATTTGTGCATCATTTAAATATTTTCTTGCATAAGCAATGACACATGGAGTTTTCTCACACCGTTGTCCTAAGACTGCCCCTATAGAGAAGTCACTTGCATCACACATGAGCTCGAAAGGAAGTTTCCAATTTGTAGATTGCATGATAGGTGGAGATATAAGAGTTGAATTGAGTGTAGAGAATGATTCCTCATAGCTTTATGTCCATAAAAATGGAGCATCTTTTACTAATAGAGCACAAAGTGGTCGAGAAATAGAGCTGAAATTCTTAATGAACCTTCTATAAAAGCCAGCATGTCCTAAGAAGTACCTCACTTCCTTAACAGTTTTAGGAGAGGGAAGGTGACGAATGATGTCAAACTTATCGTTATCAACTTCAATACCTCTACCAGATACCAGATGACCTAGAAAATGTCCTTCCCTTACCATGAAATGGCATTTTTCCCAATTTAGTATGAGATTCTTATCCTCACACCTTGAAAAAACCTTTTCAACATTTAGAAGGCATCCCTAAAAAGTATCCCCAAAGATGGAGAAATCATCCATGAAGACCTCTAAACAATCCCCCACCATGTCCGAGAAGATTCCCATCATGCACCGCTGGAAGGTACCAGGGGCATTACATAACCCAAAGGGCATGCGCTTGAAGGAAAAAGTGACGAATAGATAGGTGAAGGTTGTTTTTCCTTGATCCTCTAAGGAGACTTCGATTTGATTATACCCTGAGAATCCATCTAGGAAGCAGTATAATTGATGACCCGCCACTCGCTCGAGGACTTGATCAATAAAGGGAAAGGGGAAATGGTCTTTCTTGGTACAAGAGTTGAGTTTCCTATAGTCAATACATACTCTCCATCCACTACTGACCCTTATTGGAAGCATCTCTCCATCCTTATTGGTTATTATTGTGATTCCAGCCTTTTTTGGAACCACATGGATTGGGCTAACCCACTCACTCTCAGCTATAGGATAGAGGATACCAGCTTTTAACAATTTCAAAAGTTCTTTTCTCACTACTCCCATGATATTAGGATTGAGTCGTCGCTGAGGTTAACGACATGGCTTTGAATAGGATTATAGAATAATTCTATGAGTCCTGATAAGTGGGCTAATCCCAGGAATATCAGATAGGGTCCATCCAATGGATTTCTTGTGTCTCCTAAGGACATCTAGAAGCATCCTCTCATGATTGTATTCAAGAGAGGAAGAAATGAAAACAGGAAAGGATTGATTATCCCCTAAGAACGCATACTTTAGTGATGAAGGTAAAACCTTAAATTCAAGATCAGAGTGGTTATCACTTTCCAAGAAAGGATGAGACTTTGTATTGAACTCAGTTTCTTTGTTCAGATTTCTTGACAAAATTGGTTCCTTGTGAAAAGAATTTTCATCCACTAAATTAGCTAGAGTAGTTTAATGAATGGTTATGGACTCGATGTTATTGATTTCACCCATGGTATCATTGATTGGTGATTCTAGAAAATCATCAATAGAGCAATCTGAAAGAGATTCAATCCAAGGAGACAAATTTACCTCATGTGAACAAAGAAAATCAATCTCTTCTTGACTTAAACATCCCTCGGTAATTCCTTAATGTTCCTTGAGTTTACTATCAACACTACCTATCCAATTAACCTCATGGATCTCTTCATCATCCCCAATTTGAGATTTTTCATTGTATATGTTCAATTCTAGACTCATGTTTCCAAAGGTGATGGTCATGTTCCCATTTCAGACTCAGATAACAGAGTTGATTGTTGCAAGGAAGGGACGACCAGGGATGATTGGGGTTTTCTCCCTAGGACCTAAGCTTGGGTGATTTTCAAGAACAATAAAGTTAGCTGGGTAAATGAAATTTTCAACTTTCACCAAAACATCCTTTAATATCCCCTTTGGAACCCTAATACTACGATCAGTAAGTTGAAGTGTGACAGATGTGGGTTGGAGCTCTTCTAGGCCTAATTAGAAGTACACAGCATAGGGGATGAGATTGACACTAGCACCTAGGTCACATAAGGCCTTGAAAACTTTACTCTCTCCTAGTTCAACATTGATGTAAGGGCAACCCGGGTCTTTCAACTTAGGAGGAATGGTCCCTTGAATGGTGGTACTCACATTAGCACCCAAAAGGACTTGGTTTTTATGTGAAAATTTTCTTTTAAAAGTGCACAAGTCCTTAAGGTACTTTGAGTATGTTGGAATGGTTTGAATTGTATAGAGGATTAGAATGTTCAACTTGACTTGTGAGAATATTTCCCTCAATATTTCACTCAATTCAGGCTTGGTTTTCCCCCTCATGCGTTGAGGAAATGGGGCAGGTTGTGGGGTTTTTTTTTGAAGAGTTGTTTCTTTCACATTTTTATTAGTATCTTCAGTTTGTTCATGTGTTTCATTTAAATTTTCATTATATTTTGAATCTTCAGGTGGGTTTTTAACTATTGGTTCAGGTTTCTCAATCGATTTCCCACTTCTCAAAATTGTCACAGCCTTTAGTTGTTCATGAGTTGTTTGAGTGCAACTTGTCTCTCCCCTTGATGATTGTTGTGGAATGGCCTGTGTGGGCATGGGTGCCTTTCCAGTTTTGATGGTTTGAAGTTCTTGTTTCAGGGAAGAGACTTCTGAGTTCATCCTTTCCATTTGTTTGCACAGTTGTTCAAGGATTGGGAGAGGGACATATTGGGAAGGGGCTTGTGTTGGTTGGGTTATCCCAGGGGGGATAATTTTGTTGTTGGATGGGTTGTTGGTATTGGACTGGAGGATGTTGGTATTGGACTGGTTGTGGTTGGAATTGGTTATGGTTTTGAAAATTTTGTGTAGTTTAGGGGTTTGGTCCTTGTGGTTGGCTAGGTTGTTGGTTATCTTTCCATCGAAAGCCTGGGTGGTCATTATACCTTGGGTTGAATGTGTTTGGGTATTGAGGCTTTTGAAAGTTTAGGGCATTGACTTCAGCAGGTGGTTCTCCTAAAAGAACATCCTTGATGGATGGAATGGTTGGGCAGTTGTCTATTTTGTGGTCATGTTTGTCACAGATTGTGAAAACAGGGTCTACAGTTTAGATTTCATGGATTTTCCTATGGTCTAACTCTTCAACCTTCCAAGAGAGTGCTGCAAGTTTCACCCTAAGGCTTTCCTCTTCTCTAAGTGTATGCATTCCAGCAGTTCTTTGAGGCTTTTAAGAATAATGTGATGTTCTCCATGTTTGGTTTTGTTCAGCAAGGATTTCTAGATACTCGTAAGCATCATTTGGGGATTTGTTTTTAAAGGTCCCATTACACATCATGTCAATGAATTGTTTGTTCCCTGGGCCCAAACCTTTATAAAAAATTCTTACTTGTTCAGGAATAGAAAAACCATGGTGTGGAACCATGTTTAGGGTGTCTTTGAACCTCTCCCATGTTTCATAGAATGACTCTCCCTCTTTTTCAAAAAAGTTTTGGATACTCTTTTTAAGTGCAATTGTTTTGTGGTGGAGAAAGTATTTCTTGTAGAATTCTCTTTGCAGTTGGTTCCAAGTGTGGATTGATGAAGGTATCAAATTATTTAACCAGTTCTTTGCTCGATCCTTAAGTGAGAAAGGAAACAGCCTCATCTTAGCTGACTCAAGTTGATGTGGTGAGCACATGGTTTCAACAATGTCATTGAACTCCTTGACATGAAGGTAAGGCATTTCTGACTCCATCCCATGGAAAGTTGGAAGGTGGTTTAGGACATGAGGTTTAAAGACATAGTGGGCATATCTTAGGGCAGCATGCCTAATGCAAGAGGGTGCATTGGTCCAGGTAGGTGTAAGGTAGTCATTCATGGTTTGATCGACTACATTCCCCAAATTTGGGGCTGCCTCATTTGGATTTCCATTTTGATTCCCACCCGGGTTTATGAGTTGGTTTCTTTGAAGACCCTCCATTAAAATTGACTCAATCTTTAACTCTGGTCTATTAGAAAGATTAGGATCCAATGGTTTACTTGACTCCCCTATCCTATGACTTTCCACCCTAACTAGTTTGTTTGAGTTATCGCAGGTGAAGGCAGACATGCGCCAAAAGAAAAAAAAAGCGAGAAAGGGAAAAGATAAGAGATCTTGGATGAGAATAGAAGAATGAGGGTGAGGAAAGAAGGTTTTTGTCTAAGGAACTTACTTGGTCCCCGGCAATGGCACCAAAATTTGGTTTCGCCCAAATTTACCCAAGTTTTAAGGGTCAAGCAGTCGCTTGTAGTGTAGCTTGGGTTGTCGAATCCTCAGATACCTAAGAAGAACCTTTAGACACTCAATAAAAAGAGATGGATTTTTTGCTATGAAGTGGCCAACTTGGGTTGATTTTAGATGGTTTTGAAAGAGCACTAAAAGATCTATGTGAATTAAAATTATGAGAAAATGAGTTGATCCTAGGTTATTGCTCGGGGTGGATTGAATGAATTCATTTTTTTACGATTTTAATTTCATTGACTCGAGAAGGATTCATGCAATTAATTAAAACTAACCTCATCACTTAATGATTAAACACCTTCAAAACACATGATAATCACCTATACACTTGTAGGATCATTTTCATGAGCACTCCAAGGTAAAGGATGTAATTAGCACATGAAAGTGGGGTGAATAAATTCAATAATGAAGAGGAAGAATAAAAATCATTGAATGAAAGAAACTCAATTAAAATAAATTTATAACATTTAGGTAATGAGAAATAACATTCAATTCAGCCCCTTGCTACTCCCTTGGATCAACCCATAAAAGAGCTAGCCCTCTATTGATGACAAGTTCTCAACGGAAGTGGAAAGTAAACTTATGAGGGTGGAATTGAAGAAGTAAAAACAACAAAAATAACAATCACTCCACCGTTGTGTGAAAAAAATCACAAGGTTCGGTGTGAATAAATTCACACCTTGAGGCAACGGTATCAAGGTGATAAGAGGAAGAACAGAACAAGATAAGAAGAAGAAATTTTATTAAAAACTAAGGTGATTCGAACAACTTACATGGGAAGGAAAAATGCTACAAAGACAATTTGGCATAATAATATTACAATCAAAACAAAGCTCCAAGATCCCTAAATGAAAAATGTTCATATTTATGTTTATATAAATTTCCCAGAATATCAAATTAAAATATAGATAATTACATTCTTTAAAATTAGATGAAACATTGGGCCTAAATTGGTGCATATTAGGCATGAAGTGCACAAATGATGAGAATGGATGTTCAAAATTAAAATCCACTAACTCAGGCCCATAAGATCAAAAATGAACATTTAATACCCTTAAAATGTAATCAAAATATGTGTTTTTATTGGCTAATCACTCAAAGTGTACATTATCGATTTAAAATTGACAATTTAGTTTAAAATGTGTGTCACTCACTAAAAACCCCACAAAAATGCTTGGATTGTCTAGTAAAATGATTTATAAGTTATTTGTGATATGTAAGAATCAATCTCACATCAAACTGACACATGACGTGACCAGTATGACTCAAAGTGTGTGTTTTCTGTTTAAATTGATATTTTTGTAAAAAAGGCACGTGAAATATTCAAAACTGAGTAAAGTCATTTGAGTTATCTTGATAATTTAGGAAAATGATCCATATTTTATTTGTGAATTTTAGGAATCATCTTCACATCAATCTGATGCACATTGTAACCGATATGACTCCAAGTGTGTCTTTTTATTTAAAATTGACATTTTAGTTCAAAATACACATCACATACTCAAAATCGAGAAAATGTATTTGGATTGATTTTATACTTTAGGAAAATGAACCATAATTCATATGTGATGTGTAGGAATCAATTGTATCTCAATCTAATACACAATGTGTCTGGTATGACTCAAAGTTTTCGTTATCAGTTTAAAATTAACAATTTAGTTCAAAACATGTGTCACTCACTGAAAACTAAGAAAATTTGCTAGTATTATTTTTATACTTTAGGAAAACCATTCATAAGTCATTTGAGATGTGTATGAATCTTTATCACATCAAACAGACACATGATGTGATCAGTGTGACTCAAAGTGCATGTTTTCAGTTTAAATCGGTACTTTAGTAAAATGACACATGACATACTCAAAACTGAGAAAACACATTCAGATTATTTTGATAATTTATGAAAATGATCCATAAGTCATTTCCGATGTGTAGGAACCATTCACAAATCAATCCGATGTACGGTGTGATTGGTATGACTTCAAGTGTGTTTTTTATTTAAAATTGACATTTTAGTTCAAAACACACGTCACATACTCAAAACTGAGCAAATGTATTCAGGTTGTTTTGATACTTTAGGAAAATGATCCATAAGACATTTGTGGATTGTATGAATCATTCATAGCTCAATCTAATACACGGTGTACCTAATATGACTCAAAGTGTCTGTTATCATTTTAAAATTGACAATTTAGTTCAAAACGCATGTCACTCACTAAAAACTGAGCAAACACACTCGGGTTTTCTTAATACTTTGGGACAATGATTCATAAGTAATTTTTGACATGTAGGAATCATTATCACGTCAAACCGATACACGATGTGACCGTTATGACCCAATGTGCGTGTTTTCAGTTTAAATTGATATTTTAGTAAAAAAGACACGTGACATACTCAAAACGGAGCAAAATCAATCATATTTTCTTGATGATTTTTTAAAATGACCCTTAAGTCATTTGTGAAATGTAGGAATCAACCGCACATCAATCCGACACACGATGTGACCGGTATGACTCTGAGTATGTCTTTTTATTTAAAATTGACATTTTAGTTCAAAACACAGGTCGCATACTCAAAACTGAGAAAACACATTCAAATTATTTTGATACTTCGTGAAAATGATCCATATTTCCTTTGTGATGTGTGAGAATCTACCGCACCCCAATTTGATACATGGTGCGCCCGGTATAACTCAAAGTGTCTGTTATTAGTTTAAAATTGACAATTTAGTTCAAAACGTGTGTCACTTATTGAAAACCAAACAAAAATGCTTAGATTGTATTGATACTTTAGGCCAACAATTCATAAGTCATTTTTGGTGTGTAGGAATCAATCTTACGTCAAACTGACACACAATGTGTCCGGTATGATTCAAAGTGCATGTTTTCAATTTAAATTGAAATTTTAGTCAAAAAGATACGTGACATACTCAAAACCAAGCAAACACATTCAGATTATCTAAATACTTTAGAAAAATGATCCATAATTCATTTGTGACATGTAAGAATCAATCAGCGACACGTCAATCTGACGCACGGTGTGATTGGTATGACTCCAAGTTTGTCTTTTTATTTAAAATTGTCATTTTAGTTCAAAACACATGTCACGTACTCAAAACCAAGCAAGCACATACAAATTATTTTGATACCTTATGAAAACAATCGATAAGTCATTTGTGATGCTCAAGAATCATCAACATCTTAATTTGATACACGGTGTGTCTAGTATGACTCAAAGTCTCTATTATCAGTTTGAAATTGACAATTTAGTTCAAAACGTGTGTCACTCACTAAAAACCGAGCAAACATGCTCGGATTGTCTTTATACTTTAGGACAACGATTCATAAGTCATTTTTGAAATGTATGAATCAATCTCAATTAAACTGACACACGATGTTACTGGTATGACTCAAATTACATGTTTTCAGTTTAAATTGACATTTTAGTAAAAAAGACATGTGACGTACTCAAAACCAAACAAACACATTCATATTGTCTTGATACTTTAAAAAAACGATCCATAAGTCATTTGTGACGTGTAAGAATCAACAACACGTCAATCCAACGCATAGTGTGACCGGTATGACTTCAAGTGTGTTCTTTTATTTAAAATTGTCATTTTACTAATGTATTGTTTCATATTTATGTCTAGTTTATTTCTTTATTGTATTACTAACGTGAGAATTGTTTTCTTATGCATGCAGATTGTTTTGCTCGAGTTGAGTTGTTTTGTTTGGCAATTGATACAGTGGTCGTACTTTTTTTAGAGGGGGGTCGGGTGCCAAAGATAATGAAATCATTGACATTTTTGAATGTTTGTGATAGTACATGCTAATGTAACTGTACAAAACAATGCTAGAAATATCTATAATATTGTGTGTGTTTTTTGTATTTGTGATATAATTTCTATTTCAATTAAATTATGAATTTTGCCATATACAGTTGTATCTTGATGATGGAATGTGCTCTAATTTTAACACCACACTACATTAGTACGACCTTGTGGGGGCCACTCCCTATTTGGGAGTCTCCTTTGTCGGCAGGAGACTTCTCCTTTGGTTGGCAGCCAACCCAGCAGGTACATCAGGCTTCATGGACCTACAGCAGGCGGCGGGAGGAAGTCTTGGGGGTAGATGAACCACCCCACCAACCGAAGAAAACCCTTCTGTTGATTCCTCTATTTAAACGGGACTGAATCCCTTGTTGTGTATGGGAAAATTGTGTGGTGTAATCTGTATATTTGTGTGATCCTCCGTTATTATCCGGAGAGAAGTGAATAGAGAAGCGGCCCTGTTTTATCCCGTGGATGTATGCAAATAGCCGAATCACGTTAATTCTTGTGTTAGCTCCCTTTGGTTCATTTTTTGTGTGTTTGAGGTACCACGCACCTCCGCTGCGCCCCAACAGACCTTTATCATCACTTCTTTTAACGATGATAAATAACTCCCTTTATTAACGCTAACAAAAGTGATGATAAAAGATGTCCCTTATAAGTGTTAAAAGAAAAGCTCATAAATGACACATTTTATTAGTGCTAAATTAGCCTTGATAAAGGACTACTTTTATCAGCGTTTATCGAGCGTTGCTAAAAGTGATTCACTTTTAATGACACTTAGATCATCAATGTTTTTTAACATTGATAAAAGTTTTTTTTCTAGTGATTTTAAAAGCCAATTTTGTAGTAGTAAGAGGAGAGATGCACCATGTGAGTGCTTGTGAATAAAATGACACAGGGGAGAACAATCGGGGAACACTCTCAAGGAAAACTCCTCGCACAGAAGAAATCAGCCAAATATAGAGATCAGTGGGGTTTTAAAAAACTAAGCTCACAATTAAGCCCGCATCAATATGGGCTTACCCTTCTTGGCCCGCACCGCATGCGTTCGACCCCATAAGCCCACATTCAAAACAATAAAGAAAACTCTGCACATAAAAGAAATCAACAGAATATGAGGTCAGTGGAGTTTAAACAATTCAAGCTAGTGGTCAAGCCCGCACCTCCATGGGTTTACCCTCGTTGGCCCGCATCGTTTCGATTCGGAGACGTTCAGGAGTACCACTCATACACCACATTGTCCGCTATATCAATTTTTTTTAACACGTTGTTTAATTGAAATGAAACTCTGTTATTTCGGGAGACGGATCCAGTACATGGTCATTGTAGCCCTACTAGAAACCGAACCACGTCGAAGTCCCTCCGCCGGCCGTCCAAACCCACGCCAGCGCCGATCTGGATCCGTCACCCGGTCGCGGTCGCCGTCATCCGGAACCGCCCCTGCGGCATCCGCCCGTAGACCAGCCGACTGAAACCCGCCTACCCTGCACCTCCCCGCCTCCCTACTACGCCCCTCTCCCCCACCCCTGCTGACACCGCCCGTGCCTCACCCTCTCCACCTGCGGTGCCTCCCTCCACCCCCCCGCGACAAGTGACGACACGCAATTGAACCTCCACTTCCTCCCAATTTCAACAGCCCCTGAGTCGGCAGTGCCCGTGGGTATGGTGGCTGGGGATTGATTTTGCTTTTTCAATTGTGTCTATTGTTGTTCATTAATGTGCTCTATAATGAATATTGCGAGAATTAATTATTTTTGTGCAATATCTAAGAAACTGTTTGAGCTGCGGATTGTCTGCCTGCTCCCTCTCCTCTGCACTCTGCGGTTTGTGTGTAAGTACTCATCATACCACATCCCTTTCATTTAATGTTTTAATTGTTTGTCCTGCAGATTGACTTTCTGTTAGGACAAATGAGAGCGTGAGAGAGAGGGAAGTAAAAAAAAAAAAACAGCCGTAAACACTGTATATTAGTTGCTGAACAGAACCAGAAGAGGGATTACAAGGTAGGAGAAGGAAGAGACGGGGGAAGAAGAAGAAACCCGCAGGAGAAGTCCACAACAATTCCCTCTATTTATTACGCCCCCCCCCCCCCCCCTCCTAAAAAACCAACAAGGACTAGAGTAAACTCGGAATGAACCTGTTCTCCACCAAACAGTTCGTGTTTTTTTTGGCGGGTGTGTTGATGCTTCTCGCTACGAAGTCAGAACCACATATCCTCAGGCCCGAGTGACTTCCCTTAAAAAATGGTATATGACATTTGTACCAAGAAACAGATTCCTGGAGTCCTTCAGCTAACAATCCAGCCTTGAAAATTTCAGGCATTGTAAGTGGCGTGTCAAATTGTTCAGACTGTTTGGCGCCAAGGCACCAACACATTCCATTTCAATCCAATCTCTTGGAGCATGGAGTGCTCCTCTAAAAACCTGGCAGGACCCTCTTCTATTTTTGTTTAACAGCTTTTGTTCTTGCCAACCAAAAATAAAAAATCCTGTTTTGCTTGACCTCGCAAAGCCCCAGAAACCACTGGCTGGGTCACTTGCCGCTCAACCACACAACCAACTTTTATTGTACTTCGCCAACACTCGGGTTCTACTATCACAACCAAGGCGGCGGCGGTGCAACCATCTCTTCCAAATCACTATGGACCAAAACAATCGCTGTAAAAGGGCATGAGTTCATGCGATTTGTATTAATTTGGAAATGCAAAACGGCTAAGAAAAGCCCCTTCATCATAAAACTTCTCAAGCCACCACCATAAGCTCTAATTGTGTCCTCAGGAATATTTGCTCCATGGTTTCGCATAGCAATTCCCACAGGATTCTGGTGCAGATCAAGGGAAACTATTCCCTGGTTCAAAAGAAACCAATATCTCCCCCAATGATTTGTGGGATACACCTTTTTGTTTCGACTCCGCGTGAACTATCATAAATAGTGCAATAGGATTTGTAACTGGTTGAGGCACAAAGGATAAATTTGAAATCATGACTGAAACAAGACCGTGGTCATGGAAATCAACATCTAAATCTTCATCTTCAATAGCCTTGTAGACCCCAAAAACAGTAGCAATGCAATAAATGCCGTCACTTGACTCTCCACCAAGTGCACGACCTGGCCCAACAACAATTTCCGCTTCATTTCTGTTTTCTCCTACATGTAATCCTGTGTCTGTCTCAAACAAACAAATTGGCATCATCAGTTGAATCTTCACTGGAACTGTTTGCAACCCTAGAACTAGCCAAAAGAGGGTGAAAAAACAAATTTACCAAGCAAGCAACAACAACTGATGAAGCTACCCGTTTCTCAACAATTTTAAGTATTAGGTTCTGGTCTCGCCCAAATTTACCCAAGATTTTAGGTTTAAGCGGTCGCTTGTAGTTTAGCTTGGGTTGTCGAATCCTCAGAGACCTAAGAAGTAACTTATAGACACATACATTCTATGGATTGTTTTTGGATATGAAGTGACTAACTTTGAGGTTGATTTTAGATAGGTTTAATTGAACACTAAGATAATTAAGTTAATTCAAATTAAGATAATGAGTTGATCTAAGGTTATCGCTTGGGGTGGATTGGAAGAATTCTTTTTTAACGATTTCAATTTCTTATATTCGAGATGGGTTTATTCAAGAAGATCAAACAACTTCATCACTTACTGGTTTTATACCAACACACCATAATATTAATCACCTATACACTTGGAGGATCAAATTTATGAGCACTCCAAGGTAAATGTTCGTATTAGCACTTGAAGTATGTGGCCTTAAAATTCAACAAGGACGAAGAAGTTTTAAAATCATCAAATAAAAATCTCAATTAAAAGAAGTGATTAGACATTAATGGGGTGATAAATAACATCCAATCCAGCCCCTTGCTACTCCTTTGGATCAACCCATAAAAGGGTTAGCCCTCCATTGATGACATGTTCTCAATGAAAGCGAAAAGTAGACTTACGAGGGTGGAATTGAAGAAGTAAAAAAACAACAAAATAATGATCACTCCACCGTTGTGTGATAAATTTCACAAAGTACGGTGTGAATAAATTCACACATTGAGACAATGGTATCAACGTGATATGGAGAAGAACAGAATAAGAGGAAAGCAAGAACTTTTATTGAGAAACTAAGGTGAATTGAACAACTTACATGAGAAAGAAATGCGATTACAAACACAAAACGACAGTATAACACTACAATGAAATCAAGCACAAAAGATGATCAAATCCTCCAACACCACTGCCTTAAATAGGCATTTTGGGAGCCTTGGGTCGAGCCCCCATCTGTCCAAGTCTCCTCAATTAATGGTGGTAGGCCTAGGATGGTGGAAAGTAAGGGAGATGAGACTTTTCCACCCTTGACCCGAAGTTGTAGCCAGCTTGCATCCACCGAACAGAGGCGCCTAGATGACCTTCTAGATGACCGAATTGGAGTGGGCCATATAAGAGAAAAATGAAGCTCCAGATGTCTTCTCTCTGTAAAATTTTAGCTCAAAATAATTTGTGGTTTCCGAGATATGATTAAATTGGTGGACTGTTTTTCTGGACCACAGAATCTGGCCCAGAATTTCATCTTCCACTTGGGCCGCCTAGAACTCCATTAAAACATCCGAATTAGCTCTTGTCACTGTTTGATGAAATGTTTTCCATGATGTCCTCTATTTTCAGTTAAATTTTGAGAATCATTGGGCTTGTATCTTGGCCGCTACAGTCTCTTTATTGGGCTGATGTCCAGTTTACTTTGCCCAGAATGTGTTGGCATGAAAGCCCATTTTGGTGGTCTTCCAATGTGAATCTTTAAGTGAATGTACCATGTAATAGTGCATTTTAAAAGGGAATTACAATCATAATGTGAATTAATGTTCAAAGTGTAAAATGCACTAAAATGGTGTTTATGAATAATAAAACACATGAATATTATATATATTAACAATGAATATTAGCCTCATTCAGTGGCTAATCAGGTTCCCCCACGATCGAAGTTGCAGACCAAGCGATACTAAAACTAGACAACTTGGTCTGATTAGACAGTCTCGGGCGAAGCTAAAATATTGTTTGCAGACAAACATCAAGTTTGTAAACCGTGCATGGAAAGCTTTCCTTGACACCGTTTCCCTCTTCCACAAACATCTTTGGGTGTCTAAACTATAAAGGTCCTCTAATAGTTGCTTACCATCATAATCGCCAAACATGAACTGCTGAAATCTACAAGCAAAGAAGTTTGAATTTATAACTTCTGCAACAAGTCGGTGCCATATTCCGCCCTCGTACTTCCATCCCTCTGTCAGAACAACAGTCAAATTGAAACAAACCACCGCCCCTACAACTTTTGATAGGAACGCAGGGGGTAGGGGCTGTGATGAGGGCTGGTACACAGGGGTGCCAGCTGTAGGGGGTGCTGTTAGGGGGTCTAATAAGCTGCCAGGTGCAAAATTGTAATTAGAAATAGGAAGTGGTTGGGTCTGTTGGGGGTTGGGAGTATTAAATAAGGGAGAGGTTGCTGTCTGGGGGATTACAGATATTTTTGCAGGGATTCAGCCAAGGCTGAAGGGGGCTGTGGCCTAGGGCTTCGGGGAGTTGCGACTGCCTGGAGATTCTTCTTCTTCTCCCTCTTCTTATCTTTCTTCTTTTTTCCTCTGAACTTCTGTAAATTCTGCTGCTGATAATAGTAGTTCTTACTGTTTTCCTCTCTCTCATCAATTGATTCCTATCATTTGGTGCTTTCACTGAGAGGTATTCTTGAGAGTTTCTAAAAAGAGAGAAGAGAGTTTAGAGAGAGGTTATTGAAACAGAGGTTTAAAGCTGCCGGATCTTCTGTAAGCTCATGCGCATG
This sequence comes from Viscum album, assembly GCA_963277665.1. Classification (NCBI taxonomy): domain Eukaryota; kingdom Viridiplantae; phylum Streptophyta; class Magnoliopsida; order Santalales; family Viscaceae; genus Viscum; species Viscum album. Next base: position 1,407,351,237 of record OY728166.1, on the reverse strand, counting down.
GAGAATCATCTAGCGGCTGTGAAGTCGGCGGTCTTGAAAATGCAGTCTTCTTTTCAGCAACTGGAGGGCCATGTGCAGGAGCTGTCAGGCCACATGCAGGAGATGTCAGCGGCCACAGCTCAGCACGTGAAGGCACAACTAGAGTCGACTCAGGTGGAGAATTTTGGTCAGGAGGTTAGCAAGGGAGAGTCGGTTCTTGATGATGGAGACAACAGTACAAAAACAGCTATTGGAGGTGGAGATCAGAGGAAAGACACTGAAGTGAATGATCGGGAATTGCCAGTCACGGGACGGGAGGAGATGCGTGCCTTCTCTGAGCAGGCGGCGATGCTGAAATTTTCTGGTTCGAGTTGGGTGCATTTGAAGCCTGAGAACATGGAGAGGTATGGAAACAACAAAGACGAGAAGCGTAGTATATTTTCGAAACAGTCTGAACAGAGAATATGTACGGCAGAATGGGAAGAGCGGCGTGGCATCCATCCGAAAAGGCTTGAGGAGCTGGAGCGTTCGGACGAAGCTGTAGAATTTGTGAAGCAGTGGTTAGTACAGACTCGTTTTACTTGTTTTACCACCAATGATAGTTTACAAGGAATCCTGGTCATGCCCGGATCAATCTTACCTCTGTGTCAACCGGGCCAGCTGGTGGTATCACCTGTGAGGGAGGCAAAGGTAGAATGCAAGAATGAATGAGTAGAACTGGAGGCTGTAAAAGAGTGCAACATACAACTGCTTAAGGGGGCTGCAGAGGTTGAACCAGTGGCCTTGAAAACTTGCTTGACAAAGCGAAAAAGCTATATCTGCAGGATGTTGCATTGGAGCTCTCAATTATGTGGGATGGCGTGTTTTTTTGGAAGAAGATGTTAAAGCCTCTTGCGCCATCCTCGAATCAGCCCAAAACCTATGGACCATCCAATCGTGATAATGAATCCAAGACGCCCTATGCTGAAGCTAAGAAAAACATGTAGGGAAATGGCAGTGGAAAATTCTCACCTAGGATTCGGTGGGTAGTTGGTGAGAATGTTGCGGAAACGTCGGGAGACACAACGACAGAAACGAGAAAACGAAAGAAAGATTGCAACAAGAACACAGCGATTTACGTGGTTCGGGAATAATCCCTACGTCCACAGGAGAGGCAGAATTTCACTATATCGGGATCACAAAATTACAGAGGTTTTTTCAGTGGTAACCCTAGCCCGAAAATGGGCTATAAAACAATAGAGAAGACGATCACTGTTTGAAAAGTCAGTCCGCGTTGCTACAGTGAACGGCGGCCAGTTTTGTCAAAAGCGCTACAGTGCTGCCGGCTGGAAGTCAAAAGTGCTACAGTCCAGTTGACCCCGAAGTCCGCACTGCTACAGTGCTTGTCGATGTTGGTCGGTCAGCTCCGCTACAGTGTCACAGTGCCAAAAAAATTGGGGCCCAACCGGATTGGGCTACACCAATCCAACAGAGAAGACAGAGGCAAGGGTCTGAAGGGAAGACATAGTGCGTAAAGAACCTCCACACCGGAAGAAGTATCATCACATTCCTAGTACCAACGCTATGGGAGAAGTGAAGGCTGCTGCCAAGCATGGAGAATGGGCTCCCTTAATTGATCTTTCGTGGTATGGCATTAAAAACGTGGGCAGCCAGCAGTTCTATCCCAACAGCCAGGCATTGCGCACATACCTCACTGTACACCAGGGGAGACTACCCCAGAAGCTCATCAAGACTTCCACCTTGAGGACAAGTGGTTATTCAAGGAGTGGGGAATTGATAGGAACGCAGGGGGTAGGGGCTGTGATGAGGGCTGGTACATAGGGGTTCCAGCTGTAGGGTGTGCTGTTAGGGGGTCTAATAAGCTGTCAGGGGCAGAATTGTAATTAGAAATAGGAAGTGGTTGGGGCTGTTGGGGGTTTGTTGGGAGTATTAAATAAGGTAGAGGCTGGGGATTACGGATAGTTTTGTAGCGATTCAGACAAGGCTGAAGGGGACTGTGGCTTAGGGCTTCGGGGAGCTGCGACTGCCTGGAGATTCTTCTTCTTCCTCTTCTTATCTTTCTTCTTCTTCCTCTGATCTTCTGTAAATTTTGCTGCTGATAATAGTAGTTCTTACTGTTTTCCTCTCTCTCATCAATTGATTCCTATCAACTTTTTGCCACCAACTTCATTCAGAAAAACATCAAAACAGCTTGGTGCAGCAGACGTTACTCCAGCTTCCCAAACAGAATGCTTGTTGCTTGTAAAAACTCTATGCTTGTAGCCCATTTTAGTAACACTAGTTGTAGGAATTAACTCAATAACAGCAACACCACCATTATTAACGACAGTAAAATGCAAGCTAAGTTTATACGCTACAATTACCTTCAATGGAAACGCTGCGTGTGGAGGAGTAAAATCAGTGTCGTAAACCAATGAAAACACAGCTCCCCATCCATTAGTGATTGTACTAAAAAATGTAGCAGCGACTGTCTCTTCCTCCAAAGCAAAAATGTTAGGATTATGCTTATACTCCTTCCAATGTAGTGGCGCTTGATCCTCCAAGTCTCTTTTCCAACCCCAACATCTACAGCTCCTGCAAGTAGCCGTCTGTAGCTCCCTTTTGCAGCCGATTGAACCACTCGTAACTCCTTGCTCCCTACCTCAGCATCTTCAATTCCCTATTTGAGCCGCTCGCTTGTCTCATAAGAAACCTTAGCCGCAGACTTCCTTCTCAACTCGGCCATTGCAAGAAATTTGTTGCACTCAAACAAACTGGAATTCGGACCAGAGTTTACCACTTCATGTTGTTCTGGACTGGTTTCAAGCAACTCATCCAACTCTTGATTATTGCTCCCTACCATCCCAGTGGAAACCACTTCTCTTTATGTCGTTCTTCTGGTTTCGAACCAGAATCAACCTTGTCCTCACTGCTTAAAACAGACAAACCTACCACCTCACCAAGCTCCTCTGAGGTCATACCAGCACTGCCAATTCGCCCCTCCCACACCTCATTAAACTCTTTCGGAAATCGCGAGGTCTGTTCTGGTTTGACATGCTCCATTCTTCGACATTCCTGCTCAGCCAGAACCATTTGCTCCTCGCCGACGCCATACCTCTCCTTCAATGCCAGCTTCAATTGTTCTCAATTCGCACCGTGTTCGGGTTTGATCTCCGAAGGGTGACATCTTGTCACAAAACTATTATTAGAGAGGCGACACAGGCATAACAGAGTGGATTTTCACACAGGTTTTTCTATGCTGTATTTGCAATTCAAGTCTCGGGCTTTATTTGGATTTTTGTACTCTCTGATTCATAGTGAATTTTTGTACTCCCTGATTCATAGTGGATTTTCACGGAGTTGCCCCGTGGTATTTTAATCCTCTGCATTGGAGGGTTTTTCCACATTAAATTTTCGTGTCCTCGTTTATTTTTCTGCTCTTATTTCTGCACTATGTTTTCATTGGCGATTCTCATAATTTTATTTGTCGCAACTGAGTTATTATCCCGGGATCAATCCGGTTCCAAATTCCTTCGGGTGATAAATGGTCTTCAAGTGAATTTTATGGTGTTTTGCGACTGCTTCAGTTGTGACGTCGGGCTCCGCCCCAACATTTTCTGTAGCGAATGGCAATATTTTTTCAATACTGGTATTGGGCAACAATTTTGTCTGGGCTGGCCCTGATTATCGAATCCTAATCCATTTTATTCCGCATATTTTTCTGATCCAGGTGTGTGGCGTGGTTCCTTGTTCCATTAGATCTAACATCTCAGTGCCCATTGTTATTGGGAGAGCATGGATATCATCCTCCCATTCTCAATGATCAGAGTTTTTTGAAACATAATTTTTTTTCAAACCAAATTTGCTGCATGTTTTTCTTGATTGTTAAAATTTGTTTTTGTTTGATTTAGTTTTTTGTTGGTATATTATTTGGTTTGAATCTGGTTTTTGTTTGATTTATTCCCACAACTTTGATACGTTCTTTTCCCTAAATCTGTTTGAATCTCTATTTTGTTTGATTCATTCCAGCTGCTTGGAAAAATCTGATTTTCTTTGATCGGTGAATTTTTTTATCTATGAAATTGTCCTTAAATGTTGTGTTGATTTTGCGTGCGCCATGGCACTCTTCTCCTCGCCATGCCCATTGTGAGGCGCAAATGGAATGGCACACGCCGAGCACACCTCTTTTCTTCACTTCTTTTGCTCATTTTATTGAAACCCTACCCAGCCCGAAGTTGATCAAAGCCACCGACGCTCACGAGATCGGAGACGGAGAAGTTGAGGATGATGCCGCCTGGCCGATGAAGGGCGCTGTCCTCCCTGTAGATACCAACTGGTAGGGGTCCTCCCTGCAGATGCTGACGCGTTCAACTTTTCTTTTATTCTTTTTTTTTTCTTTTACTCGTTTGTTTTATTTTGCTAGTCCTTTTTATCATTTTTTGTTCTTTTTCCTTGTTTTTTTTGTGTTATTGTTTTTATTTCAGCTTATTTTCCTTTTCTATGAATGAAAATGAAGAATATATTTTTTAGATATTTTATATTAACTTGTCTTTGTAAATCATGTAATATTTAGACTTATTTGGATTAGATGTTTATGTCTTTTTTTGAACCAAAATTTCATGTTATAATATGCTTTTTTGTTTGTTTTTTTTGTTTTTTCATATTTCTAATCTATTTTTTTATATATATAATTTGCGTCATAAATGAAATTTCCTTGCGCCCTGCCGTGTGACTTGCGCTATAGTGCCAAGGGCCCTCATCGCCATTTTGTGCCATGCGCCCTAAACAACTATAACGGATGAATTCTGGTCCTTGTACGACCTGCAGGTTTTTATGGATTTTTTGTCAACCCTTTAAGGTGTTTTTTTTACTGGAATGCTCCAGTGCTTGCAGGTTGATAGCGAGCAGTAGCAATGCCTAGTTGGTTGTCCCTCATTTTTGTTGTTGATTTTATTGTTTTGCAGTAGCAGGCTGCTGTAGTAAAAATCAATTCAAGAAGCGTTTGAATAGAAGAATTGATGTTGGACGGGTGTTGTAAGGTGGCTGATAGTAGTACTAAGATGAACACATTTTGAATGTAGGCTTATGTATTGCTTTGTAATGTTCTAATTTGTAATAATCTGGCACAAGCATTTTTCAAAATAATTCAGTTAGTGTTCAAATAGTTGTAATTTAGTTCTCAAGTAAACGTTGACAGGTATGTGGTGTATGTGGGGTGGTGTGAATTTTTTTTAAAAAAATTTCACAATGCGCGCTGTCCTGTGGACCTGTCTGGCCCATATGCAGACTGGATTGGACTGGGCTCACTCTCTTTTGCCTGGTCCAACCTGTTAAGCACCCTAGCTAGGATGATATAAAAAAAAATCAAACCCGGAATCATTTGAATCATCCATCAGATCAGTTATTGTGTAACCTGGGTCCAAAGAAACAAAATCAGAATATTTGGCACTCAGGGAGCTTTCAAGCTCTTTTTGGTTGTTTTTTTACATGGAAGTGCTTCGTTCAAACGTTGCTCTTTACTTGTTGGAAATCGATTTAATGGTTCAGCCTGTCCTTTCATTCCTCCTGTTCTGCTGCTACATGGTGTATGCTTGTTTGGCGGTCATCCTATTCGTTGTACATAATTTCCATGGAATTTTCTCATTCAGGTTTGACATTCATTTCATTTTCATCTGCACTCCCCAATTGTTGATTTTGTGAATCAACAGTGGCAAGTTACAAGTCCGATGGCTCACCCCAGCAACCACGTGAGTTCCAACAGTTTCACGGCCACCGTATTTTTATGTTGTTGTAATGTTTTTGTTTCTGTGCTTTTCTCAGCCTGTTGGCATAGACAACACTTTCAGAAGAAAGTTTAATCGAGAAGAGTACCTGGAACGTGCTCGGGAGCGCGAGGAGCAGGTTTTTCTAAACCTAATTTTGAAAAACCCGTCTTGAAATTTATCGATATTTCTGTGATTGTTGTAATCCCACTAGTTAATTTATTTGACATTGTCTTCCAGGAAACAGAGTTGCGGCACAAGTCAAAGTGTATGTTTGGAGTGTGTTATGTACCTTTGCTTTATTGTGTGCATTATGAAATGATGTTAATTTATATTCAATTTGCGGGTTGAAACACAGCAAAAGGGCCAGTGGTGCAAAGGAAACCTTTGAAACACAGAGACTATGAAGTGGATCTTGATTCTCGCCTGGGTAAAACCCAGGCAAGCCATCTTCTTCTTGGCATTCTCGAGATCACTGCAACTTGGCAGTCTTAGATTCCTTTGAATTCTGATATTTGTTGGCATCTTTCAGGTTGTGACCCCAATAGCACCTTTAAGCCAACAGGTACTGTTGATGAATGTTTAAATGCAATTAACAACTGAATCTGATCCGAGAGAGTTGTTTTTCAGGCGGGGTACTTTTGTTCAGTATGCGAGTGTGTGGTTAAAGATTCGGCTAATTACTTGGACCACATCAATGGGAAGAAGCGTATGGTTCATGAAACAATGAACTTGTTTTTATATGTAATATGTTGGATACCTTTGGTTATCTTTGGTTTATTTGTTTAGATCAAAGAGCATTGGGGATGTCTATGCGGGTGGAGAGGGCATCTCTTGAGCAGGTATTGTTGAACAAAGTGGTCTTCAGTTGGGTGCATATAGGCATGGGATGTTTGTAAATATATAAATATAAGCAGGTGCAGCAGCGTTTTGAAGTTCTGAAAAAACGAAGTAGCCCAGGGAGTTTTACAGAGCAGGATCTGGAGGAGCGAATCTTGAAACAGCAGCAGGAAGAGGAGGAACGCAAACGTCAACGGCGTGAAAGGAAGAAGGAGAAGAAGAAAGAGAAGGCCGGCTTGGAAGAAGCCGAGATTGATGCCGATGTTGCCGCCATGATGGGATTTGGAGGGTTTGGTTCAAAAAAGTTACCCGGGTAATGAATTTTTATCTGCCATCTTAGCTTGCGTTATTCTCTCTATTTTTCCGTTTAAGCTTCATAAAGTGAAAGATGCATTTACTTTTTATAATAGCTAGTTTCATTTTCTAAGATTAACGAGTATTATGATCTTCATTCTCATTTTTTCCTCATGTTTATTCCATTTCCGTTGAATAAGTTATCAGGGAAAACTAGGGTTATAAAGTATGTTGTATTTTTTTTGTCCATGTTGTGGACTTGCCTCTTATCGTTGTGTGCAATCACTGCATTTTCAGTGTTTTTTATTGGCTAGTTTGGTCAGCAAGAGTATAATAGAATTTTTCTTAGACTTGGTTTCCTTGTTTTAATTGGTTGGTTTTGATAATTTTTTTTTTCCTTTCCGTATTTGGAAGGTATCTATACCGCAAAACCTCCTTTCTTCAATTAAGAAAAATACCGTTGGAAGGAAACCAAGGGTATTTGATATTTGTGGTATCATATAGGACAAGCATGCAATTCTTAAAGAACCTAAATTTAGTTGGGATGATATGAGATCAACCGACCCACCGAGATCCCGTCTTGATCGGCGGTCATGCTGAATGTGCCGCTGCCTTATCACTAAGAAGACATAACATACACAGAAGGTCTTAGCTTAATGAAAACCTGTAACCACACATTTGCGACAGGGGAATATAACATCAATACCAGCATGAATATAAATATTTTAAACCATGACTGATATAAAACCAATCTCTCAAACAACAAAATAGGGAGCACACTAAAACCAAGGAAGCAAAACCAAAGGCACCTCCCTTGTTACGGATCAGACCGGGTAACCAGTTAAATCAGTATTTAAATCACCCTCAACATGACTTAAAGGGTGTTTCTGATCCTCATGGGTTGGTGATTTTCGTTTGGGTAAGAGGGAACAATTTCATCACAAGATTAATTCGTTAAAATGAAAGTAGTTGAAAGAATTCATAACAATTGGTATGCTTAAAACAATCAATATGAGAAAAGTTCCATAAGGTAGACAAGTACAAAACTTGAAATGAAACAACAATCATGTTAGCACATAAACAAAGATGATCACAAGATCTTCTCGTAACAGATGAATCACATATGTCACTTGTCATCGTCGACTCCAAGGTATCGTGATCAAGAACACCCATTGCTTCCAAGTGGTGATTTCCCTTTTCTCGGACCTAGCAAAAGAAAGTCTACAAACGCCCAAAGATAAAAGTAGGGTATGAGCAACACTTGCATAGTAGGATCCCACCAAACATTTCATAAGCAATCCATATCAAATAAACTAAGTACACCCAAATTTTCAAATAAAAATGGCATGCTAATCTTTTCACAATTCTAAGTAAATCACGCTTTTCCAATCATTTCAATGGCAAATACAAAATAGGTATAATAGTGTATTTCCATCAAATCAAACACGCGTACGCATTTCAAACAAAACATGCATGGATAAATAATTTCATAAACATTGGTCCGCATAATTCATTTTCAATCATAACACTATGGTTACAAGCTGCAGGGTTCATTAGATCAAGACTCGAGGATCCTCACACATCTTAATGAAATACGACTCTAGGTATGCACACATCCCTAGTTTAGTATCACTATCATCATCAATACATTGCTACGTAGAACTAATACATGCCTAGTGTGCTTGTCTTGGGCTACCTACTTAACTATCCAGCCTCCCATGTGCTTCAAGAAAACAATCAAGGGGCAAATCATTCATCTCAAATCAATTTCATCAATCATCTTTCAAGCACCCCCAAATCAAGTTTTCAAACATATCATTTCATTTCAAATCCATAAAACATTTCATTCCTCTTTTCTCAAAAATCATTATTCTTTTTTCAAATCATTCTTTTCCATTGAGAACCATTTTCCAGAAATCAACACTTTTATTTCAAAAACCATTGCAAAAGAGGTTGTATCACACACATTATGCCATTTTGAAAACATTTATTAAGAGACTCAAATCATGCTTTGAAAATCAACTGGAAATCCATTTCAAATCAAATTAGCAACGTCAGTTTCAATTGATAGGAATTGCATTACAAAACCACATACATCAATCATGGTAATGTCAACAAAGGGCTAGAATCAATCAAGAATGGATCCTAGAAACACAAATCACAAATCAAGATCCATATCCATCAACGACACAGAGATCCATCGCTCTTGAAGAAGGGAAGAGACGAGGAAAAGAGAATTTATAATTAGATCTAGGTTACACTTTATTGAAAAAATATTCAACGCTTCAATCAACACTTTGATTCGTGAAGATTCATGGTTGGAAGGGCCAAAATTACCTCAAGAGAGCCTCTTAAGTCAAATGGATCAAATGAGGTTCTAAGGAGAGGAGATTAGAGTAAAAAAGAGGGTTTCAAGAATTAAAATAAGAAATTCGAAAACATTAATTCGTTGTGCACGGTTTGTCAAATCGCGTGCCAATCGCGCGCTCCTTTCTGGGCTACTGGAAGAGCCAAATAGTTTTGTTGCACGGTTTGACAAACCGTGCACTAATCGCGTGAAGCGCCCCTACCCAGAGTTGTGGTTTCATGGGAAGGCCACATCGTTTTCCCTAACCGTGCGCCCTCCTCTGGAACTCCAACCCAAGTTGCACGATTTCCTGGGTAGACCTGCATGATTTTTCCTAACAGTGCGCTAATCGTGCATAGGCCCAGAAACCTCTAAAAGCTCCCAAACGTCACCCAAAACAACCTGAGAAAAGCCTCAAACAAAAGATGATCAAAACAAAGGGATGTAAGTACTTAAAAGCAAGAATCGAGATGTTACAATTCTTCCCACCATAATTCTTTCTGCCCCCTGAAAGCCTCGTCAAGAAGACTGGTCAACAAAGAGATGAGGTCATTGCTCTCATCATTATCTCATGCTCCCACACCTCGTGAGAATCAGAACCATGATGGCATAGAACCTGGAGCAAAGGTATGGATTTCCCACAAATAACATTCATTTGAGAATCAACAATTCAAACTAGCTGCTCAGTCATAGGCATATCAGGTTCCACATCAAGGTCCTCTCAATTCAAGACATGAGACGAGTCTGAAAGATATTTCTTGAGTTGATAAACATGAAACATGTTATGGATGGAAATCATTAGAGGTGATAAAGCCAAAAGGTAAGCCACCTTCCCAATCCACTCAACTACCTCAAAAGGTCCCACATATCTCGGTGCCAACTTCCCTTGTTTTCTAAGTCGTCAGTGACCCAACCATGATGAGACTCTCAAGAAAACCTGATCACTAATGAGAACTCCAAAGCATGTCGATGACGATCCACAAAGGATTTATATCGGCTCTGAGCTGTCACCGTTCTCTGACGAATCATTCAGATCTTAGATATTGTCTCTTATACCATGCTAGGTCCCATAAGGGAAGCTTTACCAATTTCCAACCAACAGAGTGAAGATTTATAAGGCCAACCATACAAGGCCTCAAAGTGTTCCATTTTAATGGATGACTGTTAGTTATTATTATAGGCAAACTCATACAGTCCCAAATGGAAATCCCACACCCCTCCAAAGCCAATGACACAAGCACAAAGCATGTCTTCAAGAATCAGTATAGCCTGTTCTGTCTAACCATCCATCTGAGGGTGGTACGTTGTGCTCAACTTAACCTGGGATCCCATCACCTCCTGGGGGCCTCTCCAAAACTGAGAAGTGAACCAGAGATCCCTATTAAAAACAATAGCAGATGAAACTACATACAATCTGACAATCTCCCGCACATACAGATTTCTCAGATCCTCAACTTTGGTGGTATCATGAATGTGAATGAAATGAGCCAATTTGGCCAATCAATCAATCACTACCCAAATTGCATTCTTTCCTCAAGGAGTACATGATAACCCAACAACAAAATCCATCAAAATCTCATCCCACTTCCAAGTCAGCACAGGATGATGTTGAAGCAAACCCGAAAGCTTTTGTTGATCAACCTTGATTTGTTGAAAGATATAACAATGAGAAACAAAGTCAGTGATGTCTCGTTTCATACATGGCCACCAGAATTGACACCTCATATCATAAAACATCTTCATCATGCTTAGTTGAACCACCCACTGGGAATGATGATAATCCCCCATCACAACCTTTCTCGTAGGTGACAGAACAAATTATCGGTTTCAAAAGCAAAGGATACCCTTTGAAGATAGAGATCATTCATCGATGGTCTCCCCACCATATAAGGAATCCCTAATACATCAGAACTCATCATCAAGCTGTTGCTCTTGGAGAATCAACTCAAGAAGAGAGGACGTCAACTGAACGCTTGCCAAAACAACCTCGGGCTAATCCTACTAGACTCCCAAATGTATGTGAGCAATGAGATCCATGAGACTCCACTTCTTTGACGATTCCTTCGCGACATGAGATGGTAGTTTCCTACTCAGATCATTAGCAACATCGTTCCCCTTTCCAGGGGTGTAAGCAATTCCTATGTCAAAAGATTGCAGGTTCTCCGCCCATCGGCTCCGACAAAGATTCAAATCTTTTTGTGAAAATATGTAACTCAAGATTTTGTGATCGAAGTAAATGGTAAACCTTTCTCTGAAAAGGTAGTGTCGTCAACTCTTAAGAGCGTGCATCACAACTGTAAGTTCTAGATCACAAATGTGATAGTTCTCATGGGGTCGAAATTAACAACCATAAGCCACCATGTGATTTTGAAATCTTGAAATTTTACGGTATGTATCTTTTTCTTAAATAAATTCAATCACTTCGACAACTTAAGTTGCACACAACACCCTGCTTAAACAAACAATGAAATATTATTATGTGATTATTAAAACCTAGTCGTTAAATTGGCAAGAATGAATAGTATTAACCACATTATGAAATTTATATATTATATATTCAATCAAATGTTTTGACATTCATCCAATAGATTTGATAGACATAAGATAAAAATAAATCCAATTTTACGTATAAAAAACTATATTTTTCTAAAGGTAGTTTTGTCGTATTTTAATGACGCACTTGTTTTAAAACTAAATTTTGACATTTTTATAAATTATATTTGACAAAATAAACTTTATTTTTAAAAGAGGAATATCAAAATTTACTTTGGTTGAATTTTTGGTATTTTTCTGATGTGTTTCATTTTTTGATTAGCAAAAAATACTGTATTTTAATTGAAAACTGACTTTTCATCTAAATAATTTATAATTTTAAATTATATTTTAAATTGGTTTTAAAGTAAAATTAGATCAATTATACATCTATTAATCTAACGTAGGCCATTGAAATCTTTTTCATATTGAATTTGGATATACAAACATTTTAAATTTTTGAGCATTTTGACTTTAAAAACTTTCTTTCTCGCCCCGTCTATGAGATTAATTTTAAATTAATTTTGTCCACTTTTGTGTCTTAAATTTTGAAAAATGGATTCTATATTTAGAATTAGAAGGACCAAATTTAGTAAATATGTCCCTTTTATTTTTGGTCAATATGAATAGAAACCTTGATAATACCACGAAAAATGACAAATCGAGTAATTTAGGTTAAAAATAAAATGACAAGCACTATAAAATGATAACACTTGCCTAAATTTTATTAGATGAATTTAATTCGATCCTTAACACCTAAGGTTTGAAATTAAGTTATTTAATGGACACTTGTCTATAAAAATGACTTATATATTATTTAACCTTATTCATCATAGGTATGTCTTGATCCACTATGTTGATGGTCTTGGTAGTTAACCTTGACACATGAAATGTTTTCTATACTTGTGATGATGCCACACACATTTATGACATAAACTTATGGTTCATGTTTGAGTTATGATGAATTTTCATTCTTATGATTCATGTCTTTTGAAATGTTAATGTTTTATGTCAAGACTCATGTTTATGATCCATGACAGGTTGGGTATGAACTTTGGAAGTTAATCTCATGATCACATACCCACATTTCTTGTTTTATGCTTTCATAAGATAATAAATTAACATCTCCTTTGTTTACCTTTACTGAGCATCTGAGCTCACCCTTCTCTTATGTTTATTTTCCCCAAGATATGAAGGAAGATATTAAGTATGACATGTCAAAAAGGGTTATAGTTATGAAGGAATAAGCGAGAGTTGATGTAGATGTTCTATAAAATAGTTGTTTATGTTTTCAAGTTTCCGAAGACACAAGACCTTTACGATCCTCATGCGTGTGTTTATATAATGTACTCAATATTCATCTAAAAAGATGTAATATCTATATATGAAAAGCACATGTCGTTATAGTTGGTATCAGAGAATGAGTTTAGTTAACCTTTGGAAACTAGAATGAAAAAACCTTAGTATGAACCCTAAGGGCATGTCTAGGTTAAAATCCTAGAGTTTTGGTAACAATCATGAATAACCTAAGTTAAGCCTAATGTGTCATAGATTGAAATTTTATAAGTAATTTACCTTGATTATGTGTTTTTCCAACTATGATTAGTGTTTCTCACATTATGCTTTTTGGGTTTTAGACAATGGTTGGAACTAGGATGATTCATGTTAATGGTTAATATGATGGACAATGGAATGATCTTCCTCATGAGAAACCAAATGAAATGGGAGATGGAAGGCAGAACCTTGTGATTATGCCTAATCAAAAATCTCATAATATGACCAATAATCTCAATTTTGGTGAGTTTCCTGACCCATCTGATAGAGAAAGATGAAGTTTCATGGTGACCACATATGAAACAAAGTTTAATTTCTCTCATGTAAAGCATGTGAGAAGAGGCATCAAGGAGAATGTTTCAAAGGATACACAAAACAAGTAATTGCAAAGGAAAAGTGAAAGGTTCAGTTAACACAATTGATAAGAACAATGATACTCCTATGGCATCATCTACAGTTAAATGTTTTAAATACAGAATGTATGAGCATTATGCAAATCGACGCTCTTAGGGGAAATCTAGTGAAGAGAATTAGAAAGGTTGTACGAGTGATGGTTATATTGCTGTTGATGAAGAGACTACAAATAACATATGAGATGAAAGAAGTGTTAAGGAATAATTTTTTAAGAAGAAAGTGAAATGGTTGAGGGTTTATGTATTGTAATTCAAGAATAATGTTGTTGAAGTACTTTTATGGTATTATGGAATAATGAAACATCTAAGGATTGTTCTACTGTAGTTTTTTCTCAAGTATTTGAAAGTATTTATTGAATGACACTAGTAACCATGAAAAGTGATTGAGGTGATATTTTCAGAGAACACATGATTACGGGAAATATAACCCTTAATATGTGCATGATGTTGGGATAATATTGAGATAAAGTGATGTTTGATTGTGATAAAATAAATGGGATACTATTAATGACCTTGGAACTAATTAGTAATATGATGATAAAGTGGTTTATGGATTGAGTTTATAGAATTTTTGGATTTATGGTATGAGGAAAGAGTGAATTTCTAAAAGCATTTATGTTTTGACTATGGTTTTATGGTAATTCAAGTTATTACCATGTTTCAAGAGAATACATGATAACGATCTCCATATGTTTGGTGCATAACAATTAAGAGCTACATCAAGTTGTTTGGGGGATTAATGATAAGTTGATTTTGAAAATTTAGTGACCTTCTTTTGAAAGTTTTGGATTTTAATCTTTTGGAAGGTTCATAAGGGTAACCATTTATGAAATTTTTACATTGAAATTTGGTCGACGCTTTAGAGATTAATTTATTACATAACCATATGAATATTTATACGTATTGATAACATTTTATCCTATTACCACCATTTATGATGATATCAATGGCCTTTTTCATACCTATTTGGTCTATGATTTGGGGTCATTAACCTTCTAATGACCATGTTCTAAACTCAAAGGTCATACTACTGGAGAAATATCTTTATTATAAGGAACAACTGGTAGAGATTCTAGATTGTAGTGATAAATTTATACAAAACAAGACCCCTCACTTGGTTGGGGGGGGGTAGAATGTAACATCCCAATATTTTACGGTATGTCTCTTTTTCTTAAATAAATTTAATCTATTCGACAACTTACGTTGCATGGAACACCCAACTTAAACGAACAATGAAATATTATTATGTGATCATTAAAACTTAGCCATTAAATTGGTGGGAATGAATAGTATTAATCAAATTATGAAATTTTTATATTATATATTCAATCAAATGTTTTGACATTCATCCAATAAAATAGGTAGCCATAAGATAAAAATAAATCAAATTTTACGAATAAAAAACTATATTGTCTAAAGGTAGTTTTGTCGCCCTTTAATGACATACTTGTTTTAAAACTAAATTTTGACACTTTTATAAATTCTATTTGACAAAATAAACTTCACTTTTAAGAGTAATATCAAAACTTACTTTGAATTTTTTATATTTTTCTAATATGTTCAATTTTTTTGATGAATAGTGAAAAACACTGCATTTTAATTGAAAACTGACTTTTCATCTAAATAATTTATAATGTAAAATTGTATTTTAAATTGGTTTTAAAGTAACATTAGATCAATTATACATCTATTAATACAATGTAGGTCATTGTAATCTTTTTCATATTGATTTTGGATATAAAAACATTTCAAACTTTTAAACATGATATATTTTCGACTATAAATATTCTTCTGAAATATAAATTTTTTATCTACATCATGGAATTTTATTTTTAATTTTTAGTGAAGAAATAATTACCTTAAATAATCACACAATAATGATGTAATAATTATTCAATTAATGGAAAAATCAAATAAATGATATTAAAAATATTAAAATAAATATAATTTTAATTAATCAAGGTGATCCAGAAATTTTCTAGTGATTATGAAATATTATGGGTGTATTATATGATTTGGTTTGAAGTTATCTTGCTGTATTGATTTTCTTAAAGTCAATGTAACAAATAGTATCAAAATTGACACTAATAATATTTTATGAAAACAATATTTTATTAAATTATTTAAAAATCATAAAAATACTAAACAAGAAAAAATGAGATAAATTATTGTAAAAAATATCATACATTGACCATTTATGGTTTAATTGACACCTTATATGTAAAAATCTCAACCATTTAATATTGAAAAAGTTGTTACCGTAGTTAAAATTAAAATGGGTTAACTAAGGGTTAATCAAAATGATAAGGTTTAAAATCACACCAAAACTTGTCTAAAATCTATTGGTTGATGGGATTACAACCTTATCCCACATTATCTTTGAATCCCTTGAAATTTGGAGGTATTTGGATTGAAATTGAATTTATTATAAATTAATCTTTTGAGAAATTCCAAAAGTTCCCCTCACCTCTATTATGAAAGGACACCTCCTCCTTCACTTCATTTGATCACTTTTAACCATATAGATCAGCCAAACCCTATCTATTTATCTTCTAAGCATCTTTATCCAAGTTCTATAGGTTCTGATCCTTCCAAAAGGCCAATCCTATATCCATTAAGAAGAGATCTAGAGGAAGTCTTCCGAAGAAGAGGTGATCGTCTTTATCGACACTTTCAAGTTTATTTCATCTTATATTTCCTCCTTATGTGTTTTTCCATTATAAAATAGTAAATACAATATCATTTATATGATTAGATGTTATTATAATTCCAGTACAACTATATTCCACCTTTTATCTATTCTATGAAAAACGAAAGCGCCGCATGTACGTACATACGACTTACCATCTCCACACAATGGAGTAATTTTTTTTCATTACCATTTTACTTGGATGGTTATAATTGATGTTATTCATTTATTAATATCATTTTATATACTCCCTCTACTGATTTTCAATTAAATGAGCATAACTTATGTGAAATACTCGTGCTTTAATATTAAATATTATTTTGGAGTATTGTTTCGAATAATACAGATTCATGTATGTTTAGTATTTTAAATATAACTCTCACCCTACTAATCCAAATTGTGCGATTCTTGTCTTGTAGGGTTCTAAATTCAATTTTATACAAATCACTCAACTGGAGCATTGGCTAATTCGGCCATTTGAAGGGCCATATGGACCACACAAGATGACCCACCAGATCTGCCTAATTTCTGGACCAGCCTTGAAGATTTCATTACTGAGCTCAATTTCCCAGGCCAAATGAGTGGATATTCTTTTTCAAGCTCTGGAATTTCCTAAGGAGTCATGGATTAAAATTTAAAGGCCCAACTCTACCATTTTGGGGCCCAATGGATCCATTGAAATCAAGTCCACCATTCTGTCCTGGATTTTAAATCAGCCCACCATTCTTGACTTTTCAACTAATCCACTTGTCCAAAGAAGCTCATATTTTGTGGTGTGAAAGATACGATATGGAGGATCAACTTTCCAGAAGAAATGGTTCGGATTTGAAGACATCTCCATAGCCATAAATGCATTCACATTTAGGCCATGGAAACTTTCTGGAAAACATTGGACAGTAGAAAAGTTTTTAATAATCCGGCCATAACTTTGGACAAAAAAGTCCAATGACAGCCAAATTTTGAGGGTGACTAGTCCACATCCATATATACAATATTGAAGAAGGATATCTCTCAAGATTCAGCTGTCTGAAAGGTCAAATTGGCGGGCCAACTTGAGGGGCAGTTTGGGAATGAAAACAGTCCACTACCTTTGGCTATAAATACACTCCCCTCTTCTCCTTGCAAGAGGTTGGAACTTAGGAGGATATATTGGCATGACCAAGTCATCGCCAAGGGCTTGGGAGGATCTTCCATACTCAAGTTTTTACTTGAGAAACCTTTCCTCCTTCATTTCTTTCCATGTATTTCATGCTCTTCCCTTTGTAATTGTTTTAGTGTACTTGTAATTTCTTTTGAGTTTTAATGCAAGTTTCTCCTTCATCACTTCTAATTATCATACACCTTATGTAGTTTAATATTAATAGTTTATTAATTGTTAAAAATCAATCTTAAAACCATTTCCTTTAAGTGATTTCTTATTCAATCAAAACATGTGTTTCATTCACGTTCTTTGTAGTTCGTGTGTGTGTTCGACACACCACTCTTTTCTTGTTCAATTCTTCTTCCTCTTCTTCTCATACCCTAATACTATAAACATCCCTACCAGATTAATAACCATCCTAATGGATGATTAAATCTCTCATTGGGGCAAGTTATAATTTAGGTATGTTAAGCGATGGAGAGCTTTTGCTCGATGTGTATTCTTTGAATTAACATTGCGTATGTTGGACTTAGCATGTCATGGATTAATGACTTGTTTTGTTTAACATGTGGTTTCCATGGATTATTAGAACCATAAATATGCTACCATAAACAAGATATGATTAAGATTAGAACCCTGAGTTAAGTCAAGGCTTGGATTAAAGCCTTAACACTTGGGAATTCCAATCAATGTCAACTTGTGACATGAGTGTTAATTTAATGCAATATAAAGCAAAGCTCAAGGATATCACAAGCTTAACTACCTAATGATGAACTCACCCCAATATTTATCAAATTGTTAAATCAATATTAATCAATCAATCATTTCAATTAAAACTCTGCAAACAAACCCCCAAATCAAAACACAATTAAAAAACAATCAACTATAAAAAATTGTACCATCGTCGAGGATTCGACCCGAGTGCTACTATACACATTAGCAGAGCATCGGAACCTTGAACGGTCGATAGGCGACAATCGGCCGCACTTTCAAATGGCGCCGTTGCCGGGGATGGTGCATAATTGTAGTTGATAGTTTCTGATTTTTGAAAAAAAAGACCAAAAAATCAAATAACCCACAAAAAAAAAATCAAAAAAAAAAAAAAAATTACACAGAGAAAAACCCTCCATCATCTTCAAGTCTTACTTTGCTCTTGATGCCCCGTAGCCTCCCAAACAATCCCTTGGATTTGTTTGATCCTGAGATTGAGTGAACTATTCGCCAAATTAGGAGGAACCTTAGGGACAATCAAAACAACCAAGGCCCACTCATTCCTAGACCAATTGATTTAGAGATGGCTAATCCTAGGGAACAGACCCTTAAAGAACTCGCTGCCTCCGATATGAATTACCAACCTCTTGGTATTCAATATCCAAACATCGAGGCTGATTTCGAACTCAAATCGGGTTTGATTCATCTTCTTCCTCATTTCCATGGGCTAGCTGGTGAGGATCCTCATCTTCACCTCAAAGAGTTCCAAGTGGTCTGCTCAACCATGAAACCTCAAGGGGTTTCTGAAGAACAAATCAAGCTTAGAGCTTTTCCCTTTTCCCTAGCGGATTCTGCCAAGTCTTGGCTCTACTACCTCCCACCTGGTTCCATAAACTCATGGGTTGACATGAAGAGACTTTTCCTTGAGAAGTTCTTTCCCGCTTCCCGAACAGCTTCTATCCGAAAGGAAATAAGCGGCATCCGTCAATTCCCTAATGAATCACTCCATGAGCATTGGGAGAGGTTCAAAAAACTTGTGGCAACTTGTCCACACCATCAAATCCCTGACCAACTCCCGATCCAATACTTCTATGAGGGGTTATTGGCTATGGAGCGAACTCTCATTGATGCCGTAAGTGGCAGTGCTCTTGTTGAAAAAACTCCTGCAGCTGCATGAGAACTCATAAGCAACATGGCTGCAAACACGTAGCAATTCCATACTCAAGCACATGCTCAAGTGAAACAAGCCCAAGAGAATCAATCCATAGAGCCCAACAAAATGACTGAGTGGATGAGTGAACTTACAGGTCTTGTGCGTCAACTAGCTGTGGCTTCCAAAGCCCCAAACTCCTCTCCTCAACAATCTCTTTTCACTGGGCCTGTCAAGAACTGTGGAATCTGCAACTCACCAACTCATCCGACTGACACATGTCCACAACTTCAAGATGATCCATCTGATTCATCTAGTCCAATGGAGCTCAATGCGGCATATGCTCAGCGAAACTTCAACCCTCAACAATCAGGCCAGTTTGTTAGAAACTTCAACCAACCCCACTCTGAGCCCTTCTCTTCTACCTTTAACCCACCTCTGAGGTATGGTAATCCCATTTCTCATCCTCCTCAGTTCCCTCATCAAAATCCAAACCAGTTCTAGTATGGTCAAAGTGGTGATAACATCCATCAACCTTATCCTTTTGTTCCTCAACCCAAAGGAACAATCCTCCTCCTAGATTCCACTATCCTAACGATCCTTCCCAATTCCACACCCAATACAATCGCTTTCCCAAGAACCAAAATCAAGGACAACCCAATTTGGGACAAGACTCTTCTTCTAAACAACCATAAGAAAGTGCTGTAGAGGATCTTGCTTCCTTCACCCATTCTAGCCTCAAGAACATTGAAACCCAAATAGGTCAACTTGCATCCCACCTTATCCAGCAACAACCATCCAATTCATCCCAACTCCCAGCTCAACCATTACCCAACCCCAAGGGTAATGTAAGTGCAATTGCACTTAGATTGGGAAAGCAAATTGCTATGCCCCATGCTGATTCCTCTACCTCCCCTTTCGATGTTGATCTAGAAAATGAAAAGAACAAAAATTTGGAAAAGGAACTTGAATCCACTCCTTCACCTCCTTCCATTCCTCTAAGGAACCCAATTCCTTTTCCTCAATCCATCTCCAAGCCTAAGAAGTCCTTTGAACCTGATCCTGAAATGCTTGACATGTTTAGACGTGTTGAAGTGAACATCCCCCTCTTAGATGCCATCAAACAAATCCCTAAGTATGCCAAGTTTCTTAAGGAATTGTGCACCCATAAGAGGCAACTTAGGAACATTGAAAATGTTTCAACCCAACAGTTCATTCCCATGAAGTGCAAAGATCCAGGGACCTTCACGGTTCCATGTCAAATAGGGAGTTCCAACTTTGATGATGCACTCATAGACCTTGGAGCCTCAATAAATTTCATGCCCAAATCCATTTTCTCCAACCTTGGTCTAGGTCCCTTGCACCCAACGAGTGTTGTCATTCAATTAGATAATCGAAGCACTGCCAGTCCTGAGGGGATAATTGAGGATGTTCTTGTTCGGGTCAATGATCTTATCTTCCCAGCTGATTTCTATGTCCTTGACATGGAAGGTGAGACGAACTCTTC
The DNA here is from genome assembly GCA_963277665.1 of Viscum album. Taxonomy (NCBI): domain Eukaryota; kingdom Viridiplantae; phylum Streptophyta; class Magnoliopsida; order Santalales; family Viscaceae; genus Viscum; species Viscum album. Next base: position 1,407,330,339 of record OY728166.1, on the reverse strand, counting down.
TCGATCTCCCCTAATTCTAGGAAGACCATTCCTCATGACTGCTAGAACCAAGATCTATGTCCATTCAGGAATCTTATCCATGGAATTTGGTGACCAAGTGGTCAAGTTCAACATTTTTCAAGCCATGCGATACCCATCAGAGAATCACTCTTCATTCTCTATTCATGCATCTGATGACACTTCTGAGAATTAACTCACCTCCATTTATTCATGCTCATCATGTTCTAATGATAGTGGAGACTGTGCAATCTTCTCAATGATTAACCAAGTTATAAATGGATAAGTTGATGTTGACCTTTCTTTCTTAGACTCCATCAATCAAAGTGAACTTGAAAACTCCCTTGAATCCCACATCAACTCTGATCTCTACTGCTCCACCTTGGACAATGTTGAGGAAAATGACCCAAACCCATCTGGAATCCATTCTCCTGCTCCTAACTTGTCTAGCTCTCAAATCAAGGATGAAACTGATCTAAAACCACTTCCTTCACACCTCAAGTATGCATTCCTTTTCCATGATCCCTCCTACCTTGTCATTATCTCTGCTTCACTTTCTGAAACTAAGGAGTCCCAACTTGTTCAAGTGTTAGAGGAAAACAAAAATGCCTTAGGTTGGACCCTAGAGGATATTCCAGGAATCAACCCTACCCTTTGCATGCATCATATCCATCTAGAGGAATCATCCAAACCAATTAGGCAACCTCAAAGAAGACTCAATCCAATCATACTTGAGGTAGTTAGGGAAGAGATTACCAAGCTTCTTCAAGCTGGTATTATCTACCCAATTTCTGATAGTGAATGGGTTAGTCCAATTCAAGTCGTTCCTAAGAAGGGTGGGATAACAGTTGTCACAAATGAACATGGAGAAGTGGTCACAACTCGAGTGAAAAACAAATGGCGTGTGTGCATCGATTATCGCAAATTGAATGCTGAAACACGAAAAGATCACTACCCACTTCCTTTCCTTGACCAAATGCTTGAGAGATTGGCCAGAAAGTCACACTATTGCTTTCTTGATGGTTACACTGGCTACTTCCAAATTCCAATCACACCTCAAGACCAAGAAAAGACCACATTCACTTGCCCCTTTGGAACCTATGCCTATAGGCGAATGCCTTTTGGCCTTTGTAATGCTCCTGCAACATTCCAGCGGTGTATGATGAGTATCTTTTCTGAATTCATTGAGAATTGTATGGAGGTCTTCATGGATGACTTTACCATTTATGGAGAGTCATTTGAATCTTGCTTACATTCACTCTCTTTGGTCCTTCAAAAGTGTGTCAAGTGCAACCTTGTGCTGAATTTTGAAAAATGTCACTTCATGGTTTCAAATGGGATTGTTCTAGGGCACATAATTTCTAAAGAGGGTATCCAAGTTGATCCAGCCAAAATTGAGGTGATCCAATCACTTCCTGAACCCAAATCAGTTCGAGACATTCGGTCCTTCCTTGGTCATGCCGGTTTCTATCGGCGATTCATTCAGAACTTCAGCAAGATTTCCCTCCCACTCACTCGTTTACTTCAAAATGATGTCACATTCAATTTTGATGAGGCTTTCAAGAGAGACTTCATTGAACTCAAATCTGCTCTCACATCTGCTGCAATAATCCAACCCCCAGATTGGTACTTACCATTTGAATTGATGTGTGATGCTTTTGATAGGGCCATTGGGGTTGTTCTTGGTCAAAGAAGAGAAAACATTCCTCATGTCATCTTTTATGCCTCAAAAACATTGGATGAAACTCAATCACACTACACTGTGACTGAAAAAGAAATTTTAGCTGTGGTTTTTGCCTTGGATAAATTCCGGCCCTATCTCTTAGGTGCCAAAATCATCATCTTCACAGACCACTCAGCATTAAAGTTCTTACTTAAGAAAAGTGATTCCAAACCAAGGCTAATAAGATGGATTTTAATGCTCCAAGAGTTTGACCTTGTGATAAAAGATAAACCTGGAAAAGAAAACCCTGTGGCTGACCACCTGAGTAGAATTTCTAATTCTTCTCATTCTGAAATAATTGATCCTGAATTTCCAACTGAACACCTCTCATCTCTCACTCCAAAGTCACCATGGTATGCCCCAATTGTCAATTACTTGGTTTCTGGTGTTTTCCCTGAATATTTTTCAAAAGAACAAAAAGAAAAGATGAAAAGTGATTCAAAGCATTATTTTTGGGAAGATAATAAACTTTAGAAAACTGAGGCTGACATGGTAATTAGGAGATGTGTTGATGAAACTGAACAATCCTCCATCTTGGAATTCTGCCACTCAATGCCTGGAGGTGGCCACTTTGGACCACAAAGGACTTCTCGAAAGGTCCTAGATTCTGTATTCTTTTGGCCTTCACTCTTCAAGGACTCACACGAGTTCTGTCAATCATGTCCCACTTGCCAAAAGTTTGGCACAATTTCCAAAAGAAACAAAATGCCTCAAAAGCCATTAATCTTCTGTGAGATTTTCAATGTTTGGGGCATCAATTTCATGGGACCTTTTCCCCCTTCCAATGGATTATCCTACATTCTCCTTGCTGTTGACTATGTTTCTAGGTGGGTCGAGGCCAAACCCACTAGGAAAGATGATGCTCAAACTGTGAGTGAGTTCCTCAAAACCCATATCTTCCATCGATTCGGAACACCATGTGCTTTGATAAGTGACTTAGGAACTCATTTCTATAATAGAACCATGGAGTCACTTTTGAAAAAGAATGGGGTTGTACATAAAACATCCACTGCATATCACCCTCAAACAAATGGAATGGCTGAACTTTCTAACAGAGAAGTGAAAAGAGTGCTTGAAAGAATTGTTAAGCCCACAAGAAAAGACTGGCCCAATAGAATTGGTGAAGCACTTTGGGCCTATCGAATAGCCTATAAGACACCCATTGGGATGTCTCCATTTAGGCTAGTTTTTGGTAAAGCCTTTCATTTACCAGTTGAAATCCAACATAAGTCATTTTGGGCTGTCAAAACTTGTAATTTTGATTGTGAAAAATCTGGTGAAGAAAGATTGTTGCAGTTGACTGAATTGGAGGAGCTTCGACTCGATTCGTATGAGAACTCCATTCTCTACAAAGAAAATGAAAAGTCACTCCATGACAAGCACATTCTTCGAAAGGTATTTCATGAAGGTGAAAAGGTAATGCTCTTCAATTCTCGATTTTGACTTCACCCAGGTAAGCTCAATTCTCGTTGGGATGGACCTTTTATTATTACTAATGTTTACCCATTTGGTGCATTGCAAGTCCAAGACCCTTCTTCAAAAATATCATTCACGGTAAATGGACACCGGTTAAAGCATCACCATGAGAGGCCATTCACTTCAGGTTCCACATCGACTTCCATTGACCCACCACTAGATGGAAACGACGACCCACCAAATCCAAACTAGAGGGCACCTCTTTCCCTTTAACTCTCTCTCTCTCAATATCTCTTCCCTCTCTTATTCTCTCTATTTCTTCTTCTTCCTCTCTCCCTCTCATTTTTTTTACAACATTATTCCACAACTTTTTTTCTATTTTCTCTTTTGTGTGGATGTGTCATTAAAAATAAAAAAAATTAAAAAAAATTAATTAAAAAAATGAAAATTAAAAAAAAGGGGTGTCATAATTACTCATCATCCAATATTGAAATTCTGTCCAACCATTTTGGGGAGTCAAAAGGCTTGTTTTAAACTCAAATATATTGAATTTTTATCTCAAACTTGGGTAAACAATTTTGTGTCAATAACAAACATTTTGAATGAACAATTTTTGGTGGAAAATGATTCTCCCCTACCGTGAGGAATAACATTAGCCTTCATGACAAGGTCATCTATGGCCATCTTTTTCATTGTGTGTCTTCACCACTGATTGTGAGTCTTGAGTTTGTGGACCTTCGAGCTGAATTTCCATCTTTTGTGTGCATTAATATGATAAAGGCATTTTCTAAGCCACATGAGAATCAGAATAGCCAAATAGCCTCCCGTTACCCTTACATTGATCCTACTTTTGAAAGCCCCTTTGAGCCTATGACAACCTTTCTTTTGATAGCCACATTACAAGCCTAATACCTTGTCCCACCCAACATCTTCATGGATTTTCATTGTACAATTTATTGAAATTTAAGTGTGGGGGGAATGGACTTCATTTTTGGGCGTACTTTCATTGATTTCCAATGTGTCATCATATGCTTGAGGGCAAGCATCCATTCAAGTGTGGGGGAGAGGTTATAATTCTGTGAGCTTTGGGGTGTATATGTGTAATTGTCATTTGTACAAAAGTCATTGAAAAGTGTTAAAAAAAATGAAAAAAATTATATAAAAAAAATGAAAAAAAATAAAAAAAAGGAATGGGTTGTGTCTTTGGTGGGTCAAAAATCATTCATCATCAACCTTTGTTCGTGTTATAACTACTAAAATTAGTTCCATGAGGAGATCAAGCATGGGTTGGGAGATGACTGTGAGACTTGTTTCAAGCACAACTTTCGAAAAAAAAGCAAAAAGAGAAAAAAAAGAACACTTGAATCATCTTGTATTGTGTCATTATTGGAAGTCTTCCATGTTGTACATATTCCATCATCTCACCCTATTCCATTTTCTATCTCCCTCACTTTTCATTCATCACACATTCATGCCCTTGTAAATATGTGTTTCTATTTCCTTTCAAATCAAATTTCAAAAAAATGTGCATTGATTTTTCCATGTTGGTGTTTTTAACCCCTCTTTTCCTTTGGACATTATATACCTACCATCCCATAGCCACTGAAAACCACCTTAAAAGACCTCTTGATTCTTGTACACATTAGATTTGGGAATGGAAGCTGAGAGCTCTTACAAACTCTTGATTTTCACTTTTTGTTGGTGAATGAGTGAACCTCCTAAAATACATTTTTATCATCTTGAGAGGAGTAAGTTTTGAGTGCCTACATTTTCCAATTCAAACCTTGAACATGAAAAAATGAATTGTTTCTGATGCATTATTGTGAACCAAATTTGTGATGGAATTCAATATGGATGAGTGAAATAGTCTAAACCTCCCCTGATTGGTGAAAACAAAATTTTAATATTTGTTGGTGAATGAATATGGTTTTGTTTTGATTTTCTTTTGTGTTTGTTGCACATGAGGACATGCACAATATTAAGTGTGGGGGAGTTGATGTTATTCATGTATTAATATCATTTTATATACTCCCTCTACTGATTTTCAATTAAATGAGCATAACTTATGTGAAATACTCGTGCTTTAATATTAAATATTATTTTGGAGTATTGTTTCGAATAATACAGATTCATGTCTGTTTAGTATTTTACATATAACTCTCACCCTACTAATCCAAATTGTGTGATTCTTGTCTTGTAGGATTCTAAATTCAATTTCCTACAAATCACTCAACTGGAGCATTGGCTAATTCGGCCATTTGAAGGGCCATATGGACCACACAAGATGACCCACCGGATCTGCCTAATTTCTGGACCAGCCTTGAAGATTTCATTACTGGGCTCAATTTCCCAGTCCAAATGAGTGGATATTCTTTTTCAATCTCGGTAATTTCCTAAGGAGTCATGGATTAAAATTTAAAGTCCCAACTCTACCATTTTGGGGCCCAATGGATCCATTGAAATCAAGCCCACCATTCTGTCCGGGATTTTAAATCATCCCACCATTCTTGACTTGTCAACTAATCCACTTGTCCAAAGAAGCTCATATTTTATGGTGTGAAAGATACGATATGGAGGATCAACTTTATAGAAGAAATGGTTCGTGTTTGAAGGCATCTCCATAGCCATAAATGCATTCACATTTAGGCCATGGAAACTTTATGGAAAAAATTGGACAGTAGAAAAGTTTTTAGTAATCCGGACATAACTTTGGCCACAAAAGTAAAATGACATCCAAATTTTGAGGGTGACTATTCCACATCCATATCTACAATATTGAAGAAGTATATCTCTCGAGATTCAGCTTTCTGAAAGGTCAAATTGGCGGGACAACTTGAGGGGCAGTTTGGAAATGAAAACAGTCCACTACCTTTGGCTATAAATACACTCCCCTCTTCTCCTTGCAAGAGGTTGGCACTTTGGCACTTAGGAGGATATATTGTCACGACCAAGTCATTGACAAGGGCTTGGGAGGATCTGCCATACTCAAGTTTTTACTTGAGAAACCTTTCCTCCTTCATTTCTTTCCATGTATTTCATGCTCTTTCCTTTGTAATTGTTTTAGTGTACTTGTAATTTCTTTTGAGTTTTAATGAAAGTTTCTCCTTAATCACTTCTAATTATCATACACATTCTGTAGTTTAATATTAATAGTTTCTTAATTGTTAAAAATCAATCTTAAAACCATTTCCTTTAAGTGATTTCTTATTCAATCAAAACACGTGTTTCATTCACGTTCTTTGTAGTTCGTGTGTGTGTTCGGCACACCACTCTTTTCTTGTTCAATTCTTCTTCCTCTTCTTATCATACCCTAATACTATAAACATCCCTACCAGATTAATAACCATCCTAATGTCTGAGTAAATCTCTCATTGGGGCGAGTTATAATTTAGGTATGTTTAGCGATGGAGAGCTTTTGCTCGATGTGTATTCTTTGAATTAACATTGCGTATGTTGGACTTAGCATGTCATGGATTAATGACTTGTTTTGTTTAACATGTGGTTTCCATGGATTATTGGAACCATAAATATGCTACCATAAACAAGATATGATTAAGATTAGAACCCTGAGTTAAGTCAAGGCTTGGATTAAAGCCTTAACACTTGGGAATTCCAATCAATGTCAACTTGTGACATGGGTGTTAATTTAATGCAATATAAAGCAAAGCTCAAGGATATCACAAGCTTAACTACCTAATGATGAACTCACCCCAATATTTATCAAATTGTTAAATCAGTATTAATCAATCAATCATTTCAATTAAAACTCTGCAAACAAACCCCCAAATCAAAACACAATTCAAAAACAATCAACTATAAAAAATTGTACCATCGCCGAGGATTCGACCCGAGTGCTGCTATACATATTAGCAGAGCACCGGAACCTTGAACGGTCGATAGGCGACAATCGGCCGTGCTTTCAATAATGACGAAAGTGATAAATATATATGATATATATCACATGATATTAGTTCTTTATAATTATTATATTATCCAATTCCTTACCGTTTCACCTATTAATGGAATGATATTGTCGCTCGTGCGTACGTACGACCTATGTCTCCACGACGTGATGCGATTCATTTTCTATGTTCACCATTTAAGAATAATTCTAAAAACATATATAATGAATAAATATGATATATATGACCTTAATATCATTCTATAAATTAAGGAACTATATATTATTTATAAGAATCGAGACTTACACGACAAAAATCATATAAGAAAATGAAGCAGTTAACACTCGAAACAAGGGTAATAACAAAATATTATTAACAAGAGGGTAATAAGATGATATAAGAGGATTGTACATGATATCATAAATATGAATATGGTTATGTTATAAATTAATAAAATTCTTTAAAACCATTATATAGGAAATTAAATCACGTTTAACTAAAGGAAAGCAAAGGGTACGAGTTCTCGTCTCACATTTTCCTCTATGAGATATATGCATTATTCGCCACTTATTTCTTCTGGGTGGTATATATACTACACTTTGATATATAATACCATGAATCTAATTATCTTAATTTTATTTAATGTTTCATTTTATAATTATTACTTTTATGGGGCATACGATTCGACTGATTACAAAGTGGTAAGAGAATTCTTAACATAATTTCCATTCTTTGGGTTAACCTTCTACTTCATTGATTATTTCATGATATAATTACGCGTGGGATGCATTTTTATTATCTCATGTTATATTTACACTTGTTTTATGTGTATTTACAGTGAATACACATAATCGATTAATTTTATTAATGCTCACTTCAATGATATGATATTTATAAGGTATTTTCTTTTAAAAACCATCTTTTTAAAATTTCCCTTAAACCTCACTTTTTCTTCCATGACCATGTTTTCTAAAATTATTTCCAAAAATGTTTTTACTATTCTCCCATGATTGTTTACTTATGTTTAACTTTTTACAAAATGGTTTGAAACAAATATTTTTTTTCATTTTCCGACTTTTACAACAAAAATACGGAAGAACTCTTTTTTTTAACTTAAATGGTATTAGAGGATTTTTACGTTGCCATGATGCCTCAATTCCTTTAAGGTTATTTTACAATCTTATAAGGTTATTTTCAAATATTTTTTTTATTTTATAATTGTGTAACATTTAAAAAAAATATTTTCAAAACGGAAAGGATATTTTCCTAAAAAATTATTTGAAACGATCATTCAAAATTATTTTCCATCTTGGATAACATTAATTGATATTACTTATGATTTATTGGGGATATTATTCAATAATACCACCCTTATTATTTCTATTGTTGGTTTATGTTTATTAAACCTATATCTTTTCCATGATCTAAGTTGTGATGAAGTGTTTATGAAACTCATTCTTTATAAGGGTTCTGATGTAATGAATGATTTATGGTCCTATAACACACATATGTATGGTTTTCATTATGTGATGGGTGAGAACTATATCTCCATCCAATGAATTGGGTAATGAATTATATCTCATGATATAATTAAGGGAAATAAGATGATGTGATTGATCTGTTATGGGAAACAAGTCGACAGGCTTGATCCAAAATGGGAAATGAGTGCGTCCTGATCCATAATGGGAAACAAGTGTGTCCTGATCCTATATGGGAAAAAGGAGTATCCTGATCCACTATGTTTATGTCCTTGGTAGTTAACATTAACATATGAAATGTTTTCTATACTTATGATGATGCCACACGCATTTATGAAACAAACTTATGGTTCATGATTGAGTTATGATGAATTTTCATTCTTATGATTCATGTCTTTTTAAATGTTAATGTTTTATGCCAAGACTCATGTTTATGATCCATGAAAGGTTGGGTATGAACTTTGTAAGTTAATATCATGATCACATTCCCATATTTCTTATGTTATGCTTTCATAAGATAATAAATTGATATCTTCCTTGTTTATCTTTACTGAGAATCTGATCTCACCCTTCTCTTATGTTTATTTTCCCAAGGATATGAAGGAATATATTAAGTATGATATGTCAAAAAGGCTTCTAGTTATAAAGGAATAAGTGGTAGATAATATAGATGATTTATGAACCATTTGTTTATGTTTCCAAGTTTACAAAGACACTAGACCTTTATGATCCTCAAGCGTGTGTTCATGTAATGTACTAAATTTTCATATAAAAAGATGTAATATCTATGTATGAAAAGAACATGTTATTATAGTGATCACCTTGCATGAGAATGCAACCCAAACCTGAACCTAAAGCATCACAAAAGATCACGTAGACTTGCCCAACCTCTAGAAGAGTCATCACTAGAGCTGAAGTCAAACAGTGTTTCAACTCATCGAAGGAATCCTGACATTTCGATTCCCAAATGAACTCCACTCCATTACGAGTGAGAGCATGATAAGCGCATTTCATACACACTTTTTTTTATATTAAAATGCATCAATTTTGATAAATTAATTTTTAATTCTTGGCAGTACATTTAATGGTTTGTTCATATTTGGAATGATGCAATGTTTCATGGGAAATGAGAAAAAGAATCCAAAAGTGACCATGAATTCCACTAAAAGATGGCTCCTCACAACAACAGATGATCATGAAACACTTCCAAGGAATGAAACTGAAGAACCAGAGTGAAATAAAGCTTCCAGAGATGAAAAATGATGATTCATGTCGTGAATCAAGTACAGGATGTGAAAAGTTTACAAGACGTGAATGAAAAATAATACGTGAAGCATTTCAGAGTTGGAGCACAAAAATTCATGTTGTGAAACCAAATTTCATGTCATGAAAGTTATTAGGTAGACCTAGATACAAATGTTTGATGGGTTTTTCAATGAAAGAAAATAACATAAAGACCCATGCGGCCATTTTACGAAGAGGGGGACCTGTAACTCATGATGGGATGCAATTATTATAAGGAATCGACCTTATTACATTACATAATCTTGAATTTAGTCAAGAAATAACTTCCTTCCACATTGAGGATATTTTCAAGTTTAGAGATTTAGAGAATTGGAACAAAATACATTCATAACATTACACATTAATACAGAGTGGATACCATAAAAACAGTATTCATTTCTTCCAAAATATAAAACATTTCAAATAAAACATGATTTCTTTGACAATTATTCAAAAATTTAACTTGTATTACTTCTTTGTCTTACACATCCTTATAACCTGTGAAAATAATTTAAAAAAAACTTGGGGTGAGCACAAAAATCTCAGTAAGTGATATAAAAATAAGGAAAGAACACATTAGTCCATGGATACTTGTAACATATGAAATCATTTTCAAAAGACATACTTGTCAACCATATATACTTAATTTGTGAAACATTAGATTTCTACAAGATTCCCAAAAAATATAAGAACATAAATAGAACCATAAATGTATCTTGGGGCATTACTTACATAATATTGTAACCCTCTTGGCTACCTTATAATTTGTAACCCTCACGATTACCTTACAATTTGTGTAACCATCACAGTTACACTTGGAGTAACCATACGACCGACCTCAAAATTACACATACCCAATAAATTGGAGGGAGATATAGGTACCAAAATTTATCACAAACAATTCCCAAGAACCGGAACACAATCATACAACATGAATAATTGCATAAAAACATTGCTTTTGAATTTTTTAAAATAGAATTTTACAAAAGGTTTTTAAAAGAAATATCCCTTATAAATATCATATAATTGAAGTGATACTTAATAAAGTGGATGAAATATGTATATACACTGTAAATACACATAATTCAACATAATATAAACAAAACCAACCACAAAAACAATTTTAATACCACATAAATAATGAAGTACAAGGTTAACCCAAAGAATGGAAATCATGTTAAGAATTTCCTTACCTGGGGTTTATCTTACTTTAAACTTGTTTAAAACTTCTTTATAATGGTTAAAAGAGTGTTATTATTATTTTATAGAAACATGTTAATGTTTATAACATCTTATATGATCATTTCATAACCTCATTTCACCTCTTAATTATTAGCATTTTGTTTCTTCCATTGTTTTTGGTGCGTTCTTTACATGATTTCCACGACCAGTTCATGATGAATATTATTGTCGACTGGAAGTGAAGCTCTAGAATTGGAATGGAATGGTATTTAAATATTTTCAGAACCATAAATTATACCATTTATCATTTTGAATTCTGAAATGAGGATGATTCATAAGTTAAAACATTATTGATATTTGTTTAAGTGATTTTGGCGATTCTTCGATCGTAATGAACTCATTTTGTTTTATAAATTAATAAATTGTGTAAAAAATGATTCCAGAACCTTATATAAGATATAATACATAAATTATAATCTTCTTCAACCATAAAAATGGTTTTATTACCAGTCTTGAAGGAAGTAAAAGAAATCGAAATCACATCATCCGTGATGTCGGTAAATCGACACATCACATACGATGTTTTAATTTGTTGAATAAGTGGGAGAGGAGAAGAATTATAGTGGTGAGCCTTCCAAAAACATGATGAAATCCAGAATATGTAAGATAATAGATCATTCATTCCTCTTGGATAAGGGGAGGGGAGTAAAGAAGAAGAATAGAAAAGAAAATGAAAAGAAAAGAAAAAAACTAAATAGGATGTTTACCTCTTGATCTCTTCTCCTTGAGATCCTTCTTAAGGCCTTTGGTTTTGGCCTTTTGGTGATACCAGAAGCTCTAGGACGTGGGTAAGAGCCTTTAGAGGAGTAATGAGTAGAATTTAGATAAGGATTAAGGATTGAGAGGTGTGGGAGGAAGAGGGGAATGAGAGTGGTATTTATAGTGGAGGAGAGGAGGTATTTTAAATTATTTTAATCATTATTATAATATTTTTTCTTAAGACTATAAATAGTCTTGATTCATGTGACAAAAAATAGTAATAATAACATGTGAGTTCGAACCAAGTGGGATTACATCACTTATGATTTCATAAATAGTGTATTTAACTGATAATTTGAATATACGGTATTTTACAGTATTTCACTATTCATAAAAAATTCAAGAATTTCAGAAAAATCCCAAAAATTCAACCTAACCATTTTTCGACATCTAGAATTCAAAAATAAACTCCATTTTTTGGAAATTTTTTTATAAATATTATTAATTTAATTTTTAAATAAAATTACAATTTATTCAAAAATAATAATTTTTAATCTATAACTTATTTTTAACACTTTGAAAAATTAATCAACACCTCATTATCATAAAGCCTTAATAAAATAAAATAATAATAAAATTTACTATTCATTAGGGTCATATTACTATTCATAAGGGGATGTTACTATTCACCAAAAAAACAAGTTGGTTCCATTAGACTCTAAATAACTTACTGAATACAATTGTAGATGACCGTTTTTTGAAATTCAAAATATAGAAGCGGAAAAATTACGTTTAAAGGATAGTTATAAATATCTACTTAAAACAAAGTTTCATGCATTTCAAATTATTTTTAAAACCTTGGAGTGTTACATTATCCCCACCTTCTTGAAATTACGTCCTCATAATTTTATTTACTTATTAAACAAGTGAGGTTACCTTTCTCTCATAACATTTTCAGACTCCTATGTTGCTTCTTCTACCATGTGGTTTCTCCACAAAACATTTACCTAGTGGATTACCTTATTCTGCAATACTTTTTCCCTTCAACCAATAATCTGAACTGGTTTCTCTCCATAAGAAATGTTTTCTTCCATCTGAACTACTTCTGGACTCAAAACATGAGTTGAATCTGGTACATACTTTCTCAACATCAAAAAATGAAAAAAATTGTGTACCTGAGATAAATTCAGAGGCAAAGATACTCGGTAGGAAACTGGTCTAACTTTATCCAGGATTTCATAAGGTCCAATGAACCTTGGACTTAGCTTTCTTTTCTTACCAAAACACATAACACTTTTCCATGGTGAGATTCTAAGAAAAACATGATCACCTACCTCAAAAGAAAAGTCTTTCCTTCTATTGTCTACATAACTTTTCTACCTACTCTGAGCTGTCCTCATGTGTTGCTGGATCATATTCACTTTCTCAGCCACTTCCTCTACTAATTCTGGTCCCACCAACTTCATTTCCCTGACTTCATCCCAAAAAGATGGAGTTCGACACCGCTTCCCATAAAATGCCTCAAAAGGTGCCATCCGTATACTGGAATGAAAACTGTTATTATATGAAAACTAAACTAAAAAAAGATATTTATCCCAAATTTCTTGGTAGTCCATTGAACAAGATCGAAACATATCCTCCAAATTCGGAATTGTTCATTCTGACTACCCATCTGACTGAGGATGAAAAGCTGTACTGAAATTTAATTCTGTGCCCAACGACTTCTGAAGGCCCTTCCAAAACTTATAAGTGAACCTGATATCTCAGTTAGATACAATGGAAAGAAGAACTCCATGTAACCTGACAATCTATTTGAGGTACAATCGAGAAATATGATCCAAATACATTGTATCTTGAATAGAAATAAAATATATAGATTTTGTTAGTCGATCAACAATAATCCAAATCACATTGTTACCTCGAGAAGTGTTAGGTAATCGCACCACAAAGTCCATGAATACATTCTCCCATTTTCACTACAGTACTAGAAAAGGCTGAAGCATCCCCTTCGGTAACTTCCGCTCTGCTTTAACCTGTTAACATGTCAAACATTTCATGGTAAAATCAGCAATATCTCTTTTCATTTCATCCCACCAATAATACTTTTGAAGGTCTCTGTACATCTTAGTACTGCAAGGATGAACTAAAAATGGAGAACTATGAGCTTCACACAAAAATTCTTTCTTCAACTGGAAATCACAAGGCACACACAAACTTTTACCAAATCTTAAAACACAATCTTTATCAATGTTAAATTCTAGAAACTTACCCATTTTAACCAATTATACTTTTTTTCTGTAGTTCACGGTCTTCCTTCTGCACTTTCTTAATTCTGTCTGATAATGATGACTACATTGAAACCTGAAATAAAATAGAGGTATTTCCTTCACCAACAAATTCTAATCCAAAATTCATCCACTCATTAATCAAGGGATTATGTTCTAAACGTAACATGGTTAATGATGCATGATGTTTTCAACTCAAGGCATCCACCACTTTGTATGCTTTTCCCGGATAGTAATTAATCGTGCAATAATAATCCTCTATCAGTTCAAGAAATCTTCTTTACCTCATGTTTAATTCCTTCTAAGTGAATATATACTTCAAACTTTTATGGTCAGTATATATTTGACATTTGGATCCGTATAAATGATTCCTCCAAATTTTCAAAACAAAAACCACAACTTCCAATTCCAAATAATGTGTGAGATAATTTAACTCATGAGGTTTTAGTTGTCTTGAAGCATATACAATTACCTGATCATTCTGCATCAAGACACAACCACATACCTTCAACGAAGCATAAATGTAGATGAAAAACTCATCATTTCGGGAAGCCAAGTCCAAAATCATAGCATTCACAAATCTCTTCTTCAATTCCTGAAAAAAATATCACATTCTTCTATCCAAATAGATTTAACCTATTTTTTCATTAACTTAGTTAGCGGTATAGATAACCATGCAAAGTTTTTAACAAACCGTCGGTAATAACCTGCTAATCTAAAAAACTACGAATCACTGTAACATTTTTGGGTCTTGTAAATTCATCAAACACTTTTTTTTGGCAGGATAAACTGTTATTCCATCCTTATTTAAAATGTTCACAAGAAAAGAAATATGCTGCAACCAAAAATCACACTTGCTGAATTTTCCATACAGTTTCTTTTCCTTTAAGGTTTTTAAAAAAACCTTTAGATGTTTTTCATGCTCTTCTTTATTCTTAGTAAATACCAGAATGTCATTAATAAACACAACTACAAACTTATCCAAGAACTCATAAAATATTCTATTCATAAGATTCATGAATACAACAAGTGCATTAGTTAACCCAAACAACATAACAAAAAATTCATAATGCCCATATCTAGTAAGAAAATTTGTTTTTGGGATGTCATCCTCCTTCACCTTCAGTTGATGGTATCCGGATCTCAAGTCAATCTTGGAAAAGTACTAATCTCCCTAGAGCCGATCAAACAAGTCATCGATATGAGGCAAATGATACATGTTTTTAATAGTGATGTTATTCAAAGCTCTATAATCAATGAAAAGTCTCATGGAACAATATTTATTTTTAACAAACAAAACAAGAGCACCTCGTGGAACAATCTGCTGATGTAGTTGCAAAGGATCTCACTACACCTTTTTGACTATAGTCTGGCTTCTTCACATCATTCATATCTCTCTTTGGGCAGACATTTTCATAATGACCAATCTCACCATATTTAAAACATTTTACAGTTTTCTTATCAGGATTAGTCTTAAGATCATTTTCATTGCATTCTTAGTCCATATTTCCAAAATTACCACATTGAAAACACTTCCCAATTTTGGTAAGGAATTCCCTAGAGTGCTTTTTTCCACACTTTTCACAAACTGGGAACCATATTTTCTTACCATCAGATTTATTTGGTTTATTCTTACCAATCTCTTTCCATATAGAACTCTTATTATCCTTATTTTCAAAATGCATGTAATCATCAGAAAACTCCATCACTACCCTATCATCACATCAAAAAAGTTTTTCATAACTTTTGAATTCATGGGAGACCAACTCCCTTCGATACCTTGGCTTCAATCCCGAGTAAAAATGGTTGATTTTTCTATTTAGATCTAGAATGAGATTTAGAGCATACCTCACCACTTGGGTGAAGTTCGCTTCATACACGACCAATGAATCTTCCTCCTTTTGATTCAATTCAAGGAATTACTTCTCCATCCTAAGTCACACCACCTTAAGAAAATATTTTTCAAGGAAGAGAATTTTAAATTCAACCCAATCTAAGCAATCAATCTCATCTCTATCCCTTATATTTTTAACCATTGACCAACACTGATCAACTTCACCTTAAAAATGATAAATGGCGAGACTTACCTTTTGATTATCTGAATAGCCCATAACATCAAATATCTTTTCAAGGGCCTTAATCCATCTTTCAGCCGCTACTGGGTCAGAAGATCCATTGAAAGCATGGGGGTGTTGTCTCATAAAATGTTCCACTATCGTCATGTTCCGCTATGATACCTCTGGTTGTTCTCTTTCATTTATTCCACCACCATTTATTATCTGCGTTAGCTGAGCCATTACTATCACAAACAGCTCGGTTCCAATTCCTACTATTCTGGGCTGCAAATTCGGAAGGATATCATTTTGTCGGTGCCTCTCCTCTTCAGCTTCCCTATTTCTTCTACAGAGAACCATTCTGAATAAATATATCTTAGTCAAAGAAATATGGTAATATTTAAATGCTATAACATTTCAAATTAACCATAGAGTAAAAATAATTTATGATATTCTATTTACATCATCCTAACCCCTAAAGTTATCTAAACCATCCTCTGATACCAACTATAAGGACCCAACCTTATTACATTACATAATCTTGAATTTAGTCAAGAAATCACTTCCTTACTCATTGAGGATCTTTTCAAGTTTAGATATTTAGATAATTGGGACATAATACATTCATAACATTACACATTAATACATAGTGGATACCATAAAAACGGTATTCATTTCTTCCAAAATATAAAACTTTTCAAATAAAACATGATTTCTTTGACAATTCTTCAAACATTTAACTTGGATTACTTGTTTGTCTTACACATCCTTATAACCTGTGAAAATAATTTTAAAAAACTTTGGGTGAGCACAAAAATCTTAGCAAGGGATATAAAAATAAGTAAAGAACACATTAGTCCATGGATACTTGTAACGTATAAAATTGTTTTCAAAAGACATACTTATCACCCATATATAATTTGTGAAATATTATATTTCTACAAACATAATAACATAAATAGAATCATAAAGGTATCTCTAGGAATTAATTACATAATCTTGTAACCCTCTCGGCTACTTTATAATTTGTAACCCTCATGGCTACCTTACGATTTTTGTAACCATCGTAGTTACATTTAGAGTAACCATACGACCAACCACAAACTTACACATACCCAATGAATTGGAGGGAGATATAGGTCCCAATATTTATCATAAACAATTCCCAAGAACTAGACCACAATCATACAATATGAATAATTTCATAAAAACAGTTCTTTTGAATTTTTTAAAACAAAATTTTAAGAGGTTTTTAAAAGAAATGTCCCTTATAAATATCATATAATTGAATTGAGACTTAATAGAGTGGATGAAATATGTATATAAATTATAAATACACATAATTAAACATAATATAAACAAAACCCATCACACAAACAATTTTAATACCACATAAATAATGAAGTAGAAGGTTAACCTAAAGAATGGGATTCAGGTTAAGAATTTCCTTACCCCGAGTTTGTCTTACTTAAAACTTGTTTAAACCTCATTTATAATGGTTAAAAGAGTGTTATTAGTTTTTTTTAGAAACATATTCATGTTTATAACATCTTATATAATCATTTCATAACCTCATTTCACCCCTTAATTATTAGTATTTTGTTCCTTCCATTGTTTTTGGTGTGTTCTTTACATGATTTCTATGACCGGTTCATGATGAATATTCTTGTTGATTGGAAGTGAAACTACAGAATTGGAATGGAATGGTATTTAAATATTTCTAGAAACATAAATTATACCATTTATCATTTTTAATTCTAACATGAGGATGATTCATAAGTTAAAACATTATTGATATTTGTTTAGGTCATTTTGGCGATTCTTCGATCGTAATGAAATCATTTTGTTTTATAAATTAATAACATGTGTACAAAATTATTCCATAACCTTATATAAGATATAATAGATAAATTATAATCTGGTTAAATCATAAAAATGGTTTCATGACCAGTCTTGAAGGAAGTAAAAGAAATTGAAATCACATCATCCACGATGTCGGTAAATCGACACATCATGGACGGTGTTTTAATTTGTTGAATAAGTGGGAGATGAGAAGAATTATAATGGTGAGTCTTCCATAAACATGATGAAATAAAAAATATTCAAGATACTGGATCATTCATGCCTCTTGGATAAGGGGAGGTGAGGAAAGAAGAAGAATAGAAAAGAAAATGAAAAGAAAAGAAAGAAAACAAAAGAGGATGTTTACCTCTAGATCTCTTCTCCTTGAGATCATTTTTAAGGACTTTGGTTTTGGTCTTTTTATGAGACCAAAATCTCTAGGAAGTGGGTAAGAGTTTTGGGAGGAGTATTGGGCAGAACTTAGGTAAGTCTCAAGGCTTGAGAGGTGTGGGAGGAAGAGGGGAATGAGGGTGGTATTTATAGTGGAGGAGAGGAGGGATTTTACATTATTTTAATCATTATTATAATATTTTTGCTCAATACTATGAATAGTATTGATTCTTGTGACAAAAAATAGTAATAATGACATGTGAGTTTGAACCAAGTGGGCTTACATCACTTATGATGTCATAAATAGTGTATTTAACTGATAATTTGAATATACGGTATTTTACCACATTTCACTATTCATAAAAAATTCAAGAATTTCAGAAAAATTCACCCTAACCATTTTTCAATGTGTAGAATTCAAAAATAAACTCCATTTTTTGAAAATAATTTTCTAAATATTATTAATTTAATTTTTAAATAAAATCACAATTTAGTCAAAAATAACAATTTTAAATTTACAACTCATTTTTTAACACCTTGAAAAATTAATCAACATATCATTATCTTAAACATTAAGAAAATAAAATAATAATAAAATTTACTATTCATTAGGTTTATATTACCATTAATATTACCATTTATAAGGGTATGTTACTATTCACAAAAAAAAGCTGGTTCCATTAGACTCCAAATAACTTAATGAACACACTTGTAGATGGCCGTTTTTTGAAATTCAAAACATAGAAGTAGAAAATTATGTTTAAATGATATTTATAAATATCTATTTAAAACAAAGTTTCATGCATTTCAACTTATTTTTAAAACATTGGGGTGTTACATTATCCCCAACTTCCATAAATTGCGTCCTCGCGATTTTATTTACTTATTAAACAAGTGAGGGTACCTTTCCCTCATAGAATTTTCAGACTCCCATGTTTCTTCTTCTACCATGTGGTTTCTCTATAAAAACTTTACCTGGTGGATTAACTTATTCTACAATACTTATTCCCTTCAATCAAGAATCTGAACTAGTTTTTCTTTATAAGAAAGGTTCTCTTCCAGCTGAACTGCTTCTGGGCTCAAAACATGAGTTAAATCTGGTACATACTTTCTCAACATCAAAACATGAAAAACATTGTGTACAAGAGATAAATTCAGAGGCAAAACTACTCGGTAGGCAACTGATCCAAATTTCTCTAGGATTTCATAAGGTCCAATGAACTGTGGACTTAGCTTTCTTTTATTACCAAAACACATAACACTTTTCCCTAATGAGATTCTAAGAAAAACATGATCACCTACCTCAAAAGAAAATTCTTTCCTCCTATTGTCTGCATAACTTTTCTACCTGATCTGAGTTGTCCTCATGTGTTGCTAGATCATCTTCAATTTCTCAGCCACTTCCTCTACTAATTCCGGTCCCACCAACTTCTTTTCCCCGACTTCATCCCAAAAATATAGAGTTTGACATCGCTTCTCATACAATGCCTCAAAAGGTGCCATCTGTATATTGGAATGAAAACTGTTATTATAAGAAAACTCAACTTAAGAAAGATGTTGATCCCAACTTCCCTAGTAGTCCATTGAACAAGCTCAAAGCATATCCTCCAAAGTCTGAATCGTTCGTTATGACTGCCCATCTTATTGAGGATGAAAAACTGTACTAAAATTTAATTCTGTGCCCAACGACTTCTGAAGGCCCTTCAAAAAATTAGAAGTGAACCTGAGATCCCGGTCAGATACAATGGAAATAGAAACTCCATGTAACCTAACAATATCTTTGA
Source organism: Viscum album (assembly GCA_963277665.1). Lineage (NCBI taxonomy): Eukaryota > Viridiplantae > Streptophyta > Magnoliopsida > Santalales > Viscaceae > Viscum > Viscum album. Next base: position 1,407,310,243 of record OY728166.1, on the reverse strand, counting down.
GGTACAATCGAGAAAGATGATCCAAAGACGTTGTATCTCGAATAGAAAGAAAATGTGCAGATTTTTTCAGTCGATCAACAAAAACCCAAATCAAATTTTACCTCAAGAAGTTTTAGGTAGTCTCACCAAAAAGTCCATGAAAAAATTATCCCATTTCCACTCTAGCACTAGAAAAGGCTGAAGCATCCCCTTCGGTAACTGCTGCTATTCTTTAACCTATTGGCATATCAAACATTTCATGGTAAAATCAGCAATATCTCTTTTCATTCCATCCCACCAATAATACTTCCGAAGGTCTCTGTACATCTTAGTACTGCCAGGATGAACTGAAAATGGATAACTATGAGCTTCACAAAATAATTCTTACTTCAACTGGGAATCAAAAGGCACACAAAACCTTTTACCAAATCTTAAAACACAATCTTTATCAAGGTTAAATTTTAGAAACTTACTCATTTTAGCCAATTCTACCTTTTTATGTAGATCAAAATCTTCCTTCGGCACTTGCTTAATTCTGTCTGATAATGATGACTACACTGAAACCTGAAACAAAATAGAGGTATTTTCTACACCAACAACTTCTAATCCAAAATTCATAAAATCATTAATCAAGGGATCATGTTCCATATGTAACATGGTTAATGATGCCTGATGTTTTCGAATCAAGGAATCCACCACTTTGTTTGCTTTTATCGGATGGTAATTGATCGTGCAATCATAATCCTTTTTCAGTTCAAGCCATCTTCTCTGCCTCATGTTTAATTCCTTCTGAATGAATATATACTTCAAAATTTTATGGTCTGTATATATTTGACATTTTTCTCCATATAAATGATGCCTCTAAATTTTCAAATAAAAAACCACAAGTTTCCAATTCCAAATCATGTGTGGGATAATTTAACTCATGAGGTTTTAGTTGTCTTGAATCATAAGAAATTACCTAATCATTCTGCATCAAAACATAACCATATCCCTTCAATGAAGCATAACTGTAGATGAAAAACTCACCATTTTGGGAAGTCAAGGATGCACATGAGCCTCAGCCCGATTGGTGAGGTCTCGACAAGTGCATCCAAGAGAGATGAGATCAAATCTGGATGAAGACATATTTATGGGTTACTTTAGAAGTCCTGTAGCAGGTACTGTAGTAAGTACTGTAGTAGATGGAACTATTCATCCATATGGGCCTCTGGGCCACCAGTTTGGTCCTCGGGTCCTACAAGGATTTTGGGCCACCCAAGGCCTTAGGGACAATTGTCTCTCAAGGCCTTTGGGCCACCTTAAGGCCTTAGGACCACCCCAAGGCCTTTGTGCCACATGATGATGCATATATACCAGTCAGACTACAAGGGACAAGGATCCAGATGAGGATTCAGGGTAGGCACATTCACTAGATAAGTGATAACAAGAATTGAAAGAATGAGAGGGTATGGCATTTACATCAGTACCAAGCCTGTGTAGCTTTGAAAAGGACAGCTAGCCAACCATCCCTACGAAGGTGGAGTGCTTATTTCATGACATATGCTGGGGAGGAGCAGTTCCAAGTTGTCTTGTCTGGGAGATTCCCTCTAAGACCTATGGGTCATGTAATTTTCTCTAAGCCCTCGAGCCTTGTAAGGGTTACACCTCACCCCTTGAAAGGTGGATTATCAAAAATAATAAAAAATGAAGGCCTTTGGGCCATTTTTACTGGGAACGCAATGCCAATACCAGAGCATTCCTCAATCTGTTCTTCAGTTCCTGAAAACAAACATCACATTCTTCTATCCAAATAAATTTAACCCCCTTTTGCCTTAACTTAGTTATCAAGCTAGATAACCATGATTTTTTAAAAAAAACCATCATTAATAACCTACTAATCCAATAAAACTATGAATCTTTATAACATGTGGGTATTTTCCATTCATCAAACACTTTTGTTTTGGAAGGATCAACTGTTATTCCATCCTTATTTACAATGTTCCCAAGAAAAGAATTATGTTGCAACCAAAAATCACACTTGCTGAATTTTCCATACAGTTTATTTTCCTTTAAGGTTTGTAAAACAACCCTTAGATGTTTTTCATGCTCCTTTTTATTCTTAGAAAATACCAGAATTTCATCAATAAACACAACCAAAAAATTATCCAAGAACTCATGAAATATTCTATTCATAAGATTCATGAATATAGAAGGTTCATTAGTTAACCCAAACGACATAACAAAAAATTCATAATGCCCATATCTAGTACAAAAATATGTTTTTAGGATGTCATCCTCCTTCACATTTAAATGATGATATTCAGATCTCAAGTAAATCTTGGAAAAGTACTGAGCTCCCTGTAGCTGATCAAACAAGTCATTTATATGAGGAAAAAGATACTTGTTTTTAACAGTGATGTTATTCAAAGATATATAATCAATGAAAAGTATCATGGAACCATGTTTCTTTTTAATGATCAAAATAGGAGCACCCTATGGTGAAGTGCTAGGACATTTGAAGCCTTTATCAAGCAAATTGTGAAATTGATTTTTTAATTCAATAAGTTATATTTGAGCTATTCTATATGGGGGTTTTGAAATTGGCTTAACATCAAGAACTAAGTCAATTATGAATTTGACTTCCTGATCAGGCATGACACTGGGTAACTCATCAGGAAAAATATCAAGGTATTCATTTACCACTGACATATCATTAATCTGAACAGTTAACTTATTTTCAACAATATGAGCAAGATAAATTTAATTTAGATCTTTCAACAGTTTCCCAGCTTCCTGATATGTTATCAATTGTATGAGTTCGTTCTTGAATACAAACTGAAAATCTTTCTGAAAAACAACTTCTTTAGCTCTAAAGTCAATCTTAGCATCATAAACAGAAAGCCAAACCATTCCCAGAATGAAATAAAACTCTATTATGAAAAAAAACAAGGTTTTAAGGTAAATTATTTCCACAGAACACAATAAAAAGATTCTTATAATTCATCTTTTCTATAATATTTCCCCCTAGTGTTTTAACAATAAGTTTCAGTCTCATTTGTTGAGCTGATAATTCCAATTTACCAAAAAATTTCTCAAAAATAAAGGAATGTGTAGACCCCGTATCAGACAAGACTTTAGAAAAATCCGAGTAAACAAACAAGGTACCTGATACAACTTCATTTGATGGCCCGACATCTAATTATGTAGTTGCAAAGGATCTCACTACACCTTTCTGCTTATAGTCTAGCTTCTTCGCATCATTCAGATTTCTCTTTGGGCATACATTTTCATAATTACCCATCTCACCACATATAAAACATTTTATATTTTTCTTACCAAGATTATTATTAGGATCATTTTCATTACAGTCTCGGGCCATATGTCCAAACTTACCACATTGAAAACACTTCCCTATTTTGGTAAGGCATTCCCTAGGGTGCTTCTTGGTACACTTTTCACAAACTAAGAACTGAATTTTCTTACCATTATATTTCTTTGGTTTATTATTACCCATCACTTTCCATATGGACCACTTATTCTCCTTGTTTTCAAAATGCATGTGATCATCAGAAAACTCCATCTCTACCCTCTTATCAGATCAGACAAGTTTCTCATAACTTTTGGATTCACAGTAAACTAATTCCCTTCGATACCTTGTCTTCAATCCTGAGTAAAAGTGGTTGATTTTTATATCAAGATCCAGAATGAGATTTGGAGAATACCTCCCAATTTGGGTGAAGTTTGCTTCATAAAAAACCTCAAAATCTTCCTCCTTTTGCTTCAATTCAAGGAATTGATTCTCCATCCTAAGTTTCATCACCTTAGGGAAATATTTTTCAAGTGACTTTTAAATTCATCCCACTCTAAGGTATCAATCTCTTATCTATCCCTGACATTTTTTACCATTGACCCCCACTGCTAAGATTCACCTTCAAAATGATAAATGGAAAGACTTACCTTTTTATTATCTGAACAACCCATAACATCAAATATCTTTTCAAGGACCTTAATCCATCCTTCAGCCGCTATTGGGTCAGAAGATCCATTGAAAGTAGGAGGGTGTTGTCTCATAAAATGTTCCACTATCGTCATGTTCCATTGTGGTACCTCTAGTTGTTCTCTTGCATGGATTCCACCACCATTTATTACCTACGTTAGCTGATCCATTACTATCACAAACTGTTTGGTTCCAATCCCTACCATTTTGGGCTTCAGATTCAGAAGGATATTGTTCTGTCAGTGCCTCTCCTCTCCAACTTCCATGTTTCTTCTATAGAGAACCATACTAAACAAACATATCTTAGTCGAAGAAGCATGGTAATATTTAAATTATATAACATTTAAAATTAAACATAGAGGAAAAATCATTTATGGTATTCTATTTACATCATCCTAACCCCTAAAGTTATCTAAACCATCATCTAATACCAACTATAAGGACCCAACCTTATTACATTACATAATCATGAATTTAGTCAAGAAATCACTTCCTTCCACATTGAGGATATTTTCAAGTTTAGAGATTTAGATAATTGGGAAATAATACATTCATAACATTACACATTAATACAGAGTGGATACCATAAAAAAAATATTCATTTCTTCCAAAATATAAAACCTTTCAAATAAAACATGATTTTTTTGAAAATTATTCAAAATTTTAACTTGGATTCCTTATTTGTCTTACACATACTTATAAAAAATGAAAATAATTTTAAAAAAAATTGGGGTGAGCACAAAAATCTCAGTAAGGGATATAAAAATAAGTAAATCACACATTAGTCCATGGATACTTGTAACATATGAAATCATTTTCAAAAGACATATTTGTCACCCATATATACTTACTTTGTGAAACATGAGATTTACGAAGGATTAACACAAACATAAGAACATAAATACAATCATAAAGGTATCTTGGAGAATTACTTACATAATCTTATAACCCTCTCAGCTACCTTATAATTTGTAACCCTTACTGCTACCTTACAATTTGTGTAACCATCGCAGTTACACTTGGAGTAACCATACGACCGACGTCCAACTTACACATACCCAATGCATTAGAGGGAGATATAGGTACCAAAATTTATCACAAACAATTCCTAATAACCAGAAAACAATCATAAAACATGAATAATTTTATAAAAACATTTCTTTTGAATTTTTTAAAATTGAATTTTAAAAGAGGGTTTTAAAATAAATGTCCCTTATAAATATCATAAAATTGAAGTGAGACTTAATAGAGTGGATGAAATATGTATATACACTATAAATATACATAATTAAACATAATATAAACAAAAACCATCACAAAAATAATTTTAATACCACATAAATAATGAAGTAGAAGGTTAACCCAAAGAAAGGAAATTGGGTTAAGAATTTCCTTACCTCAGGTTTGTCTTACTTCAAACTTGTTTAAAAATTTTGTATAATGGTTAAAAGAGTGTTATTATTATTTTATTGATTTTTTTTCATATTTATAATATCTTATATGATCATTTCATAACCTCATTTCACTCCTTACTTATTAGTATTTTGTTCCTTCCATTGTTTTTAGTGCGTTCTTTATATGATTTCCATGATCGGTTCATGATGGATATTCGTGTTGATTAGAAGTGAAACTCCAGAATTAGAATGGAATGGTATTTAAATATTTCCATAACCATAAATTATGCCATTTATCATTTTTAATTCTACCATGAGGATTATTCATAAGTTAAAACATTATTGATACTTATTTAGGTCATTTTGGCGATTCTTCAATCGTAATGAACTCATTTTGTTTTATAAATCAATAACATATGTAAAAAATGATTCCATAACATTATATAAGATATAATACATAAATTATAATCTGGTTTAACCATAAAAATGGTTTCATGACCAGTCTTGATGGAAGTAAAAGAAATTGAAATCACATTGTCCACGATGTTGGTAAATCGACACATCACGGACGATGTTTAAATTTCTTGAATAAGTGGGAGAGGAGAAGAAGTATAATGGTGAGTCTTACATAAAAATGATGAAATCCATAATATGTAAGATACTGTATCATTAATTCCTATTGGATAAGGTTAGGTTAGGAAATAATAAGAATATAATAAAAAATGAAAAGAAAAGAAAGAAAACAAAAGAGGATGTTTACCTCTTGATCTCTTCTCCTTGAGATCCTTCTAAAGGCCTTTGGTTTTGGCCTTTTGGTGAGACCAGAAGATATAGGAAGTGGGGAAGATCCTTGGGAGGAGTATTGGACAAAACTTAGGTAAGTATCAAGGTTTTAGAGGTGTGAGAGGAAGAGGGGAATGATGGTGGTATTTATAGTGGAGGAGAGGAGAGATTTAACATTATTTTAATCATATTTATAATATTTTTTCTTAAGACTATGAATAATATTGATTCATGTGACCAAAACTAGTAATAATTACATGTGAGTTAGAACCAAGTGTGATTACATCACTTATGATTTCATAAATAGTGTATTTAACTGATAATTTGAATATACGGTATTTTACCGCATTTCACTATTCATAAAAAATTCAAGAATTTCAGAAAAGTCCCAAAAATTCGCCCTAACCATTTTTGGACGTTTAGAATTAAAAAATGAACTCCATTTTTTGAAAATAATTTTCTAAATATTATTAATTTAATTTTTAAATTAAATCATAATTTATTAAAAAATAACAATTTTAAATCTATAACTCATTTTTTAACACCTTGAAAAATTAATCAACATCTCATTATCTTAAAGCCTTAATAAAATAAAATAATAATAAAATTTATTATTCATTAGGGTAATATTACTATTCATATTACTATTCATAAGGGTATGTTACTATTCATAAGGGTATGTTACTATTCATAAAAAAACAAGTTGGTTCCATTAGACTCCAAATAACTCACTGAACATAATTGTAGATGACTATTTTCTTAAATTCAAAACATAGAAGCAACAAAATTATGTTTAAAGGCTAGTTATAAATATCTAATTAAAACAAAGTTTCAAGAATTTCAACTTATTTTTAAAACCTCGGGGTGTTAAAATTATGATGAACTAAATGAAACACGATCCCTATGGAAATATATAAATTGGGAGCTGTATTGCTACTTTTAATAATGGATTCCAGAGACCAAAGTTTGGGGTGAGAAGCTACAATGTGCAGGGTCCTCCACCATTCTTCTTATCTGGTTTTTATTTTATGTTTTATTTTTGTTTTCTCCTCCCCCTTACTCAACACTAGGACGAGGGGGTAACTTGGATTATATTATTTGTTTTGTTCATGTATTAGTGTTGCTGTAATTTCAATTAATAAATTACAATCTCTTTCTTCTTATTAAATTATCATCATTTATTGATGAATTTGGAAAGTGCTTTCCAATTGTGCAACTGATTACCCTAATTGAGGCATGACCATTATTGCATTTAGGGTAACTAGATTTAAAAACTGGTATTAGAAAAAACTTGATTCAACAATGCTCTAAATTACCTGACCATGAGAAAATGAATATTTTCACATCGAGGGGATTTCATGACCATTGAATCTACCTCATCCCAAATTTGACAACAATATTGAACAATCATATTATTTTCTAAAAATCCAATTGCACCCAAACCTTAAAACATTCAAAAACCTAAAATGATTTTCTTAATTGATTTCTAAAATCCCCTTTTGCATTTCTTCTTTTTTCTCTCAATCTCTTTCTTCAAACAAACCAAATTGCTTTATATTTTTCTATCTTTCTTTATAAATCAGTAAATCCAATTATTTTATAAATCTTTGAAATATTTGAGTCATTTATTCTCATTTTCTATGGATTGACCTCAATTTCATCTTTTTCACATTTTTAAATTTGTTAGTTTCAGTTGAGTTTTATAAATTTTTATTTTGACAACCCCATAGGGAATTACCAACACCCTCTGGGGATTATCAAAGCTAGCATGCTTACTGGGGAATGGTGTTTAGTAATACTTAGTATTTCTAGGAATTTACCATTTTTTTCTTTTCCTTTTCCCCATTTTCACTTATTCTTATTGTTCTGTTGTTTTAGGCATGGATTCTATGCACAAGTACTCGATGAAAGGAAAGAAAAAAAAAAGAAGTGCCTGCCTTCGATCCTGATATCGAAAGGATGCTAAAAAATAAGAATCAAATTGCGCAACAAGAAAAAGACATAATGGACGGAAGATAGTTACTCTGAGAAGCATGCTAAGAATTTAGACAGGGATCACACCAAGAGCTTCAAGGAAGAAACCCAAGGGTGCAATCACTTTTCGAATATGGAATACCCTCAAACTTGGGGGTCCATCCAAGTATTCTCATACCTCCTATCCCTATGCAACACTTTGAGATAAAACCAGGATTCATACATATGATCACTCATTCCATTCAATTCATCATAATACCACATAAAGACCCCAATTCACATATTATGAGTTTCTTAAAACTATGTGATACATTCCAGTTTAACAATGTTTCAAGAGATGTTATGAGACTATGCCTCTTTAGATTCTCATTGAATGACAAATAATGAGAGTGGATTCAAATTCCACCTTCACATTTGATCACCACATAGGAATATCCGGTAAGAAAGTTCTTAACATGGTTTTTCCCACCTTCAAATTCTATGGATATGTGGGTAAGTATTTTAATATTTGGGAAATTTATTAAAGAGTATTTATATAGTGCACAATAGAGATTTAAAATCATGATTAGATGATTCCCTCATCACGTCATCGAAATGTGGATTCTAATTTAATTTTTTTAAATGTTTATCATAGGGAAACCGTTCAATAGTTGATGATTTTGTAGGAGTTTTGCTTATGTGAAAGTCAACAGAAGAAATTTATGAGTTTTTAGATTAAATTTCCAACAACAATTTTCAATGAAAAACAAAGGAAGGTCAAGTACGAGAAGCACACATGGTGGAAAAAAACTGAGTTTCCATAAAAATGAATTTCATTTCAAAGAAACTCAATGCAATGATGTCCAACCAAAATCCAAAAGGTATGTATTGTGAAGATATCAATTATTTAGATTTTAATCGACAGAATTATGCGTAGGGATAAAGACCACAACAACCGCAACAAAAGAATCAGGATCAAGGAAAAATATTTTAGTTGAGATAACAAGGTTTTCAACATCAACACTAAGGGCCATCACTAACTAGTTAGATCTATTCACTCGAGGAGAACCTAGAAAATTTTATGAAAATCATTTTAGTTTCATTGAAGGAGTTGACCGTATACTCTAAAGATCAAGGTATTGTGATCCAAGAATTGATAAATGGCCCAAAAATTCAATGAGATGCAATGAGAAACCTGGAAATTCAAGTAGGAATGATTACTAATCAATTAAAGGAAAGGAATAGAGGAGTACTGCCAGGATGCCAAGATCAGCACCTCCACATAGATTTGAAATCTATGATGCTTTGAAGTGAAAAAACAACAAAATATAATCGTAAATCAAGTAAGGAATTATAATAAAAGCATAAATATCTATAAAAGAGTAAATAGAAAATGGTAGTTGAATAAGAACCACCACCATACCAACCACTACTACTATTTCTAGATCGAGTAAGGAGGGTAAATATTGATGAAAAAAGTGAAAAATTTATGGAGATGTTAAAAAAATTTCACATCAACGTACCATTTTCTGAGGAAATTGAAAAATTTCCCATTTAGAAAAAGTTCATAAAGGATTTAGTGATGAAAAAGAAGAAGATTGAAGAATTAGACACCATTCCACTGATGGGAGAATGTTCAGTGGTGGTATCAAGCAGCTTACTGAAAAAGAAAAGAGATCCAGGTAGCCTTTCTATTTAGATTAATGTTGGTTCTAACAAGTTCGGTAGTTATTATGTGATTTAGGTGAAAGGGTGAATATAATTTCATACACAACATTCAAGAGCATGGTACTGAGAGAAATGAAACCGAATCGAGTTATGATTCAACTAGAAGATAGAACAGTGATACATCCTCTAGGACTACTTGAAGATGTCATAGTCAAGGTAGATAAATTTTACTTTCATATAGATTTTCTTATAGTGGAAATGGATGAAGAGAAGACCCCAATAATCCTGGGAAGACAATTTATAGATTTGTGAAGGAATCTGATTGATGTTTAAGTGGGGAGCCGAGCTTAAGAGTTGATGGATCAGAAGTGAAATTCAAATCACATCGGGAAAAGAAAAATCTAGAAGATTAGGTGAAGAAATGATAGAGGATAGTTTGCTGAAATTCAAAGAAACTGATATCCATGGAAGAATAGATGATTTATCTTTTGTAGAAATGAAAGAAGCTAAGAAAAATTTGAAGATATGTAAGAAGTTTTTGGAAAGAGATAAAGATAGTGGGGGGATTTCTATCCTAGAAGAATTTAATGAAGGTCAGTAGGTTTGGGCAGTGAGTGAGTTTCCCTTTGAATTTTCAAGAAGGAAAAATACCATTGGATTTGGCCCATGTAGGTTGAGAAGGTGTTAACTAATGTAAGAGTGAAGATAGTTTAAAAAAGGAGATGACTTATCTACATGGAGGAATCACAACTTCGGCATTTTATTGATCTGAACCAGGTAACCTCCTTCCTAGCATCCATCACCAAAGATGAAATAGGTAAGGTTGATCCAATGGTGGTAAAAACAAATTATTATGGGATGAAACCATAGTGCTTATACTTTTTTCTTTATTTATTTTCATATTTTTTATCACATGCACTCTCCCCCATTTTTTTCAAATCTCACTGATTATTGCCTATACTTTCACATGTGTGTTTGTATTTTTGTAGGACCATCAAGTCAATGAAAATAAGAATCATGATACATGAAAAGAGTCTTCAGGACCAATACACACCGTGAAACCCACTCACATCATGAATTAAAGATAATAAACATCGTGAAAGACACTCACATCGTGAATCCAGTGCAGACAGTGTAGGTTCCGGGTGTAGTGGAAGCGGTGGACGAGGCATGCACAACTCGACTTTTTTGTACTGATCAATGATTAGTTTGATATTTGCACAACAATAAACATCATAATAAACAAAATTTAATCAAAGAATATATACAATAGAAAAACTACAAAACCAAAGTGTAGTATCATCACATATTATTTATAATTAATTTAATCAATTATCATTGATGGATCTGACAATGTATCTATGTTTTACCATCATTACATTGCAAGAATAAAGAATAGATTCCCTCCAACAGTGATCCAAAAGTGTTCCATGAACCTTTAAAAGTTTCCATAGGAATCTTCATGTTCTAGCATGATAGATCCCAATGCTTTCATCTTTCACCTTTGATCACCTCAAGAATCACTTCAAAGAAGGGTTCTATTTGATCTCTCTAGACATGAGAGTGATGGTGGAGGGGGATTGCTCTTCGTTATTGAGATATCTTTTGGAGAGGGAGCCCTTTAGGGATTTGAGAGGATTCTCTTCAGACCTCATTGTGCTCAACCTAAATGAATTGTCTCTTCTAAGAAAATAACATAATTGATTTTATATACTGCTAGGGTTAAAAAATAATAATTTCACATGCACCCTTATTATTTCTGTAATCCATGAAAAACCCCATGTCTATAATAATAATAATAATAATATTTCTTGACATGCAATAAACTCATGAATTAAATTAAATATTATTTATTCAAGTAATATTCAATATATATATCATTTCTCATCAGACCATTAAATTCAATAAACCATTCCTCCACAATATTTATCAGGTCTTGGATAATGATTATTTATTTAAAAAATAAATACCACTTCGTTATCCACTAATAAATAAATAAATATTATATTCAATAAATAAAAAATAAATATTTATTAAATATTATGCTCATAAAATATTCTCTCAAATAACTGATAACAGAATATATGCGATCAAGAAAACATGAATAATTATTAAACTATGTTTGGGACTAATATTTATTTAACTTTTTAAATAATAAAAAATAACATTATTTAACTGTTGTTCTAGATACACTTAGCGTGTGACCCTTTAGGCATCTTTCTCACTAGCATTAGGCGAAGCAGCACAAAGTCCAAGATCAACATCTATTAGCACACCAAGACACCCATAGAGAAATAAGTTAACGTTGCAATGAAATAATACCTTGTGAAGATGATTATTTTGTAATATAGTCTCTTTATCATGATATCTCAAATCAAACAGGTTGTGTGCTAGTGCCATTAACCTATGTGCTCGATATATCTTTATTTGACTTTTTGGAAATCAAACTTTCTTATAGAACACCATGGACATGTTTTTATTTAGGACATATCATTTCCATCAAAGGGTTTGAGATATCAAATTCTGTTAAAGAATAGAAGATAAAAAATCTTTTCTCACATTATTCATTAATGAAATATTACCCATGATGCACCCAACATATCCTACCTTGCTGCAAACATATGGAATCACGATTTTCATCATTACATCAAAGTACATGACCTATAATACTCATCAATAATAATCTTAAAGTCTAAGGATCAATAAACATGTCTGCAGATAGGAACCTCTAATGACACATATAAATGTAGATTTTCTATTGGTGGGTCACATTCTTATAATATTCTACACTGAATATTACCAAGGATGTACATCATGCGAAGGTGCCTCAAAGTCATATGAGTCTCCTCCCTTGATAGTCTGTATAATTTTTGTCTCTCAAATGATTTCATATAGATATAGAACATTTATTGAATATTACTATCATGACACTTCTGGGTTCTCATTATAGCATGAAACTGCTATGAACTTTCATTGTGATATCTACTCTTATAATATTATCACATACTATGTTATGTACAAGAACAATCAATATGTGATAAGGAGTTTATTAATATTAAAAACAATAAGTACATGTTATCATAAAGTATACATAAGTTGATTCTTGGGCACCAACTCCAATAGGCAGAACCTACACAACCAACTTCAAATCATGATTGAAAGGGGAGTAATTGTTTCAATTCTTAAATTTTCTAATGCATTCACCAAATTTAATTTATTTTGATCATTTAACTGCTAATTGAATGCCCATATTTGATTCTTACTTTAATAAATTCAATTAGGAGACATAAACTCATTAGGATAATTGACATTTTATGAATTTAAATTTCTTTTTAAATTAATTTGTATGAGAAAAATTGGACAAATAATTATTAGGGATAATCATGTGGTTAGGATTTAGTAAATCATGATTTAGAGGAGCATGTTAATCTTTTTCAATGAATTTTTTCTGAGATTTGACTATGATTTAGATATATAATATTTTCATTAATTGATTTAATTATTCATATGTATTTTTATAAGTGATTGTACCAAACATTCGTATCATTTCAAACACATCCTTTGAGCCTAATTTTTCCCATTCTTTCTTAAAGTATATTTCTTGAGAGTCTCAGGGATGTTCTTTTTTAGAACTTTTGGTATATTATCAAGGCTATGATTGAATTGAATCACATTTAATATGATTGAACCATATTTTTGTTTTAACCCTTATCTATTGACCCACCTAACATTAATCCTTTTTAAGTTCATAGAATCCATGAATGACCTTAGAAAATGAGCAGAGTTAAAAGTTTATTATATCTATTCCTACCTTCCTCTAAATATATTGCATGATATTTAAAAGAATTAGTGTGGGGGAGATATTTTCTATGGTAGGATATGATGTACTAAATTGAGGATATTTTTCTGGTGGGTTTTCATGAGATATGGGGAGAGTCCATGGTTTCATTTATTGTACTTTGTCATCATTCACGTCTTTTGCTAAAAAAATTGAGTTGTGTATTAAGAGGATAAAAAATCACAATTACCAGACCGATGATATTTTTATCATATGTGGTTAGGTGGTGGATGCGATATTTGTTTTAAACACAATTTTTGAAAAATAAATTGCAAGAGAGGTTTGTTCATTAATTGCGATTACTTTTATCATGAGCCCACTTTAAGCCTTTGGGGTGGGTGGGGGGAGAGATATGGAATATATTAAGGGATATTTTCATTGAGATTATCTTTTGATATCATGAAAAATACTCTAGAGTCAAACCTATTTTTTGATCTTTATTTGTTTTCACACCATTACCCACCTGCCCTTAAGGCTCAGAATCATTTGAACCATGAAAAAACCCTCATGATTATTCTTGATTCTATCTTTACATAGTAGAGATGATATATTCCTTGAAATCATGTGGTAAGTGAGATTTTTTAAGGTATGTGGTGAACTCTATTAACAATTTTGCATTGATAATGAGTGAAAAAGTTCAAGTAAGGTAAATTAAAAATGGCATGCATATTAATAATAAATTAAAAAATAAAAATGGATGAATGAAGAGGTTTGGTTATTAAAAAGAGAGAAAGTAAAATACCCGGTTGATTTTTTTTAAAAGTTAGGTGTTGATGAATTTTCTTATGTGATGCTTGAATGTTTAAATTATCATTTAATAAATTTATTTTATTGAAATTGAGTTTAGAGAATGGAAAGGTGAGCATCCTTTGTAGTATGCTGTGATTCCATCATCGAGGAAAATTATGAATTTAAGTGTGGGGGGATTTGATAAGAACATTTCATACACGCATTTTTAATATTAAAATGCATCAATTTTGATAAATTAATTGTTAATTATTTTTAATACATTTAATTATTTGTTCATATTTAATAGGATGAAATGTTTTGTAGGAAATTAGAAAAAGAAGAAAAAAGATACCATTATTTCAACTAAAATATTGCTCCCCATGAAAACGGATGATCATGAAACACTTTTGGGGAACAAAACTGAAGAACTAGAGAAAAAATGAGCTTATTGAGCTAAAAAATGACGATTAATGTTGTGAATCAAGTATGTGATGTGAAAAATTTTCAAGACATGAAGGAAAAACAAGAAGTGAATCATTTCGGAGTTGGATCACAAAAATTCACATTGAAAAACCAATTTTCACACCATGAATGTTTATAGAGAGATCAAAATATAAATGTTTGATGGGATTTTTAATGGAAGAAAATAAAATAAATACCCATGTATCCATTTAATGTGGAGGGGGACCCGTGAATTATAATGGTATGAAATTATGATGACCCAAATACAACATGAGACCTATGGAAATATATAAACAGAGGGTTGTGCTGCTGTTTCCAAGGATAGATTATGGAGAACAAAGATTGGGGAGAGAAGCTGTGCTGTGTAGGGTCCTCCACCATTCTTCTTCTCCAGTTTTTCTGTCATATTTTATTTTTTGTTTTCCACTTCCCCCTTACTCCCTCAATACTAGGATGATGGGGTAACTCCATCCATGTGCTAGGGTGATGTAGAAAAATGGGAAGGTGTGTTGGATTATTATTATTTATTTTGTTCATGTATTAGGGTTTCCATAATTTCAATTAATAATTTCCTATTTGTTTCTTCTTATTAAATCACGATCATTGATTGATGAATCTAGAAATGATTTTTGATTTGAAAAATGATTACCCTAATTGAGGCATGACCATTTCACATTTAGGGTAATCATATTTTAAAATTGGAATCAAGATAAACTCGATTCGACAATAACCTAAATTACCCGACCATGAGAAAATGAGTATTATTGTGTCGAGGAGGGGATTTAATGACATTTGAATGTACCTTGTCCTGACTCTGATACCAATACTTAACAATCATATTATTTTCTAAAAAACCAATTTCACCCAAACACTAAAACTAAAAAACCCCGACATGTTTTTCTTAATTGATTTTCAACCCCCCCTTTTCATTGATTCTTTGTTCTATTTATCACTTTCTTCAAACAAATCAAATTTATTTATATCACTCTCTCTATCTCTCTCTTTTTTAATCATCTAAACCAATTATTTTTTAAATCCTTGAAATATTCTAAGTTATTTATTCCCATTCTCTATAGACCGAGATTTATTTCCACTTTTCTACATTTTTAAATTAGTTAGTATCAGTTGAGTTTTATAAATTTGTATTTTTGAAAACCCTGTAGGGAATTAATGATGCCATTTGGGGATTATCAATGCAATCAATAGAGAATCCAACTTAGATAAATCTTTTAAAAACTGATGATAATACCCAGCTAAACCCAAAAAACTTTGAATCTCAATGAAATTCCATAGTTCCTCCCATGACATGAAAAATTTCACATTTTTAGGATCAACTGTGATACCATGTTCCAAGATTACGTGCCTTAAGAAATTCACCTCTCAATTCTAGAATTATCATTTAGACATATTGACATAAATTTGATGATTCCTCAAGATATTAAAAATTTAACTCAAATAAAATACATGATTCTACTTGGTTTTTGAATAAACTAAGATGCCATCCAAAAATACCACTATGAAGGAGTTAAGATACTGGTGGAAAATTCTGTTCATCAACACCATAAACACAGAAAGAGTGTTCATCTGGCTAAAAGGAATAATAAGATACTCATAGTGGTCATACCTGCTCCTAAAAGCAGTCTTTGTAATATTAGACTCTTTGATCTTGAGATGGTGGTAACTAGACTAAAGATCAATCTTAGAGAACCAATTCATACCTTTAAATTGATCTAATAAATCATCAATATGGAAAAAATGACACTTTTCTTAACTATAACCCAAATGAGATTCTGATAAACAACACATATGTAACGACCCGAGTCCGGAGCCCCTCCACTGGTGCCCCGTGCCCGGTTCGCCACATCACCTCAAGCATGTTTCCCCGAATGCCAGAGGCTTCCGACTAGCAGCGAGGGCCTTGGTGAGTCAGTGGGAAAACTATGCCCTCATTCGGTAAGGTATACAAGGTAAGAAACAACAATAAAAAACGGATGCAGTAAACAACATGCATAACAACAGAAACCAAACAGCGGAAGCAATGTATATAACTATGATGACAATGATGCAGCAGGTACAAGTATCTATGGAAAACAACAAACACAACAATATGCTGAAATACAACTGAAACCAAGTGCAAAAGAAAAACAAGGTAAGCTCCTCAGCATCGCGAGCCATGGCTCGGTCCCATGCTCCCCAGCTCCTAATGCAGTCAAGATCCTGAAGTAGAAGGATGCTTGCCCTTATCTATACCTGCAACAACATAGTCTGCTTGGGCCCAAAAGCATGGCCTAAATAGGGTGTGAGATACAATCCCAATAGGCAATCACCCAAAGATCTGTTCCTAACAGTCAATGAATACATGGCAGTACTAAAACAAGAAGCAGTAAACAGAAAGCACAAACACCTACAATCCACAGTTCTAACAAAAGAAGTACAAGAGTAAACAACCAGCAACAAAAAGTAAATAGGTAACCCTATGGGTAGCTCTCACAGTCTAACCCATATGGTTCAACCTCTAAGTACTAGCAACCCTCTGGGAGGCACACACAGTCTCACCCCTCTGGTTCAGCTACGTAATTAAGCATACTCTCTGGGGAAGCACTCACCGTCAATTCCCCCTATAGTCTCGTATCGTACTAAAGGCTCTCTAGGGAAGCACTCAACGTCAATTCCCCCTGTGGCCCGCATCGTAGTTAAAGACACTCTGGAGAAGACCTTCCGTCAATTCTCCACTTGGTCCTGAATCGTGATTAAAAAGACACTCTGGAGAAGCCCTTCCGTCAATTCTCCCTTTGGTCTACTACTCTAGGTTCTCACAGACCTGAGTATAACTAAACATGCTCAGCGCATGTATATCGTCCAAGTGAACCTCAAGAACTACTTGGCTATCAACTAAGGCTCAACAACAACAATAAAACAACAGTCCACAAACCTATAACTAGGCATGGAAAGAAGAACTGAGCACAAACAAAATACTCTAATCACAAGAAATAACCTCTACTAAAGCAATCAAGCAAAGCAGGCAAGCAGCAAGGGAAAAACAGGAAACACGCAATACCCCATTCAAGGGTATTGGTGGAATTTGCACATAATACTCAAAGACTTTCTACAGAAAGGCACAAACCACCTACCTCGATCCTAGCAGATCGATATACGTGAACCTCGATGACAGATTCCCCTTGGAACGACATAGATCTGAGAAAACGCACAAAACTCTCAACCTACGATAACTTGGAAATGAGGAGGAATCAAGAAACAAGGCTAAAGAAGAAGGAAGAACTCACTGCTATGCTTCCAATGCAACTGACCATGATCGAATCGGAGAACGGACGGCGAGGTGGTCATCTGTTGAAGATCCGGCTGTACGGGCCACTTCGGACGGCCGAAAACTGGAGAAGAAGGTGAATATGAGGGTTAGACGCGACCCCTGTCCGTTTTATAAAAAAAAAGAAAGTACACGGCATGTACTTTTGGAGTACACTATGTGTACTTCTAATTTTTTCGTACTCCGAAAAAACCGGCCTCCACCTCAGCCTTACACACCGTGTGTGTGGCCCAGACACAACCATCACACGGCTTCGAGCCGGAACAGAGTACACGGCGTGTACTTCTGAAATTTACAGAAAATTCATTTTTCTCAAAAATTCCAGAAAAAGGAAAAACGTACCTGAAAAAAAGATCTGGATTCTTACAAACTTCCCCCCTTAAAGAAATTCGCCCCCAAATTTCCCTAACGAGGCGGAGAAGGAGAAACCCCGAACAGCTCCGGCCACTGCAATCGTACATCGGCCTCCCTCTCCCAGGTCTCGTCCTGTACTCGTCCGTGTTTCCATAACACCCGTACTAGAGGAACAGACCGCCCGCGGAGAACCTTCGTACTACGATCGACAATCCGGATAGGATGCTCCTCAAATGACGCATCTGCTTCAAGCTCGACTTCCTCGGGCTGAAAGATGTGAGATGGGTCTGAAAAGTAGCGTCGGAGTTGAGAGACGTGGAAGACGTCATGCATGGCCCGATACCTCTGAGGTAGATGCAACCGATAGGCGACCAGCCCCACTCTCTCCAAAACCTCAAACGGCCCGACGTACCACGGTGAAAGCTTACCCTGTCTCCAAATCCTCTTGTGTCCCAACCTCAGTGCAACACGTAGGAAAACCTGATCACTGAACTTGAACTCCAGAGGTCTTCTCCACTGATCAGCATAAGACTTCTATCGAGACTGCGCTGTATCCATCCTCTTCCGAATCAGCTCTATCTGCTCGGAAGTCTCTTGAACAAGACGAGGTCCCAGCAAAACTGCCTCTCCTGTCTCCAACCAGCATAAGGGTGATCAGCATGGCCTACCGTACAAATCCTCGTATGGCGCCATCTGAATGGTCGCCTTGAAAATGTTATTGTAGGCGAACTCCACCAGAGGAATATGCTTCTCCCAAGAACTGCCAAAGTCAAGGATGCAAGCTCGGAGCATATCCTCAAGCACCTGGATCGTGCGCTCAGACTGACCATCAGTCTGGGGATGGTATGCTGTACTCAAAAGTACCTGTGCACCCAAGGCCTTCTGAAGTCCCTTCCAGAACCGAGAGGTAAAGCGCACATCTCTGTCTGAAACAATAGAGCGCATAACTCCATGCAGACGAACGATCTCCCTGATGTAAAGTTGTCCCAGATCATCGACACTGA
Source organism: Viscum album (assembly GCA_963277665.1). Classification (NCBI taxonomy): domain Eukaryota; kingdom Viridiplantae; phylum Streptophyta; class Magnoliopsida; order Santalales; family Viscaceae; genus Viscum; species Viscum album. The sequence goes on along the minus strand of OY728166.1, from coordinate 1,407,290,775 downwards.
AGGTATCCTTGATCAACAAGAAGTGAGCAACCTTCATAAGTCTGTCAACAACAACCCAAACAACATCATTCACTCAAGGTGATCTTGGAAATCCAGTCACGAAGTCCATCTCAACATCGTTCCACTTCCACTCTGGAATGGGTAACTGTTGTAAGAGCCCCGCTGGTCGCTGATGCTCTGCTTTCACCTACTGACAAGTAGAACATCTCATGAAAAAACCAGTAACATCCTTCTTCATACCTGGCCACCAGTATTGGCGATGAAGGTCCTGATACATCTTGGTGACACCAGGATGAACTGCCCAAACAGAGGAATGGAAATCCCGCATCATCTCCTCGCGTATGTCTGTTGGCACCCATACGCGTCCTTGGAAATGAAAGATCTCATCCTCGCCCAATGTCCATCCAGGAAGAGGGTCCTCTCCTGACACACTCTCCCGTAGGACTAAGAATTATGAGTCTGATAGCTGCCTCATCCGTACCCGATCAAGTAACGTGGAGGTAACAGCTACAGAAGATAGAAAAGTCTGTCCCCGTCTGTCGTGCACCTCCAGATGCATCTCAGAGAATAGAGCCATCAGCTTCCACTCACTACTGGCCTCCTGAAATGCCTGAATCTGAGTCCTCCTACTCAACACATCAACCACGACATTTCCCTTTCCTGGCGTATAGGCAAGCTCTAAATCAAAAGACTGTAGATACTCAACCCACCTGCACTGCCTCAGATTCAGATCACATTGAGTGAAGATATACTTGAGACTCTTATGGTCAGTGAAGACCACAAAGTGCTCTCCCAAAAGATAGTGTCTCCAACAGAGCAAGGCATGAACAACAACAGCTAACTCAAAATCGTGCGTAGGGTAGTTCTTCTCATGTGGCCTCAACTTCCAAGACCCGTACACAATGACTCCATCTCCCTGCATAAACACAGATCCCAGCCTGATACTCAAAGCATCACAGTAAACAGTGTAGATCTTGCATGGCTCTAGCAAGACTAGTATCGGTGCTGACGTCAACCTCCCCTTCAGCTCCTGAAAGGCTGACTCACAAGAATCTGACCATAATAACTTTGCCCCCTTCTTGGTCAGACCTGTCAAAGGTGCTTCTAGACGAGAAAAGTCATGAATGAAGCGTCTGTAGTATCCAGCCAGCCCTAGGAAACTCCATACCTCAAAGACATTCTTCGGCTGCTCCCAGGAAACTATAGCTCTCACTTTCTCTGGGTCCACTGATACTCCTTCCTCTGAGATGACATGACCCAAGAAGTGAATCTAATCCATCCAGAAGTGGAACTTCGAGAGTTTAGCATAAAGACGATGCTCTCTCAATATACTCAGAACGATCTCAAGATGTGTGGCATGGTTGTGTTGAGTGTGAGAGTACACCAAGATATCTTCCATGAAGACCATGACAAAGGAGCCCAAATAAGGATAAAACACTCGGTTCATCAGTGCCATGAAAACTGCAGGTGCATTCGTGAGTCCGAACGGCATGACTGTATACTCGTATAGACCATACTTGCTCCTGAAGGCTTTCAGAGGTATATCTGATGGTCTAACATGCAAATGATGATAACCGGACCTCAAGTCGATCTTCGAGAACACCTGGGCTCCTCGAAGCTGATAGAACAGGTCATCAATCTATGGCAAGGGATATCGATTCTTGACCATCAACTGTTTCAGCTTCCGATAATCCACACAAAGCCGAAGGGTACCGTCTGCCTTTTTCGCAAACAGAACAGGCGAACCCCAAGGAGAAGTACTGGGTCGGATGAAACCCTTAGCCTGTAGCTCCTCCAACTGCTTCTTGAGCTTCTACAACTCAGGTGTGGCCATTATATAGGGAGGAATGGACACCGGTGCCACTCCTGGCACGAGCTCAATAGAAAATTGTACCTCACGCTCCAGAGGAAAACCTGAAAAGTTCTCTGGAAAGACATCCCTGAAGTGATCCACCACTGGAGGAAAGTCCAACTGTGGAGTTCCCTGATCATCCAGATAAAGACTAGAAATCTGGGCTGTCACCCCTCATAGCCTAAGATGCTCGAGTCCCGCCTGACTCACCAATGTCCCATTCACCTCTATAAAGGAAAGATTCACCTTCTGGTGAAATGAAACTGACTCTGCGGCGATAATAGTCAACGACTTCCTAGAAGGGAATCAACCAGTCCATTCCGAGAATGACATCATAGCCTGTCATCTCCAGGACATAGAGATCCCATAAGAAGCGATGCCCTGCCACCTCGAGAGGGCACTCTCTACACTGGCGTACACTAGATGTCCTCGTCCCCAAGGGTGTGTCTAGTGTCAACGAGTCAGCAGAAGAAAAGATGCAGAGTCCAAGGCTCTCCACAACAGCAACATAGATAAAACTATGCGTAGCACCAGTATCGAAAAGGGCTTAAGATAAAACTGATGCTACTAAAATCGTACCTCGAACAGTAGAAGGGACGAGATCCTGCTCGTGATAAGTTTGCTCCACGATGAAAGACTAGCCCGTGTCGCGGCCCTACGACCCTGGCTGACCACTCTGAGATGAACCGCCCTACTGGTGCTGAGGAACTGGTGGCTGACCACCACGACCTCGACCTCCACCTCGGCCCGAACGGCCGTAAGAACTCCAGTTCCCCGACTGGTGAGAAACTGGCGGTGATTCTCCTGAACGAGGAGTCATGGAAGAACCCCGGTCACCTGCTGCTGGTGAGAAAACCTGGCAGAAACGCTGAAGGTGACCCATCTTGCCGCAAGATCGGCACTCCACTGGGTCCCTCTGGCACTACGGCCTCGTGTGCCCTTTCCGGCCACACTGGTAGCATGTCACCTGGCTTCCTGATGATGCGTCTCACTTCCTCGAATAACCACGCGTAGGCTCCCTACGACGCTTCTTGCTATCATCCGAAGGAAAGATAGCTATGGGAGTAGAACCGCCCTGGCTCGCAGCTCCAGAGTCTCTCAGATTGCGTTCCGCAATTAGTGCCTAATTGACGATGGAAGTAGTGGAAGTCAGTTGGAAGATGTTCACCTGCGAGTGGATCTCCCGCCTGATTCCATCCTCAAACTTCCTTGCCAAGAACACCCCACTCCCATCCCAAAGGGGTGTAAAACGCTGCAGCTCAGTGAAAGGAGAGGAATACTCCATGACAGCTAGAGTACCCTGCTCTAAGCTCATGAACTCCCGGGATCGATCGACCCTCAGGGTCTCCGGGTAAAAGTAGTCGTAGAACACACGCTGGAACTCCTCCCAAGCCATAAACTGTTGCTGACCCGCCTGTGAGATCACGTCCCACCACCTCTTGGCGGAGTCTCAGAGCATGTAGGTGGCGAGCTTGACCCGCCTCTATGGAGGCGTCTCCAGATGCTCGAATATAGTCATCATGGCTTCCAGCCATGACACTGTAGCCTGAGTTCCTCCCTTCCCTGAGAACGTGGGAGGATGATGCTGCTGGAAAACCCTCGTCAAGTCTTCCGTAGACGAGGCAGGAGGCGGTGCTCCCTGGAAGGCCTGCATCATCCTCATGAAACCTTCCCTGAACTGCGCATTAGCGCCTACAACTGGTATGAAAACCGGTGCCAAAGCTGGCTCGACTGGGGGATCGACAGGAAGTCTTTGATCAGACATATCCGGCGTCTGATCACTTCCCGATGACAGACGAACGACCGGAGGAAATCTCAGAGGCATAGCTCTGAAATATCAAAAGCACACCTTCGATCAAGAAAACAAGGACAGAGAAAACAAGAGCACAAACGGGAACAGGGGAGAAAAACACACAAGATTGGAAAACAAAACTACACGGTGTGTATAAAACTACACGGCGTGTCTTATCAAGCCACAGACATGGGCGTGTACCCCTACCCTACAAGTCGTGTACACTAAAAACTACACGACGTGTTGACCACCCCACATGGCGTGTACTTGAAACTATTACCCTGCCCGAGTCTCCTGACACGGCCAACCCACACGGTCCGACTCAACCTGAGACTACACGGCGTGTTCGAAACAAACACGACGTGCACTAGACAAGGCTTCGGCGGTCCGTGTTGTTGAGTACACGGCCGTCTACACGGATGGACCTTACACGGTGTGCTCCGAACAAGAACGACGTGCATAGGCGAAGGCGACACTGTCCCGTGTTGTTCGTGACACGGCCGGGTACCTGGGAAAGACTACAGGGCATGTTCTGAACAAACACAGCGTGTGGAAAGGAAGGTCACAATGGCCCGTGTTGGTCGTGACACGGCCGGGTACCTGGACAGGACTACACGACATGTTCCCTATGGACACGGCGTATTCTACCTGAGCTTCCCCGACCCGTGTTGTTAGTGACACGGCCAGGTACATGACTCCAAACTCACACGGTGTGTACCAATGGTACATGATGTGTTCCCGAAGTTACTCCCACGACACCGTGTTATGATCACATGGTCAGTGACACGACCTGAAAACTACACGACATGTATCTAAAAGTACACGCCGTGTATTCTGGGTTTTCTAGGCAGTATCTCAGAAGCTGACCAGAATTCCAGAAACACTAAAAACAAGGAAAATGATGCCAATTTCCGATCCGTGAGGGACCATAACACCTCAAGAACCAAAATTTGGCAATCATTTTAATCAAGAAACAGAACAACAGTTTTCTAACATAGCAGCATAGAATCTATCAAGCAACTATCCCAACAGCATGCATAATCTACACAAAGTCTATCACAACAGCATGAAATCGCTAATGCACCCTAGATGGCATGACAAGAATGCATGACATGTGATTTCTACAAGTGACTATATGATGCATGAGATGGCATACCCTCATCTCATCGGGTTGTGAAAAAAATAGAACCAAAATATCAAAATAATAACCGCACAAGTCATATGAATCACTCTAGGTGAAAACATACCAACCATAAAATCTCAAAACCAGAAAACTGTAATTAACGAGGTAGTATGGCTTTTCCCTGTACACGGGTTAGCTACTCCCAAGCACAGCTTAATACCAAGTACCGAATTCGTCCTATCCCTGGCTAAAGTCTCCAAACAGTAAAGTAAGAGAAAAGAACTCCTCTGATACCACTTTGTAACAACCCGAGTCTGGAGCCCCTCCACTGGTGCCCCATGCCCGGTTCACCACATGACCTCAAGCACGTTTCCCTAAATGCCAGAGGCTGCCGACTAGCAGCGAGGGCCTTGGTGAGTCGGTGGGGAAACTATGCCCTCATTCGGTAAGGTATACAAGGTAAGAAACAACAATAAACAACAGAAGCAGTAAAAAACATGCATAACAACAGAAACCAAACAGCGGAAGCAATGTATATAACTATGATGACAATGATGCAGCAGGTACAAGTATCTATGGAAAAAGCAAACAAAACAACGTGCTGAAATACAACTGAAACCAAGTGAAAAAGAAAAACATGGTAAGCTCCTCAGCATCGCGAGCCATGGCTCGGTCCCATGCTCCCCAGCTCCTAATGCATTCAAGATCCCGAAGTAGAAGGACGCTTGCCCTTATCTATACCTGCAACAACATAGTCTGCTTGGGCCCAAAAGCATGGCCCAAACAGGGTGTGAGATACAATCCCAGTAGGAAATCACCCAAAGATCCATGCCTAACAGTCAATGAATACATGGTAGTACTAAAACAAGAAGCAGTAAACAGAAAGCACAAGCAGCTACAATCCACAGTTCTAACAAAAGAAGTGCACAAGTAAAAAACCAGCAACAAAAAGTAAACAGGTAACCCTCTGGGTAGCTCTCACAGTCTGACCCCTATGGTTCAACCTCTAAGTAATAGCAACCCTATGGGAGGCACACATAGTCTCACCCCTCTGGTTCAGCTACGTAATTAAGCAGACTCTCTGGGGAAACACTCACCGTCAATTCCCCCTATAGTCCCGTATCGTGCTAAAGGCTCTCTGGGGAAGCACTCAACGTCAATTCCCCCTGTGGCCCGCGTCATAGTTAAAGACACTCTGGAGAATCCCTTCCTTCAATTCTCCACTTGGTCCTGCATCGTGATTAAAAAGACACTCTGGAGAAGCCCTTCCGTCAATTCTCCCTTTGGTCTACTACTCTAGGTTCTCACAGACCTGAGTATAACTAAACATGCTCAGCACATGTATATCATCCAAGTGAACCTCAAGAACTACTTGGCTATCAACTAAGGCTCAACAGCAACAATAAAACAATAGTCCACAACCCTACAACTAGGCATGGCAAGACAAACTGAGCACAAACAAAATAATCTAATCACAAGCAATAACCTCTACTAAAACAATCAAGCAAAGCAGGCAAGCAGCAAGGGAAAAACAGGAAACATGCAATACCCCGTTCAAGGGTATTGGTGGAATTTGCACATAATACTCAAAGACTTTCTACAGAAAGGCACAAACCACCTACCTCGATCATAGGAGATCGACATACATGAACCTCGATGACAGATTCCCCTTGGAACGGCGTAGATATGAGAAAACGCACAAAAATCTCAACCTAAGATAACTTGTAAACAAGAAGGAATCAAGAAACAAGGATAAAGAAGAAGGAAGAACTCACCGCTATGCTTCCAACGCAACTGACCGTGCTCGAATCGGAGAACGGACGGTGAGGCGGTTGTCCGTCGAAGATCCGACCGTACAGGTTGCTTCGGACGACCGAAAACTAGAGAAGAAGGTGAATATGAGAGTTAGACGCGACCCCAGTCCATTTCATAAAAAAAAAAATAAATTACACGGCGTGTACTTTTAGAGTACACAGCGTGTACTTCTAATTTTTCTGTACTCCGAAAAAACCGGCCTCCACCTCAGCCTTACACACCGTGTGTGTGGCCCGGACACGGCCAGCACACAGCTTCAAGCCGGAACAGAGTACACGGCGTGTACTCAGAAAGTACATGGCGTGTACTTCTGAAATTTCCATAAAATTCATTTTTCTAAAAAATTCCAGAAAAAGGAAAAACGTACCTGAAAAAAAAGGATCTGGGTTCATACAACATAAGTGAATCGCTCCATCAACCTTTTTGGTAAAAAACATGAGTGATTCCCAAGGTGACACACTGGGTCAAATGAATCCTTTAGAAATCCATCCATCCAACTAAATATTTAATTCCTTATGTTCATATGGTGCCATATGGTAGAAAGAAATAGATACTGACTGAGTACCCAACACCAAGTTGATAGAAAACTCCACCTCCCACACTAGTGGTAAACTAATTTTTTTTTGAATGAAACACTTTTGGAAATTAAAAAGGAACCAGAGGAAGTTAACTATAAGAGTTTTCATACTCCATTTCAATAAAATACAAGTATATCATACTACCTAGCTCTGAAAGTGTAGGTCCAACTCAATTAGACCTCAGGTCCCGTTCTCCCTAAAAAACACAGAACTCTCCATCAGGGGTAGTAAAGAACACCCGCCGATGTTAATAATTAATTTGAGATTTATGAGAAACAAACCATTCAATTCTAATAACGAAATCTAGAGGTTTCATTTCAAGAACCAAAAAGTCTCATATGAGTTCTACCTCTGATAAAGAGAAAGTACAAGAGTGGTGTAAGAGACTATTCTCTTTCTTCATCCTAAGAGGTGTTTCAATCTCTATCCCATAATACATTAGCTCCATTGGAAGTTTCAATAGCTCTATAATGTAAGTTGATATGAAATAATGAGAGGCACCTATATTAAATAAAGTAGTCACTAAATATGAAATAATAATAATGACACCTCTTTCTTCTAAGACTTGCACAATTCCCACTGAAGACTTGTCCACTGTGTGAAGAAGATTTTTTTATGATGTTTATGGATGGAACCCCATTGTTCTTGAATCATATGATTGCGATGATGATCCTCTTTCTACTGATGAGCCTGTACCACTACACGAAGTGGTAAAAACATGAAACAACCTCTACAAGTGGCATGAACGATCACATGAGATACAAATACTTGGAGCCTCTATGAAAACACACTTTGAGTTACCAACCTTTCTAAATTGTAAATAAGTTTTTGAACATTTACCAAACACTAAATATGATTTAGAGAAAGTCTAATGTCAAGGAACACCACCAATTTTTCCACTATGAGGATTATTCCACTTTCTATTTCCTTAAAATGAATCGCTAAAGCCGCCACTAGAAGTAGGAGGTACTCCAGTCAACCCTGACTTACAAGCTAGGTTAGGTTCCTCCATTAGAGCCCTATCTAGAACATCAGTATATGAAGTAATATTCAATATAAATACCTAATACCATACATATGATCGAATTCTCATCTAAAACCTATAATCCTTCAGTTTATTGTTCGACACTCCCTCATGTGAGAACTGAGAAAGTTCAACAAAATGATTGGTGAATTGAGTCACTGTCCAATCACCCCAGTGAAGGTTGAGAAACTATATGGACAATGACAAATCCATAAAATCTTGATAGAATTGATTCATGAAAAGGTTCTTGAAATCTTTCCACTCCAATCCCTCATCTCGCTTCACTAAAAATACAATTTCCCAATATATCCTACTATGGAACTTAAGCTTGAAGAAAACAAACCTCACATTAATAGAATCCAACATCTTCAAGAACTTGAATAGTTGTTAAATATTTTATAACCAATACTCCAACCATTTAGGACTATTCGTTCCTATAAAATATAGAGGTTTTTGATGAAGAAACTATTGGTCATGATCTCCACTATTATCTCTTTGAGGTTCCACCTCTCTAGGCCAAACAAAGATTGGTATGACCCCTTGGACCAGATCTTGAACCACATGCACTACTACCTCTATGAGGTTCTAGTCAATTAGAGGGTTCACTTTTTGTGGTTCATCTACAGCTCCCTCCTAAAGCCTGATCACACATCTCCTTAGGGGCATAGTACTACACAACATCAAAAAACATCAAGGAAACTTTAGTGAAGAGATACAAGAACATAAACTCTATCAATCAAAACTAAACTCAGGAATACAAATAATAGATCAAAGTTTGGGAAAAGACTAGAATCAAATAAAAAACTCCTTAAATACACTTTTCTCAACCACCCATGGTAAGTTAAGACTCAATATGATGATAGATGGCTAGAAACTCACTTGTAAACTACCCCTTAAGTCTCAAAAATCCTATATCCTATCTACCAAGGCATCCCAAAATACACACCTACATCCAAAATGAGACACAACCTCACTCTGATACCAATTTATCATAAACCAACCTAGGTATCTTGCTAAATCGGTACCTGAATCGGCCTTGGAATGGCCCGAAGGGCATTCCTGATCCCCACAATCAGGATAATTGCACTTGGGAATTAAGAAATAAAAATAGGGAATAGTTTTTCCATAATATCAACCAATTAAAGAAAAAAAAGTTGAAATAATCCATAAATAGTTAGTATACCAAAAATTTTCAACATGGGAAAAGTACTAGAAGGTAGATAATTAAAAACCTAAAAAAGAACAAAAATCATGTCAACACATAAACCAAGATGACCATAATATATCCTTGTAATAGATGGATCGCATACTTCTCCAGTCACCACCAACTCTAAGGTCTTGTAATCAAGAACAAACACCACCTCCAAGTGGTTCTTTCCCTTTTCCTAGACATGAAAAAAATAAAGTCTATAAATTCCCAAAGGACAAATTAGGGTGTGAGTAAAACTAGCCCAGTATGATCCCTCCCAACATTTCTTAAGTGGTCCATATCAATAAAACAAAGCATGTTAATTTTTTACAATTCAAAGTAAATCATGATTTTCAAATCCATTTCAATGGAAAATACAAAATAGGTACAAAAGTACATTTCCATCAAATAAATCATGTATAATCATTCCAAACAAAATATTCATGAATAAACCATTTCACAAACATCAGTATAAATAATTCATTTTCAATAATAACACAATAGTCACAAGTCCTAAGGTCCGTTAGACCAAGGCTTAAGGATCCTCACACATCTCAGTGTATTAAAGATCTAGGTGTGGACACATCATTAAATCTCAGACCTAGGGGGGATATGAGTCCATCCTAATGAACGAACTCCCTGACCTCATCATAGTTATCGTCAATCCATTTTTAGGTAGATCTAATACATGTATAGAATGTTTATCTTAGACTACTAACCTAAATACCTAGAATTCCATGTGCATTAAGAAATCAATCAAGGGGAAAATCATTCATCTCAAATTAGTTTCACCATTCATCATTCAAGCAACACCAAATCAAGTTTTCAAACATGCTATTTCATTTCAAAAAACAATATCAAATTATTTTCATCAAAAATCATGAATTTCAAAACAATTAATTTCATTTAAAATACATAAAATATTTCATGCCTTATTTTCTCAAAAATCATCAAAGTCATTATTTAAATCATTATTTTCCTTTGGTAATCATTTTCAAGAAATAAATATTTTATTTCAAAAACTATATCCAAAGTGGTTGTATCACACACATTGTTCCATTTAAATTTTTTATATCAAAATACTCAAATCATTCTTTGTAAATAAATTAGAAATCCATTTCAAATTAAATAAGCAACATCATTTTTAATTGATAGGAATCGAATTACAAAACCCACTACCTCAATCACTGTAACGTTTCACACCCAATAAGAGAACTATAATCAGAGGGGGATGGAGGGGTAAAATCAATCAAGAAGTAATCCTAGAAAAAAAATAATAAATTAAGATCCAAATACATCAATGATACAATGATCTACTACTGTAAAATATGGAGAGAGATGAGTAAAAGGGAATTCAAAATTAGATATAGGTTAAACTTACCGACATATATTCAATGATTCAATCAACACTTAGATCCATGAATATTAAAGTTTGGAAGGTCAAAAATTACCCCAAGAGATCCTCTAAAGTAAAATGGATAAAATGAGGTTAGAAGGAGAGGATATTAGAGTTAAAATGGGGGTTTTAGGAATTAAAATAAGAAAATTAGAAAAATTAATTCACATCGCACAGTTTCTAAATTTTTTCACCACTTTATGGGATACTATAAGAGCCACACAGTTTGAAAAACCATGTACCAAACATGAAAAATGCCTCTACCCAAATTCATATAGTTTGAGAGGATGGGAACATAGTTTTCCATAACTGTGCACCCTCCTCTGTAACTCCAAATCAAGCTATATGGTTTCCTGGGAATACCTGCATGGTCTTCCCTAACCATGCGCCAACTATGCATAGGCATAAGAACCTATAAAATCTCCCAAAAGTCACCCCAAAAATCCTGAGAAAAGACAAAAACAAAATATGATTAAAATAAAGGGATTTAAGTACATGGAATCAAGAGTTGGTATGATACATCATCATCACCGAGACTAATTACATGAACATCACCAGCATTTTTCACTATCAATCATCTCTAATCACTAGCTTCCCCAATTCCATATCCTCCAAGATCGACCTTGAATTTTATGCCATCTTCACAAAAACAAAAATTTTAGGTTGAAAGGACTGTGAAAGGGTGAGTACATACCCAACATGACACCCTGAAATAGATGAAATGATAAAATGGTAAGTTAACTCGCAACAATGAGAAAAATAGATCAACCAACTGATCATACATAAGTAGAAATACACCTCATCGATAACATAATGACATAAGGAGTATTTGAGAATCAATTCCTAACATGGATAATCCACACCACATTCTTATTGGGAGTATTAACTCCACCCTCGTAAGGGAAACCCGTACCTTGTCAATGTTACATCAACTAAGGGATTACCTAACCCCTAGTTTAAACCATTTTAGGTATCATAATCACCATGAATCATGAATCCATTGAGAGGATAACATCGAGTATACTCTTAAGAAGATACTCATTCTCTATCTCCCACATTAAAATAATGGACATGATTCAAAGAGAGGGATGAATCTGCCTTCTACATCTTGAGGCAGTCTTCAAGGTCGAGACATATCGGTAACCAATGAATAGACACCAAAATTTCCATCTTAAAGAAACACGCACAAACTCCAAACATGGGGTATATGGGGTTAAATGATTCCTCAAATGATTTTCATCGATCTATAATTCTCCTCCAACATCTCCATTACTACAAGGGCACCCCAAAATACTTGTCTAAAATTTTTCATATCCTCGAATCTCTTTCCCCAACCAATGTTGAATCCAAAAATATCAACATAATCATAGAGAGTAATGAACTCCATAATGTATATGATATGACAACCCATATCTTTAATACAACTTAATTAATGATTTATTACATAAAGATATACATAATACAATCTCAAAAGTTCGAAAGGCCTAGTGTATTTTGGGTAATTAGATACATAAAACCATAACTTGAAACAGGGATACAACAATACACTATACCAAATTCAACATTTAATGGCGGTTTCTTAAACTAATTCTAAAAAAATTGAAAACATTTAGTTTCGATTTCTTAAAAACCACCCCTATTTTTTTAATTTCTTAAAAAAACCCAATTCTACCAACCCACTCTCCCCCAATCACCCCTGACCCCGACCCCTCGCCACCCCACCACTGGTCGATCCCCCTTACCACCACCCCGTTCTCCCTCACTTCCGAGTCCCCCCTCCCCCGGTCCCCCGCCATTTCCCCCCTCCCCCAAGACCTCGCCACCACCCCTTACCCCTCACCACCCCACTACTTCTCAATCCCCTTGCCACCACCCCATTCCCCCTCACCACTGAGCCCCCTCTCCCCCAGCCCTCGCCAATTCCCCCTTCCCCCAAGCTCTCGCCACCCCACCATTTCCCAATCCCCCTTTACACTATCCCATTCCCCCTTGCCACCGCCTGATCCCCCTTTCTTCCACCTCATCCCCCCTTGCTACCTTAACTCTCCCTTTTCCCCATTTCATCACTCTAGACCAAGCCCTCATGGCCGCTCTCTGTTCCCTCACTGCAGATACTCCCCAATCCTTCCCTAATCCCTTTCCACTCTTCTCTGAGCTACCATTCCTCAAGCCCCTGATCCCTCATAGTGCCCTCCCTGGGCCCTCCCCTCTCCTCCCCAAGCCCTCATCACTGCCACCCTTTCCATTTCCCCCCTTTCTGCCTAGATACTGATCTCTCATCACTGAGGCTTCATTGACAAGCCCTCACCGCCGAACCCTCACTACCAATCCATTGAACCCCCACCGCTAATCATGATCCTTTTTCCTTGATCTCATGACCCTTTCCCCATTTGAAACCTTCATCCCCTATTGATGAACCAGTTCATCATACCCCATTGTATTGTTATTGATTTATTGGATAATTTTTTAACATCTCACTATAATGTTCACTTTAAATTTTTAATTCATCACATACTTATAGATAAGCTATAATTTTGCGATGGATTATAAATATTCAAATTAAAATCTAAGAATAATGATGTTGTACAAAAATGAAATAAAATTAAAAAGAATAATTTTTTTTATATTTTTGATTTTGAATAAATTAGTAATATTTTTAAATGACATAATATTTATTATATGTTTTAATTTTCTTTAATGAAGTGTAGGAAATTTTTGATATATGGATAAAAGTTGGATCACATTACTAGGGAACACACCTCAGTATGCTAAGGGTTTAGATGAGTTTTTAGATTTTTCAATTTCAAACTGATCGGTTGATGGGAAAATAAGATGTAAATGTATTAAATGTAAATTTTAGAGATGTTTTATGAGACATGAAGTTTATGAACACTTGATATTGAAGAAATACTCTACTAAATATTTTCACTAGATTTGGTATCAAACATTATAGAAATTTTGAGAACTGATGTTAGTAAAGAAAATGAGCTCCCAACTTCGTCGATAATGGAAAATGAAATGAAAAACCTTATAAAGAAATTCTTTCAACATTAAAAATAAAAAACATTAACATCAAAACATATCAAAACAACCAGTTGAGGGTTCTACTACTAGTAACTTGACAAATGATGTTTTTGGGACTATATGAAAAATAGATCAAGATCGCAACATATCATTGGATCCTCCTATTGATGTTATGGAGACTAATGTAAGAGAGAACTTCACTGAGTAGAAAAATGAATTTCATGATTTAGTTGATGATGAAAATCAATAGATGTATGGCGAATGTCTGAAATATTCAAAACATTATTTTATAATAAATTTTCACCATATCAAATTCCTACGAGTAATTACAAATAAGGTGATATAAATGATATTTTAATTGTTGCATGATGCATTTATTTAATCTAAGATCCATGATTCTTTTTATGACATGAAAAAAGTTATTTCCAAACTCAGTCTGAATTATAAAAAAATACATGCTTTCCCTAATGATTGTATGCTTTATTGGGGGATAGGATTTAAGTTAAAAAGATTGTAAAAAATGTTTCTCTTATATATAGTAGTAAATGGGAAATGTTTTAATTCTGAATCAACATACTACTATGAAGAATAAAAATAAGAACACACCTAGAAAAGGTTTTGCGTTACTTCCCTTTAAAATATCAATTACAAAGATTATTCTTGTCATTGAAAACCATCGAACACATGAAGTGGAATTCTATAGATAATAACAATGAAGGGTTAATGTGACATCCAAGTGATTAAAAATCATGGAATACATTTGATTTATTACATCCATATTTCTCATATGATCCTAGGAATGTGCAATTGAGATTGGCTACCAATTGATTCAACCCATTTGAGACTTTGTGAACCAGTTATAACATTTTTCTAGTGGTTTTGATCCCATACAATCTACCTACGTGGATGTGTATGAAAAAAACATCTTTTATCATTTTTATGATTATTCTTGAATTTTTTTTATGGTAATGATATTGATGCATACTGCAAAATGTTCAAAAAATGCTACTCTAATGTTGACCATTAGTGACTTCCTTGGACTTGGAAACTTATCTGGTTAGAACAATTACACAGGTTTGGCTTGTCCTATCTATAACTTTGATTTGAGCCCAAAAAATTTCCTTATAGAAAAAATGGTGTTTATTGTGTCATCAAAAATTTATTGATGCATCTCATAGATTTCACTTGAATAGATCAAAATTCAATGGTTCCATTGATTGTAGACCATCTCTAAATTTTTTGATAGGTTTTTAAATATTAGAACAACTTTTTAATGTTGAAAAATAATTTGGGAAGGTGAATCATTTGAATTATAGTGGGAAATGAGTTTTAAGTGAATCCTCAATTGAAATCATAATGCAGAAATGGGAGAAAAAATTATATTCTTCAAACTTATCTATTTGGAATTTAATTTGTCGTGTTATAATCTTGATGTTATGTGTATTGAGAATAATTTTTGTGATAATTTTATATTCACATTACTTAATGAATATGAATAATTGAAGGACCATACCAATGCTTGTAAGAACTTAAAAAAATGAATATAAAGCACGATCTATGTCCAGATGAGAATGGAAATCATGATTTGACAATTTTTGCAATGAAAAATAGAGATAAAGATATATTAATTTGAATTTTAAAACATGTGAAAGCATATTATGGGTATTCAAGTAACATCTCAAGGTGTGTCTACTTAAAACACCATAGGTTTCATGGATTGAAAAGTCACGATTCACATATTTTGTTACAACAACCATTGGAATTGCGTACATTGTTACTTGAAAAGGTTAATGTAGTTGTAATACAATTTTTCACATTCTTCATACAACAATGTGAGAAAACTATAAAACTATCTGAGATTGAAAACTTTCATGATAGATTTTTATTAACACTTTTTACAATAGAGATGATATTTCCTTCATCATTTTTTACAATCATGATGTATTTAACTATGAATTTGGTTGAGTAAACTAAATTAAGAGGTCCCGTACATTTTTAATAGATGTGTCCAATTGAGAGGTACTTTATTCATATGTTTTTCATATTAAGTAAAAAATTCTTGAAAATTCATTAAATACATAATTATGTTTTATTTATTTTATTTCATAGATTCCTTGGACATTTGAAATCATACATGAAAAATAAATCTCAACCTGAAGACTATATTTATGAATCCTATTTAGAAGAGGAGCATCTTAAATTTTTTTCTAGATACTTAGTTGATATTGGGACAATATTTAATCAAGTCGGATGTGTTGATGAAATATTGACTCAATCTCAACTACACGGGAAATCAAAAATCTTTCCCACTATTGGCCGATCAGTTGGGAGGATCTTAAATATTACATTGAAAGAAATGGAATTATTACAGGAACATAAGCTATTAATAAAGAGCTTGTAGAATGGTTTGCACATCGTGAAAGTTCATAAATATTTCAATTAATATGGATATTAGGTTGAAACATATAATATAATAATGTATATTAATTTTTTTAGATCATGAATACTGGTACTCAAGATGAGTTTTTAGAAGATTTGGAGCTTTGGGATTGAGGTCCTCTAAAATAGACTATATAGTTTGATGCTTATGATGTGAATGGATTAAAATTTCATATAGTTATTTAGGAAGAGGGTTTAAAAACATATAATCATGGTATATTTATAGTTTCCTAATTGGGATACTATGGAAAGTTGATTGATATTATTGAATTAAACTACCATGATCATTTTTAGTTGTTTTATTCAAATGAAAGTGGTTTGATATTATCATGGGTATTGAAAGATATTTCTTGAAATTTACTTATGTGAACTTATCTCACTTAATGGATGTTAATGAATATGAATCACATGATCTATATATCTTTTCATCACAAGAAAAAATGGTAAATTATGTGGAAGATGTCATGAATGAATGATAGAGTGTAGTTGTTCACATAAAACAAAGAGACTTGTATGATATGGGTGATGAAGTGGAATATTTAACCTCTTACATTGAATTTCATCAACAACAAGAAACTGACTTATTTGTCTGTCATGATATTGAAAATACCAGTCTTTAAAGGGTGCATGAAGTATATGAAGTAATGATGGAGCAATATTATGATATGATTGAAGGAAAAAATGATTTTATATGCAGTCATCCATTAACTTATCAACCAACTATGTTATATGTTTTTCATTTCTATTACTTTGGATATGTTATCATACTTAAATTGATTTTTTATGCATGAGTTGTTTAATTTTGAAAAATTAAATTTTATATTTGTTTGTATGTACAATTATTCATTATCATACTTATGGATATTATGTTTTTCAGCACTGTGCATATGTTATTATTTCTAAATTTGTTTTTCTGAATGAATTCTTCAAAATATATGTTTTGAAGTTATTTTTAATTGTTTAAATGATAGGAATGTCAAGGAATAATCATTTCACTAATCCCAATAAACTCCCAATTGACGTTCCCTTGACTACACATGCACCTGATGATCCATCAGGCTCCCCCTATAGTGTATAGGACACCCTCTATCTGCCCCTTTTCAGTTTTTTCCACACCCTTTGTCTCCCTCCTGTAAACATTTGGAACACCCTCCTTCTCCATCCCAACACCATCCGACACATTTCTTTCCAATTCAATAAGTTCAACATGTGGTGACTTTATAGATAGTGAATAGTTGTACACCCCTACTTCTTCATGAGGATATTGGAGGGTGACATTTATAGGTACAAATTTTAATGTGAATAAAGTTATTAAATTTTTTTATACTAATAACTATTTTTTCATAAAATATGGAAACAATGTTACTACTGAGACTAATATTAACATATTAGATGTCTATAATCTAAAATGATTGAATATAGTCATACCCTTTGATTGTTATGGGGTTCCCAAAGATGATGATGTAGTATTATTTGGCCAGATTCTAGGCTAGTTGGCAGTCAAGTCAGTTACCCTTCTGATTACATATTATGATTGGAGGCCTATGCCTCAATATTGGAAGAATGAATTATTTGATTCCCAAATAAAGGTACTTTTAATACATTAATTGAATCGCATTATTTAATTGAATTCTAATATTTTAAAAATGAATCTCTTTGTATAGATGTTATTCCACTTTACTATTGATGATCTTATTGCATGAAAGTGGACATTGAAAAATTTGGGTAAGAAATGGAAAGATATTAAATGGATGTTATGGAATGAATTCAATGATACATTGTTGACCACTCAACAACAGTACAATAAGGTACCTAAAGGGGTACTTAGAGAGAAATTTAAGGTTTTTGTTGATATCCATCACCATGAGAAGCATATGGTTTTGAAAAATATATTATTATATTAATATCATATTACATATATACATGCATATGACTAGGATATGACATTTCATACATTACTATTAAATTACAAGTTATTTATTTACAAATGTTTTAAGAAAAAATGTATCAAGTAGAGCTAAAAAAATCACCCATCACACTACTAGTTAAAATATATTTTCAATAAAAAAATTGACTATGGTAATATTTTCATTAGTTTATGTAAGGCCCAAACCTTAAACATTATATAATCTTGAATCAAGTTAATAATTCACATTAAGGATATTTTCAGGTTTAGAGTTTTAGAGAATTAGGCCATAACTATTACATTACATCTCAAAAATTACAAATTATACACTCCTACTCAGTATCTATTTTTTTCCTAAAATAAAAACCCTTAAAAGAAAACAAGAATTATTTTCTTGATATAAATCTTCTTGAATTATTCCTTTCTCTTACCCTTCCTTATACCCTGTGATTTTTTTTTCAAAAACTTGGGATGAGAATAAAAAGCTCAGTAAGGGTTATAAGATAAAGAAAGAAAACATTAGTCCATAAACACATACAAAACATAACCTCTTTAACATACCTCATTAAATCATAATATTTATGAATAACAAATAGAAATCATAAATCATAAAGGTAAATTATGGCATCCATATCATACTTAAGTTGTAGGTTTCAAAGTTATGTAGGGAGTTACGTTTGGAATACCCATCACAGTATATTTCCTAAATCTCTTAGGATAAACATTAGAATTTACCTCCATCACCTTACCCAATGCATTGGAGAGATATCTTGGGCTCAACTGCCCTAGGTTTATCATGGAACCACCCATATACATAAATAATGACCAAGAACCATAACATATTAATAACACATAAAACAAGCATAAAGGAAAGATAACATTTCCTCATTGTAATCACAATATATCATTTCAATATATTTAAATAATCAATGCTTTATCAAACCATTTTTAAAGACATTTAAAACATTTAATTAAGAGATTTTTGAATCAATGTTTACCATACCACTTTGAAGATTTTAAAGGAATTAAAATTTTAAAACATTAATGTACATATTGTTGTACCTCTCGTTCCCCTCGTTGTTTGATTTTCATGATCACAATCACCTTATTATGTGTTTAACCTTGTTTCAAGTGTTTTTGTTGATAGGAAAAATATTGCCAAAGGATTGGACAAAGAAAGCTGGCAAATGGACTGAATTGCAGTCCACCGGCCAGCCGGTGGACCTGGCAGAGGCATTGCCCACTGCCAGGTTCCACCGGTCAGCCGGTGGCTCTGTCACCGGCCAGTCGGTGGCACCCAGACTGAATAGTGACAGCTACTGTCTGCCCACCGGCCAGCCGGTGGCTCTGGCACCGGTCAGCCGGTGGAGCCTGGACCAAATTCTTCTCAACATACAAGGCACCGGCCAGCTGGTGGACCTGCACCGACCAGCCGGTAGCCCAGTCAAACTAGCCGTTGGGTTTGACCAGTCAACCCTCTTTTGGCCTCCAACGGCTCCGAGGACTTCTCCAACGGCTCCGAAGGCCCCCAATGGGTTCCATGCCTATAAATAAAGGCTGAGGAAGCCCCGGACACCACCCGGATCATATACCAAGCGCTCAGACATATTGTTGAACATTTGGCGAACCTCCGGCGCTCCACCCTCAAGGATCCTCAAGTGCTCCAACCAATTTCCAATCCAAAGAGCACCTCAAGAATCTTGGAAGCGGCCTTCAACATCTCCAATCATTCAAAGGCGCCCAAGGCCTCTCCTCATATACGGTTCTTATTGTATATTTTATTTTGAGCTTAAAATTGGGTTTGTGCCTACAAACCCCAAACTCTTTCTTCATCTCCCTTTCTTTGGGTTCTCACACCACCATTAAGGTGTGAAGAGGTTAGTCAAGCCTTTCCTTTTAAAAGGCTTGAGTTTTTGGTGAGCTAGCCTTCACCCATTAAGAAGGATAGTGGGTTCTTGCTAAACCATTAAAAGCAAGTGGGTTCTTGCTCAACCAATAAAAGCAAGCGGTAATAGGTCCTAGTGCTACCTCAAAGCCTAGTGGGTTTCTTGCTAAAACCATTGAAAAGCAAGCGGTAGGAATCTCTCAACGGTTGAGTTGGGAGCGGAGACGTAGGCCGGGTTTTGGCCGAACTCCGTTATCAATTTCTTGTGTTTTGCCTTCTTTATTTCCGCTGCATTTTACTTTGATTTTTTAATTTGTTAATCTTTTTTAAAAGGCAATTCACCCCCCCTCTTGCCATCATCCCTTGCTTTTTCCGACCCAACAATTGGTATCAGAGGGGTAATTTGAGTAATACCTTAAAAGGTTTCAAATTCAAAGATCCTTTGTGATGGAATCCACCTCTTTCGCCCCCGAGGGCTACTCATTGGGTCGTGCTCCATTTTTTGATGGAACCGACTATAATTATTGGAAAACCCGCATGACTACTTTCCTTAGAAGCATAGGTTATCCCATATATAAAATTGTCATGCATGGTTACACTCTTTCTACTCCCGATGAATCCAAATGGACCCAAGCCGATATAAAAAATTTCGAGCTTGATGGCAAAGACATGAACGCTCTACATTGCGGCCTTGACCGAAATGAGTTCAACCGAGTTTCCACTTGCACCTCATCTCATGAAATTTGGAAACTATTGGAAGTGACCCATGAGGGCACTAACAAAGTTAAGGATACTCGGTTAGACATGTATAGACAAGATTTTGAAAGCTTTTCCATGCATCCAAATGAGTCTATTTCTGAAATGTTTACTCGCTTTACTGACGTGTGCAATGGAAGGAAATCTCTTGGTGATGATGTTTCAGCCGAGACGATGGTCAAGAAGATCTTATGGGTCCTTCCGAGCTCATGGGCACCAAAGGTGACGGCGATCCAAGAAGCTAAGGACGTCAAAAATATGCCGGTAGAGGAGCTCATCGGATCTCTCATGACTTATGAGATCACGATGAGGAGGCAAGCTCAAAAGGAGGGCACACCAATCAAGACACCAAAGAACATTGCCCTCAAGGTTCAAAAAGAAGTAAGCTCCTCCTCATCATCCTCATCTTCCTCATCTCCTTCATCTTCAAGAGGCGACTCGAAAATGGAGAATCTCGCCCGCCAAATGCACAAGTTTATGAAGAAGCACAAGAAGAAGAAATCCCGCAAGCATCGAAAGCAAGAACCCACCGCAAGATCCGAGCCCAAGGTAAAATGCTACGGGTGCGGCCAAAAAGGGCATTACAAGCCCGATTGCCCACTCAACAAAAAACGGGCCACACAAAAGGAAAAAGGAAAGAAAAAGGTCCTCAAGGCGACATGGAGTGACACCTCATCATCCTCTTCCCCCTCCTCCTCGAGCAACCAAGGTACAAAATGCCTAATGGCATTCCATGAGGTAACATCTTCCGACTCCTCCTCTTGTTCTTTAAATTCCAATTCTTTAAATCATCTATCTTATAAAGAACTCTCACACGCTAGAGACCAACTTGAAAATGGTTTTCATGCTTTATCGTCAAAATTTGTTGCTTTAAAAAAGTCTTTCAAAAAACTCTCCTCCGAAAAAGAACAACTTCTCAAAAAGAAGGAGGAGATGTCCCTCAAAATCCAAAATTTTCCCGATGTTGATTCTTTAGAATCAACCATCAAAGACCTAAGGGAGACTCTAGATAAGTTCACCCAAGGGGAACAAAATTTGAACAATCTCCTAGGTTCCCAACGAGTATCTAGAACCACCAATGGACTTGGCTACACCAATATAGCTTCCTCCTCCCATGCACCCACTGTTTTTGTAAGGGGGAGCTCTTGTTTTAAATTTTGTAATTATTGCAAGAAAACCGGGCACCTTATTTATGAATGTAATTGTAAAAACGCCCGGTACGGTCAACCTAAATCTATTTTTTATTCAGACGAGTTTTATAGGAGAAGACCCGCCATGAGACAAGTTTGGATTGAAAAATCCCTTTTGGCGAGTCTCTCCGGGCCAAAAATAGTTTCCTTTCCCCGGTGATTCATTGTTTTTATTTAGGGGGAGTATTTTCAAAACCTTGTCTCAGATTCAAAACTTTCAATTCAATTTTTGGTTCAAAATTTTCATTTCAATTGGTTTTTGATTCAAAATTTTCAGTTCAGTTTTTTGATTCAAAACTTTCAATTCAAACTGTTATTCAAATTTTTCAATTCAATTTTCATTTCAAATTTTTCAACAATTGATATCATTTTCAATTGATTTAAAATCACGTTTTTCATCTTTTCCCTCAATCAAGTTTTATGCCCCATTCTATTTTGATAATCACAAAGGGGGAGAAATTTCTTAATTGATTGGGGGAGAATCCTTTTCATCATGTTTAGCATTTCCTTTCAATTTCAGTATTTTACATTAATTGTTTTGGTGATTGTGATCATCAAAATAGGGGGAGATTGTTGTACCTCTCGTTCCCCTCGTTGTTTGATTTTCATGATCACAATCACCTTATTATGTGTTTAACCTTGTTTCAAGTGTTTTTGTTGATAGGAAAAATATTGCCAAAGGATTGGACAAAGAAAGCTGGCAAATGGACTGAATTGCAGTCCACCGGCCAACCGGTGTGATAGCACCGGCCAGCCGGTGGACCTGGCAGAGGCATTTCCCACTGCCAGGTTCCACCGGTCAGCCGGTGGCTCTGTCACCGGCCAGCCGGTGGCACCCAGACTGAATAGTGACAGCTACTGTCTGCCCACCGGCCAGCCGGTGGCTCTGGCACCGGTCAGCCGGTGGAGCCTGGACCAAATTCTTCTCAACATACAAGGCACCGGCCAGCCGGTGGACCTGCACCGGCCAGCCGGTAGCCCAGTCAAACTAGCCGTTGGGTTTGACCAGTCAACCCTCTTTTGGCCTCCAACGGCTCCGAGGACTTCTCCAACGGCTCCGAAGGCCCCCAATGGGTTCCATGCCTATAAATAAAGGCTGAGGAAGCCCCGGACACCACCCGGATCATATACCAAGCGCTCGGACATATTGTTGAACATTTGGCGAACCTCCGGCGCTCCACCCTCAAGGATCCTCAAGTGCTCCAACCAATTTCCAATCCAAGGAGCACCTCAAGAAGCTTGGAAGCGGCCTTCAACATCTCCAATCATTCAAAGGTGCCCAAGGCTTCTCCTCATATACGGTTCTTATTGTATATTTTATTTTGAGCTTAAAATTGGGTTTGTGCCTACAAACCCCAAACTCTTTCTTCATCTCCCTTTCTTTGGGTTCTCACACCACCATTAAGGTGTGAAGAGGTTAGTAAATCCTTTCCTTTTAAAAGGCTTGAGTTTTCGGTGAGCTAGCCTTCACCCGTTAAGAAGGATAGTGGGTTCTTGCTAAACCATTAAAAGCAAGTGGGTTCTTGCTCAACCAATAAAAGCAAGCGGTAATAGGTCCTAGTGATACCTCAAAGCCTAGTGAGTTTCTTGCTAAAACCATTGAAAAGCAAGCGGTAGGAATCTCTCAACGGTTGAGTTGGGAGCGGAGACGTAGGCCGGGTTTTGGCCGAACTCCGTTATCAATTTCTTGTGTTTTTCCTTCTTTATTTCCGCTGCATTTTACTTTGATTTTTTAATTTGTTAATCTTTTTTAAAAGGCAATTCACCCCCCCTCTTGCCATCATCCCTTGCTTTTTCTGACCCAACACATATAAATAAATCCTTAAAACCATTTTAAAAACATGGACATTAATGATAAATATTTAGAAGAATAAATATTTAAATCTTTTAAAATGATGTTTTAGTTAAAGAGTCTCGTAACACTTGAGAAACACTTGACTAAACATAATTAAAGAATAAAATAAAACAAAACTTATAATATCATGAGAATAAGGATATTCATGATATAATATTTCAAAGGGTAGTATATAAACTATATAAAAGTGAATTGTTGTATAAAAACAAATAAGTCTCAATGAAATGTAAATTGAGAAGAAATCCCTTACAAAGATCATACCATTAGATTAAGGATAAATCAATGACATAATTATGTGTGAAAAATATAAATACACCCAATATAAGTGTATTTTAAGTTTAAAACAATCATAGGTCATTCACACATATTTATATCATGACATAATCAATAAGTAGAAGTTTAACCCAAAGAATTAAAATTGGGTTAAGAAGTCCCCTCACAGAAATTCGACAGCCTAACGACGTCACTTTAAAATTCAGAAAATGAGTTGATGAGAGAGAAAACGGTATATCATCACATGGACATAAAATATACAGAAATAAGGATATATAATAACATATCCCAACATATGAAAATGTAAATTAAAATACGTAACATAAAAGAAGTCTTTGACTAAAAGAGGAGGGTTAAATGTTCCCTTAAAAAGATCATTTTGTAAATAAAATAGATCAATTACGTGTATTCACTATAAGCACAAATAAAGAAATTATAAATAAAATATATGATAAAAAAATTTATTTCTCACATAATCATATCACGACATAGTCAATAAGTATAATTTTAACCCAAATAATGGAAATTGGGTTAAGGAGTTCCCTTATCGATTTGGTAACTTACAAAACATACACCCCATGAAAGAAGGATCATACAATGAAGATGTAAATACCAATAAATTAAAGTATATTACACAAATAATACAATCATGGGTAGTACATACACCACACAAAAGGAAATAGTGGAAAATATAGGATGAATCTCATGGGAATAAAAAGTGAGATGAAAACCCCTTACCTCAAGTCCGATTTGTCTTGTATGTTCCTTGTTCTTCCTGAATAATAAACTTAATTTAATTTATAATTTCCTAAGAACATTTTTCAAGTTTATTATTCCTTTTATATCAATTATTACCACATTATAAAAATTACATAATTATTTAAGTTAATATCAGTCATTTTGTCGATATTGGGTACTTGAGTCGAAAATGAACTTGTTATAATTACAAATTGTGCATGTGGTAAAAAGTACATTATCTCCAGAATAATATTTATGATTTAGATATCATATATATAATATATATACAATATATATATTTATTTATATTAGTACATAAAATTTGGAGATAATAAATGAAATGTACTGTTTATGGAGACGGTAAGCCGTACGTACGCATGAACACTACATTCATTTCTATTTCATATTTAATGGAATGAAGACATAATGATACATATGTATATTATTATTCCATTATAATATCATATTTTATATATGTTACATAATTTCATTAACACCATCCTTTATATGTTCCACATATGTCATGAATGAGTCATATCACTTTGAGGGGGCAGTAGTCCGCACTTCCTCAAATGAAATTATCATATTTACCCATTATGGAAACCATAAAGGTATGATATAAATGAAAAATAAAAAATAATAGAGACAATATAAATATAATATATATAAAATATAAATATATTTCCATCATAATTTCCACCATGATAGGTGGTAGGATAAAATTGAACAATCATCGTTTCGTGATGCAATAGTTCGCCGTCTATAGAAACAGTATGTTCAAAATCCATTTGATAGAGGTGTGTGTAGGTGTAGTTTGAATCATTATCATTAAAAAAACCTATTATATTGAGGATACTAGTGTTTTTATGTATAATAATAATAATAATAGAATAGAGAGTGGAGAAGGAACATAAAAGAAAAAACTTGAGAGAAGCCGTTACCTTTAAATCAGGTAACTCCCTTTGGTTTAAACCAAAAGGATTTATTTAATTGACTTCTGCATAGAGGAAGGCTTATAGGATTAAGATAGGGATATTGGGAGATTATTTGGGCAGAGTTTGGATGAGATAAGGGGCTTGAGAGGTGTGATTAATGGGTTAGAGGTGATGACCTTTTATAAGGGGGAGGAGGGGCTCTCTAGAAAAGTTTGAAAATATTATTTTATTATAAACTGAATTTCGATTTCAAAAGGTCCAAAACTAATTAAATTAGAAGATAAGATGACTATTATTATAAGTAATCTCAAAAAATAGGTTTTAGACAAGTTTTAGTTTCATTTCTAACCTTATCATTTAGCTTTAACCCTTAGTTAACTAATTTAACTTTTACCATGTCTTCTTGTATATTCATACTATATGGTTAATATAGTTACTATAAAATTCATGTGACCAAAATGGATAATTAATGACATTGGTAACATCATATATGTTATTTTTCTGAATCTTATATTTTTATGACTATTTTATCACTTAATAAAATATTGATTAATTTAAAAACTCATTTATGTCAATTTTTATACTATTCATATCATGACTTTTTAAAAAATCCAAACCAAATTGTCTATTTAGAAAAAACTTCATTAATTCAAAGATAAAAAGTCATAATCATATCTAAAATTTGTGTATGGAATAAAAAGTTTCAAAATAAATTTATTTTAATATTTATAATCTCATTTATTTAAAACATTCATTAATGAGGTAATTATTACATCATAATTGTGTCATAAATAAATTTATTTATTTGATGTATAAAAATTATAAATAAAATACCATAATGTAGAATATATTTTTAGATTTATAATGAATATTTATAGTCAAATATATCAATTATATAACCCCACATTAAATTTTTTTAGCAAAACAATACATGTTTATGATATTTTTATTTTTACTTTAAATAAAAAGTTATTAATGTAATTATCTTACCCAAGTGGCTTACAAAGGCCAAAAGTTTCACCCAAGGATTTTATTGGTCGTCCATGACTCATACTATAAGTTTATGACAACTGTTAAGGTAATTTTATATTATTATAATATTATTTTTACCTTGAATTACCCTATTTACCTTTAAC
Source organism: Viscum album (assembly GCA_963277665.1). Classification (NCBI taxonomy): domain Eukaryota; kingdom Viridiplantae; phylum Streptophyta; class Magnoliopsida; order Santalales; family Viscaceae; genus Viscum; species Viscum album. Next base: position 1,407,263,869 of record OY728166.1, on the reverse strand, counting down.
CACGGTAAATAAAAATCAAAAGTTGCTATTCATCAAAAATTATTTTCATCATATTGAACCAAATTTTAATTACTGATTAAAATCATATATCTCGGATTTTTTAAATTCAATTCACAGAAGCAGTACAATTTCATTTAAATGAAAAATTCGGTTTTTTAACTACTATGCAGTGTTTTTCACTATTCATAAAAAATTGAACATTTTCAGAAAAATACCAAAAATTAACCCAAATCTAATTTTGATATTATGAATTAAAAATTATTTCTATTTTACCAAATTCAAAACATATAATTTTTATTAATTAATTTAAAATTAATTTCTGTTGTCAAAACTAGAAAGCATGTTTTTAAGAAGTAAAAACTACAAAAAGATTGACATGTGTTTATGTCCAATTTCAAAGTGAAATTACTTACAATGAACAAAATTTGATTGAATGGTAAAAATATAATCTAATTACACTTTAAAACCATTTAAAAAGATTATCTAACCATAAAAATAAATCAGATGAAAAGACAGTTTTGACTTAAAATGCAGTATTTTTCACTATTCATTAAAAAATGAACTTTATCAGAAAAATACCAAAAATTTACCCAAATTAAATTTTGATATCCCTATTCTAAAGAAAAAGTTTATTTTTTCAAATAAAACATATAAAAGTGAAAAAAACTATATTTAAAAGGGGTTCTCCATCAAAAGGCGGTAAAACTACCTTTTAAAAATATTAGAGTATTTATGCTTAAAATTGGATTCATTCTCATTTTAAGCCTCTAAAATTTATTGGATAAATATAAAAACATTTAAAAAACATGTTTAATAATAATATGGTTATTTTTTTTCATTCCCTCCAATAAAATATCTCGGCGTTAACTACCATTTAAAATAATAATACTATATATTTTTTTTCAATATGACTCAACATTGCGTGCAAGATAAGACTTCAGAGAAACCCATTTTTGCATGTTAGGTACACCATCAAGAATAGAATCCAATTTAAAGTAAAATTAATATTTAATTCACAAATATTAATAAATATGAAAATGTCATATTCTTTATTTACCTAATATTTTACAGTTTAAATATTTATAAGATAAAATTATTTATTTCATATGTTAAATTATTGATTTTTTTGTTTAATGTATTCAAAGAATTTAGGGAACCAAGTCTCCTGAATGGAACTTTGGTTGGATATTTATATGAAATCTGATGGGAGTTATGTGAATGATCCTACCAAATAAGTTGGAGTATGGATTTCTTTTTTATTTTAATAAATTATTATCAGTTGCCAATTTTTTATTATGTATTTCTTTAAATATGATTAATATTTAATTTATAGCTAAAAATAAAATAACCATGGGATGAAAATCTCTTGAAATCCTTCTCAATATCCCAGGATAATCTTGTTAGTTAAGTCCCTGGTAAGGATCATCCGGGTCACGTGCGCATGATGGGTTCAGGATCATTACTGTTTTAGGTCTTTGGAAGGCCACCAAGGATTGCAGCAACATCCACTCCTAGTTCTAGTTACTCCCTACCTTGATATGTGCATAGGTATTTTACTACAATATAAAGCAAAAATCAGCAACAAGGTAGCAAAATCCAGTAACATGGGGCTCATATACAGATAAAGAATGTGAAGGTAGTTTTGTTTTTCAGAAATAATTGGTCGAATTATATTATAAGACGTCTAGATGTGTCCTTGGTGATATCGTGTCGATGGATGGTTTGAGTGAGCGGGTAAATCACACAACTCCATAATCATTTAGTAATTTTTTTATTTGTTTTAAGTTTAAATTTAAATATATAGCACTATTTAATTTTCAAGTAAATTGTCATACATGTGCCAGTAGTAGAGAGTAGAGATGGATAAAGAGACACGTGTTGATCTTAGTTCATCAGGTAGTGATAAGGGTTGGATTTGGATTTGATGATGGTGATGTGTAACTAAACTCATGACAGACTAATTAAAATCATGATAGACTAACTAAACTCATCCTTCTTCCTTGTGATGAAAATATATATTTTTAGTTGTTCTTGAGGTAAGGATATGTGTCATTAATCATTATTTTTATTTTCTATTATGGTGAATATTGAATTATATATATTCATTATCCTAATTTGTTTTGTCACTTATACAATGATGTTACTCATTTACTTTGGGCTATGTAAGAAGGTTGGACATAAGTTTAGGTAAGTGAATCGTCCTATCTTCTATATTTTTATAGTACTTGGACTAGCAGTGATAAGGGGATGAGTGATATTAATTCAAAATGGACTGGCTGAAAATTAATTTTTTTTATTAAAGAAACACTTTTAAGGAAAAAGTGAGAAACCAGAAAACATGACTTCAGTGACAAAAAACATCAAACCATTCCCCAACAATTCAAAGTTCAAAAAACTACATCAAACAACAAAGAAAGCCCCTCCCAATCATAAACAACATTAAGTCCAATTTCCACCATTCCAATGCTGCACGACAAGCTGTCCCGTACAAAGACGGGCCGGTACTGATGGCCAAGGCCATACCCTCTTTGAACTACAAGCTGTCGGCAAACAACAATCACCCCGAGGAGCAGAAACACTGTAACACCCCAAGATTTCATAGTGTGTTATTTCTTCAAAATAATTCAATAACTTGCACTACACGCAACACTTAGTTCAATTGCACCATGACTTACCAAAAAAAAAAAGCCATTAAAAGAGTTCATGAATAATATTAACTAAATTTTAAACTTTATATTATCCTTATAATTTTAGAATCCATATTATGAGTTTCTTAGTCATAATGCAAGAACAGATTCATTTTCAGTATTGCACTTTTATCAACTTTTGATAGTGAAACCTTTTTAAATACAATATTTTAAACTTTTTGACTAAATGGAGACATCAAAAAATTTAAAATGAAACATCCCAAGCTTCCACGGTACGTTTCCCTTCGAATAATGCGATAGCGTGTGTTGTACGCAACCTCGAGTTCTAACACACGCCACAACTAATTAAACTAGCCATTGTGAATAGTAATACCTAATTTTTGAAATCATATATATTTTATATTTTAAAATGGACTTAATTTTTGGATTCGGAATATCGAAATTAGCCTAGGGTAAAATTTTGGTACATTTCGGATAACTTTCATATTTTGATGAATAGTGAAAATTTCTAAATTTTAATTAAAAACAACTTTTTTAATCAAAATAATTAATAGTGATAAATTATGAATTTGAGTGGTTTTAAAGTATATTTAGAATATATTTTTACCGTTTAATATAATGTTGGTCATTGGACATAATTTTACAATTAAACCGAACATAAACAAGTGTCAATCTTTTGATAGTTATTATCTCTTAAAAACACGCTTTTTGTTTTGACAGCGGGAATTAATTTTAAATTAATTTCTGCCACTTATGTGTTTTGAATTTAGGAAAATGGATTCCATATTTGGAATCAGGATGTTCAAATTGTGTAAATAGGTAACTTTTATTTTTACACATTTTGAATAATTACTGCGGTAAATATTTTATTTACCATGGTTAAAGGGTAAATCCGGTAAATAAGGGTTAAAAAATAATATTATAATAATACTAAATTACCCTAAAACGTGTCTTAACCCTATTGGTTGATACATGGTCGACCATGGGCATCTTTGTGTCAATTTTGGGACCCCATGGATCCACTTGTAAGTGATAATGACACTTTATTTTAATTAAGTTAAAATGAATACAAAAATGACACAAGCATATATCTTTTAGAAGAACAATTTTTACATAGAGTTATACATGTTGGATTTTCGATTATAAATATTCATTAGAAAGCTAAAAAGATTTCCTACATAATGATATTTTATTTATAATTTTTAGACATTAAATAATTTACTTTATTTATGACACAATGATGATGCAGTAATTACTATAATAGTGAAAAATTAAACTAATTGATATTATAAATACCCAAATAAATATAATATGAAACTTTTAATGAATTAAACTAATTTCTAGGATAATATGATATATTAGGATTGATTTAATTGACTTTGTTCGAAGTAATCAATCTGTTATGAGTTTCACAAAAATCAACTAATGAATAGTGTCAAAATTGACATAAAAGAGTTCTTAAAACAAATATTATATTATTAATTGATATTAAATTCCTAAAAATCTAAGGTTCGGCCAAGAGACTTATATTATGATAGGTTAATCATTAATGGACCACTTGGGGGTCGCTTGGATGTATATAGTAAGTTTATTAACCATATTATATAAAAATACAAAGAGACATTGTAAAAGTGAAACTAATTAACTTAGAGTTAATACTTAAAGATAAGGTTAATATAAGTACCCAAACCTGTCTAAATTCTATTGGATGAGTTGTTTTCGACCTATCCCCACCTCATCCTTTGAATAGTCAACTTTGGAGCCTTTGTAAACCGAATATGAATTTATTATAAATTAATATTTCTAACTTTTCCAAAGGTGCCCCTCACCCCTCTTATAAAAGGGCACTCCTCCTTCTCATTTCTTCACACCTTCAAAGCCTTTTGGTTCGGCCAAACTCTGCCCAAATACTCTCCCAACATCCCTCAATACAACCTAGAGGCCTTAGTTTGATCAGAAAGCCAACCTAAGGAGCCCTTTTGATCAAATCAAAAGGAAGAACCCGAAGAAGAGGTAATGATTTCACCACCCTTTTCTAAGTTCATTTCTTCTTCCACTTCTTCTTCCTTTGTTCTTACCATTCTGAAATAATAACTCCAGTATCTCACATATACTGTGATGTTATTATAAATATGGTACAATCATATTCAGTATTCTATCCACCCTTTGAATAACATGTCACCATACGTGCGTACGTACGGCTTACCGTCTCCACGTCGTGGTGTAATTGTTATTCAATATAATATTATTTGGATGGGTATAATAATGATGTGTAACTCATGTAAATAATAAATATAACATGTTAATGATTCTGTATATATGATATAACATCCATTTATATATTATTTTAATATCAAAAGAATGATATTGTCGCTCGTGCGTACGTACGGACTACCGTCTCCACGAACGCGATGAGATTCATTCTCCATCGTATCCATTCAAGTATAATTATCATTTGATGATTTAAAAATGATGTTTAAGGACTGGATATCATTCTGGATATAAATAAGATACAACAACCATGGCTTATGTAACAAAACATATAAAAGAAAATGAGTAAGTTAACTCCCGAAACGACGATAATTCTAAGATATTATTAACAAATCAATGTTAAAAGATCATATATGATATCATATTAATATATATGATTCTTGTATAATTTAATAACAACTATTTCACCATTATACAGGAGGTTAACCTACCCCAACCAAGGAAAAGTACAAGGTAAGGGTTATTTCACAATCTCTTCATTATCCGAGGTTGTATTATACGTAATAATCTACTGGGATCTCTTTATCATCCACATCCATGTTTCTTCGAAATGTATTTCAAAACATTTTTACTATTTACAAGAATATGGGTTAAAGTCATTTATACCCTTGTTTGACTTTTTATAAGAGGTTTATAAAGGAATCTTTCCGTCGTTTTCAAAACAAGGTCCTTTTTAACCTTTTCGACAGAATTGAGGTAAGAATGTTTTTTTTAACTTATACGGCGGGTGCGGTTATTTTCCGCCGTTATAAAATCGTCGAAGCTTCCCATACAAGCTTATAAGAATATTTTCAAAGAAAAGGTTTTATTTTATATGGATCTTAAATGATTTCAAAATAAAATGAGATATTTCTTTTAAAAGAATTTTGATTTCATCTATGTCAACATCCTTTGATGGATTTTAAGATTATTTGAAGTTGATTTATTATGATACAAAACTTCTATATTGTATTGAAGGTTTTGTGATATGTTTGACTGTGGATGTGCTATTTTTATACCATTCATAGTTTATTGTGAAAGTATTGACATTTCGTATGCTAGTTTTAATACGAATGTTTATGTTATGTTTAAACCTTTTCATATGGGAATGCATTGGACTTAATAAGTGACGGGTGGAGCCCGCTATAGCTCCTCGATGCATCGGTAGGTCTCATGAGACAAACTAGTGTCTTGGCACAAGGCCTTGACAAAATCTTATTTGTAGCCTTGGCACGAGGCCTTGGCTATGTGGTTATGATAGTCTGGCATTATGCATTCCAACATTATGAAAGTGGTTATTGATTTTTGCATGTGATTATTCGATTAGTAGAATATCCATGTGAATAAGTAAATGGCATTATTTCATTTTACTTTTGCCATACCATGTTGAAGTTAAAGTTTAAAAGGCTTTTGTTTTAGTAATGCATTGCCTTAAATGTTTATTCTTATTTATGAAAGTTTCCGCTATATTGTTATCCTTACTGGGCATTTGAGCTCACCCCTTTTCTATGTTTTATTTTTCCCAGGATGTGAAGAAGTAAGTTATGAATGACCTGCAAGGATTTTATGAGGGGTTAATAGTGTGGATTGTGGAAAAATTATGTTGTTGTATTAGTTTTTCACTTTGAAATGTAATGTAAAACTTTATGATTATATCTAGTGTTTCCAAGGCTACTAAACCAATCGGTCTTTCGAGATTTGATCTTTCTTGTGATCATGACAATGTTACGAAGTAATGCACCGACTCTGGGTAGCTGGGGTCGGGGCGTTACAGTTGGTATCAGAGGAAGTTTAGTACAAACCTTGGAAGCTAGATTTAGATAAACTCTGATTAGAGCACGTAGACCTAAGATTAACTTTGAGGATTAGTATAGAAGAACTTCCTAAAATTTTGGTATTGTAGAGATTTTGTGAGTTTTCCGAGCAATACATCCCTGTCTGGATACGAGCAGGTAGAGGCGGCTCTGGCACAGATGTACCTAGGGGTAAAACCCGAAAACACCGCTTTGAGCTAGACTCGAACGGGAACTGGTGCACGACAACGGGCCTTGCTGCACTCTTGGTTACGACACTCCCGGGGGATATGCTTAGGATAACTCTCATTTTCTTTACAAATCATTATGAAGGGTTTATGAGTATATACTTCCTCAAAGAAAATATTTTTATGATTATGGATTATATCCATAAATAGTCCAATTTATGTTAAGTGTTTTATAAGTATGGGATTATGTATTTTGATTCATAAACTGATCTAGTTTATGCCATTGTTTAGAAATGGCGCCCAGTAGAAGGAATGAGAACTCCAGAAATGCACATGATCCAAAGAGAAGGAAGGATCATATCTTTCATGGTCTTAAGCTAGAATTTATAAGAGAAATAGTCTCCCATGTATTATCATCATATGAAGAAATAATATCATGTGTTGATAAGATAAGTAAAGAGTTTACTGAGTCCTATGGCTTTGAAGGGAAGCAAGAGAAGAAAAGGATGGAAGAGAGAAAGATGGATAAAAGTAAGAGGGAAAAGAAGAATTTTCCCATATGTGGTAACTGTGGAAAGAAACACCCTGGAACTTGCCTGAAAGGAATGGGAGTTTGTTATAAGTGTGGAGGAAAAGGGCACAAAGTACGTGACTGCAAGGGTAAGAAAATGGTTTCAAATGTACAATGCTTCATTTGCAAGGAGTTTGGACACTACGCGAACCTATGTCCCAGTCATCAGACTATGCCGCAAATGATGCTATTGGATAATAATCAAGTTATGATACTACCACATATGAAGAGGAATGATTAGAGTTCTTAAGTTGATTATGTCAATTGAGTGTTGTATCAACAATGTACTTGTTATAATAATTATGGAGTATATAAGGATTGTACTGCAGTACTATTTCATTAAGGACTTGAGATTGTGTGGAACAAAGAAAAGTGACTCAATAGTAGGATAAATTTTTGGAAAACATATGGTTGAGAGAATGATAAATCATAATATAGTTCTGATACTGAGGTAGTGATTTTGGAATAATAAGTGATTGTTTTGGATAAATTGTATTGGATATTCTTGACTACCTTGGAACTGATTAATGATTTGTATATTCCATCATTGTTGGGTTTTAAAACATTTTTGGATTAATGAAGTATATCCAGCATTCTATATGGAATAAGGGAGCATGAATGTAATCAATAAGGAATATGGTAATACATGATGAAGGTATTCATATGCTATTACGGGGTAAAAAGGATCTATATTATGTTTACCTTCCTTATAAATGTTAGACTGTGAGTTTGGACAGAAGTATTTTGGATAGTTCTAGTTTGGATTATTTTGGATTGCCATAAAAGGACAACCCGGAGGTCGGGCGGCAACCCGTCGCGTCCGGCAAGGCTGCGAGACTTGAACCCGCAACCAAAGGGCGACAAGGGTGTATCACCTACCACTATCCCACGAGATGTCCTGGATTAAATAAAGTAGTTTTTTAAAAGATCTGGTAGATGAATTATAAATTCTTTTATTTTGGAACCCTCTATGAATAGTATAAATAGAATTTTTTTTACGAGTGAATGAAGAGTTTTGGTAGAAATTTATTAATGGATAAAACTCTAATTATAAAGTAAGTATATCTCCTTATGATCTTAGCCAATCTCATAAATATATTCCTCAACATTAAAAAAAGGAACTTAGAACAAAAATGTTGTCCTAGATGGTACCTTAAATCATCACTAATTCATGGCTTTGGGATTTTTGGCCTTTTCATAGCCATGTTCTCTACCACTCTCCATCAGATAATTGATGGTTAGATTTCTCTTCCATATCCATATTTTCCTACATGAAACCCTAGTATGTGTTATTTTCGGTAATCTTCATACTTTCCACTCTTTATTTTAAATAGAGGACTCATTAATTCATTTTTCGATGTGGGATTTCAACTAAGATATTTTGAAACGTCAAAAATGTGTTATCCTAATACCCTATGTTTTGTTGAACCGATGGTATTTCAAATCATCATAGATTGATGAATTTAAGGACCTCAATTATACACTTGTTTGTGATTGATGACCTCAATCACTACCTATAAATATTTACGTTTTTCCTCCGATTATATGTCTCTAATTTCCACCAATGTTCTCCTAATCGAGATCATAATTTGGTGGTGACCCTTTGATTTCTCTTTTCCTCATATTAAGACTAAATTTTAGTAACCCAATTTCCGATGTGGGTTTTCCCACAAATATATTTTCTACTTTCAACCTTTTATTTTTTAAGAACAATTTCAAATTGCGAGGACGCAATTTATTGAAGGAGGGGAGAATGTAACACCCCAAGATTTCATAGTGTGTTATTTCTTCAAAATAATTCAATAACTTGCACTACACGCAACACTTAGTTCAATTGCACCATGACTTACCAAAAAAAAAAAAAGCCATTAAAAGAGTTCATGAATAATATTAACTAAATTTTAAACTTTATATTATCCTTATAATTTTAGAATCCATATTATGAGTTTCTTAGTCATAATGCAAGAACAGATTCATTTTCAGTATTGCACTTTTATCAACTTTTGATAGTGAAACCTTTTTAAATACAATATTTTAAACTTTTTGACTAAATGGAGACATCAAAAAATTTAAAATGAAACATCCCAAGCTTCCACGGTACGTTTCCCTTCGAATAATGCGATAGCGTGTGTTGTACGCAACCTCGAGTTCTAACACACGCCACAACTAATTAAACTAGCCGTTGTGAATAGTAATACCTAATTTTTGAAATCATATATATTTTATATTTTAAAATGGACTTCATTTTTGGATTCGGAATATCGAAATTAGCCTAGGGTGAAATTTTGGTACATTTCGGATAACTTTCATATTTTGATGAATAGTGAAAATTTCTAAATTTTAATTAAAAACAACTTTTTTAATCAAAATAATTAATAGTGATAAATTATGAATTTGAGTGGTTTTAAAGTATATTTAGAATATATTTTTACCGTTTAATATAATGTTGGTCATTGGACATAATTTTACAATTAAACCGAACATAAACAAGTGTCAATCTTTTGATAGTTATTATCTCTTAAAAACACGCTTTTTGTTTTGACAGCGGGAATTAATTTTAAATTAATTTCTGCCACTTCTGTGTTTTGAATTTAGGAAAATGGATTCCATATTTGGAATCAGGATGTTCAAATTGTGTAAATAGGTAACTTTTATTTTTACACATTTTGAATAATTACTGCGGTAAATATTTTATTTACCATGGTTAAAGGGTAAATCCGGTAAATAAGGGTTAAAAAATAATATTATAATAATACTAAATTACCCTAAAACGTGTCTTAACCCTATTGGTTGATACATGGTCGACCATGTGCATCTTTGTGTCAATTTTGGGACCCCATGGATCCACTTGTAAGTGATAATGACACTTTATTTTAATTAAGTTAAAATGAATACAAAAATGACACAAGCATATATCTTTTAGAAGAACAATTTTTACATAGAGTTATACATGTTGGATTTTCGATTATAAATATTCATTAGAAAGCTAAAACGATTTCCTACATAATGATATTTTATTTATAATTTTTAGACATTAAATAATTTACTTTATTTATGACACAATGATGATGCAGTAATTACTATAATAGTGAAAAATTAAACTAATTGATATTATAAATACCCAAATAAATATAATATGAAACTTTTAATGAATTAAACTAATTTCTAGGATAATATGATATATTAGGATTGATTTAATTGACTTTGTTCGAAGTAATAAATCTGTTATGAGTTTCACAAAAATCAACTAATGAATAGTGTCAAAATTGACATAAAAGAGTTCTTAAAACAAATATTATATTATTAATTGATATTAAATTCCTAAAAATCTAAGGTTCGGCCAAGAGACTTATATTATGATAGGTTAATCATTAATGGACCACTTGGGGGTCGCTTGGATGTATATAGTAAGTTTATTAACCATATTATATAAAAATACAAAGAGACATTGTAAAAGTGAAACTAATTAACTTAGAGTTAATACTTAAAGATAAGGTTAATATAAGTACCCAAACCTGTCTAAATTCTATTGGATGAGTTGTTTTCGACCTATACCCACCTCATCCTTTGAATAGTCAACTTTGGAGCCTTTGTAAACCGAATATGAATTTATTATAAATTAATATTTCTAACTTTTCCAAAGGTGCCCCTCACCCCTCTTATAAAAGGGCACTCCTCCTTCTCATTTCTTCACACCTTCAAAGCCTTTTGGTTCGGCCAAACTCTGCCCAAATACTCTCCCAACATCCCTCAATACAACCTAGAGGCCTTATTTTGATCAGAAAGCCAACCTAAGGAGCCCTTTTGATCAAATCAAAAGGAAGAACCCGAAGAAGAGGTAATGATTTCACCACCCTTTTCTAAGTTCATTTCTTCTTCCACTTCTTCTTCCTTTGTTCTTACCATTCTGAAATAATAACTCCAGTATCTCACATATACTGTGATGTTATTATAAATATGGTACAATCATATTCAGTATTCTATCCACCCTTTGAATAACATGTCACCATACGTGCGTACGTACGGCTTACCGTCTCCACGTCGTGGTGTAATTGTTATTCAATATAATATTATTTGGATGGGTATAATAATGATGTGTAACTCATGTAAATAATAAATATAACATGTTAATGATTCTGTATATATGATATAACATCCATTTATATATTATTTTAATATCAAAAGAATGATATTGTCGCTCGTGCGTACGTACGGACTACCGTCTCCACGAACGCGATGAGATTCATTCTCCATCGTATCCATTCAAGTATAATTATCATTTGATGATTTAAAAATGATGTTTAAGGACTGGATATCATTCTGGATATAAATAAGATACAACAACCATGGCTTATGTAACAAAACATATAAAAGAAAATGAGTAAGTTAACTCCCGAAACGACGATAATTCTAAGATATTATTAACAAATCAATGTTAAAAGATCATATATGATATCATATTAATATATATGATTCTTGTATAATTTAATAACAACTATTTCACCATTATACAGGAGGTTAACCTACCCCAACCAAGGAAAAGTACAAGGTAAGGGTTATTTCACAATCTCTTCATTATCCGAGGTTGTATTATACGTAATAATCTACTGGGATCTCTTTATCATCCACATCCATGTTTCTTCGAAATGTATTTCAAAACATTTTTACTATTTACAAGAATATGGGTTAAAGTCATTTATACCCTTGTTTGACTTTTTATAAGAGGTTTATAAAGGAATATTTCCGTCGTTTTCAAAACAAGGTCCTTTTTAACCTTTTCGACAGAATTGAGGTAAGAATGTTTTTTTTAACTTATACGGCGGGTGCGGTTATTTTCCGCCGTTATAAAATCGTCGAAGCTTCCCATACAAGCTTATAAGAATATTTTCAAAGAAAAGGTTTTATTTTATATGGATCTTAAATGATTTCAAAATAAAAGGAGATATTTCTTTTAAAAGAATTTTGATTTCATCTATGTCAACATCCTTTGATGGATTTTAAGATTATTTGAAGTTGATTTATTATGATACAAAACTTCTATATTGTATTGAAGGTTTTGTGATATGTTTGACTGTGGATGTGCTATTTTTATACCATTCATAGTTTATTGTGAAAGTATTGACATTTCGTATGCTAGTTTTAATACGAATGTTTATGTTATGTTTAAACCTTTTCATATGGGAATGCATTGGACTTAATAAGTGACGGGTGGAGCCCGCTATAGCTCCTCGATGCATCGGTAGGTCTCATGAGACAAACTAGTGTCTTGGCACAAGGCCTTGACAAAATCTTATTTGTAGCCTTGGCACGAGGCCTTGGCTATGTGGTTATGATAGTCTGGCATTATGCATTCCAACATTATGAAAGTGGTTATTGATTTTTGCATGTGATTATTCGATTAGTAGAATATCCATGTGAATAAGTAAATGGCATTATTTCATTTTACTTTTGCCATACCATGTTGAAGTTAAAGTTTAAAAGGCTTTTGTTTTAGTAATGCATTGCCTTAAATGTTTATTCTTATTTATGAAAGTTTCCGCTATATTGTTATCCTTACTGGGCATTTGAGCTCACCCCTTTTCTATGTTTTATTTTTCCCAGGATGTGAAGAAGTAAGTTATGAATGACCTGCAAGGATTTTATGAGGGGTTAATAGTGTGGATTGTGGAAAAATTATGTTGTTGTATTAGTTTTTCACTTTGAAATGTAATGTAAAACTTTATGATTATATCTAGTGTTTCCAAGGCTACTAAACCAATCGGTCTTTCGAGATTTGATCTTTCTTGTGATCATGACAATGTTACGAAGTAATGCACCGACTCTGGGTAGCTGGGGTCGGGGCGTTACAAACACCCACGCAAGGCACAAAATCCACCACCACTTCAACACAAACACCATTCACCACAAGGAGCAGAAAAACCAAGGAAAGACACCAAATCCAACACCATTTCAACGCAATCAACACAAAAGATAAAAAAAAATATAAATTAGACCTACGAGTAGAGCCGTAGGCCACTGAAGGCCAGAACCAGAGACCCTCCCCCCTCTGCGCCACACTGGGGCCAGCACCGAGCCACACCCGAAAGGAATCTAGCTGAGATGAAGCCATAACCCACCGATGCCAACCAAGATCCAACGAAATTAAGTGAGAAACTCTCCGAGCAGGGCATGCAAAGCCTGATCCACATTGTCAGTGTCTTAGCAAGGCTGGATGAATCCACTTCCGACCCTCGGCCGAGGAAACACTTCAGGAAAAGAGGAACGTCACCATAACCCACGCCAGGATAATGCGGAACGAAGCCTCGCCGGCCATCACCAAAGCCCACCGACACCAGGCCAAGGACAACGCCGCTGACCCGCACCGCGCCACACCAGAGTGGGGAGGGAATGAAACCAAGGAAGAGGAAACCCTAGCGCACGGGAGGGATGAATCACCACCGCTCAGAGGCAATCCCTTAATTCAAAATGGATGTTTTACACTAATAAAGACTTTTAATAATATATTTTATATAAAATAAAAATTTCTTTGATTGATAATACTTGTATATAACATGATAATTCCTTAGTTTCATATTATTACATTCTTTATACATGCTTATAATTCATAATATGTCTTATTAATATTATGTGAAATAAAATATACATTATTAGTATGTTTATTTATTTATTGTTGTCTATGTTATGTTGATATGTGTTTTACCTTAACAATATAACCATGTTTAATTTTTTTCATGAAATAATTGGATCATTATTAAACTATATAATATTTAAAATGATTTTACATAATGTATATGATAGATATTTAGATCAGGAATTATTATATCTATTTTCCTTAACATGTTACCAATATAATACAAGTTTTTAAATGATATTTTCAAGCATGTATTAGTGAATATTATTATATGGGCTCATATTTGGTGTTTCTTGTCTACTTATGTCACTATTTATTACTATAGAACATGTGAAAGGTGTATATTTATTTTATAAATTGAAAGTTTCTATCTTTTTTTATTGGGCTATAGTTTCTAAAACTTTTATTTGTTTTACCAACGATATATAATAGCGGTTTAAATCATCACTATATATGATAATTTTTTTAAGGTGGTTTAAAACACCTCTATATATTATTAATATAGAGGTGGTTTAAACTCCCACTGAAATCTTGGTAGTTTTAAGAGGAAAAAATGCCACTAAAAAACTAAATAACCGCTTTTGAGAAATCGTTAGGTAAAAATTCTCATAAACTGATGCTAAATGAGTAAAACCTCTGTGAATTAGATGCTGATAATAACTTTAGTGGTGGTTTTAAAAAACCACTGTAGAATATTTTAGAGGAATATTTAATTGATTCCAATATAAAAAATAACCACCTCTAATCTCTTATTTTTTTAATGACATTATTTAAAAATCCCATAACATGCCCTTAAATTCCTTTGATCTTCTAAAACTGCACTAGATAACCTAGGGATGTTGATAAGAAAGGCGTGAGCTATACATATAAATATGGGAATAATTGAAATCATAACATGATGAAAGTAGTATATTATAGTCAAGATACATACCAAGGTAATATAAAAGTAGCGATAATCATAAACATAAAAAATGAATCATGATATAATATGATAACATCAACACAACATAGGAATGTAGAAACAACATAAAACATGACATCATAAGAATAAGATAAGGACAAATGAAAATAAATCATAACATAGTGTGCTTAGTATAACCTTTCATGCACCATTAATGGTATCTAATGAGATAAAAACATTAACCAATGCATTAGAGGCCTATATAATTCTAGTCCCACCTGTCACATTCATATCATGTATATGAATTTGTGTGCCACATAGATCATAAAAAATAAGAACATATTTCATCACTTCAATTCCATGATTATAGAGCAAGAGTTACATAAATAGAAGTCATAAATAAGGATAATTATATCTAGGTGGATACCCTTTAGTGTAAATAGGAATTAGTATTTAGAACACAAAAATTTGGCTTGGAAAACCAAAAAATAATTTTGATAGCATAATAGGTGTACATAAAGGTTTATGGAAGGGTTTAATGAGAGTTAAAGGCGGTATCTTATTAATTTGGAATCATAAAGACAATAAAGGGATGTTTATGAACATATTCCAACATGATTAATTATAAATCAAAAGTCACAACTTAAATAAAGTGCTTTAATAAAGAGGATAAGAGAGAATCCCCTTACCTTGAGAGCATGCTTCTAAAATCTTGGGAGGAGCTTCTTAAGAGTTTGAAAAAAACTTTTCAAGAATTTATAAAGGAATAGTGAGAGTAAGTTTTTTCATAATAGGTTTTGAGTAGAGAGGAGTGAGAGGTTGAGAAAGTATTTATAGAAAAGAGAGAGAAATTATTTATTAATTTGTAAACATAGGTTTTGGACTCTATATAATAAAATAATAAAAACCACAAACCATCCCATGGTTTCCACCAAAGATAATATTTTTCAATATTTTATAAGGTTTATAACTAAACATATTAAAATAATACAATTTTTGATGTGGAGGTGAGTTACGTTCACAAATAATTGATTTTAAAACCTTAAAATATAATATAGGTTTTGGAGGATTCATTAAAGGATTATAAAATTTATCAAATAACTTCAAAAACACATTATTTTAAAGGATAAAACTATATTTGGTTATGGATTCCCTTTATAACATTTATTAAGTCACCTTTGGGCTATTATGATGTCAAAATACAAATCATATATTTATACTATATTTAATTTTTACCCAAAAATTTGAATGTCTCATGAAATTATGAAAAATCATCATTTTCTAATATTACTGTGCTTATTTCAAAATTAATATTTTTTTATCAAAATAATTTTCTAAATATGATAATTTTAAATTTTATATAAAAACCCTTATTTACTGAAAAATATTAGTTTTTAAAAAACTAACAACTTTTTGACCCTTATAAAAATTACACTGGACTTCATTAAATTATATAATAATTTATATTTAAATAAATATTATTTAATAATAATATTTTATTAAAATAAAATTTATTTTAAAATCCTTTAATTTATCAAGAGAGTCTTAATTGAGACTATATATTTCCCAAAAATTTAATTTTTGATTTCTTTATATCAAAATTTAATTTTTATTAAAATAATTATATAATCATTAAAAAATTTATAAAGAGGGATAAATATAATCATTATTTTATTCAAAAATAAAATATAAAAACTCATATTACTAGGGTCTAGATACTTAACCCCTTATTTTACTAGTGTATTCCCTAAGAGTAATGTGTGCGATGGTGGTGCTTTCTTGGGGGTGGTTCGATGAACATGGTTTGGGCCGTGATCTCGATAAGCTAGAACATCTCCGACAAATAGTTTTTCTCGAGCTTCAGTTGTTGAATCTTGGTTTGATATTAGTCATGGGAAAATCCTCGAAATTCCCTCTCCCTCAAAATCTCTGATAAATGAGCTTCATATGGTACAATTCTACTAGTCAAGGTCATCACTTCTTTCATCTACATCAGTTGGAATTTTTCATAACCCTCAATATATAATAATCTTAACTATCACTATACAATGACTATATTATCAATGGTTAAGATTCTTAACAATATGTTAAATTTGATATACTATATTTTATAATCATTCCATAATAAATAAAGTAGTGAATATATTTTCTATAACCATATTAATTGATAATAAATTTATTCATTCAAAATGGGAGTTTTATTTATAAACGTTCATGACATTGCATTATTTCACCCTTCAAAAACTATTCACTCAAAATTTTATTTCGTACACTAAAACAGATGATGGTACTTTTATTTGATTTCCTCTTATGGTTCCCAAGATTCTTCATCAAACTTGTGGTTTCGCCATAGTTTATTGACCATATGAGTTGTCTTGTTCTGTAGAACTTTGTCTCTATAATATATGATATTCACCTACTTCTCCTCGTATGAAAGACCATTCTCTAGGGGTAACACCTTTGAATTCTGTACATATGAATGGTCTGGCATGTACTTCCACAAGAGGGATACATGGAACACATCATGTACTTGGGATAGGTTCGGTGAGAGTTATAGTTGATAGGAAAAACCTTTGATGTGATCAAGGATCTCAAAAAGGATGATGTATCTAGGAATAACCTTTCCCTTCGCCATAGTTTATTGACCATGTGAGTTGTCTTGTTCTGTAGAAATTTGTCTCTATAATATATGATATTCACCTACTTATCCTTGTATGAAAGACCATTCTCTAAGGGTACCAACTTTGAATTCTGTACATATGAATGGTCTGGCATGTACTTCCACAAGAGGGATACATGGAACCCATCATGTACTTGGGATAGGTTCGGTGAGAGTTCTAGTTGATAGGAAAAACCTTTGATGTGATCAAGGATCTCAAAGAGGATGATGTATCTAGGAATAACCTTTCCCTTCTTCCCAAAATTCATGAATTTCTTCCAAGATGATATATGAAGGAACAAATTATCTTTAACCTCAAACTCCAAGTCTCATCAATGATTTTATGCATAGATTTTCTATCAACCTTGTGCGGATTTCATATGATCTTGAATGGTTTGAAATTTATCTATCATCTCTTAAATAAGATCAGGTCCTATTAGTTTCCACTCTCCAACATCATCCTAGCATGTTGGATTCTAAAACCTCTTCCCATATAGAGCCTCATAAGGTTCCATTTGAATACTAGAATAAAATTGGTTGTTATATGAGAACTCCACTAGGGGAAGATGTTGATCCCATCATCCATGTAAATCCATTTAACATGATCTCAACACATCCTATAGAGTTTTAATGGTTCTCTTAGATTGAACATCCACATGAGGGTGAAAATATAACATCCTGTTACCTTCTTTCAAGTATATATTATGCCTCTATTTGTTTCCATTTTCATTTGGGTGTGTTTTGGTCCTTTAGAGGACATAAATCATTTTACGAAGAAAATGAACTAAAGTTTTGGGATGTATGTTTGTTTGAATTAATGGAGTCTGGGTATAAACATGACAAGAATATTTCTAGGGTTCCCTGATATTGTTTTGAGAGTTACTATATAATATAGGTTTGGTACTACCTCCAGGACCATCTTATGATATAAGACACATTTATGGTGTAAATACATTGATAAGAACAAGCCATGATATCTGTTTATGGCAAAAAAATCATGAAAGATGAAAATTTTATTTTTACACCATAAATTTATTTTACATCGTAATATTAACTTTCACACCATAAAATAATTTTCCAAGATTTTTACTTGAGGTGACATGTTTTTCGATGTACTTAAGTGATAGGGTTCTTACGTCGTAAAAGGTTGGTTTACGCTGAAAATACTTTGGCCCAATAGGCTAAACCATGCAACACATCTTGTATTTTTCATTCTATGTGCTGGATTATATCTATAAACCTAAGATTTCTCTAGGGTGATTTTGGATACCTTATCTCCTTTCAGATCACATCATTCAATTCTTGATATTCATAGTGGTTGTGCTACATCTATCTGGGTAAGAAATCTTTATGCTTCTTCATTATCATTGACCATGACAACACCATTTCACTGTGTTTGTAGATGCATTGATCTTGTGGTGATAATTATTTTTCTTGAACCTTTATAGATAAATTTTGAGATATTATTTTGAAGGCTGACCCTTATGTTGGTTGTGGTACGACATGCGAGTTCCTTGAGGTTTGTGTTTTTTATCTTATCCACTAACCAATTTTCTTGTTAAATTGATTATAAGATATGTGAACCAATTCTAGGGAATTTGGTGTTATCTTCACATTCCTTCCATGTTGGTGGATTCCATTGTGGTTGTGCGTAACCTGAGTTGAGGTATGTGATTCTTTCTCTAGACTATGTTTGATGAACCTTGATTGATCTGGTTTTTATAAATTGTTTTATAAATAAAATGGAATAATTGATTGATTGATTTGTATGGGTGTGAAAATTGGTTTTGAGAAAATATGGATTTCCCTTTTTTTGGAAAAATAAAAGTATATTTTAAAATCATTATGAAATGTATTTATGAAATGGTTTTAAGAGTATGGTTTTTATTAAATGGTATGGAAAATATAGTACATGGGAAGCCTTTGGTACTTAGGTGGAAGGTATAGCAATATTCCTCATCTATTGATACTTTGAGGGGTTCACCGATGTGGTATTCCTTCCACCTAGTCCCATTGTTCTTAGTAATTATTAGACCTATTAGGAGGTTCACTTGATAGGGTGTTCCTACACTATCTAGATTTGATGCATATATATGGATTTGTGATGCATGTGATTTTCTATGTTGGGTATTAGTGTTCTAGCTAGAATGACCTGTAGTGATCCTTATAATGATGTTACATGTGATTGTGGTTTATACTATTTTGGTTTGGATATGACATGTGATGAATTCTTTGAACTACTTTGATATATGTGATATTCTTTGAAACTATTTTACTTGGATTATTTGGAACTTTGGAAAAAGGGAAACTGTTTTACCATGATTCTGATATAAAAACCATTTATCTTATTATCATGCCTCATTTTATTTAAAGTTGAGCATGTTCAGATTTTTATAAAAATACTTGTTTGGAACACCTAGGTGGGATCCTACTGAGCCTGTTTATCTCACACCCTAAGCACCCCTTCAGTGGTGCGTAGACCATGTTATGTCTTTTGATATAGGGAAATTTAAGGCGCCATAGTGAGGAGGTTATGTTTCTGTCAGCTGTGTCTGGGTAGATATTTGTAAGATGGTGGGAGTTTTTCTACACTATCACATTGAGTAGTTGTTTATAATTTTGGTTGTGTCCTTTATTTTTGGACTCATACCTTGGAGATTGTTTAGCTACTTTTGAGTTGTATCATTTCCACAATCTTCTTTCAATCATGAAATATATATTTTTCCATGTTTTTATATTTTGATATTTCTTTTTATTATGATTGTATATATATATATTCCATTTTTTCTTATTTAGGTTGGGAAAAAAATAATTCCCTACAGTTGTTTTTGATTCCTGGGTGCTATTCTCTAGTCAGTGCGGATCGGGCACACCCTTCAGGTATGTGATAGGTTGGGTCAGGTACCGGTTTGTGAGGGTATCTAAGTTAGTTAATCACAATTTGGCATCAAAGGCATGATTATGAATAGTATTGGGAAGTTGTTAGACTAGAGATAAGATTATCATGACTTGAGATGTAGGTTATGGTGAGCACCTATCTAGCTCTTTCCATGATGAGACTCAAGTTACCATGGGATGTTGGGATGAGTGTCTCATGTTTTGAGTTCTTGATCTTAATCTCATTTTTTTCTTGTGGTTATCTAGGATGAACTGAGATTATCCTATCTTTTTATCATTTATTCTATTTTCAGTGTGTAGTGAAATTCCTTCGAGAAGTCTTCCAGGGGTTTCATAGGAGGATGTAGTGGATACTCTTCAAGGGAATTTGCATTTGGATCAGAATCTTATAGAGACTATCACACAACCAGTTTATGTCATGGAACATAATGTACCACAAGTCTAGAACATATTTGTTGAGATACAACCAGGATATGGGTGAGAAATGGATCGATTTTGGGAGTTATTACATGAGATACCATTATCATTTAATGGCATGGATGATCCCTAAGAGGTAGATAATTGGCTGGAAAAGATTGACCTAATCTTCAACTTTCTAGATACATATGATAATATCAAGGTGTATTATGTGGTGTTCAGACTCGAGGGTCCTAACAAGCAATGGTGGGATTCTATGGTACTTGCAGATAGAAATATGGGCTTATACTATAAGGGTTTTAAGACCCTCTTCTTCCATATGTTCTTTCTAGATTCTATGGTGATGGAAAAGTATATGGAGTTCATCTCTTTTTAGCATAGAGATAGAGAGAGTTCGGTGTCAGAATACACCAATGAACTTGAAAAGTTGGTTAGTTTTGATCCATAGGTAGTGAAGAATGATCACCTAAAAGCTTAGAAGTACCTACATGATTTGTGACCAGATATTAGATTTCAGGTATTCATGATGAATCTTTCTACCTATGTGGAGACAGTAGGTAGGGAATTGATGGTAGAGATAGATATGGCAGACAAGATTGGCTATTTTGGAACTTCTCTTCCACCTAGTGGTAGCTTCATTGACACACGTGGAAAGAATATGGAGTGAAATTAACATTACAGGAGTGGTGGAGTTAGTTCTCCACAATGAGCCTCCTCTACAACATTAGTTATAGCCAATACTGTGCCCCTAACTTACCCTTAGGGTTGCAAGGTTGGTCACAAATGATGTTCTTATTCTATGCCTGCAAAGATGTGCAATGTTTGTGGATGCTACAGACACCTTCCAAGATTCTATTTGGATATGTATACTCCTCATTATAGTTAGAGTTTTTCAAATCCAAAGGTTACTTCAGTGTAGTAAGATTCTTTAAAGACTATAAGGCTTTACCCACAGGCCTTAAGAGTGAAGAAAATTCATGCAGTGGATGAGTTTTCGATAGAGGTTGACATGGGTCCAATGACAGTGAGAGGTACCATCTTTATTGAATATTTTGTAGTGTTTTTTTATTCGACACCGGTTCCTACCACTCATTTATTTCTACCCATTTTTTGATATACTTAAACTTCTAATAGAACTCATGTCATTTGTTATGGATTTACCGACACCTATTGGGAAGAGGAAAGAGTAGGGGTTTCATTTTCCTTATTTTCTATCAATAACTGAGGTGGAGTTGGTATGGGATTTTCTTATTACCAATCTAGATCTATTCAACGTCATCATCAGGATGGATTGTATTATCTCTCATCATGATGAGGTTTATTGTTATCAACTATTTGTCTTATTCTATGATGCCGATGGTAGATCTTGGATGTTTTAGGGAGAGTGGTATTTGAGGTCTGGTCATGCATGAAATTTCCTCCCAAATCTCAGAAGTTTGTTATCTACTGTTTTTGTTGACCCTGATGATGTTTCTTCTCTTTATCTTCACATGGGTTTTTGGTACTTTCCTGATGTTTTCTCTGATGAATTCTCTGTTCTACCTCCAAATAGGGATGTGGAGTTCATGATTTATCTCGTGATAGGTATGTAACCGACCTCGATACCTTCTTATCATATGAAACTAGTGGAGTTGAAAGAGCTCAATATTTAGTTGGATGATCTAATGGTAAAAGGGTTCATTTTCCCCAATGTTTTTCCTTGGGAGGCCCCAATTATTTTTACCAAGAAGGATTATGGTTCAGTTTGATTATGAGTAGACTATCATAAGATGAATCAAGTGACGGTTAAGAATAATTATCCTTTTCCACACATGGATTAGTTGTTTTACCACTTAAAGGGTGAAAATTGGTTTTTAAAGATTGATCTTCGGTCGGGTTATCATCATATTAGGGTTCAAGAAGATGAATTTTAGGAGTAATTATAAAAATTATGAATATATTATGATGACTTTTGGTTTGACTAATATTCCTACAATTTTTATGGATTTGATGAATAAGATATTTCATTAGTATCTCAACTCTTTTGTGGTAGTGTTCATGGATGATATTTTGGTTTATTTGAGATATGAACATGATAATGAGTACCATATAAGTTTGGTTTTGTAAATCATGTGGAGTCACTATTTATATAGAAATATTCTGAAATAAGGTTTATAGATCCAATAAGCGAAGTTCTTGGGGGAATGTGATTTCTGAATGTGGCTTATCAGTTGATCCTGAGAATATGAAGACTCTCTTATCATGGGAGTATCCAAAAAAATTCTTTGAGATTAAAAGATTCATTTTTCATTCTATATACTATCAATTATTCATCAAATATTTCTTGAATTTGGAATCACCTTTCTAGTAAGGTGTATGTGTTATACTATGATTCTTCTAGTGCAAGCCTGGGTTGCATGCTTATGTAGGATGATCATGTGGTGGACTTTGATTCTCTCCATCTTTTACTATATGAGAATAATTACCCTACTCATTATTTCTATATTACTATAGTTATGCATGAACTTAAATGTGAGTGACACTATCCTTTTGGTGATAGGTTCACAGTATTTTTTGTCTACAATATTATAAGCTATATCTTTTATAAAAAATACTTGAATCTCATTCAGAGGTGGTGGATTGAATAGCTTCAGATGTTCAATTTTAAAATCACCTACACCCTAAGGAAAGGGAATCTCATTAAAGATGATCTTAGTAGGAAAGTACAATTACAAGATTTATTAGACTCGAATAAACAATGTAACTTTATGGGAATCTTTGATCAATTTCATATGGATGATCGGTAGGATACTTCTGGTATGGTTCTGACTATTGTTTAGTTATCATCATCTCTCCTTGAGTGTATTCTATAGGTTCAACAGTAGGATTATGAGTTCATAGGAATTCAAGAAACCCTTTATGGTGGGGATACTGTTTCTAGTTAGTCTCTCTCTTCAGACAGTATCATCTGATTTGGGGATCTATTTTTCATCCTAGAATCTATGAGGAGATCATTTTTATTTGACTGTAATAATTATTTATGGTCCATTAATCCATGAACTAAAAATATGTATTATGACATTAGATGATGATTATGATGGACGTATATGAAGCATGTCATTACAGATTATGTGTCCCTCTATTACACCCACCAATAGATAAATGAAGATAATTTGAAACCTTTTGGTTTTCTCCACCCTCTTACAGTGCCAGTTTGGAAATGGTATGAGGTTTACATGGACTTTTTTGTTGGATTATAATAGAATTCCCAAGGGAATAATTCAATCTGGTTGGTGATTGATTGGTTGATGAATCCAACTCATTTCATTCCGATCAGTGACACCACTAAATTTTAAGATCTGGGTAAGATGTATGTACAAGAGGTTGTGATGTTATACAAGGTTCCATCTTCTATTATTTCAGACAGAGATCCTATATTTACCTCACAGTTCTAGAAGAGTCTCTAGGTGGTAATGGGGACTCAGGTTAGGTTGAGTACAACTTACCATCCATAGAAAGACATCCACATAGAGCGTGTTATTTATATCTTAGAGGATATGCTCCATGCCTATGTCTTGGATTTTGGTTTATCATGGGATAACCATCTGGGAATGGTTGAGTTTGCTTATAACAACATTTACCAACCATTTATTAGAATGACTCCCTTCAAGGCTTTGTATGGTTTCCCATGTAGATCAACTATTTATTGGGCATAGGTGGGCGAAGCCTCTATTTTGGGATCGAGTCTCATTTAGGAGACATTGATGAGGATTTGGTATATATGTTGGCATTTGGTTAGATATCAAAGTTATCAAAAATCATATTATTATGGTCGATGTTTACCTTTGGAGTTTTCCATTAGTGATCAGGTTTTCTTGAAAGTTTCTCCTTAGTTGGGTGACCATTGGTCGGGAAAGTAGGGAAAGTTGGATCCAAGATATGTTGAACCATTTGAGGCCAATAAGTGGATTGGAAAAGTTTCTTATTAGTTAAAATTACCGTCTTAGTTGACATATATTCATGATGTTTTCTATATTTCTTATCTTAGGAAGTATCATCATAATCTCTCTCATATTCTGAGTTGGGAAGATACTGAATTAGAGCCAGATGTTTCTATTGTAGAGAAACCATTGGATATCATTGAATCTCAAGTGAAAGACATGTATGGTAATTCTATCCCATTATTTAGAGTATTATGGAGACACAAATTAGATTCTCATGAGACTTGGGAGCATAAAATGTTTGCGAGGTATAATTGTCCTCACCTATTTCTGGAGCTCCATTCTTCCACATGAATTCATGAGGATGTAAATTCTTATGGTGTGGAGTTTGTAACATCATGTTACATTCTTTTAGGCACCTCTTGTCCCTCTGTTTGTTTCACTTTTCATTTGGGTATGTGTCATGCTTTTTGAGGATGGAGAGTATGCTAAGGAAAATGACATAAAGTTCTGGGATGTATGTATATTTTAATTAATGGAGTATGTGTATGAATCTGACCAAAATAATTATAGGGTTTTGGGATGTTGGTTTGAGATTTAATGCATAATATGGGTTTGATACTACTTGTAGGACCATTTTATGTTGTAAGAAACATTTACGACATAAATGTATTTATGGGAACAAGCTATGAAATTAGTTTATAGTATAAGAATCTTGAAAGCTAGAAAATTCATTTTTACCCTGTAAATTGCTTTTATGCCATAAGATCAACTTTTATTCCATAAAATACCATCTGGTATCTTAACCCAAGGAAACATGTTTTTTGGTGTAATTAATTAATGTGGTTTTTACACCATAAAAGGGTGATTTATGCCATAAATACTTCATCCCAGTAGGTTAAACTATGCAGCATGTCTTATGTTTTTTATTTGACATAAATGATTCTCTTTTGGAACCTAAGAGGTTTGCAGGAAAATTTTGGATACCTCCACTCCTTTCAGATTGCATCATTTGATGCTTGAGATTTATGTTAGTTTCAATGGGTCTCTCTAGGTAAGTGATATTTTTTGTTTCTTCATTTACATTGATCAAAGTAGTTCCATCGTGTTGTGTTTAAATATTCATTGATCTTTTGGTGATTCTTCTTCTTATTGAACCCTTCTATATCCATTGTGTAATCTTCTTCTGGAGGCTCACCCTTGTTCTTGTTGTGGTGCAACGTGAAAGTTTCTTGAGGTTTTCATTTTTTATCTACTTTTCCAACCACTTTTCTTGTTAAATTCATTCTAATACACATGAATCAATTCTAGGGACTCAAGTGTCATGTTTTCATTCATTTCTTATGGGTGGATTTCATTGTGGGTATGTGCATCCCGAGTTGAGGTAGGTGGTTCCGTATCTAGATTGTTTTCAACAAACCTTCACTACTCTTGTTTTGATAAATTATTTTGAAAATAAAATGGCATGATTTATTGATTGATTTTTGTGTGTTTGAAAATTGGTTTTTGAGAGAAGATGGTTTCCCCTTATTTTGGTAAAAGTTTTCAAAGCATGATTTTGATGAAATGGTTTGAAAAATGTATCACATGAGAAGCCTTGGGAACTTAAATGGAAGGTGTAGTAATAATCCTCATCCGTTGATACTATTGGGGGGTTCATTCATGGGGTGTTCCTCTACTCCCTAGGCCCATTTTTCTAGGGGCATGTTAGATTTGTTGGGAGGTTCACTTTCTAGGGTGTTCCTATTCTCTATAGATTCAATGCATATATCTAGAGACATGATGCACATGATTGTATATTTTGGGTATGAGTGTTCTACCTAGATTGACCTATAACAATACTTGGCATGATGTTACCTATGAATATTATTTGTACTATTTTAGATTTGATATGATTTGTTATGCATGTTTTGAACTGGTTTGATATATATAATAAGATTTGAAACTTTTTTACCTGGATTATTTTGAGTTGTGGATAAAGGGGAAATGTTTTACCATGATTTTGATATAATTTTTTTAACTGATTATCATTCCTTTTTTTATTTAAAGTTTGTTATGTTTAGATTATTATACATAGACTTGTTATGGAACACCTGGTTGAGATCTTATTGATCCTTTTTAGCTCACACTCTATGCACCACTTGGGCGATGCATGTACCTTGTTATGTATTTCGATATAGGGAAAGGAAGGATTCTGCAGTGAGGTGGTGAGGTTTCTGTTATCTATGTCTAGGTAGCTGGTGGTGAGATGGTGGGAGTTTTACAATGATATCACATAGAGCCACTATTTCTTGTTTTGGTTGTGTCCTTTGTTATTGGAATCATACCTTAGACTTTGTTTAGATACTTTTGAGTTGTATTTTTTATTCTATCTTCTTTCTGTTATGACATATATATTTATTCCTATTTTATCTTTCACTATTTCTTTTTACTGTGTATATATATTTATATATGACATATTTTATGCTTTAGGTTGGTAGAGATCATTCCCTATGGTTTTGGTTGATTCCCGGGTGCTAGTTTCTAGCTTGTAGGGATTAGGAATTCCCTTCGAATATGTGATAGGTTGGGTCGGGTACTGTTTTGTGAGGGTATCCGAGTCGGTTCATCACAGATAAGAAGTAATGAAACTCGTCTCTATATCCAACAACTGTTGAATGATTCTCCATAATCTTGAGGTAAATCTCAGATCTTGATCAGATATAATGGATAGTGACACTCCATACAGTATTAACACTTCCCGTATGTATATCTTAGTGGATTGGTCAAGTGATAAATCTTCATTTATAGCAATGAAATGCGATGACTTTGTCAGGTGATTGACTACCACCCATATGATGTTATTTACTTTAGATGTCTTGGAGAGTCCGATTCCGAAATCCATGGTTATATTTTCCCCTTTCCATACTGGTGTGAGTGATGGTTACATCATTACCTTATAATTATGTCATTTATCCTTGACTTGTTAGTATACCAAGTATCAATATATATATTATAAAATCTCTCTATTCATGTTATCCCACCAGAAGTTTTACTTTAGATCTCTATACATCTTAGTACTTCTTGGATGAATAGAGAAGTATGAGCTATGCACATAATCCAGAAGTTCCCTATTCATCTTTGTTTTTGATGGGACACATATCTAGGATCCAAACCATATAAATCCATCTATAACAAATTTGAACTTAGAAATATTCACTACCTATTTCTGTAGCTCTAAATCACCTTTTTAGGCCTCCTTGATCCTCCCAAGAATGGATGGCTGATTAATTATTTGAGAAATGTAGGATGAATTTCTTTTTATGATTCCCATGTCCATCCTTTTCATGTACAAGAAGATTGGATCCATTTCAGTGCTTATCATAGATAGGGTTGCAGGATTGTTTCTACTCAAAGAATTTGTCACTTTGTTTGCCTTCCCAAGACAATAATGGATTAAACAATCACAATCCTTGATCATCTCTAACCACCTTCATTGGTTCATATTGATATCCTTTTGTGTGAATATATACTTGAGGCTTTTATGATTCATATATATGTCACACTTCTCCCCATAGTGATAATGTATCCAAATCTTCAATGTGAAGATCACTACATTCAATTCTAGATGATGTGTTGGGTAATTATACTCATGGATATTTATTTAGAAGTAGGTATAACTATTAATTTACCATATTTCATGAGTAGACAACCCAATACTTTTTTTGATGCATCACTATAGATCATAAATCCTTCCCCACTGGTGGGTAATGTGAGAACAAGTACAATTATTAGCCTCTTGATTAACTATTTAAATCTCTCTTCACATTAACCAGTTTAGAAAAACTTCATTCCTTTCAAATTTATCCTAGTTAGTGGGATTGAAAATCATGATAAGTTTCTCAAAAATTAACGATAGTACCCATAAAATATATGGTAACTATGGATCTCCATAACAGATGTTGTTCTAATCTATCCTTCAATTACCTCTATCATTAAAGGATCTATAGATATCCCTTTATCAGTGATAACATTCCCTAGTAATGTTACTTTCTCTATCCAAAAATTTCATTTTTTTTACTTTTCATATAACCTTTCCTTTTGTAAGGCCCTCAATAAAACTTTCAGATATTCCTCACATTCCTTCTTTATTTTAGAGTTTATAAGAATACCATCTATAAAGACTACAAAAAATTTGTTGAGGTAATCACTAAATACTCTATTCATCAAGTACATGATGATAAATGAATTATTAGTGAGTCCAAATGGAATCACTATGAAATCTCAGTGCTAGCAATTTATAGGAAAATAAGTCTTGGGGATATCCCATTTCTTTAATTTTACTTGATAATATCCTGATCAAAGATCCACCTTAGAGAAGTACCAGGATCCACGTAGCTGATCAAAAAAGTCATAAATACATGGTAGTGGCTCCTTTTTCTTTATCGTGATATTGTTGAGTTTATGATAATAAATGTAGAGGTGCATGGACCCATCTTTCTTCTTTATGAAGATCACTGGCACACCCCATGGTAAAGCAATTGGGCATATAAACCCTTTATATAGATTTTAATATAGTTTCTTCTTCAGATTATCAAGTTCAATAGTGGAAATTTTATATGGAGTCTTGGATATTGGAAAAGATCTAAGTATAAGTTTTATTGAGAATTCAACCTCTTAACTAGGAAGAAGATTAAAAAATTCGTTGGGAAAAACATTAGCGTATTCCCTCACAATGGGCATGTTATCAAGGATGATATTTTCATTAGTTTCAATAATTTGAGCTAGATATTCTTACTTATAAGGAAATAATATCCATGCTTGAGATGATAATTCCAAAGGAGATTCATCCTCATCCTTTCACTTATATATAATCATAGGGAGATTCATGATACTTAGTGTGATTTCCTTCTACTGACAATTTATGTTGTCTCTATACAAGGAAATCCAATCTATACCCATACTCTCATTGAATTACGCTAAAGGGAGGATCAAAAGGTTCAATAGAAAGTTTATCCCACAAACATAGACAATAGAGAAGTTGTATACTTGGGATACAATAATTTCCCTATTTTATGTTTTAAAAAATATCTATACTTCCATGTTTTTAGGTGGTGTTTGAATAGTTTTACTAAACTTGTGTGATATGAAAGAATTAATAAATCCATAATGAAACAGTATATTCACTATCCTTGAATGAATAAATAGCCTAAATTTCACCACATCATTGTTAAGATCCACCTCAGTAGTTGTGATGAAATAAGCTCAACCTTTATCTCAATGCCTTGGAGGATGTTTTCATCACTTATCATCAACAACCCTTAGATTAGTTCATTTATTTTCATAGTTTTCTTATTCCTTACATTTGAAACATTTGAAAATAGGCTAAGGGATGACATGATAATTCCTTTCTTGCATTACATTTTTGGGTTTATCCCATTAAAATTTTCTAGCTTGGAATCCTTAATCCCCCCACCTAAATCATTTCCTTGTCCCCTTAATGAAATTACTAAGATGCTTCTTCCTAAATTTTTTACAAGTGTGATGCTAGAATTTATTACCACCATGATATTTCTCCATAATTACTATAGAATTAAACTCCATTATACACTTCCTATCTCCAAACCCATGAGGCCCTTGAGATTCATTGATCTTCCTTTAAACTTTGAGGATACATCAAAAAAATTTCCTCATAGCTATTAAAGTATTGAATCACCAAGTATTTTAATATATTCAACTTTAGATCACTATAAAATAGGTAAAATTTAATTTTAGGGTCAATGAAAAAATCATAGTCATATCATGAAAGTCTTTTGGAGTTCTTCTCATAAACCCTGATGGATTTATCATCCTTTTACTTGAGTCCAAATAACCCCCTCTTCATTTTTAATTGGAGATCATGAAGAAAATATTTATCGAGAAACATTTTCCATAATTCTTTCCACTCCATTTCATTGATCTACTCCTTGGGCTTTATATTTTTGATCAAAATCTACCACTGATCAACTTCTACCTCCACATGATAAACAAAAAACATAACCTTATCTTTCTCAGATTATTTAATGATGGATAATATGTTTTCAATAGAGTTGATCCATTATTCCGTGATTAATGGATTAGAAGATCCACTAACGTTTTGGGGCCTTTTTCACATAAATTTCTCAATTGTAACTTGATATTTATTAGGGGGATGTGGGTTTTCCCCATGATTCATGTTTCTATTAAAAAATTGAGTTAATTGAGAAAGTATTTTCATGAAGTTGTCGAATCCTACTCCCATTGGGTTGGGCATCTCATTTTAGCAATCATCAATTTACCTATCACATTGGTTGTTGACTTAGTTCCTTATATTTATTACCATTGAATAAAAATAAAAATAAAAGTAGGGATGATAATTCTCAAACTATTACACACATAAAAGGTAAACTATGAACATCATAGGGATAAATCATAAATTAAATATATTCTATAACCTATGAATTTATAGGTTTCAATCTAAGTTATCCATGATATATTTTTTGACATAAAAATTCATAGGAATTTCCCCCTTTATAATGGTTTGTAAAGAGATTGTAAATTTATCAAAGCATATCCCCAAGGAGTATCAAACTAGGTTTAAAACAAGGCCTCTTTGTCATTCACTAGGATATGATTGAGTTATTACCCAATGAACCTTTTTTGGGTTTATTACCCCTAGGCACAACTATTTCAGAGCCACATCTACTTATAGTATCTAGATAGATATTTTTTTCTTGGAAACCACTCACTATATACTTTTCCAAAATTTAGTGATGTTTTCTTATGTTCATTATTATCCATAAGGATTTGACTAAGTTTTTATAATCCCAATCCCCAAAAATAACTAGACCTTGCTCTGATACCAATTATGATAGTCCATATCTTTAATATACCTTAATTAATGATTTATATCAAAAGACTTAGTGTATTTGAGTAATTTGATACATAAAACCATAAATTTAAATAGAGATTCAACAACATTATTTAAAAATTCCATAACTTTCCCTTAAATTCCTTTGATCTTCTAAAACTACACTTGATAACCTGATGACATAGATAAGAATAGGGTGAACTATAAATCCCAGTAAGAGAATAATCAAAGCCTAACATGATGAATGAAATACATGTTAGTCAAGAGGTATATTAAGGTGACATAAAAGGGGTGATAATCATAAACATGAACAATGAATCATAATATAAGATGATAACATCAAGGCAACATAAAAATGTGACAACAACATAAAACATGATATCATAAGCATTATTCAAGGATAACAACCAAAAAATCATAACATTGTGTTCTTAGTATAACATCCCATGCACCATAAATTGTTTATCATGAGATAAAAACATTACCCAATTTATTGGAGGTCTATATAATTCTGGGTCCACTTGTCACATTCATATCATGTACATCCATTTGTGTTATACATAAATCATAAAATATAATAATGTATTTCATAACTTTTAATCCCATAATCAAGGTTTGTGGGTTATATAAATGGAATTACCCAATAAATTAAGGATAGTTACATCTAGGTGAATAACCTTGAGTAGAAATAGAGATGAGTATTCACAACACAAAAGTTTGGCTTGGAAAATCATGAAACAATTTTGGAAACATAACTGGTGCACATAAAGGTTTATAGAAGTGTTTAATGAGAGTAAAAGTTGGTATCTAATTACTTGGGAATGATAATGAAGTAGATATATTTGTAGAAACATATGAACACATGATAAATAGGAAATCAAAAGGCATAACAAAAATAAATTTCCTGAAGAAAGAGGATAGGATAATATCCTCTTACCTTGAGAGGATGTTTATTAAAGTTTGGGAGGAGTTTGTTAAGAGATTAGGAACACATTGGGAGGTATTTAGAGAGTGATAGGGAGATTAAATTCATGCTTAATGGGTTTTTTGGTGAATAATAGTGAGAGGTTGAGAAAATATTTATAGAAAAAGAGAGGAGAATTCTTTATTAATTTATCTTTAGAATAAGATCTCATATATGCTTGGGAAAATTCTCCGTGTGTTATCACAGGTTTGCGCTACTCTCATTTTCAGTGGTCATTTGATTTATACCTGAAAAGATACTCTCTTGTCATGATGATATGGATCTCAAACCCTGAACTTTCCCTAACATTTCAGAACCCAGTGATTCTTCACTTGATTGGAAATATTTTGGGTCAATTCCTTTGTTCGTACCAGCGAACTAACGTCATAAGCCACATGATTTCCCCTAGGATTTTTTTGAAGTTGAATTTTCCAAGAATCAGATGGATAACATTGACATATAGATTAAAGGTGAGATTTGGTGGTATCAAAAGGTTGTCTATGAATCTTGGGTCCTCTTCTGTTTATCCTACAATCATCTCTACCAAGATGCCTCAATTGCAAGAACCGATCGATAGGGGTCTATCAAAAGGACATTTCTTCTACTTCATTGGGTGTGGGTCTCCATATGTAGTCCACAGGGGATTGTGAAGAGTTCAATTCGGTTGATGGATCATCAGGTAACCGCTTTGAAGAGGACGTCCCATGAGCCAGTGAGGTAGTGAAGGATTGTGGAAAGATTCCCTTGGTCATTGATACACCTTGTAATGGTCTAGAAGTGAAAATCCCGATAACCAGTGAGGTTAGGCTTCCCCCTCCCATATCTAAATATGTTAATTCAATTCAATTGGAATTTGAAAGTTGTTTATGTGTTTGTTCGTTTGAGACATGATTTGAGGGAAAAGTTAGTGGTAAGGATAGACACTGATGGTAGTAGAATCCCCCCCACATTTGGAGAGGCTATGAGTTCATCTAGTGTAGCTGCTCAAACCCATAAGCCTTATGAGGGTGGTAAAATTCATTTATTCAAGGGCTGAAAGTGCAGGAACCTTCCCAAGGGGATGGACTAAATCTAGTTAATGAGTCAATTTCTTTATGAAGTATTGCCACCATTGAACTTGGGAACCAGTTCGAAGGATTGGATGATGAATCTGCTTTTTAATCTTGGTCCTCTATATCCAAAGAGATATAACTTACAAAATATTATCTTTGGTTCTCTTAAAATAAAGGTAATAACACAATCATGAATGTTTATGTGTTTATTTAGCATGTGTGGAATCCATAGGGATTAAATGATTACTCCAATTTACCTAGCCCTCCAATTACAAGGTCATCTAACAAAGGAAGGCCCCCTCTAAAGGGGATGGTTTCTACAGTTGACACCCTAAAGAGAAAATTCAAGGGATGAAATTAATGTGGATATAGAAGGCTCACCTCATGAGGAGGCTATTGCAACCCCGGTAGGGGACCCGACTACCATTGTCCTGGAGAATCCTGATAAAGATTCCATGGAATGAGAGAACATCCACAAGCTCCTCAAGCATTCTAATGAAGAAATTCTAGAAGAGTCTTTCATGATCAAAATATTAGAGGAGGAAACCCATATAATTTTTGAAAGAATGTTTCAAATTGATTTGAATGATGAAAAAGATCTTGGATTGATAAATAGAATAGGATTTTGATCCGCTACTTCAATAAGGGGAAAACCAATCTAGAGGAACATGTGAAAGCTTAGGATAGGATGGAATTTTTCTTTGTGGATCTCATTAAGGACAATCCAGATATAGAGGTTTTCTCCACCGAATGATGATTATTCAAGGTAATAAACTATAACCATTTAAAATTATTTTGGAATGTCATGATGATTTCTTATGAGGTTTGATCCTTATACATCCTCAATATTGATGGTTTCCCACTTTTATGTAAAAGTGCTTCTGAAATAAAAATAATAATGAGTATCATAAAAAATTTATAACCCATATAAAAATTAAATTGGACTTAGTTAAATTATATTATCATCTATATTTAAATAAATATTATTTAATAATATTTTTTTATTAAAATAACATTTATTTAAAAAATACATCATTTTATCAAAAGAGTGTCTTATTTGATACTATATATTTCCCAAAAATAAAATTTTTGATTTCTTCATATCAAAATCTAATTTTTATTAAATTAAATATATAATAATTTATAAAGTAATTATAAAAATTTATTAATATAATCATTATTTTATTAAAAATAAAATATAAAAATTCATTTTACTAGGGTCTAAATACATAACCCCTTATTACACCAGCGTATTCCCTAAGGGTAAGGTGTGCACTGATAGTGCTTTATTAGGGTGGTTAAAAGTTCATAGTATGGGATTTGATCAACGTAAGCTTGAAATTATCCCATAAATAGTTTTTATTGAGCATTATTTATTCAATCTTTTCTTAGGATTCATCAAGGGAAATGTCCAATGATGCCATCTCCTTTAAAAGCTTTGATAAATGGCCTTCACAGGGTATGATCCTACTCGTCGAGGCCATCGTTTTTTCTATATATGTAAATTAGAATTTAATAACCCTTAATATATACTAATATTAATAGTAACTATGAAATGACTATATTATCAAAAGTTAGGATGCTTAATAGTATTTTAAATTTGATATTCTATATTTTAGAATCAGTTAAAAATAACCAAATTAGTGCATGTGTTTTCTATACCTATATTTATTAATAAGGAATTTATTCATTCAAAAATAGAGTTTCATTTATAAAAGTTTGGGTTGTTACATGTGTGGAACCCATGATCTAACCTAAATAAACCTACAAGGGAGTACCAAAACCTGTGCTTTCTCTAAACATATTACTTGAACCCAATTGTCAAAATCATGGAGTTGAGATACTTGATCTATTCAAAACACCTTACAATTGATCTCTGGTAGAGAAGTGGTCCCCACCATCACAATATATGAGTAAAATGATCATATTGGATGATTTAGGAAGAACCCAGTGGACTGTGATGATTATATTTTGTTTAATGAGTAAACTCACTTTCAATATGTTTTTTTTGTGATGAGGAAGATCTTAATAATTGGAGTGCTCATTAGAGATATGCGAGATAAAATTTATATTTCCTATGGATTACATGTATTGAAGATGTTTACTATTATATATAGTGATGAAGATCCATTCTGATATTGGAAAAGGAGTTTAGTTGAGATGATTCTAGGTGTTGTGAAAGTAGCCTATAAATATAGTGATTTTAGAACAAATTTTAATGAGAATCAAAGATGTGTGCTGATAGAATGTGAAATAACTATCTAAAAAATGTTTCTTATGAATTTTAGGAGAGGACTATTGAAAAGTTTAAGGATATGTGATTATATAATCACAAAGTCTGGCTAAAGTAGTGAGAATCCATCCTTGTATTATTGACCGTAAAGGATAATTCATTACATAAAAATAACATGAGATAATGATTGGAAGAAACTGATGAGTGTTAAGTTTTATAATTTTATATCTAGAAGGATATATAGTTTCTAACATTAAAAATATGTATATTTAGCATATATAAGTTCTGAATGTGGCCCATAATTAATTACAGAAATCATTGTATGAAAGTTAGACGAGGAGGTGTAGACTTTGAGATGAAGTGCATATGGAAGATGAAAAATAGTGGAAAATACAAGTTCAAATGATATTATGATACACCATATATCAAAGATGCGTTGTTGGATATTAAAACTAAAATTATAAAGGATATTAGAAATTATTTACAATAAATAAATAAAATACATGAATTTTAGATTGTGATGATAAAGAGGTAATTAGAATAAAAGGCATGATCAGTTGATAATGATAAAAATATCTTCTACTTTAAGTTTCTTTAACTAGAAGTCAAATGAGAAATACAAAGGAGACACATGTTGAGACTTCCCAAAATATTGGGAAAAAGGAAGAATTCCATGAAATTTTGTGATAATATTTTTATCTCTAAAAGGAATCACATTAGTGGCAGGAAGAGCTTGAGAAAATATAAAGATCTATCAACTATAAGCTAATGGAAAAGGGTAACCCTATCTCATAAATTGTTTTATTTACTAAAGCTATTTCATATACTATTACATACTACAAATAAAAATATGAGAAAATATTGGTGAAAAAATATTCTAATAAATCCGCCACAACATCAAAGGATGGATGTAAGTATATGAAAAAAAGTGTCTCTATAAGAATATCCCAAAAGGATGGTGTGTGTACCAAAAAATAAAAATATAAAGAAGCTGGATTGATTGTAAAAAAGACACAAGAATAAGATTTATTGGTCTTTGTTAGTTCTATTGGAGGTTTGGGAATATATCCATTGAATGTTGGCATAACATGTCAATTATTAAAGATTAAAAAAGGACTATATTAAGTGGGAGAATACATGTGATTAATATAAAACCCTTTATGAAGAATAAAAATTCATATAATAATATGGGAGAGAATTTGTAAATAAATAACATATTTGGATTAT
Organism: Viscum album; assembly: GCA_963277665.1. Taxonomy (NCBI): domain Eukaryota; kingdom Viridiplantae; phylum Streptophyta; class Magnoliopsida; order Santalales; family Viscaceae; genus Viscum; species Viscum album. The sequence continues at coordinate 1,407,226,649 of OY728166.1, read as the reverse complement.
TGGAATATTTTAGTGAGAATTGAAATTGAAGTTTCATTTCAATGATGAGTGTTGGTATAAATCAATCAAACATGATTCACATGTCATGGAAGTAAGAATACTAAAAATACTAAATAAAATTCAAGTGAAGATGGATGGTGAGTTTCCCTTGGCCTATAAAAATAATAAAAATGTTGAATCAAGCACACCTAAGAAGGATAAAAAATATGATTCACTAAAAACAATAAGAAGTTTTTTATATTTTATTAGATGAGGAAACACTATGAACCATTTAAAAAAGGCCTTGGAAATCAGTGTTGATAGAGATAAGCTAAAGCAATATAGAAGAAAATAAATCCATGAAAGAAATAAAAGGATTTCTTTGGTTGAAGATATCGATGAAGAAAATGACTAATATTATAAAAAGTTTCCAAAAAATGATAATTTAATGATTCTTGAGAATATGTGTGGTAGGTGAAAATAGACCAGACACAATTCCAAGGATTGTATGATCATTCTGCAAGCCCAAATGGAAATGACAAAGAAGATAAAACAAGAACCAAGATATACATTTTCCTTATTAGATAACGTGAATAATAAAATTACACATAAAATGGTTATTAAAGAAAGTAAGAAGACCATGCTACCCATAGAATCTATTATCATGGAATTTAATGGATCTAACCTGAATATTTCTCCCAAAACATTGATTTGGAAATAAAAGAGTATCTGGGTTGAGAAGTAAATATCATCCTTGTTTCTCTCAGAAAGGTTCTATAGAGAAGTCACCTTATTACCTTGCATCTATTTGTTTTTATTTATGTGCAAGGTATTTAAGGTGATATATGTAAGGGGATTACTTGGTTAATGTTATGATAATAATACAATAAATAAAATTTTCCATTATGGAATTCTTTAACTGGAATCTTGATACCTCCTTACAAAATTTCAAGTTATAACAAAAGGATATTCATAGAGTTCATTTTAAAGAAATTTCATCCACGATAAATATATATTGGAGTGAATTCTATTGTACCTCACTCTATTATATTTTTTAGTGATAAAAAACACCATTTATGTTTATAAAATTTTCAATTAAGTAAACTTTGGTTATTAAGAATGAAAATTAAGTTATAGAGTTTTTCAGGAAAGAGGAAGGAATCAAATGAAGTGTGGAGGTCATATTCAACATTTCACACTACCTGTTCCACTAACTACTTGGTGGAATGTCACTTTCCAGCTTGTGGCATTGGAAAGAAGGACCATAGCTAATGGAATTCCACTGAATACCTGGAGGAGTATCACTGGATAGCTGGTGGCACTTTTAAGAACCACTAGGTCCATAGGTATCCCACCAGCTACCCTATGGAGTCTCCAAAAACCATAAATCCTATAATAATCCCATAGACTAGCCAGTGGCATCAGGTGGCTAGTCAGTGGTGCAAGTCAACAAGTCAAATGTAACATTGATGGCAATATTCAATGGATCTATTGACCCCATTACACCACTAAAATGACCATTGGACCCCAAGAATATATAAATATCACCCATGTTATTCTTGATAAGCAACAATTGTAAATGTCATCGATCCATAGAAACTAACTATAAGCATTGAATACATTTTTCCTCCCATTGTTCTTCCTATTTATATTACCTTGTATTTATTTTTTTAAACACTTTGATCTACCATATTTCTATCTCATCATCTCAATTACATCTTCTCTACCTTCCTAGAGAATTGTGAGATTTTCATTAAAGGGTTTGTGCCTAAGAAAATCTTATTTTCTCTCTCTCTTTTTAGGTTCTTGTTAAACTGCTAAAACCAAGGGGTATTTATCTTTGGGTTTTTAACAAACTGTTAAAAGCAAGTTCTTTTTTTGGGTTTATTGACTACTATTAAAGTCAAGAGTTTTTGTTATTTTTTTGGTTTCTTTTTTACCACTCAAATCAATGTCAATATATTCATAAACCCTTAAGATAATGGGGCGAGAGATGTAGTGGATCATAATTATGTTATTGTCGAACATCTTTAACAGATTGTGTGAATTATTTAATTTCCTCATATTTTAATTTTCAATATCATTATTTTAATCAATAAATCAATCAATTCATAATTCATTATATCAATCTCATTAATCTATCACTTAATTAATTTATTGTTTCTTCTTTGCTCATTATTTTGTATTTGAAAACACGTATCTATTCCATTGTGATTACTTTGATTATTTTATTTTATTTCTCAATTTGGTTTTTGTATTATATCATTTGATTTAATTTTTTAAAAGGAAATTGAACCCCCTTCTTTCCATTTTACTCCAACCAATAATTGATTTCAGAGAAGATCTTGTTTTTAAATTTTTTTTGGATCTTGTTTTGAAAATTTTGTTTATTCCTTGTTTTAAAAATCTTTTTTAGACCTTGTTTAATTTTTTTTTTCTTAAGACTCATTTTTAATTTTTTTTTAAATCTTAATCGATTTCAAGAAATGATCATTAAAAAATGGATTCAACCTCTAACACCTAAGGTGATCCTAAAGAAAAATCCACGGTCTATGCCCTTTTCTTTAATGAAACTAACTATAGTTTTTGGAAAACCCACATGTATACTTTTATAGAAAGTATAAATTATTCTGTTTACAAAAATTTCATGCATAGTTAGACACCCACTAAATAATCAGAAGAAAAATGGACTCTTGACGACATTTCAACTTTTGAACTAGATAATAAAGACAAATTTTTTTATCCATTTTGGATCAGATCAAAATGAATTTAATCATGTTTATAATTTTAAAACTACCCATGAAATTTTTTAATTACTTGAAGTTACTCATGAAGGAACTAATAAAATTAAAGATACTGAACTTGACATGTATAGAAAATATTTTTAAAGTTTTTGTATGCACTAAAATGAATAAAAATATAAGATGTTTACCCACTTTATTGACATATAAAATGCTAGAAAATATATTAGTGACGATCTTTCTATAAAAGATCTTTTGAAAAAGATACCTTTGGTTTTTCCTCATACTTGGGTATCCAAGGTAATGGTTATTCAAGAAGAAAAAGATATTAAGAAAATTCTGGTTAAAGAACTCATTTGTTATATCATGACCTATGATATCACTATGAAGAGAAAATATAAATGATAAGTAAAGGAAGTGAACCAAAATAAGATAATTTATATTAAATAAATTAATGATGATGCTTTAGGAATTGAAATCGACATAGCATATCTATCCAAGAAAGTAAAAAAATATATGATGAAGAAGAAAACATTTCACTAAGCTAAAAAGGAAAATCAATGTAAAGAAGCTGATGTAACATGTTATCATTACAAAAAAAGGTACACATCAAGCCGAATTAACCCTTAATAAAAAATGAAATAATAAAATCAAGAAATCCCTCATAGTTTATACTTATAGTGTGAGCGATGATTCCCTCTCCTCATCCAACTCAAGTGATGAAAGTGCCAAATGTCTAATGGCTAAAATTGAGGTATGCGATGAAGTTAATTATCCCATTTAGTCCACTTATAATTATTCACACTCTTATTTTTCTTCAAGCCAATTTTGATTATAAAAAACTAGCAAATATATTTTTTAAACTTAATAAAAAATTAAAACAACTAAAAAATAATTATAATCAAGTTGTTTTTTAAAAGAATAAACTTTATAAAGATAATGTAGATTTATCTTTGAAATTAAAAAACATAATATAGAGAAAATTAAATCAACTACTAAGAATATATAAAATTATATTACTAAATTAACTTAAGGGTAAAAAAATCTAAATAAATTTTTGGGTTCTCAATAGTATAATAAAATAGTTTTAGTTTTGGTTTTAAAAATAAAGAAAACACATAAAAAAATACTACTAATTTGGTAAAATGATGCTTATAAGATAAATTTTATAATTATTACTGAAAAAATAGAAATATTTTTTATGAATATGATTGTAAAAATTCTTTTTAATGTAGTTATAAGTTAATTCAACTCTTTTATAAAAACGTTTTAGGAATTATTATAGAAAATCAAATGCTAAACAAGTATGGATTCCAAATATTTCTTTGGGAAAACATTAGTAGACCCAAAATTGAGTACCAAAATCTTTAGTCTCTTGATCATTTTGTTGGAAAAACATCTCAAGAAAAAAATAGAATGATTTACATGGTACTTGGATAATGGGTGCTTAAGATACCTATGTAGTGACCACTTCAAGTTTAATCATCTTGAAAAACTCAATGGAGGTCACATCACTTTTTTTGATGACTCAAGGAGCAATATCATCAGTACAAGTACTATTTTATTTTCTTAAATTTTTATTATTAAATATGATTTATATGTTAAATCTTTAAAAATAATTTTATAAGTATTAGTTAGTTATGTGATAATGGTTTTAAAGTCACTTTTGGAAATTATTTTTTTGAAATTTTTGATTACATAGGAAAATTTTTATTTAAAAAATCATTTTCAAAATGTTTATGTTATTGATTTAAAATCTATTTAAAGTCAAAATATTAAATTTTTAAGTGAAAAATATAGCAAGTTATGACATTTGTAAAGACCTAAAATTTTGAATAAGTCTTGTTTTTTAATTTTGTGTGTTATTTTATTTTTATACTCAAAAAAACTATATCATTTGATAACATGAGTATAATTAAAATGAGACCGTTGGGTTTCGACTGTTATATGACCATTGGTCAATATGACCGTTGGAAACTAAATGTTGTGATTATTGTCTCTAAATACAAGTGATATTGGTAAATTAATATATAAAGAAGACTCGATGGCCTCATCTAGTAGTCTCAGGCCTATTGAAGCCCATCTAACAGAACTTGGGAAGGAGGTAGCACCATTGGGCATTGCTCTAGACCAAACCCAAGACGAACCTCATCGTGTGAAGCTAGAATGGAATCGCCTTCGCAAGAAGTTCAAACTGATAGAAATTACTACTTGTGCGATGTTGGCTGAGCCGCCCTCAGATTCTCTCACCTTAGCACACCTTACACTTAGGTCCTATGTTGGGGTTATAAGGGGCTATGTAAGGAGACTGTAACTTCTTTGTGTAATCTTTTGAGATAAATAAAATTGTGATTTCTTCTTATGGTGAAGTTTGTGAATTTTCAAATTTCCGGATAATTTTAGGATGTATTTTATTAATGAATTTTGGAAAAAGTATATTTTAAAAATATTTATTTAAACCTTAAATAATTAAAAATGTGTAATGATTTTCAAAAAATGGTCTTCTATAGTTGTGTTCAGTATGAAATTTAGAGTCTAATAAGATCAACTTAATTTTTGATGAATAATAATTTATTAATAGTGATTTTACGCTTAGGATTAGTAATGTAACCAAATGGATTAGTAATCTTACTTAAAGAAAGTGTTAATATAATTTAGGCACCTTGATTAAGTAACGTGTTTCAATAAAATAGGCAAATAAATGTTTCATAAATTATTGGTGAAGTATTAGTTTTTTCAGGTGAATAGTGTTTTTTTAAATTAAAAATTAAATTAAAAATATTTAGAAAATTATTTTTATAAAATGGAGTTCATTTTTGAATTCAGAGCATCGATATTATGTTAAGGTAATTTTCAGGAATTTTTCTGAAAAAAATGAATTTTTAGTGAATAGTGTTTTTATTTAATATTTAAATTAAAAATATTTAGAAAATTATTTTTATAAAATGGAGTTAATTTTTGAATTCAGAGCATTGATATTATGTTAAGGTAATTTTCGGGGATTTTTCTGAAAAAAATGAATTTTCGGTGAATAGTGAATTTTCAGTTTAGAGTTTCGGGTGTTTAATGACATCATTAAGGATGTAATAATTATGTAATCATTATGTTCGACTTTTGAATAGTAAGATAAGTTATGAGGTGTACCAAGTGGCCAATAACATGGGAAAACACCATGGGAAAGCCCATGGTTTTGCCAATACCACCAATGAGGTGTCCCTTGGCCATTAATGCCTTGTCCCCTCACTTCTCCTATAAATACCAATCCATTCTCTCATCCTTTCCATTAAAAAATCCTCCTAAACGAAGTTCTGGACTCCTTACCTCCCAAGGAGTCCTCCCAAGGTGCCCTCAAGCCTCCCAAGGTCCCAAACATCAAGATTTCGAAGTTACTCTTCAAGGTAAGGGATCCTACCTCTCTCTTTCTTTCCAAGTACTCTCTTTTATGTCATTTCTTTTATGATCCATGTGCTTATGTTGGGGATGTTCTTTTATATTCATCCTAATTCCCTTTTCATTTTAATATTATGAGATACCCCCTCTTTCTCTCATCAATTCATTTTAAGAATGTTTATGTGGCGTCGTTAGGCTGCCGAATTTTTAAGGGATTCTTTCACCCTTCTCGTTTTCAAGATCTATTTTCACGTCAAGTCTTTCATGTTCCTTTTTATTATGTTGGGGTATGATCTCTATATCTATCATACTGATATTTTATGTTCATATGATGAGAGACCCTATTTTATCTATTCAATTCATTTTTTTAAGTTTTAAGTGACGCCGTTAGGCTGCCGAATTTTCATAAGAGAAATCTTATTTTTGTCTTCCTTCCATGTTTTTCATTTCATATGGTATGTCTTTAAAATTTCATTACCATGTTCTTATATCTTGTATATTCTATCCCTCTACTGTTTTATGGATCATTTATGAGTGGGTGACCCATGTCCCCTTTCTTTTCAATATTTTCTAAAACCCTATAACATATCCGTTATGCTGCAGAATTTTCGCCTCAAAATGTCTCTCTCTTTTTCTCATATTCTTTTATTTTATTAAGTGAATACTCAAAGCTCTTTCTTCTATATGGGTATAGCATCCCGCCTTTTTATCACATAAACTTTCATAACATTTTACAAAACCGAGGATCTTTGAGGTTTAGTGTCTTGGAAACAAGGAACTTAAAACATGAAAACATAAAACATTCTTCTTAAACACTTGAAAGGCTTCTCTTCATGTTCATACTAGGTTCATTACTGCATCTCATAACCTGGGGACATACATCAAAATAAAGGGTGAGCATAAGGCCCAGTAAGGGAAACAAGGGAAACATTTAACATGTGAACTTGAGATACATCAATAAAGTCATGAAAAGAACTTTAAGGCATGAGAATGAAATCATGAGGCATATCATAATAAAAATAAATTTTTTCATAACTTAAAGATTTGGATACAACATTTAATATTTAAAATCATTTCGTTTCACCAAGGTCCATCCCCAAGGTGTCATTAAAAATTACCAAGGTTATTCACCAAGGTATCAGTCTAAAAGGTCATCTATAGAGATTAAGTCTTTACCCAATGAATTGGAGCGCTATCAGGGCGCACCCTTGAAATGTCTTTATTATCATATGATCCACATATATAATCATCAATCATTTCATAAACAACCCATATAGCATAAAATAAATGGGTTTCATTTCATTATCATAATGTTTTAAAACTGCTTTAAAGACATGATCTTTATGTCACTTTAAACCCACGGAAAGGGAAAGCGGGTCTCATGTATGTAAATCCCAGAATTTAAAATAAAAAAACTTGGTATATATGTGAATACCCATATAGAATAGAGAGATTTGAGTATTCACTTAATAAAATAAAAGAACTTTTGAAAAAGAGAGAGACATTTTGAGATGGAAATTCTGCAGCATAACGGCAATGTTTCGGGGTTTTAGAAAACATTGAAAAGAGAGGGGACATGGGTTAAACATTCATAAATGACCCATAAAACAGTATAGGGGCCGAATATGAAGGATATATGGACATGTTAATGAAATTTTAAGGACATACCATTTGAAATGAAAAACATGGAAGGAAGAAAAAAATTAGATTTCTCTTATGAAAATTCGGCAGCCTAACAGCGTCACTTAAACTTCAACAAAAATTAATTGACAAGATCAAATGGGGTATCTCATCATATGAACATAAAAGTTCAGTATGATAGATATAGAGATCATAACCCAACATAATAAAAAGGTACTTGAAAGACTTTACATGAAAGTAGAACTTTGAAAAAAATGAGAAGGGTGAAAGATTCCCTTAAAAATTCGGCAGCCTAACGGCGTCACTTAAACTTTAACAAAAATGAATTGACGAGATCAAATGGGGTCTCTAATCATATGAACATAAAATATCAGCATGATAGATATAGAGATCATACCCCAACATAATAAAAAGAAACTTTAAAGACATGACATGAAAGTAGAACTTTGAAAAAATGAGAAAGGTGAACAAATCCCTTAAAAATTCGGCAGCCTAACGACGTCACTTAAACTTCAACAAAAATAAATTAACGAGATCAAATAGGTTATCTAATCATATTAAAATAAAATATAAGTATGATAGATATAGAGATCATACCCTAACATAATAAAAAGGAACTTGAAATACTTGACATGAAACTAGAACTTTGAAAAATGATAAGGGTGAAAGAATCCCTTAAAAATTCGGCAGCCTAACGACGCCACTTAAACTTCAAAAAACAATTAATTGACGAGATCAAATAGGATATATTATAATATTAACATAAAAGATCAGTATGATAGATATAGATATCATACCCCAACATAATAAAAAGGAACTTGAAAGACTTGACATGAAAGTAGAACTTTGAAAAATGAGAGGGTGAAAGAATCCCTTAAAAATTCGGCAGCCTAACGGCGCCACTTAAACATTCTTAAAACGAAATGATGAGAGAAAAAGGGGGTATATCATCATATAAACATAAAAAGTGAAGTAATATTAATATAAAATAACATCCTCCAACATAAGAACATGGAGCATAAAAGAAATGACAAAAAAGAGATTACTTGAAAAGAAAGAGAGAGGCCGAATCCCTTACCTTAAAACGTAACTCTTAAAACTCAAAGGTTGGGACCTTGAGGGCTTGGGGGAACCTTGGGAGGACTCCTTGGGAGGTAATGAGACCAGATATTTGTTGGGGAAGAGTTGGGAGTCGAATGGATGAGAGTATGGCTTAGTATTTATAGGGAAACTGAGGGGACAAGGCATTAATGGCCAAGGGACACCTCATTGGTGGGTTTGGCAAAACCATGGGCTTGCCCATGGTATTGGCCACATGGGTCCCCCCATACAATAATTCATCACCTTTGGTAGTCAAACCCTTAAAATATCTCATGACATCATCATGACATAGTTATGATGTCATTAAACATACCGAAACCCTAAAACTGTATTTTCACTATTCATCAAAAATTAAACTTTCTCAGAAAAATCCCAAAATTTCACATTAACCAAATATCAATGCTCTGATTTCAAAAATGAACTCCATTTTATAAAAATAATTTTCTAAATATTTTTAATTTATTTTTTAAATAAATACATTATTCACCGAAAATTCATTTTTTTCAGAAAAATCCCCAAAAATTACCATAACATAATATCGATGCTCTGAGTTCAAAAATGAAATCCATTTTATAAAAATAATTTTCTAAATAATTTTAATTTAATTTTTAATTAAAAAAACACTATTCACCCAAAAAAACTATTACTTGAATAATAATTGATGAAATTGTTATTTAACCATTTTATTGAATCACATTACTTAATCAACGTGCCTAAATTATATTAATACTTTCTTTAAGTGAGATTACTAATCCATTTGGTCACATTTCTAATCCTAAGAATAAAATCACTATTCATAATTTACTATTCATCAAAAATTAAGTTGATCTTATTAGACTCTAAATTTCGTACTGAACATAATTGTAGAAGACCATTTTTTTGAAAATCATTACACATTTTTAATTATTTAAGGTTTACATAAAATTTTTTAAAATATCATTTTTCTAAAATTCATCAAAAATATGCATACTATGTTTATTCGGTCATTTGAAAATTCATAAACTTCATCATAAGAATAAATCCCAATTTTTTTATTTAAAACAAAGGATTACACAAGGTAGTTACGGTCTCCTTACATTGCCCCTTATCACACCAGCATAGGACCTAAGTGTAAGGTGTGCTAAGGTGAGAGAATCTGAGGGAGGCTTGGCCAACATCGCACGAGTAGTAATTTCTACCAGTTTAAACTTCTCACGAAGGCGATTCTATTCTGGCTTCACACGATGAAGTTTGGCTTGGGTTTGGTCCAGAGCAAAGCCCAGTGGTGCTACCTCCTTCCCAAGTTCTGTTAGATGGGCTTCGATCGGTCCAAGACTACTGGGTGAGGCCATCAAATCTTCTTTCTATATTAATTAACCAAGATTACTTGTATTTAGAGACAATAATTGAAATGTTTAGTTTCCAGTGGTCATATTGACCAATGGTCATATAATAGTCAAAACCCAATGGTCTCATTTTAATTATACTCACTTTATCAAATGAAACAGTTTTGTTGAGTATAAAAAAATAAAATAACACACAAAATTAGGAAACAAGATTTATTCAAAATTTCAGGTCGTTACAATCTTCCCCCCTTAAGAAATTGCGTCCTCACAATTTTTAAAATTGGGTTTTGAAATTTTATTGAAAGTCCCACATCGGAAAATGAGTCAGTAAAACTATTACTTTAAAAGAAATAAATGGAAGTACAAAGGTCACCCGAGTTAACCCACACTAGGATTCCATGTAGGAAAACATAGACATGGAGGAGAAAACAAAGGGTCAAGTTCTGAGGGAGAGTGATAGAAAACATGATTAGGAGAAAGTTAACCATAAGAAAATCCCAAACTTATGATGTGTGTAAATGGTCTTTGATTACCTAGTAGGAAACATAAACCAACAACGTTTTTGTTTTACGTTCCTTTTCATAATTTTGAGTAATTCATTTACTACATAGAACAGAAACATAAGGAAATATACCTACCTTCAATTAGAGTTTCATCCTTTAATAAGTATCTACAAAAACTAATCTTTTCTCCAAATGATAAGAATTCAAAAACACTTGGTCTCATAAAAAGCACAAGAATCATCTTCTAGAGAATCACATAATCCACAAAAGATTAACTAGAAATTTATTCTATCTTTAAACATTATCCCAAAAATAGAAAGGGTAAGGTAAAATAACTCTTCAAAAATAAAGAATCCCATAGGAATGGAAACTACTTTTAAATCATTAAAGTTCCAATGTACTACCCAAAGTTCATCATAGACCATTCCATAAATAACGGTCCTTAAAATTCCTCAAAATAAACCAAACTAAGATTGAAACCCAAATACAAGAAGGATTTGATAACATAGTCTTCCAAAATAAACTTCATTGTTCATCTCCAAACAAAATCAACCACTCATAACATCTTATAACAAAATTAGCTAACCTAAACATATTTTACCCAAGATAGGTTAATCATTTCCATATGTAACCTAAATTCCTATAAGTCCACCTTAAATTCATCAATTATTCAAAATATAAGTCAACCTTACTCCTCAATGAAAATACCATAGTAATCTATTTACCTTGATCATATAGGGTCCCTAAAATAGTGAACGTCTTCCAAAATAATAATCATCTTTTAATCCCCTAATCATCTCTGTCATATTAATACGACAATTGTCACATTTCCTATCACATTGGTTGTTGGGACATGTTCTTCCATTTCCCACCATTAACTAAGAAGAGAAAGTATAATTAGGGGCTTAAATACTTAGCCAATAATCATGAAAAGGAACTTAAATCATATAAGGATAACTTGTAGAAGAAAAGTATACCATAACTTGTGATCTCCTAGGTTTCAAACTAGGTTATCCATGATCATATATTCTTATGTGAATCTTTATTTTATTTTATCTTTGTTCCTTTAATAATGGTTCATACTAAGCTTATGAATTTACTAAAGCATATCCCACGGGAGTGTCATAACCAAGAGTGCTGCAAGGCCCGTTGTCGTGTACCAATTCCCGTTCGAGTCTAGCTCAAAGCGGTGTTTTCGGGTTTTACCCCTATGTACATCTGTGCCAAAGCCAACTCTACCTGCTCGTATCCAGACAGGGATGTATTTGTTTGGAAGCCCCTTACTCAATACTCACCAAAATACCAGGAATATTTCATATATTTAAACTTTTCTATAGGGTTCTTCCTAGAGTTTTAATATCCTAATTTCCAAAAATAACTAAACCATCCTTTGATACCAACTATAGCATCCCACCTTTTTATCACATAAACTTTCATTACATTTTACAAAACCGAGGATCTTTGAGGTTTAGTGTCTTGGAAACCAGGAACTTAAAACATGAAAACATAAAACATTTTTCTTAAACACTTGAAAGGCTTCTATTAATATTCATCCTAGGTTCATTACTGCATCTCATAACCTGGGGACATACATCAAAAGAAAGGGTGAGTAGAAGGCTTAGTAAGGGAAACAAGGGAAACATTTAACATGTGAACTTGAGATACATCAATAAAGTCATGAAAAAGAACTTTAAGGCATGAGAATGAAATCATGGGGAATATCATAATAAAAATAACATTTTTCATAACTTGAATATGTGACTACAACATTTAATATTTACAATCATTTTGTTTCACCAAGCTCCATCCCCAAGGTGTCATTAAAAATTACCAAGGTTATTCACCAAGGTATCCGTCTAAAAGGTCATCTCTAGAGATTAAGTCATTACCCAATGCATTGGAGCGCTATCAGGGAACACCCTTGAAATGTATTTATTATCATGTGAGCCACATATATCATCATAAATCATTTCATAAACAACCCATATAGCATAAAATAAATGGTTTTCATTTCATAATCATAACATTTTAAAACTGCTTTAAAGATATGATCTTTATGTCACATTAAACCCACGGAAAGGGAAAGCGGGTCTCATGTATGTAAATCCCAGAATTTAAAATAGAACAACTTGGTATATATGTGAATAACCATATATAAGATAGATATTTGAGTATTCACTTAATAAAATAAAAGAACTTTAGAAAAAGAGAGAGACATTTTGAGACAGAAATTCTGCGGCATAACGACTATGTTTCGGTGTTTAAGAAAACATTGAAAAGAGAGGGGACATGGGTACAACCTTCATAAATGACGCATAAAACAGTATAGGTGCCGAATATTAAGGATATATGAACATGGTAATGAAATTTTAAGGACATACCATTTGAAATGAAAAACATGGAAGGAAGAAAAAAAATTAGATTTCTCTTATGAAAATTCGGCAGCCTAACGACGTCACTTAAACTTAAAAAAAAATGAATTGATGAGATCAAATGGGGTCTCTCATAGTATTAACATAAAAGTTAAGTATGATAGATATAGATATCATACCCCAAAATAATAAAAAGGAACTTGAAATACTTGACATGAAAGTAGAACTTTAAAAAAATGAGAAGGGTGAAAGAATCCCTTAAAAATTCAGCAGCCTAACGGCATCACTTAAAATTTAACAAAAATGAATTGACGAGATAAAATAGGGTATCTAATCATATGAAAATAAAAGATCAGTATTATAGATATAGATATCATACCCCAACATAATAAAAAGTAACTTTAAAGACTTGACATGAAAGTAGAACTTTGAAAAAATGAGAAAGGTGAACAAATCCCTTAAAAATTCGGCAGCCTAACGGCATCACTTAAACTTCAACAAAAATGAATTGACGAGATAAAATAGGGTATCTCATCATATGAACATAAAATATCAGTATTATAGATATAGATATCATACCAAAACATAATAAAAAGGAACTTGAAAGACTTGACATGAAAGTAGAACTTTGAAAACTGAGAAGGGTGAAAGAATCCCTTAACAATTCGGCAGCCTAACGACGCAACTTAAACTTCAACAAAAATGAATTGAAGAGATCAAATAGGGTCTATAATCATATGAAAATAAAATATAAGTATGATAGATATAGAGATAATACCCCAACATAATAAAAAGGAACTTGAAAGACTTGACATGAAAGTAGAACTTTGAAAAATGAGAAGGGTGAAAGAATCCCTTAAAAATTCGACAGCCTAACGGCGCCACTTAAACATTCTTAAAAAGAAATGATGAGAGAAAGAGGGGGTATCTCATCATATGAACATGAAAAGGTAAGTAAGATGAATATAAAAGAACATCCTCCAACATAAGAACATGTAGTATAAAAGAAATGACATAAAAGAGATTACTTGAAAAGAAAGAGAGAGGCCAGATCCCTTACATTAAAACGTAACTCTTAAAACTCAAAGGTTGGTACCTTGAGGGCTTGGGGGAACCTTGGGAGGACTCCTTGGGAGGTAATGAGACCAGAGATTTGTTGGAGGAGAGTTGGGAGTCGAATGGATGAGAGGATGGCTTGGTATTTATAGGGAAAGTGAGGGGACAAGGCATTAATGGCCAAGGGACACCTCATTGGTGGTTTTGGCAAAACCATGGGCTTGCCCATGGTATTGGCCAAATGGGTCCCCCCATACAATAATCCATCACCTTTGGTCGTATAACCCTTAAAATATCTCATGACATCATCATGAAATAGTTATGATGTCATTAAACATACCGAAACCCTAAAACTGTATTTTCACTATTCATCGAAAATTCAACTTTCTCAGAAAAATCCCAAAATTTCACCTTAACCAAATATCAATGCACTGATTTCAAAAATGAACTCCATTTTATAAAATTAATTTTCTAAATATTTTTAATTTATTTTTTAAATAAATTCACTATTCACCGAAAATTCATTTTTTTAGAAAAATCCCCAAAAATTACCATAACATAATATCAATGCTCTGAGTTCAAAAATGAAATACATTTTATAAAAATAATTTTCTAAATATTTTTAATTTAATTTTTAATTAAAAAAACATTATTCACCCGAAAAAACTAATACTTGAATAATAATTTATGAAACCGTTATTTAACCATTTTATTGAATCACATTACTTAATCAAGGTGCCTAGATTATATTAATAATTTATTTAAGTGATATTACTAATCCATTTAGTCACATTACTAATCCTAAACATAAAATCACTATTCATAATTTACTATTCATCAAAAATTAATTTGATCTTATTAGACTCTAAATTTTGTACTGAACATAATTGTAGAAGACCATTTTTTTGAAAATCATTACACATTTTTAATTATTTAAGGTTTACATAAACATTTTTAAAATATCATTTTTCTAAAATTCATCAAAAATATGCATACTATGTTTATCTGGTCATTTGAAAATTCATAAACTTCATCATAAGAAGAAATCACAATTTTTTTTATTTAAAACAAAGGATTACACAAGGCAGTTACGATCTCCTTACATAGCCCCTTATCACACCAGCATAGGACCTAAGTGTAAGGTGTGCTAAGGTGAGAGAATCCGAGGGAGGCTCGGCCAACATCGCACGAGTAGTAATTTATATCAGTTTAAACTTCTTGCGAAGACGATTCCGTTCTAGCTTCACACGACGAAGTTCGGCTTGGGTTTGGTCCAGAGAAAATCCCAGTGGTGCTACCTCCTTCCCAAGTTCTGTTAGATGGGCTTCGATCGGTCCAAGACTACTGGGTGAGGCCATCAAATCTTCTTTCTATATTAATTAACCAAGATTACTTTTATTTAGAGACAATAATCGAAATGTTTAGTTTCCAGCGGTCATATTGACCAATGGTTATATAATAGTCAAAACCCAACGGTCTCATTTTAATTATACTCACGTTATCAAATGAAACAGTTTTGTTGAGTATAAAAAAATAAAATAACACACAAAATTAGGAAACAAGATTTATTCAAAATTTCAGGTCGTTACAATGGGTATTAACATATATATCAAAATGTTCTACTTTAATTCTGGGACTTAAATACATGAAACCCGCTTTAATTTTTCCGTGGGTTTAAATTGACATAAGGATCATGTCTTTAAAACAGTTCTTAAAACGTTATGATTATGAAATGAAACCCATTTCTTTTATTCTATATGGGTTATTTTTGAAA
Organism: Viscum album; assembly: GCA_963277665.1. Taxonomy (NCBI): domain Eukaryota; kingdom Viridiplantae; phylum Streptophyta; class Magnoliopsida; order Santalales; family Viscaceae; genus Viscum; species Viscum album. Next base: position 1,407,210,767 of record OY728166.1, on the reverse strand, counting down.
TTTTTGATGATTATATATGTGTCTCACATGATAATAAAGTCAAATTTAAGGGTGCGCCCTGATAGCTCTCCAATGCATTGGGTAAAGACTTAATCTCTAGAGATGACCATTTTTAACGATACCTTGGTGAATAACCTTGGTAATTTTTAATGACACATTGGGGATGAACCTTGATGAAACGGAAATTATTTTCTATGTTAAATGTTGTAGCCACATATTCGAGTTATGTAACACGTTATTTTTATTATGATATGACTCATGATCTCTTTCTCATGCCTTAAAGTTATTTTTCATGACTTTTTGATTTATCTCAAGTTCACATGTAAAATGTTTCCCTTGTTTCCCTTACTGGGCCTTCTTCTCACCCTTTCCTTTTATGTATTCTCTGAGGTTATGAGATGCTGTAATGAACTTAGGATGAGCAATGAAGAAGCCTTTCAAGTGTTTAAGAAGAATGTTTTATGTTGTCATGTATTAAGTTCCTGGTTTCCAAGACACTAAACCTTAAAGATCCTCAGTTTTGTATAATGTAATGAAAGTTAATGTGATAAAAAGGCGGGATGTTATAGTTGGTATCAAAGGATGGTTTAGTTATTTGTGGAAATTAGGATATGAAAAATTTAGGAAGAAACCTATGGAAAATTTTAAATATAGGAAATCTTCCTGGTATTTTGGTGAGTATTGAGTAAGTGGTTTATCAAGAAAATACATCCTTGTCTGGATACGAGCAGGTAGAGGTGGCTCTGGCACAGATGTACATAGGGGTAAAACCGGAAAACACCACTTTGAGCTAGACTCGAACGGGAACTGGTACACGACAACGAGCCTTGCTGCACTCTTGGTTACGACACTCCTAATGGATATGCTTTGGTAAATTCATAATCTTAGTATGAACCATTATTAAATTAACAAAGATAAAATAAAATAAAGATTCTCATAAGAATATATGATCATGGATAACCTAGATTGGAACCTAGGAGATCAAAAGTTAGGATATACTTTTCTTCTACAATTTTATCCTTCTATGCTTAAAGTTTCCTTTTCATGATTATTGGCTAAGTATTTAAGCCCCCTAATTATACTTTATTTTCTTAGTTAATAGTGGGAAATGGAAGAACATGTCCCAACAACCTATGTGATAGGAAATGTGATGATTTCCCTATTAATATGACAGAGATGACGAGAGATCAAGTTAAACATATTGTGATTATTCCAAACCAGCTATCAAAAATCAAAATTAATAATTGGTACCTAGTTGAGTGCCCAAATTCATCAAGGAAGAAGAAGACAAAGTCTCAAGGATGTTCATCTGATAAAGTTGATAAAAGAAAGAAGACCCAATTTCCTTTGTGCAAAAAGTGTGAAAAGGGTCACCAAGGAGATTTTCACAAAAGAACCGGGAGATGTTTTAAGTGTGGGGTGATAGGGCATAAAATAGCCAATTTCTTTAAAAAATGGATAATGTGATGAATATAGATAAGGTTCGATCTAATGTACCTTATACTTTTCAATGTCGTAAATGTGGAGAAGTTGGAAATTATCCAAGGCAATGCTCTCTTGGAAGGGATGAGAAGCATGATGAGCATCAACAATCTTCAAGGACAAGGGAACAATGCAAGTCCTATGCTGAGATGGATCATGATGACTAAAGTACATGCAACTTCTTCGCAATAATTGTCTATGTCATGTTGTATTTTAGTTTATGACCTACGAGCATATCTTTAATGTTTTCTAATAACATCGAGTCACTACCTAAGATGGTTTTATATCACTAAGGAAAAAATCTATTGTTATGTACCACATGTTGATGTTGTGAAGCTGTTCTTCTTGAAAAAAAGGATGATTAGGGGATTAAAAGATGATTATTATTTTGGAAGACGTTCACTATTTTGTGAACCCAATATGATCGAGGTAAATAGATTACTATGGTATTTTATTTGAGGAGTAAAGGTTGACTTATATTTTGAAGAACCGATGAATTTAAGGTAAAATTATAGTAATTTAGGTTACTTATGGAAATGATTAACCTATCTTGGGGAAAATATGTTTAGGTTAGTTACTTTTGTTATAAGATGTTAGGATTGGTTGATGTTGTTTGGAGATGAATGATAAAGTTTATCTTGGAAAAATATATTATCAAATCCTTCTTATATTTGGGTTTCAATCTTAGTTTGGTTTATTTTGAGGAATTTTAAGGACAATTATTTATGGAATGGTCTATGATTAACTTTGGGTAGTACCGTGGAACTTTGAAGATTTAAAATAGTTTCCCTTCCCATGGGGTTCTTTCTTTTTGAAGAGTTGTTTTATCTTACCCTTTAGGTTTTTGGGATAAATGTTTAAATATAGATAATTATTCTTTTGTGGATTTAGTGATTCTCTAGAAGATGATTCTTGTGCTTTGATGAGACCAAGTATTTTTGAATGCTCATCATTTGGAGAAAAGATTAGTCTTAGTAGAAACTTATTATAGGATGAAACTCTACTTGAAGGTAAGTACATTTCCTTGTGTTCTTATTCTATGTAGTAAATGAATTCCTCAAAATTATTAAAAGGAACATAAAACAAAAACGTTGTTGGTTTAAGTTTCCTACTGGGTAATCAAAGACTATTTAACCCATCACAAGTTTGTGATTTTCTGGTGGTTAAATTTCTCTTAGACATGTTTTCTATCACTCTCCATCAGAACTTGACCATTTATTTTCTCCTCCATATCCATGTTTTCCTACATGGAATCCTAGTATGGGTTAACTCGGGTGACTTTTGTACTTCCCTTTATTTCTTTAATAGTGTTACTGACTCTTTTCCGATGTGGGACTTTCAATGAAATTTCCAAGACCAACTTTAAAAATTGCGAGGATGCAATTTCTTAAGGGGATAAGATTGTAACGACCCAAAATTTTGAATAAATATTGTTTCCTAATTTTGTGTGTTATTTTATTTTTATACTCAAAAAAACTGTTTCATTTGATAACATGAGTATAATTAAAATGAGACCGTTGGGTTTCGACTGTTATATGACCATTGGTTAATATGACCGTTGGAAACTAAATGTTGCGATTATTGTCTCTAAATACAAGTGATCTTGGTTAATTAATATAGAAAGAAGATTCGATGGCCTCATCCAGTAGTCTCGGGCCAATCGAAGCCCATCTAATAGAACTTGGGAAGGAGGTAGCACCATTGGTCTTTGCTCTAGACCAAACTCAAGACGAACCTCATTGTGTGAAGCTAGAACGGAATCACCTTCATGAGAAGTTCAAACTGATAGAAATTACTACTCGTGCAATGTTGGCTAAGCCGCCCTCAGATTCTCTCACCATAGCACACCTTACACTTAGGTCCTATGCTGAGGTTATAAGGGGATATATAAGGAGACCGTAACTGCTTTGTGTAATCCTTTGAGATAAATAAAATTGTGATTTATTCTTATGGTGAAGTTTGTGAATTTTCAAATGTCCGGATAATTTTAGGATGTATATTATTGATGAATTTTGGAAAATGGATATTTTAAAAATATTTATGTAAACCTTAAATACATAAAAATGTGTAATGATTTTCAAAAAATGGTCTTCTACAGTTGTGTTCAGTATGAAATTTAGAGTCTAATAAGATCAACTTAATTTTTTTATGAATAGTAATTTATGAATAGCGATTTTACGCTTATAATTAGTAATGTGACCAAATTGATTAGTAATCTCACTTAAAGAAATTGTTAATATAATTTAGGCACCTTGATTAAGTAATGTGTTTCAATAAAATAGGCAAATAACTGTTTCATAAATTATTGGTTAAGTATTAGTTTTTTCAGGTGAATAGTGTTTTTTTTAAATTAAAAATTAAATTAAAAATATTTAAAAAAATATTTTTATAAAATGGTGTTCATTTTTGAATTCAGAGCATCGATATTATGTTAAGGTAATTTTCGGGGATTTTTCTGAAAAAAATGAATTTTCGGTGAATAGTGTTTTTATTTAAAAATTAAATTAAAAATATTTAGAAATTTATTTTTATAAAATGGAGTTAATTTTTGAATTCAGATCATCGATATAATGTTAAGGTAATTTTCATGGATTTTTCTGAAAAAAATGAATTTTCGGTGAATAGTGAATTTTCAGTTTAGAGTTTCGGGTGTTTAATGACATCATTAAGGATGTAATAATTATGTAATCATTATGGTCAACTTATGAATAGTAAGATAAGTTATGAGGTGTCCCAAGTGGCCAGTAACATGGGAAAATACCATGGGAAATCCCATGGTGCCAATACCACCAATGAGGTGTCCTTTGGCCATTAATGCCTTGTCCCATCACTTCCCCTATGAATACCAAGCCATTCTCTCATCCTTTCCATTCCAAAATCCTCCTCAACAAAGTTCTAGTCTACTTACTTCCCAAGGATTCCTATAAAGGTTCCCTCAAGCCTCCCAAGGTCCCAAACATCAAGATTTTGAAGTTACTCTTCACGGTAAGGGATCCTACCTCTCTCTTTCTTTCCAAGTACTCTCTTTTATGTCATTTCTTTTATGCTCCATGTTCTTATGTTGGGGATGTTATTTTATATTCATCATACTTCCCTTTTCATTTTAATATGATGAGATACCCCCTCTTTCTCTCATCAATTCATTTTAATAATGTTTTAGTGGCGCCGTTAGGCTGCCGAATTTTTAAGGGATTCTTTCACCCTTCTCGTTTTCAAGATCTATTTTCATGTCAAGTCTTTCATGTTACTTTTTATTATGTTGGGGTATGATCTATATATCTATCATAATTATCTTTTATGTTAATTTGATGAGATACCCTATTTGATATCTTCAATTCATTTTTTTAAGTTTTAAGTGACGCCATTAGGCTGCCAAATTTTCATAAGAGAAATCTTATTTTTGTCTTCCTTCCTTGTTTTTCATTTCATATTGTATGTCTTTAAAATTTCATTAACATGTTCTTATATCCTGTATATTTGATCCCTCTACTGTTTTATGTATTATTTATGAGTGGGTGACCCATGTCCCATTTCTTTTCAATATTTTCTAAAACCCTATAATATAGCCGTTATGCTGCAGAATTTTTGTCTCAAAATGTCTCTCTCTTTTTCTCATATTATTTTATTTTATTAAGTGAATACTCAAAGCTATTTATTTTATATGGGTATTCACATATATATCAAAATGTTATACTTTAATTTTGGGACTTATATACATGAAACCCGCTTTCCATTTTCAATGGGTTTAAAGTGACATAAAGATCATGTCTTTAAAGCAGTTTTTAAAACGTTATGATTATGAAATGAAAACCATTTCTTTTATGCTATATGGGTTATTTATGAAATGTTTGATGATGATATATGTGGTTCACATGATAATAAATGCAAATTTAAGGGTGCTCCCTAATATCACTCCAATGCAATGGGTAAAGACTTAATCTCTAGAGATGACTATTTTTAACGATACCTTGGTGAATAACCTTGGTAATTTTTAATGACACCTTGGGGATGGACCTTGGTGAAACGGAAATTATTGTCTATGTTAAATTTTGTAGCCACATATTCAAGTTATAAATCAATTTATTTTTATTATGATATGCCTCATGATCTCTTTCTCATGCTTTAAAGTTATTTTTCGTGACTTTTTAATGTATCTCAAGTTCACATGTAAAATGTTTCCCTTGTTTCCCTTACTGCACCTTCTAATCACCCTTTCCTTTTATGTATACTCCCAGATTATGAGATGTTGTAATGAACTTATTATGAATAATGAATAATCCTTTCAAGTGTTTAAGAAGAATGTTTTATGTTGTCATGTATTAAGTTCTTGGTTTCCAAGACGCTAAACCTTAAAGATCATCGATTTTGTATAATGTAATGAAAGTTAATGTGATAAAATGTGGGATGTTATAACATTGGTATAGGATCCTTGGTCATTATAGCATACATACACTTTTCAAACTCAACCGAAATAATATTTTATGAGACTTATCTAAATTTCATTTTAAAAATAACACTGTTTGTGAACCTTGCCGACTTGGTAAGAAATAGAAAAATTATTTTAAATATAAAAAGGAAGTATCCACCTTTAAGGCTATTTAACTTATTCATATTGATATTTTTAGATCAACCAATTTGCAAGTATTAGAGGTAAATCTTACAATTTTGTAATAATATATGATTATAGAATATTTACATGAGTTTATTTCATGTATCATAAAAAAGAGGCTTTTAAATCCTTTATTAAATATTATAAGAAGGTTTAAAATGAAAGACTATAAGATCATATCTATTTGGATTGATCACTTGTGATAGTTTAATAATAAATATTTTGATGAAGTTTTTGATTCAAAATGTTATAATAATTCTTTTTCTACTCCAAGGAATCCACAATAAAATGAGGTTTGTAATGTTCTGGATCCAAGAGCTACCCAAAGGTGCCCTAAACCCGGCTGGTCGCATGATCTCAAGTGCATTTCCCCAAATTCCAGAGGCTGCCGACTAACAATGAGAGCCAAGGTATGATATTGGGGAAACTATGCCCTCATTTGAAGAGTATACATAGCATAAAACAAAATAATAAACAATAACAGAAGAAATAATACCAAATTGGAATAATAGCAGAAGACTTAAAGTATAGTCAAAAGAATCCATATTATATATTTAATGATGCACGTCATATATGTCTAGGAACATAGCCAAAATAGGTCACAATGATGGAAATACAATACAATCCAATAGAGGTAAACAAAAAGTAAACTCTAACAGCATCACAAGCCTCAGCTTTTTCACATGCTCTTCATATCCAACAACAATCAAGTACTTGATGAAGAAGGGAATTTTCCCTTATCTATACCTGCAATCATATAATCTTCTTGGGTCCAAAAGCATGATCGAAACAGGGTATGAGATAAATCATAGTAGCTAACCACGCAAATATCTATGCCTATATGTTAGTGAATATATCTACCAGGTAATATGAAAAAATAAATCAATAAACTAGGAATTACTCAATAGAAAACAATATGATAATTTTCAATTACATTCGATTAAAATTTATTATTCACCTATTTAATAATGTAACCCTGGGGTCTAGCCTAAGATCTGTATCCCTCATGGAAAGAAACAAAACAGAAATCTCAAAAGACCATATAATAAATCAAGTAAGACCAAATCTAATCTTGTGCTTTGGATTGGCATAAACGTCACAATCATTCAATTATTCACAAACAAACCTCTAGGAAATCTCTCACGGTCTAACCCCTTTGGTCTAACATAGCATCAATTCATTAAATGAAATACCTATAGGAAATTTCTCATGGTTTAACCCCTTTTTGGTCCATGAATAGAATAAATTCATTAAATAAAGACCCTTTGGGAAAGTTATCACGGTATAACCCCTTTGGTAAAACATAACATCAATTCATTAATTCAAATATAAACAACCACATGGGAAAGCTCTCACAATCAAATCCCCTTGGGTCAAATATCTACACCAAGGATCTCATGGTCCTGTGTAAATAATATGGAAGTCCCCTCAGTCTTCCTGTTCCAAAGCTATCACGGTCCATTGAAAAACATATAATGCATATATCATATCAAATCCACTCATGTAATCTAAAACTACTACATGGATAAACATTCATAGTGTATATCACATGCATTTCATATAATCAAACAAACTATATCATAATCAAAAAATTCATGAAAAACAAGGTATGCCTCATAGGAAACCTAGAAAAAATGGTCATAAATAGTTAATCAAGGGTAACACACCCATGGGGTGTACCATAAACAAGGTATCAACCTTATGCATAAGAAACAAACCTTTATCAATCAATCAAACCATAACAAGTAATAAACATGGTTTAATACCAAATCATGCAATAACACAATTGTGGGTATGTTGCACTTTTATCATATATAATCCAAGACTAACCACAAAAGGAACAAGATAACCTACCTTGATGTTTCACAATTGATATACTTGAACGTTAGCACTTGAATCATCCTAGATCAGCGTAGATCTACAAAACGATGAAAAAAATACCAAAATTGAATAACTCACAAGAGAGGGTGAATTAGGAATAAAGGATCTAGGGGTTTTGATAACTCATCGGTGGGATTCTAATACACCCTACGATGTCTCAATTAGATCTCAAATAGAGAATTAGGGGCTTAGAGTTTGTCAGTCTCTCCACAGTGCTCTGGTATAAAACACAGTCAGAAGAATGTGTTTTCAAATATGAGACATGACCCCCTTATGATATATCAAAAAAAAGAAAAACTACATGGTGTGTTCTTTAAAACTACACACCATGTAGTAGCCTTAAACGACCCCTGAATTAAGCGGGTCTGTCAGTTCACCACATGTCCAAGTACTCAGTCATTACATGGTCAGTACGCGGCTGTGCGTGACTAATAGGTGCAGGCGTGTACATGGAAGTACACGACATGTACTCAAAAAATCATATTTTATTCCCTTTTCCATAAAAAACAACCTGGAAGCAAGAACCATATTTTAAATGAAGATATGAGTTCTTAAAAACTTCCCCCCTTAAAGAAATTTCATCCCCTAATTTCCCTCCCAAAGGTGGTAAAGAAGAATATGAGAACAACTCTAGCCACTATGATCGTACATAGACCTCCCTCTCCCATGTCTTGTCATGTACTCACCCGTGTTGCCATATAACTCATACCAGAGGAACAAACCATCCACAACGAACCTTCGTGCTGTGATCCACAATTCGAATAGGGTGCTCCTCAAAGGATTCATCCACCTTAAACTCAACCTACTCAGGTTGAAAAACATGAGACGAGTCTAAAAAGTAATACCATAGTTTAGAAACATGAAATAAGTCATGCATAGCCTGGTACCTCTGAGGTAACTGCAACCGATAGAAAACTGAACCAAATCTCTCCAAAACCTCAAATGGACCAATGTATCTTGGGGAAAGCTTCCCCTATCTCATAATACTTCTATATCCCAACCTTGGAGTGACACGCAGGAAAACCTGATCTCCAACCTCAAACTCCAAAGATTGTCTCCATCAATCAACATAAGATTTCTACCGAGACTGTGCAATAACCACCCTCTTCTGAATCAACTCCACCTGATCAGTGGTCTTCTGGACAAGATGAGGTCCCATAATAGCTTCCTCTCCCGCCTCTAGCTAATATAAGGGTAATTGGCATGGACTATCGTACAAAGACTCATAAGGTTCCATCTGAATCATGGCATGAAAACTGTTATTATAGGAAAAATCCACCAGGGGTATGTGTCTCTCCCAAGAGCCCCCAAAATCCAGGACGTATGCTTGAAGCATGTCCTCCAAAACCTAAATTGTACATTGAGACTGATCATTTATCTGAGAATGGAAAGATGTACTAAGAAGTACCTGTGTACCCAAAGCCCTCTATAGTCCCTGTCAGAAACGAGAAGTAAACTAGGCATTACTATCTGAAATGATAGAGTACAAAACCCTATGAAAACGTACAATCTATTGGATGTAAAACCTCCCAATATTGTCAAAACTGAAGGTATCCTTGATTGGAAATAATTCTTCAACCTTCATGAACCCATCGATTACAACCCACACCGCATCATTACCTCATGGCGATCTCAGTAAACCTGTCATGAAATCCATCGCGACATCATTCCACTTCCACTCGGGAATGTGTAACTGTTGTAAAATCCCTTCTGGTCACTGTTGATCTACTTTTACCTATTGATAGGTGGAACATATCATAACAAAACTAGCTACATCCCTGTTCATGCCTGGCCACCAATACTGACGATGTAGATCTGGATACATCTTGGTGACACCAGGATGAACTTCCCATACCGAGGTATGAAAATCTCACAATAGCTCCTTACCTATGTCTGTTGACACCAATACACACCCATGAAAACTCAAAACCTCATCCTATCCTATGGTTCACCTAGGATTAGGGTCCTCACCTACCACACTCTCCCATAAGACTAGGCCTTTAGAATTCAATAGCTGCCTCATTCGCACTCGATCCAGTAGAGTAGAGGTAATAACTATAGATGAAAGAAGTTTCCGACCTTGTCTATCATGAACCTCCAAATGAATCTTAGAGAATAGATCCATAAGTTTCCACTCACTCTTGGCCTCCTGAACTGCCTATATCTGAGTCCTCATTCTTAATGCATCAGCCACTGCGTTGCCTTTTCTAGGCATGTAGGCAAGCTCAAAGTAAAAAAACTGAAGGTACTCAACTCACCTTCACTGTCTCAAATTCAAATCTCACCATGTAAAGATATACTTGAGGTTTTTTTATTTGTTTACACCACAAAATACTCTCCCAAAAGATAATGTCTCCAATAGCACAAAGCATGCACAACTATAGCTAACTCAGGATCGTGCGTCGTGTAATTCCTCTCATGTGGACTCAACTACCGAGACCCATATGAAATGAATCCTCCCCCCTTCATAAGCACTGCTCCCAGACTGATACTTGATTCATCGCAGTAAATGGTGTAACTATTTCCTAGCTCCATAAAAATCAGGATCGGTGCTGAAGTCAATCTCCCTTTCAACTCCTGGAAGGATGAATTATAGGAATCTATCCACAAGTACTTCAAAACCTTCTTATTCAATCCTATCAATGGTTCTCTTAAGCGTTAAAAGTACTAAATAAAGCATCTGTAGTAACAAGAAAACCCCAGAAAACTCCATACCTTAAAGAGGTTATTCTGATGCTCCCAGGAAACTACCGCTCTCATCATCTCTGGGTCTAATGATACTCTTATCCCTGAGATGATATGACCCAAGAAATGAATATGGTACATCCAAAAGTGTCACTTTGATAGCTTAGCATATAACTAATTCTCTCTCAATGTACTCAATATGATCGCAAGATAGATGGCATGGTCGTTTCGAGTGTGATATGACACCAAGATATCATCCACGAAGACTACCACAAAAGAATCCAAGTAAGGATGGAACACTTGGTTCATCAGTGCCATGAAAACTACTGCTGCATTCGTGAGGCCGAACGGAATAAAAAAATACTCATATAGACCATACCTACTTCAAAAGGCTATAAGAGGTATATATGATGGTCTAAGATGCAACTGATGATAACCGAATATCAAGTAAATCTTTGAGAACACCCGGTATCCTTGAAGTTGATCAAATAGATCATCAATACACAGAAAGGGATATCGGTTCTTGACCATCAACTGGTTTAGCTTCTGATAATTCACACAAAGTATGAGGGTACCATACACCTTCGCAAAAGGACAGACCGACCCCAAGGAGAAGTAATGGGTTGGATGAAACCCTTTGTCTGCAACTCCTCTAACTGCTTCTTGAGCTCCTGTAACTCTAGTGTAGCCATCCTCTAAGGAGGAATGGACACCAGTACTACTCCTGGCACAAGATCAATAGAGAAATATACCTCTCTCTCTAGAGCTAAACTTGAAAAGTCAATTGGGAAGACATCCCTAAAATGATCCACCACTGGAGGAAATTCCATCTGTGAAGTCCCCTGGTCATCTAGATATAGTCTATCAATTTGGGTTATAAAACCACCTAAACCATGATGATCGAGTCTAGATCTGCCTACCTAGACATCCCATTCACCCTTGTGTAAAAACGATTATCCCTCTGGTGATGTGAAACTCACCCTATGATGATAGCAGTCAACAAAGGCCTGAAAGGAGATCAACTAGTCCCTTCCAATAATGACATCGAATCCTATCATTATAATACATAGAAGTCCCATAAGAATTGACACCCAATAACCTCAAGAGGGAACTCCTTTCACTAACATACACTAGCCGTCCTAATCCCCAACAGAGTGTCTATCATCATGACAACAACATAAGTAAATATACAAAGCACAAGGCTCTCCACAACAAAAACATATATAAAACTATGGGAATGCCCTATATCAAAAATATCATAATCTAAAACCAAGGAAACTATAATCATACCTCTAACTGTAGAGGGTTTAGGATCATACTCTTGTTGGGGTTGCTCCATTGAAAAAGTATGACCTATACTGTGACCCTGCAACCCGGCATGGCTACCCTGAGCTGATCCACCATGCCGTTGCTGAGAACCTGTCATCTGGATACCATGGCTGTAACCACCTCCTCGTCCTAAATGACCTAACAAACCATAGTTTCTTGACTAATGAGAAAATAGTGGTCCTATTTTTTAATGAGGAGTCATAATCAATCCCCTCTCACTTGATGCAGGTGAGAACATCCTATAAAAACGCTGAATATGGACCATCTTACTGTAATATCAGTACTTGAATGGGTCTTTCAAGCACTATGGTCTCATGTTACCACTCTTACCATACTAGTAGAACCTCACCTGGATACCTTAAGATACATCCCTACTCATAGAATCACTGCGCGAAGGCTCCCTGCGGTGCTTCCTACTATCAGTCGAAGGAGTACCGACCCTGGATGCCGAACCACCCTGGCTCGCAGCTCCAAAATCCCTTAGATTGTGCTTGGTAATAATTTCCTGGTTTACTATAGTAGTCACCAAATTAATCTTGAAAACATTCACCTGTGATCAGATGTCATACCTGAGACCATCCTAAAATCACCTATCCAGTGATAACTCGTCACCCCCATAACAGGTGCAAAGCACTAAAGCTATGTAAAACAAGAACAGTAGTCCATCACTGAAAGAGTTACCTACTACAAATGCATGAACTCATGGGCTCAGTTTTCCCTAAACATCTCAGGGTAGAAGTAATCATAGAAGGTCCCCTATAACTCTTCCCAAGTCATATCCCGATGACATCCCACCTGTGAGATAACATCCCACCATCTCTTGGAGGAATCATATAGCATGTAAGTTGCATGCTTCACTCTCCTGTCAGGAGGTGTCTTTAGATGATCGAAGATAGAAACCATGGCCTCCAAGCATGAATCTATAGCCCATGGTCCTCCATCCTCTAAAAACGTGGGAGGATGCTGATTATGAAATAACTGTATCAACTCTGCCATAGTCGGGGTAGGATGTGGTGTTCCCTAAAAAGTCTAAATCATCCTCATAAATCCTTCATGGAACTATGAACCAACACCTGTGTCTGGTATAATAATTGGTGCCAAGACGGGCACGATGGGAGGATCTACTGGTAGTCCCTGATCTACCATTTTCAGTGTCTGATCATTGCCTTGTACCTGGCGTACAACGGGAGGACATCTTGTTGGCATGAATCTATGAGTTCAAGTGCACACCTCAATTAAAGATGATCAATGACTAAAACTTAGAAGTGTAATAATTAAACATGAGAAGGAAAACATTTAGAGTTTTACAAAAGAGGGTTACACGACATGTGGAACCACTATACGACGTGTTACCTTAAGCATTAACATGGGTGTGTACCTTTGCCAACATGATCGTGTAACACCCAAACACATGGCGTGTTCCTCTTGAGACACGAAGTGTTCATGAATATTATCTCCCGCCCAGGTACTTATACATGACTAGAACTACACAAATTCTCCTGGTGTAACACTACACAACGTGCACACTCTAGAAATGACACGTATAACAAAATTTCCATCTACCTATGTCATTAGTCACACAACCGGATACACGGTCAATTACAACATGATGTGTAATCCTAGTAAATGGTGTGTTCTACCAAAAGTTTATCAACCCCGTGTCTTTTCTCACACAATCAGTCACACGGCCAAAAACTACACAGCATGTACATACGGTACACAGTGTGTTTTTTGGGTTTTTTCGGATAGTAAGCCTTTGAAACTTCTCCAAAACCCCATAAATCTAAATTTTTTTCCAAAGGCATGCCAATTTCCAATCCGTGAGGGCCCATACTCCCTGAAAATAAAACCTTGGAATCCTAATTCATATCATATCTTAATAGAATTCAATTAATGTTCAAACATGGTCCACAAAATTCCGATCCAAGAGGTCCCATAACACCTCAGGGACCAAAGCCTGGCGTCCATCCAAAAGAAACTTTACATATACCAATAACCTATCAAAATAACAACTATTTATTTCACAACATCAATCACAACAACATATATATCTAACACAACATCTATCACAACAACGTGCAATCAGTAATGCACCCTACATGGCATGAAAAGAATGCATGACATGTGATCTCTAGAAAGTTCCTATATGATGCATGAGATGTAATACCCTTATCTCATCAGGTTTCAAAAATATATAACCACAATGATATCAATACTAACAACACAAAACAAGTGCATCACCCAACGATGAAATTGAATCAACTGTAATAGTTCAAAATCCAAAAATTTCAATTCAAGTCGAGGTAATTTGGATTTTCACTATACATGGGGTAGATACTCCCAGGAATAGCTAATTACCAAAATACATTTCCTTTCTATGATTTTATAATCTTTACAAATAGTAATAAAAACCAGAAAAGAAAACCTCCTCTGATACCACTTTGTAACGTCCTAGATATGGATGCCGCCCAAAGGTTCCCCAAACTGGGTTGGTCACATGACCTCAAGCGCATTTCCCCAAATGCCAGAGGCTATCGACTAGCAGTGAGGGACAAGGTGTAATATTGGGGAAACTATTCCCTCATTGGCAGAGTATACACAGTAGAAAACAAATAGTAAACAATAATGGAAGAAATAATACCAAATAGGAATAACAGTGAAAGACTGAAAGTAAAGTTAGTAAAAGACATATCATATATCTAATGATGCATGTAATATGTGTCTAGGAAAACATCCAAAATAGGTCATAATTCTATAAATATAATATAATCCAATATAAGGAAACAATAAGTAAACTCCAATAGCATCGCAAGCCTCATCTTGGTCCCATGCTCTCCATCGCCAACAATGATCAAGTACCTGATGAAGAAGGGATATTTACCTTATCTATACCTACAATAATATAATCTTCTTGGGTCAAAAAGCATGACCCAAATAGGGTGTGAGACGAATCCCAGTAGGCAACCACCAAAAGATATGTTTCTATATGTCAGTGAATATATATCACAGGTAATATGAAAAAAATAAAGTAATAAACTTGGAAGTACTCAAGAGTAAAAAATCCTAAAGTCTTCAATTACATTAAATTAACATTTATTATTCACCTGTTGAATCATGTTACCCTGGGATCTAGACTAAGCTCTATATCCCCCGTGTAAAACAACGAAACAGATGTCTCAGAAGACCATCTAAGCAATAAAGTAAGACTAAATCCAAGGTTGTGCTTTGGCTTGGCAAACACATCACAATCATTAAATTATTCACAAATTACCCTCTAGTAAATCTCTCACATTATAACCCCTTTGGTCCAACATAACATCAATTCATTAAATGAAGACCCTCTGGGAAAGCTCTCATGGTCTAAACCCTTTGGTCCAACATAGCATCAATTCATTAAATGACGAACCATTGGGAAAGATCTCACAGTCTAACCCCTTTGTTACAATATAAAATCAATTCATTAATTCAAATATAAAATCTTACATGGGAAATCTCTCACAGTTTAATCCCCTCAGGTCAAATATCTACACCAAGGCTCTCACAGTCTTTTGTAAATAATCTGGAAGTCCCCTCAGTATTCCTAGTCCAAGGCTCTCACGATCCATTGAAAAAAATATAATGCACATATCATATCAAAGAATATCTTGTAATCTAAAACTACTACATGGATAAACATTCACAGTGCATATCACAAGCATTTTATATAATCAAACAAACTCTATCCTAATCAAACAAGGCATGAAAAACAAGGTACGCCTCATAGGAAACCTAGACCAAATGGTCATAAATAGTCAATCAAGGGGAAATCACCCATGGGGTGTCCCATAAACAAGTTATCTAACCTTACACATAAGAAATGACCCTTTATCAATCAATCAAACCATATCAGGTAACAAACGGGGTTTAATTACAAATCATACAATAACCCAAATGTGGGTATGTGGAACTTTTAGCATATATAATCCAAGAATAATAACAAAAGGAATAATATCACCTACCTCAATGTCTCGTGATAAATATACTTGAACTTTGGACCTTTAATTGGATTAGATCAGCGTAGATCTACAAAACGGTGAAAAACTCCGAACTTTGAATAACTGAAAAGAGAGGATGAATTAGGAAGAAAGGCTCTGGGGGTTTTGAGAACTCATTGTTGGGATTCCAACTCACCCTAAGGCGTCTCAATTAGATCTCAGATGGAGAATTGGGGGATCAGATTTCGTTGGTCGCTCCGCAATAATCATGTACAAAACATGACCAGAAGAAGGTGTTTTCGAATATGAGATGTGACACCCTTCCAATATATCAAATAAAATAAAAACTATATAGAGTGTTCTTTAAAACTAAATTCCATGCAGTATTCTTAACCGGACCTTGACTTAAGAAGGTCTACTAGATCACCACACGACGAAGTAATCAACCATTACATGGTTAGTACACAGATGTGCGTGGCTACTGGGTACACGACATGTACATGGAAGTACACGACATGTAATCAGAAAACACCCTTTTATTTTTTCCCTAAAAAACAATCCGAAATCAATATCCATACCTAAAATAGAGATCTAGTTTCTTACAAGTTTTTTAAGAGGTAGAATTTAATTCTTCAAGAAATTTAACTCTCACAATATTTTTGGGCTCAAGAAATTAATACTTCTTATTATAAATTGAACCATGTTCGCATATGATCATTCCTTAAAAATACCCCCTATAAAATTTGGAAAAAAATCCTATTTTTTTTAAAGTTTTTGGATGTAGATGGTATATTCTTAACACTAAATAAAACCTAGGAAAGTTTGAACCCAAATACAATGAAGGTATCTTTCTTGGGAACTGAAACTCAATTAAACCATATCGATTCTTTAATAAAAGGACCAAGACCTTATAAGAATCAATTAACATAAATTTGATTATAATTTTCCTAAACCTCATCCCTAAATTGATGAAATTGAAGTTGACCATGAAAATTTGAACTTAAACAATCCACTAAATTCTAAAGAAATTAAAGTTATGCAAGAATAACTATCTATCCTTTACCCAAGGCCTGGGTAAAATCTAAAGACCATCCTTTAAAAAATTTTATAGGTGATTTTCAAGATGATACTCATAATAGAAGGTTAGTTTGTTACCAATCCCAAAGGATTGAAGTTGGATTTGTTGAAAATAAGGTTGTTCAAGGTTGTTGACAATAAGGTTGTCCATGTTTGATAATAATATGGTCAATGTTGATTGATAATAAGGATGGTCAAGGTTTATGACCACGATGTGTGTTGGTATCTCAATGAAAAAAGTTGATTTTTTTGACTAGAAAATTGTTGAGAACACATGTTGAAGATGAAAAAAGTGTCAAAGTGTGTCTTGGGAGATTGATATCTCCCAAAGTAATGTCCATAGTATGTTGTTGAAAATAATATTCATAGATGTATATGTTGAAGTGCTGACAAAGTGATTATTGGCCATGTGGAATATTTCTAGTGGAATTCCAGTAGTGAAGTTCATCAAGTGTGTTTCAAAAGAGCACAATATGGCCAAAATGGTCAAGAACACATTGTAGTGGTGACCATGGTAAGCATGTTGATAAGGGAGTTCACCCAAATACGCCACGAGTTATGATCCACACCATAGAATATATGTAATTTTATAATCCTACATCGTAGCTAATTCAGCTATGCCATAGAGTTTTTTCCACACCATATCCAGATATACCATGACATAGGATCCTCTATGTATGGGTAGAACACCTGCTATATAAGGTTATACATCTCAATACCCATATTCGTAAAGGTAAACTTAACCTCCTAAAAAGGTAATCCACCAATGATATTATTATATAAGGGTCGACCTAATCCCACGTAAGGATACCATTCATTATAATATTTGAGGTATCCATGCCATAGGGATATGGATTTGATATAGAGGGGTTTTAGAGGAATTTCAGTTTTACTGAAACTTTTTTAGGTGTACAAAGCAAAATAGAGAAGACTATGATGTAGTCCACTTTGTGAAGAAGAAGTCCACACCATAACAATGCATTTCTCCATGGACGGTTTGAATTCAAAATAAGTAAAGAATTCAAGGATATTCATTCCTATAGGATTCCACACCTCAATACACACTATAAACAGTTTAGTGTGAGATGTGGTTTGAAGGTATATCACTTAAAATCATGTGGGTATTATGGAGGAGTTAATGGATGATTTTTATGGATCCAATTAATAATAGAGGACAACATTATGGTACTCCAAACCAAACCATAGTGAAGTATTAAAAATGAAGACTTCACCATGGTATACCTATCCATGCCCTATAATTTTCACAATGGGAGGTTCTATGGTGTATTTCTTCAGACCATTATGTATATAGGAAGT
The DNA here is from genome assembly GCA_963277665.1 of Viscum album. Classification (NCBI taxonomy): domain Eukaryota; kingdom Viridiplantae; phylum Streptophyta; class Magnoliopsida; order Santalales; family Viscaceae; genus Viscum; species Viscum album. Next base: position 1,407,192,413 of record OY728166.1, on the reverse strand, counting down.
TTTCTAGGTGTCTAAGAGCATTTATTTCTTAGTAGTTATTCATAGAAATAATGAAGGATTGATTGAGAAGTTATGGGTAGTTTTCAAATCCTATAAATGATCTTTCCATTTTTATGGTTGAGGGGTGAAAATCCTCCCTATATCAAGAAGGGGAGATCAACCATAAGTAGAAAGAGAGAGGAATTATATACACATTGAAGATCTAAATTTATGGAGAGATCCATACATATAGAATATATTTCTATATATGATTCTTATAGAGTAAGGATATTTTTTTTCTAGTGAGGGGTTAGAAGTCTTAAAGGTTTTACAACCATTAAATATTCCACCAAAGTTAAATAATGATATTGTTGTATCGATATAAAAGAATAAGTTTGTTCTAGATATATTCTAGAAATAAAAAAGTGATGCATCAAGTTGTTTTCATAAGAGGTAAAGAAGCATCCCAACGAGACTTCAAAAGAGAATATATTCAAACCTAAATATTCAATACAAGAAAGTTTTACTGGTGAAGGGACCAACATGTCCATAAACTATATGAAGGAAATCCTTTCTACTGGAAGTGATACAAAAAATGAAATTTCAAGGGAGTGACCCTTAAGAAGCAGTGAGTTGTCCCTAAACATTGTATGTAAGTGAACCTAGGCATATGAGTGACCTAGACCAAACATTTTTAAGCATTTATCTTAATAGTGATTTTGGTGTATGATGTAATGTCATTGAATTATCCTTGGATATATCCCAGTGAGGGTGGACCTAGTAAATACTCATTTCCATATTTACTTTTTTTATGCACACCAAAGAAGATCAAGCAAACCAAAGTATATATGTTTAAGAAAAATCCTAGTGACCCTTGAGGTTGAGAGTTCAATATCCTATAGGGTAAGTGATATAGTTAATGGGGAAATAATTTAAATTAGTTAAGCTCTATATACCTTGATTAACCCCCCCCTCTATTGGTAATCTCATCCTAAGTCACTTGTTTATTTCCAAAAAAGTGTTATCATAGGGATATGTCCAATTTTGTATTTTATATTTCTTTGAATTGATTTGGAGTTGTGTTAAATATATCATCCACAACAAAGGATCATTTCATTGACAGAAATAATTTCAAATCATGGTAAAAGTATTTAATCCGATTCATGGAAGTTTCACTTATAGTTTTTTGATAAGTGGTAGAAGATGAAATTTTTCTGTTAATCTGAAATATAGTCATATTTGAAACATATAAAAAAAATTACATTTGATACTTTGTTCAAAGAGGAATTAAAGGAGGATCTCAAGGAATAATTACACAAACCATTGAATCAGGGAAAGTTATCTAAATACATGTGGATTCAATTGGAAGATTTTTTTTGGTGAATAAAAAAGGACAAGTGAGATGTTCCTTTTAAAAAATGTAGGAAGAAGAAAAAAAGTCATCAAAGATGTTGTGTTCTCTAGATAAGGTAAAATATAAACCTGAAAATTATGATTCTAACCCTCATGTGGAGAAAGGATGTGAAATTTTAGTTTCTCTCTTGAAGATGAAAATGAGATGTGATTCTATAGATGAAATGAAAAAAAATAAAGTTTCTATTCCAAGTAATTATTATGTAATGAAAATGAGGATCCATGTTTTACCATGAATGTAGTATATTACTAAATGATTGAAAATTTATTCCTAGAAAATAAGATATTATAGGATGAAGAAGTGGCCCTGAACATTATCACAAAGAAAATGGTAACCAAAATGAAGAATAAAAGTTATATGATTGATGAGCTTTCCCAAGATATTTTAAAGAAAATGTTTATAGATAAGGAGTTTAAATATAACATCATACCTCTCAAATACCATCTTAAAGAAATGATACAATCAAGTAAGGATGATGCTTCAAATATGAAAGTAATGTCTTCCTAGTTGAAAGAAAAAACATAAAAATCAGAAAACTTGAGGAGAATATAAAAATCCCTAAAAAATTAGCCTTTGAGGAAGGAAAGTTTCCATATATGAAATTTGGAAGAAATGATTTTTTCTATACAAAATTTGGAATTATGGTTCCACAAAAGATGAAATAACCAAATTGATTTTGTTGTGTAATATTTGGGAACATCATGAGTAGATTTTTTGAAGTCAATAAGCCCAAAAATTTTATATGAACTCTAGTAGTGAAAATATCTAAATCAAGGAGAAACAAAAGAGGTATTATTCTTATATTAATATTTTCATTTATTCAAAACTTGGTTATATGAAAAGTTATTATAATCAGATAAATTCATGGGAGAGCAAAGAATCCATACATATACATTCCAGTCCTATGAATTATAAGGAGATTACTTATAATTAAAAAGGCCTATTAAGTTGGAAAATAGGTTCAATGTTTTGGAAAATGAAAACAATCCTAAAAAAGGGTGTATAAAAAATCAAACTTTGAGCACTCATAATAACTCTATTAGAGGTAAAAAAGAAAAAACAAGAAGAAACAAAGAAGTTTCTCTAGATATAAATAAGGTACCAGAGAATGCGAAGTTGACTCTACCAAGGAATATTTATTCTAATATTCCCCTATCAGACATCAAGGAATATTTTTTCAAAAGTGGTTCTATAAAAACCATAAATATGAACAAGAGTCATATTTAATGGATGAAAAAACCATAGGTGAGATCCACTAGTGTTGCAACACATTAAACTACTTATTCAAATGTGATTGATTCCAAAATTGTAGAAAATCCCATGAAAGGAAGGATAAAAATGTTCAAATCCATGAAAATAAGTGTTTAATATGTATCACACAAAGGAGATCATTTGGAATATGGTTGAGTTTCCTGACTACAAGTGATTATGAAGAACTTGAAGATTTTATTGCATTCCTTTCCCAAAAACAAAAAAAGGGAAAAGGAATGATGGAAGATTATGGGTTGATTCATATTGACTAGCCCTATTCCTCAACTTGAGGAACTACGAGGTACCCATATACCCATATTCTTTATTATGTATAACTATTTTTGAAGAGGTGAAAAATTAAGGGGGAGATATGATCCATTAATTTATTGTTCTTGAAAATCACATGAATGACTATGCTATAGAATCACAAGTGGATGAAGCTTAATTAAAATCTAGTCAAGAAAGAAATATATCCCCATTTGTATACCAACAAGTGATATAAAAAAATGGTTTCAAGAAACGAAGTCTCAGGGTGATTTGTGTTGAACATCAAAGTCTATCAATCCCCATCATAATTTTTTTAAGCCTATGAAGAGTTGAAAGTCATGGAGATCAAATGATATCATTTGTTCAAATTGAACTACCCATGCAACAAGTGGTGTCAAATGTTTATCAAGTAGTAACAATTACTTCATCATGAAATATTTTTATCAAACCCCAGAACTTTAATATTATGTTCTAATGGTTTGGTGTGAATTAGTAGAGATCACGAGTTGTACTTTGATAGTGGAAAATCAAAAGTTGTTTTATGTGTTTCTTGATATTTATGAGTAACTTGGAAAACCTTGTTGTTGTGAATAAAAATACTTGTTTCCTATAAAAAGCTCCATCTTAATAATCTTATAGGATTTATTAACATATCAATTTCAAATTGGTAAATTCACTTAGTGAATCACTTGAGAAAATACAACACGAAAAGATATTGTCTTGTGTAACATGAGGTTTCAAAGGATTTGGTTAATAAATATGTGGTTTATGCCAAATAATTAATTAATTTTGAAATATGGGGATAAGAAGATATCTTGAAAGGGAGAATATATCCCCAAGGGGGAGTTTATATTTCTTCAAATCATTTCCAATATTAATGGGGAGAGGATTTGAAGATGATGTTCCCTCTAATAATGAGGATAAATAAGAAAAGTTAATCCCTACATCTGTAAAAGGAAGTTTGGAAAGACCCTTTGCATTTGAAGGATCCTTTGTATTTCATTGAAAATAAGGGGGAGAGGAATATATCTTTAAAGGGAGAAGATATCATTAAGGGTGATAATATACTTCCAAGGGTGCATTAAATAAGGTGTAAAAGTATTTTGTGTATTTTCAATAAAATATAAAGGGGTAGATTATTATAAATCCACAATTATTGAAGTTGTATTCTTTAAAAATAAGGCTGGTCAAGGTTGTTGAAAATAATGTTGGTCAAGGTTTTTGAAAATAAGGTTGGTTAAGGTAGAAAATAATACGATCATGGTTTATTGAAAATAAATATGGTCAAGGTTGATGAACAAGATGTGTGTTGGCATCTCAAAGAATCAAGTTGGATTTGTCGACAATAATATCATTGACAACACATGTTGAAGATGACTAAAGTGTTGAAGTGTTTCTTGGTATATTGATAATTCCCAAAGTGAGTCCAAGGTATGTTATTGATAATAATATCCATAGCTACACATGTTGAAGCATTGATAAAGTTATTATTGGCCACATGGAATATGTTTGAAGGCATTCCATAAGTGAAGTTCATAGAGTGTGTTGAATAAGAGTGAAATATGGCCAAAATAGTGAAATCCATTCCATAGTGGTGACTATGGTAGGCATGTTGAAAAGAGAGTGCATCCATCTATGCTGCTAGTCATTCTCCACACCATAGAATATTTTTAATTTGATAATCCTATGATGCAACTCAATCAACTATTCCGTAGAGGTTTTTCCATGCCATATCTAGATAAAACATTGTGGAGGACCCTCTGTGTAAGGGTAGAACACCCGCTATGTAAGGGCACATAGCCAGAGCCCCCTGTGTGTAAAGGTAAACTATCCCTCCCGTAAAGGGATTCCACCAACGCTATTCTTACGTAAGGGTTGAACCAAGATCATGTTAGTGTATAATCCATTTTAAGATTTTATGTGTCTACACCATAGAGATATGGATAAATTATAGAGGGGTTCCAATGGAATTTTAGTGCCACTAGAACTTTTGAGGTTTCAATGTCACAAAACAGAAGGCTACAAAATAATCCTTTAGCAAACAAGAAGTCCACATCATAGCTATTCCTTGCACCGTGGAGGGTCTGAATTCAATAAAAGTAAAGAATATAGGGATATGCATTCCTATAGGAGACCATGACGTAGATAGTTCAGTGTAAGAATTAGTTTGAGGTGATTATGCATAAAAGTATGAGGGTGTTATGGAGGAGTTAATAGACAAGTTTTGTAGATCTAGTCAACAATAGAGGACCACATCATAGTACTTCAGACCATGTCATAGTGAAGTATTTGAAGTGAAGACTATACTGTAGTATACCAAGCCATGCTATAGAAGTTTCATAATGGGAGGTGCTATACCATAGTCCTTCAGACCACACTACATACAAGAAGTTTTCTAGGTGTATATGAGCATTTATTTATTATAAGTTATTTGGAGAAATCACGAAATAATGATGGAGGAGTTATGGGTTTTTTTCAAATCCCATAATTGATCTTTATAGGTGTCTGGTTGAGGGGAAAACAACATCACTATATCAAGAATTGGAGATCAACCATAAGTTTAAAGATAGAGGAATTTTATACACATTAAAGATATGAATTTATAGAGATATATCTCTACCAGAGAATAAATTTTCCATATCTAATTCTCAAAGATTAAGGATATTTTAATCCGGTGAGGGGATGGATGTTTTTAAAGTTTTGAAACCATTAAAGATATTGAAAATTTTGAATAAGGAGATTGTTGTACCAACAAAAAAGAAGAATTTTGTTCCATAGATATTCTAGAAATAAGAGAGTTCTAGATCAAGGTTTCTTCACAAGAGGTAAAGAATCAGCTCAATGGGACTTCAATAGAGCATCTATTCATACTTAAAGATGCAATCTAATAAAATGTTACTGGTGAAAGTACCTACATGTAAATAAACTATGTGAATGTGATCCTTTACACTAAAAGTGATCCAATGAAGGAAAATTAAAGGGTGTGAAACTTGGGAATAAGTGATGTTTCCCTAAAAATTTTAAGGCAGTGAGACTAAAAATAAGAGTGACCTAGTTTTAAACTTTGTAAGAAGTGATATTCATAGTGATTTTGGTGCATGACACAATGCCTATGAATTCTACTTGGATGTATCCCAATGAGGGTGAACCAATTAAATAATTATGTTCATATTTACTTTATTCATACACACCAAAATAGAACAAACAACCTAAAGTATATTCGTTTAAATATAAATCCAAGTGACCCTTAAGGTTGAGAGTTCAAGATCCTATAGGGAAAGTAAGATAGTTAATGGAGAAAGAGTTTTAAATGTTTCATATTTGCAAACCCTAAATCACCACCCTCTCAAGGTATTCTTATTCTAAGTCTCTTGTTTATTTCAAAAATTTGGTATCAGTTGAATAAGTTCAATATTGGATTTTTTATTGGTATGACTTGATTTGAAGTTCTGTTGATGATTTCATCCTATAATGAACCATACCTTTCATATATTGATATCAAATATTATTATATGAATATTCATTATAAAACATAATGATCCATGAAAGATCATATAGGTATAGTTCCTTTGGAAACTTAGACACATAAAAAACTAGTCCATAAATGATTTACATCATTTCCCACTAAGTTATTCATAACTAGAAATATTATTAGATATATAATTCCTAAAACCTTTATTCATAACCTGAGTTAAGGAAACATAATAAGGGGTGTGATAATATGATCAGTAAGGGTAAAAAAGGGAGATATAAATGATCACATAAACATATCATGAGAATAAGGGTGTGATAACATGAGCTTAACATTTGAAATAAATTCCATGCATATCATAAATCATAATCTTGAGTTATGGAATAAAACTATACAGTTTATAATATATGAATCATAAAAGGATAAAAGAATATGATCTATGAGGTCATAACATTGGAATAATACATGTGATTATGTATTATACATAAACTTATAACTTTGTGAACATGTATAAATAGAAACAAGTTTTCTCATTAAGTCAAGGACATGAAATCAGACCCTCGGATAAATGGATATGAAACTAGGTGCACACATGAACTTATGGACATGAAATCCATGTCCATGCATAAACTTATGTATATGAAAACTAGGTCCATACAATATATTATGGATAAGATATCCAGGTTTATTCATACACTTATGAATATGAAAACCAGGTCTATATATAAAATTGTGAATATAAAATTAGGTTCATACATATCATATTTAACTTGTGATTTATTCATATTTACCCAATAAATTGTAGGGAGATATAGGTATTTCCTGTCACATAATGAAAATCATACATAGGTTTTCCATAAGAACATTAAAAATTCATCATATTATAACCCATGAAAAATGATATGGGTTTTATAAAAATTTCATCATAGTATAACCCATGGAAAAGAAATGTGTTTTATAAAAATATCATCATCATAATCATAAACCATATAGAGAAAGAGAATGTATGGTACCATTGGATCATATCCCAAGTAAAACATAAGAATCACCAAATTTTCTTGTCATTGATGAACAAAAATTCCATAAACAGATCTTTGAAAATATTCTTGAATAAAATAACCTTTATATTTTAAAATCAATTCTTTAAAATATAAAATAATTTCTAAAATATTGTCACGACCCGTCCCCCAGGGCCCGCATCGTGACTACCCCAAGACCGCCTTCCATAGGCTAGGGGCTGGCGACTAGCACCCAAGGCGTAATTCCCTAAAACTGGGAACGCATTTCCTTTATAAAACGTAAACACACACAACCAGAGTACAAGAGGAAGCAAATGCTAAGTAAAAACTGTATACAAAAGTAGTGCTGAAAAGTAAATGGGTCGAAAATACAAGCCCAACTATAAAGTACAAAGAAAATAGAAAACATGTACAACTAAAGGAAAAACAACTGGAAGGTGTCTAGAAGCTCCTGGATCATCCACCATGGATCCTACATGAAGGGTAGGTACATATAGCCTCCTTAGTGCTCCACATTTGTCAGTATCCTCCGCGTACCGACTCATCGTGAGGTCCACCTCCAGGTACCGTCTAGTCCTGGTGCTCTCGGATGCCATCAATGCTGTTCATCGTCTGTATCCAACACAACGAGGTGCAGGCATAACCCGTGTAGGGGTGAGTATAACGATACTCAGTAGGGACCCCAAGACCCTCAAGGTCTCACAAATCCAACAAGGATAAACCACAAAGTATGATTTCAATAGATAACCATTACTTAGGTATATGGCCATACATATACCTAAGTTATCAATTAACCCTTCTCAATCATGAGGAAAACACAAAGGTCATTGACTCAGCTCAAATCAGGATTTTCATTATCGAAACCACGACTGCTGGAGAAATCCTCCTCTTTTGAGTACAGTGTCCCTATCGTGACTCTGAGGCGCTACTCACTAACCTTAGACTACTGAGGTACTCTTCCTGTCGAGTATCACGGGTCTGCTACCAAACCGGGTGCTCCGTCCGCTGTGGGTCTGCCGCCAAACCGGGTGCTCCCCCCAATAGCCGTCATAGGTACTCCTCCTGTTGAGTACCATGGGTTTGCTGCCAAACCAGGTGCTCCATCCTCCATGGGTTTTCCACCAAAACGGGCGCTCCATCCATTGGGCTAGTCGAATCACTTCGAGTCGAATCGGTCAAGCAGTCGTCAGGTCTACAGCTACTAGGTATCTGCACTCCGTATGCTCATCTCTGGGAGGATCTATTCCACGAGCTACTGGTTGACACTCCAAGTGTCACAAAGTCTTAGGTGGAAGTATCTCAAAGGACCGCCACATCATAGGGGTCTCAACGCAACAGACGACTCGTCAATCGGCGACCGGTCTGTGAGTTATTAGTATTTTAGTTCCGGGGGCCCGGTTTGATTCGTGTACGAATCAACTAGACCATGAATCAACTATAACCCTAACTTCAGTGGGGTATACTCAAAGGGACGGCTATGCTGCAAGAATACCGGTGCCGCTGATGGTTCGTCAAACGGACGTCCGGTGCCAATGATATGGCCCAAGAAGGTAAAGGGTCAGTAATGGGCCCGGGTCCGGTCCGACCCAGACCAACCCAGTCTGGGTTGACCCGATCTGGGTCGATCCAGTCAGACTCGTTGGGTCTGACCCGACCCATTGAGTGGGTCAACCTGCTAAGTTTTGACCCGGTCTGCTGGGCTTGACCCAGCGGACCACAAGGGTGGTTCGGATTGATAGTCTCCACGTAGGCGGCTCGGTAACTCGGCTCGGGAGACCAGGCCGGTTCGGCCAGCAACATCGTGGGGGACTCCATGGGTCTGCTCGGGAGACCAGTGGTCGGGAGGCCTGATGGCAGGCCGCGCGGGGTGCGGCCGCCCGGCTGGCACCGGTAGGCTCCGGGCGCACAGGGAAGGCTGTGGCAAGAGATGGGCAGGCGGGCAGCGCGCCGGCAGGGGGAGCGGGGCACCAGGCAGCATGCCGGCAGGGGCGCAGGGCGTCGGGCAGCGCGCTGGCAGGGGCGCCGAGCAGCGATCCGCCAGGGGTGCGGGGCACTGGGCAGCGTGCCGGTAGGGGCGCGGGGCGCCGAGAGTGCGTCGGATGGGGCCCTGGGTGCTGGGCAACGCGCTGGTAGGGGCGCGAGGCGCTGGGAGCACGCCGGCAGGGGCGCGGGGCACCGGGTGCACATCGGCAGGGGCTCAGGGCGCCGACAGTGCGCCAACAGGGGCACGGGGGTGCAGGTATCACACTAGGGCGTTGTGGGGGCGACACAGTTAACTGAGGCCGCGGGTAGCGCGACCTTTATTCGCCACCTTCGTCGTCGTCGCCACGTGTACCGCCTTCGTCGTCACCAAACAATAACAGACAAGGGGAGGGTCAGACCATGTTCATGCAGCCCGAACCCTCCCCGTTATGGTGACAAAAAACAACGATTCTCATACCATAACTTGATTGACGAAGAACGAGGGTTTATTCTCATAATTAAAATAACACAAAAATCCCCTACCTTTTGATTAATAGGCAATCGTTCGTTGACGTCGCGGTAGGTTGGCCGTTGATCCATGGTAGATGATCACGTCCCGCGTCGAAGGGGTCTAAGGAAGAAGGTCGGAGAAGAAGATCATTGCCGGCGTTCTTCGCGTTCTTCGTTGGGAGGGGCGTAATCCTCCAAGTGTTGGGCGATGCGTATCTTTTCCAGCGTTTTTCCACTTGATAAATCCATCCCAAAACCTTCCCCCAAGCTTCCTTTATATAGGATAGAGAGGGTTTGTCTAAAATCACGTTGGCATGTAATTCAAATGGTAGAATTAATTAACCCGGCTTCACCAAATTAATTGCACGAGGGGTGTCACAATTAATTTGGAGGATGTCAAGAGTCTCCTCTTAATTAATTCACACTCATTGGCGCAATTAATTAAGGGAGATTCCACAAAATCAAAGAGGATGTTTTGTCCATTAAAATGGGTGGTGGTGGCACCATTAATAGGGGGAGTTGAGAGGTTATGGTCTCCTCCCATTAATAGGGGTTGGGTGGCCTCGTGTGGTCCCCACCACATTTAACCTCACATGGGAGATTGGGTTCGGGTGGGCCCCACCACCAAAACCTCTCATGGGAGGTTAGGGTGTGGCGGTCCCACCACCAACTCCCAAGTGGCGGTTCCAACTACCCGCACTCACATGGCGGATGGAATAAAATAAAGTGTGGCTACACTTTATTTTATCATTTTTTAAAAAAAATCCAAAAACTAACTTTTATTCCCGAACATCTGCCATCAAGGTGAAAGTATTCTTAAGTGAACATCGGCATTGCGAGTTCAATGGTACCCTCAGATTTCAATTCCAAGCAACGGTTCAAAAATATAAAACGCCGTTCACACGTTTACTGAACGTACCCTAAAAAAAGTTTGGAAAATTATTATCAGCCACCCTCGACCCACGCCAGTCGAGGTTAGGCTTTGACTAGGTGAAACACACCCCAAATAACCCAATGGTACTCTCAAATTTTCAATCCGAGTTACCATTTAGAAGTTACAAATTTTACAATAAAATAATTTTCACTTAATTATATTATTTGTGGCCAAAAACTAAGTTTTTCTGGTGGACCTCACCGACCCAAGTTAGTATATTTTTAAAGAAATCCTACCCTCATGAGTTCAACACTGGTCTCAGATTTTTAATCTGAGTTACCATTTGTGAGTTATAAGCATTCAAAAAATAAAATAACTTTATTTAATTATTTTATTTAGGGTTATTCCATTTTTGGGATTTTTCACAGGAGGCCCGTGCCGGCTAAAATTAAGTCACACCTTGGGTAAAACCGCCATCCTGAATGCAACCGTGGCATTGGATTTCTGATCCGAGTAACCGTTTAAGAGTTATTCCACTTTTTCAGGAAAATTGCTTAGGCGTGTTAATTTAAGCTTAACAAAACTTCAAAAATTGATTCCGGGCACACCGGGCCTCATAATTAAGCGTCGTCAAAAACTGCAGACTCGTAAAATTCCCATAAATTTAAGAAAAAAATTTCCACAGAATTTATGTGTTTTTACATTCTCCCCACCTCAGGGATTTATGTCCCCGTAAGCCACAACTCAAAACTAGGTAAACAAGTTGGGGGTACTGAGCACACATCTGATCCTCCTACTTCCACATGCTCTCCTGGAGGTTCCCGTACTGGCAGTGAACGCGCACTTGAGGCATCGACCATCCATGAAGGACCCGATCTTGTCAATCCTCAATCTCCACTGTAACCTTTGTAAAAGTCGCCCCATCGTTGACGTCCAACTAGCCATGGTCGATGACATGGGAAGGGTCGTGCACGTATCTCCTCAGTTGGGATACGTGGACCACGTCGTGCACCCAGTGAAACTGGGGTGGAAGAGCTAAGAGGCAAGCCACCTCGCCAACTCTGCTGGGGACCTGAAAAGGTATGATTAACCTCAAAGATAACTTTCTATCTCGGCCTAATCTCCGTAAACCTCATCGAGGTGAGATCTGTAGAAAGACGTGGTCGCCATCCTCAAATTCTAGAGGTCTCTGTCTCCTGTCTACATACAACTTCAATCTGCTCTATGTAGTCTCCATCCGCTCTTGGATGTACCATAATAGGGGATGTGGAACTACCTCAACAATTCCTTTGGAAGTGACACTGGTACTATGGTAAGTTCTCTGAAGAGGATGACGTGCTCCCCACCTTTAAAAAATCCTTCAAGATACCGTCCTGAAGATATCTGAGCACGTTGGACCTCGCAGTCAACGTCTCAAGCTATGCCTCCCAAATTCACTGAAGAATCAGTGAAGTGACAATTATAGACTAGAGGTAAGATGCTCCATCCTTATCCATGAAGGATATCTGTAAAGCAGCCAACTGCTGTGTCGCCTCTCCTAGCAGCTGTATACCAGACCTCCTGTTGAGTGCATCTGAAACAACGTTCCCCTTTCCATGAGTATAGACTATCTCGAAGTCATAGTCCTGGAAGAACTCAAGCCATCACCACTATCTCAGGTTCAGGTCCTTCTGAGAGAAGATATACCTGAGACTGTTGTGATCAGAGTACACGGTAAAACATTCGCCCATAAGATAGTGCCGCCACATCTTCAAGGCGAAGACCACTGCTGCTATCTCCAGGTCATTGGTAGCATAGTTCTTCTCATACTGTCTCAGCTACCGAGAACTATACGCGATCACCGCTCGCTCCCGCATTAGGACATACCCAAGTCTGGTCCCTGATGCGTCGTAGTAGACTACTTACCCTATGCCTTCCTCTAGAAGCCTCAAGATGGGGGTACTAGTAAACCTCTGCCTCAGCTCCTGAAAGCACTGTTGGAATTACTCCGACCACACAAAGGGTTTCCCCTTCTTCGTCAAGGCTGATAGTGGTGCTGAAATTCTGGGGATGTCTGGAACGAATCTCCGGTAGTATCCATCTAATGCAGAAGTCCCTCCCCCTTCTGGGAGGTAATCTTGGTGACATATTTTGAAAAGATGTCCCCACATTCTGCTACTACTGTTGGGAACTGGTAACTCAAAACTCCTGCTGTCATGAGGCTAAGGCCGACCGACTCAAGAGTGATCAGCTGCACCCTCCTATGCATGAGATGATCCTGTGCTGCCTAGGTTTCCTTTTTCTCTGACCAAGGAAAACCCTACTCCAATGTTGTAGATAAACCACAACGTTGTTGCCTAATACATTCAATCTGAGTATGAACTGTGAATGTACAATCCATACCCAAACCAACGTCGTAAGGCCTCGACGCTGCCACTAAGAGGTTCCAACTGAAACTCACGCCTCGAGGGTCAGATCACACCATTGGCGTAAGTGTGATTATAGAGTCTCCTCTCAAAGGTATCTTTGGACGTGAGGTTCAAGTCAATGGTTTAACTGGAAACTCTGGGACATGATTCATGGAAGGAAGGAATGATTGGTACCTATGTCTATTGATACGGTAGCTAGTAGTAGACACAGACCGTACCTCGAATCATTCTTAGAGCCCTTGGATCACACTCCTTGACCACATGAAGCTACTTTCTTCCTCTTCCCTCCAGCTCCCTGAGCCTGGAGGGGACTACAAAGGCGGGTGGTTGTAACATGTCTAAATTTACACTACCTCATGCTTCTCTAATAGCTCTACTTCCACGTCTGCTACTATGTATATTCATCTGTCCTTAACACTTCCTCTTCTCGAAACATTTTTACACGCTCAAGTCTCTGAGACTGGCGCCGGTTTCCTACTTTCCCATTACTATCATTCACTGGCTGTATCCTCTCAACCAATGATCATTCAATCCACAAAGGTTCTCTCTATCACCCTAACATGAGTATAAGTTCATAGAGGAATAGTGCTAGCTCGGATGTACTTAAACATGCCTCGCTTGGAAGTCCGAGCCATGAACACTGATCGTATCCTATTAATCGAGTACCAGGAAAGATAGGTATGCCTCGATTATCACTCAACTACTGAAATGTCGTCCTGCCGAAACTGTAGAAGCTGTAGGGAACTCTAAGACACCTCCTCAAGACAGTCTTCAACCACCTGTGAGTCAAGCTCGCCTCAAAACTTGAGGGGTATCTAATGCTAAAATACATGTAAGGCACTAATCCCACAAGTGTCCTCTACCGGTACCGCCGATAGTGTCTGCTGACCAATGGGCAGTGATATAGTTGGCACACTGCCCGAAGGTACCATCTTGGGAAACAATCCACATACTGAATCCACATCACTAAGTGGACCATCCTCATGGTCACTCATTGAAAAAAAGACTAGTACCTAAGATCAACATCTTCTCTAGTAGTGTCTCAACTAGGCGGAAAACTTTAGCAATCACCTCCAGCTAGTCCTCTGCTGCCTGGGAATCTGCCTCACCTCAAAACCTCAAAGGCCTCTACCGCTGGGACTCGTGCAAGGCACTCAGAAGACATGCACCATCTGCCGGTGTAGCTGGTGGTATCTGCTGCCCAATGGGTGGTGGTGCTTCTGGTACACCACCCGAAGGTGCCAACATAGTAAGAGGGCCCTGCACCGGAGCCTCGTCACTCGGTGGGCCATCATCATGTACACTCTCAGAACTCTAACTGGCTGTCTTTGTGGAGGCATCCTGAACAGATGCGATACGTTCAAAAGATTATACCTGGGGATCTGACCTGGTTTGATCTGACTTAAAGAAAACTTTTGGAATCACACACGCAATCCATGTTTTCATGCACCAAGTCGGAAATCAGTATTCAAGGTCCTGGTGTATGGATACGTCGGCCGCCGCACCAACACTGGACTCCCTAAACTGAAAACCACACTAGATACCCTTAACACTATTGCTTCATAGAAAAGAAATATCAGAATCCTAAGTTCTACGGTAGAACCGAATCCTTTGATACCAATTTTTCATGACCCGTCCCCCAGGGCCCTCATCGTGACTACCCCAAACTCACCTTCCATAGGCCAGAGGCTGGAAACTAGCACCAAAGGCGTAATTCCCTAAAAATGGGAAGGCGTTGCCTTTATAAAACGTAAACACACACAACTAGAGTACAAGAGGAAGCAAACACTAAGTAAAAACTATATACAAAAGTAGTGCTGAAAAGTAATGGGGTCAGAAATACAAGCCCAACTGTAAAGTACAAGGAAAAGACAAAACATGTACAACTAAAAGACAAACAGCTGGAAGGTGTCTAGCAGCTCCTGGATCATCCACCACGGATCCTACCTGAAGGGTAGGTATAGATAGCCTCCTCAATGCTCCACGTCCGTCTGTCTCCTCTGGGTACCGACTCGTTGGGAGGTCCACCTTCGGGTACCGTCCAGTCCTAGAGCTCTCAACTGCCATCAGCGCTATCCGTCATCTGCATCTAACACAACGAGGTGTGGGAATAACCCGCGCAGGGGTGAGTATAATGATACTCAGTAGGGACCCCGATACCCTCAAGGTCTCACAAATCCAACAAGGATAAACCAAAAAGTAGGATTTCAACAGATAACCATTACTTAGGTATATTCCCATACATATACCTAAGTTATCAAGTAACCCATCTCAATTATGAGGAAAACACAAAGGTCATTGACTCCTCTCAAACCAGGATTTTCATTATCAAAACCACGACGGCTCGAGAACTCCTCCTCTATCGAGTACAACGGCCCTGTAGCGACTCCGAGGCGCTACTCAATAACCTTAGACTACAGAGGTACTCCTCCTGCCGAGTACCACGGGTCTGCTACCAAACCGGGCACTTCGTCCACTGTGGGTCTGCCGCCAAACCAAGCGCTCACCCTAATAGCCGTCAGAGGTACTCCTCCTGTCGAGTAACGTGGGTCTGCTACTAAACCAGGCACTCCGTCTGCCATGGGTCTACCGACAAACCGAGCACTCCATCTACTAGGCTAGTCGAATCAATCCGAGTCGAATCAGTCAAGCAGTCGTCAGATCTACAACTACAAGGTCTCCGCACTCCGTATGCTCATCTCCGGGAGGATCCGTTCCACGAGCTACTGGTCGACACTCCAAGTGTCACAAAGTCTCAGGTGGAAGTATCTCAAAGGACCGCCACATCATAGGGGTCTCAACGCAATAGACGACACGTCAATTGGACGCCCGGTCTGTGGGTTATTAGCATTTTAGTCCCGGGCCCCCGGTTGGATTCTTGTACGAACCAATCGGTCCGTGACTCAACTATACACCGAACTCCAGGGGGTATACTCAAAGGGATGGCTATGCTCCAATAATACCGGCTCCATTGACGGTTCGTCAAACGGACGTGCGGTGCCAAAGATATGGCCCAAGAAGGTAAAGGGTCAGTAATGGGCCCAGGTCCGGCCTGACCCGGTCGGACTGACTCGACCCAACCCAGTCTAGGCCGACCTGGTCTGGATTGACCCGGTCAGACTCGCTGGGTCTGACCCGACCCATTGGGTGGGTCAGCCCGCTAAGTTTTGACCCGGTTCGCTGGACCTGACCCAGCGGACCGCAAGGGCGGTTCGGCCCGATAGTCGCCACGTAAGCGGCTCGGTAACTCGGACCGGGAGACCGGGCCGGTTCGGCCAACGACATCGCAGGGGACACTGCGGGTCGGCTCGGGGGACCAGTGACTGGGAGGCCAGTAGGCAAGCCGCACGGTGCGCGACCGATAGGCTCCATGCAAACCGGGCAGGCCGGGGCAGGAGTCGGGCAAGCAGGAGCACGCCGGTAGGGGGCACATGGCATTGGGAAGTGTGCCGATAGTGGTATGGGGTTCTGTGGAGCACGCCGACAGGGGCACGAGGCGGCGGGCAGTGCGCCAGCAGGGGCGCGGGGCGGTGGGCAGCGTGCCGACAGGGGCGCCGGGCGGCGTGTCGGCAGGGGTGCGGGATACCGGGGAGTGCGCCGGCAGGGGAATGGGGTCCCGGGAGCCCTCCGGCAGGGGCGCGGGGTGCTGGGCAACACGCCAGGAGGGGCGCGGGGTGTTGGGTGCATGACGGTAGGGGCACGGGGCGCCGGGTGTGCGCCGGCAGGGGCACGGGGCACCGGGTGCACGCGCGGCAGGGGCTCGGGGTGCCGGGTGCGCGCCGGCAGGGGCGCGGGGTGCCGGGAGTGCGCCGGCAAGGGCTCGGGGCACCGGGGAGTGCTCCGGCAAGGGCACGGGAGGCCGACAGCACACCGGTAGGGGCGCGGGTTGTGGGTAGCACACCGGGGCGCCGTGGGGGAGGCGCAGTTCATGGTGGACGCAGGTAGCGTGGCCTTTGTTCGCTGCCTTCATCGCCGTCGCCGCGTGTACCGCCTTCTTCGTCACCAAACAAAAACAAACAAGGGGAGGGTCGGACTGTGTTCGTACAGCCCAAACCCTCCTCGTTACGGTGATAGAAAATGGCGATTCTCATACCATAACTTGATTGACGAAGAACGAGGGTTTATTCTCATAATTAAAATAACAAAAAAATCCCCTACCTTTTGATTAACGGGCAATCATTTGTTGATGTCGCGGTAGGTTGGCCGTCGATCCATGGTAGACGATCACGTCCCACATCGAAGAGGTCTAAAGAAGAAGGTCATAGAAGAATATCGTCGCTGAAGTTCTTTACGTTCTTTGCATTCTTTGTTGGGAAGGGCATAATCCGCCAAGTGTTGGGCGACGCGTCTCTTTGCTAGCCTTTCGCCTGTAACGCCCTGACCCTAGTTACCTAGAGTCAGTGAATTATTATATATCATTGGCATAATCACAAAATATCAAGTCTCGAAAGACCGATTAGTTTAGTAGCCTTGGAAACACTAGATATATTCATGAAGTCTTACATTACATCATAAGGTAAAAAAACTACAACAACATATTGTCTTCATATCCGCTCATACTATCCCTGTAGGTCATTGATAAATTACTTCTTCACATCTTGAGAAAAATAAAACATTGAAAGGGGTGATCTCAGATGCCCTGTAAGGATAACAATATAACAGAAGCTTTCATAGATAAGCATAAATACTTAAGGGAATGTATAACTAAAACAAGAGCCTTTTAAACTTGAATTTCAGCATAATATGGCAAATATAAAATGAAATAATGTTATTTACTTATTCACATGGATATTCTACTAGTCGAATAATCACATGAAATATCAATAACCACTTTCATAATGATGGAATGCATAATGCCAGACTATCATAAACACGTAGTCAAGGCCTTGTGCCAAGACACTAGTTTGTCTCATGAGACCTATCGATGCATCGAGGAGCTATAGCAAGCTCCACCTGTCACTTACTAAGTCCAATGAATTCCTCATATGAAAAGTTTGAAACATAACATAAACATTCGTATTAAAACTATCATACGAAATGTCAATACTTTATCCACAAACCATGAATGGTATAAAAACAGCACATCCACAGTCAAACATAACTCATTCGATACAATATGGAAGATTGTATTATATAAAACTAACCTCAATCAAGAATAATGAAGGATATTGAAATAAATTAAAATAATCATAAACTATTGAGAGAAATATCCCCCTTTTTCTTGAAAACATTTAAAAGTAACACTATTTGTCAAAAAGCCATTTAAAATAGATTTTTGAATCAAAGTGTCCCATACCACTTTGAAACTTTTAAAAGGAATTTTGATTTGAAAACTTTAATGTCCATATAAAAAAATCCTTAAAACCATTTTTAAAACATTGACATTAATGAGAAATATTTAGAATAAGAAATTTTTAAAACATTTTAAAATGAAATTTTAGTTAGAGTTTCTAACCAAAAGAGAGACACTTGAATACAAATAATTTAGGTAATAAAAACTTTTTAATATCATGAGAATAAATGTATTCATGTTATAATATGTCAAAGTACATTATATACACCATATAAAAGTGATTTGGTGTATAAAAGCAAAGGATTCTCAAGGGAATGTAAATTGAGATGAAATATCTCATAAAGGACATACCCTTAGGTTAAGGATAAATCAACGACATAATTATGTGTGATAAATATAAATACACTTAATATGATTGGATATTTAGTGTAAAACAATCAAAGGACATTCACATATATTCTTGTAAAAACAACCCCAATGAATTGGATGTTTAACTCAACAAATAGAGATTGAGTAAAAATTACTCTTATCAAGTTCATAACGATGAATTGAGAATTTATCAATGGAGTGATTATGTGTATCAAAAGTATATCCACATAAAGGGGAGTGGAAATTATGACATAATCAAATGAATAATGATTCCACACATAATCTTGGAGTAAAATAATCAATAAAGTATGCGTAAAGCTGAATGAGTGGAAATTGAAATTTGTAATTCCCTTACCAATTTGGTAACATACGAAACATACACCCATGAAAGAAGGATCCTACAATGATGATGTAAATATACACGACTTAAATTATATTACACAATGAATACAAACATGGGCAGTACACACACCACATGCAATAAATAAGCGGTAAATAATGGAAATCTCACGGATTTAAAAGTGAGATAAGAAACCCCTTACTTTGTACTTTTTCCTTGGTCAACGGTAGGTTAAAATCCTTTATAATGGTTAAATAATTGTTATTGAGTTATAGAAGAATCATTTACATTAATATGATATCATATATGATCTTTTAACATTGATTTGTTAATAATATCTTAGTATTATCGTCTTTTCGAGTGTTAACGGACTCATTTTCCTTTATATTATTTGTTATGCGAGCCATATTTGTTATGGATGGGATGTATCTTATTCATATCCAGAATCATATCATGTCTCTAAAAATTATTTTTAATCATCAAATGAGAATTAGACTTGAATGGATACGATGGGGAATGAATCTCATCGTGCTCGTGGAGACGGTAGTCCGTACGTACGCACGAGCGACAACATAATTCTTTTGATATTAAAATAATATATAATTGGATGGTATATCATATAGACAGAATCATTATCATGTTATATTTATTATTTACATAAATTAAACATCATTATTATACCCATCCAAATAATAATATATTGAATAACAATTACACCACGATGTGGAGACGGTAGGCCGTACATACGCACATATGGTGACATGTCATTAAAAGGATGGATAGAATACTGAATATGGTTGTACCATATTTATAATAATATCATAGTTTATAGAAGATACTGGAGTTATTATTTTATAATGGAAATAACAAAGAAAGAAGAAGTGGAAGAAGAAAGGAACTTGAAAGAGGGTGGTGAAAACATTACCTCTTCTTCGGGTTCTTCCTTTTGATTTGATCAAAAGGCCTCCTTAGGTTGGCTTTCTGATCAAGATAAGGCCTCTAGGTTGAAGTGAGGGAAGTTTGGAGGATATTTGGGCAGAGGTTGGGCGAGCCAAATGGCTTTGAAGGTGTGAATTAATGAGAAGGGGAAGTGCCCTTTTATAAGAGGGGTGAGGGGCACCTTTGGAAAAGCTAGAAATATTATTTTATAATAAATTCATATTCAGTTTCTAATGGCTCTAAAGTGGATTATTTAAAGGTTAAGGTGGGGCTGGGTCGAAAACCACTCAACCAATATAATTTAGATAGGTTTGGGTCATTATATTAACCTTATCTTTTAGTTTTAACTCTTAGTTAATTAGTTTGACACTTACCATGTCACTTTGTATTTTTATATTATATAGTTAATAAACTTACTATATACCTCCAAGAGACCCCCAAGTGGTCCATTAATGATACACCTATCATGATATAAGTCTCTTGGACTATCTTTAGATTTTTAGAAATTTAATATCAATTAATAATATAATATTTGTTTTAAAAACTCTTTTATGTCAATTTTGACATTATTGGGTATTTTGTTTTTGATAAATTCATAACAGCATTATTACTTCAAAAAAAATTTATATAATCAATAATAATATGTCATATTAACCTATAAAATTATTGGAATTCATAAAAAGTCTCAAATTACATTTATTTTTATATTTATAATATCAATTATTTTAATATTTCATTAATTAGGTAATTACTGCATCACCATTGTGTCATAAATAAATTAAATTATTTAATGTCTAAAAATTATAAATAAAATACCATTATTTAGGAAATCTTAGATTTATAATGAATATTTACAATCGAATTTATCTTATGTATAACCCTATATTAAAAATGATTTAGTAAATAAACTTTGATCTTGACTCTTTTAACTCTTCTTTCTATTAAATAATAATAAATGTCCTAATCTAATCCAAGAGGACCTAAATGATAATATTTTATTCCTAATGTTGTTTTTGGTCTAGATACACTTGTCCAATAGAATTAGGACATGTGTTAGGGTAATATTAATATCATTTTTACCCTTAATTACCCTATTTATTTTTAACCGTGGTAAATAAAAGTAAAAAGTTACTATTCACCAAAAATTATTTCCTTCTCATTGAACCAAATTTTACTCCTTGATATTAACCGTGTCTCTCATATTTTCGAAATTCCACTCACAGAAGCGGTAAAATTAAGTTTTATGTGAATTTCCAAATTCTCCTAGGAGGTGGGTAAAAGACAGTGAAAAGTTCAATAAAATTTTTATATATCTAAAATTATTCTAAACTAACTCCAATGAATTATATTGAACTTATATAGGTATTATGTTTCTTTTTTGACCTTAATTAAATTTAAATAAAATAAATAATTATTTAAATAAAAATTCGGTTTTAAACTATAACTCAGTATTTTTCACTATTCATCAAAAATTGAAAGTTTTCAGAAAAATACCAAAAATTCAACCTATGATATATTTGATATTATGAATTCAAAAATGATGTATATTTTACCAAATTCAAAACATATAAGTTTCATTAATTAATTTAAAAATTAATTCCCGTTGTCAAAACAAATAGCGTGTTTTTAAGAAATAATAACTATCAAAAGATTGACACTTGTTTATGTCTGGTTTAAATGTGAAATTACATCCAATGACCAAAATTGTATTAAATGGTAAAAATATATTCTAAATATACTTTAAATCCACTCAAATTCAAAATTTATCACTATTAATTATTTCGATTAAAAAAGTTGTTTTTAATTAAAATTTAGTAATTTTCACTATTCATCAAAATATGAAAGTTATCCGAAAAGTACCAAAATTTAACCCTAAGATAATTTCGATATTATGAATCCAAAAATGAAGTCCATTTTGAAAGATAAAATTTATAAAATTTCAAAAATTAGGTGTTACTATTCATAATGGCTAGTTTGATTGGTTGTGGCGTGTCAGAATTTCGAAGTTGCGTACAATGCAAGCCATTGCATTATTTAAAGGGAAACGTACCGTGGAAGCTTGGTGTGTTACATCACCGCTTGATGAAGCCATCCCAAAACCTTCCCCCAAGATTCCTTTATATAGGAGAGGGAGGGTTTGTCTAAAATCACGTTGGCACGTAATTCAAATGGTAGAATTAATTAACCCGACTCCACCAAATTAATTACAAGATGGGTGTCACAATTAATTTGGAGGATGTCAAGAGGCTCCCCTTAATTAATTCACACGCATTGGCGCAATTAATTAAGGGAGATTCCACAAATTCAAAGAGGAGTTTTTAGCCATTAAAAGGGGTGGTGGTGGCACCATTAATAGGGGGAGTTGAGAGGTTATGATCTCCTCCCATTAATAGGGGTCGGGTGGCCTCATGTGGTCCCCACCACATTTAAGCTCACATGGGAGATTGGGTTCAAGTGGGCCCCACCACCATAAAATGTCATGGGAGGTTAGGGTGTAGTGGTCCCACCACCAACTACCAAGTGGAGGTTCTAACTACCCGCACTCACATGACGCCTGGAATAAAATAAAGTGTGGCTACACTTTATTTTATCATTTTTTTAAAAAAGCCAAAAACTAACTTTTATTCCTGACCATCCGACATCGAGGTGAAAGTCTTATTAAGCGAATATCGGTGCTGCGAGTTCAATGGTGCCCTCATATTTCAATTCCGAGAAACGGTTCAAAAGTTATAAAACTCCGTTCGCACGTTTACTGAACATACCTGAAAAAAAGTTCAGAAAATTATTATCAGCCACCCTCGAGCTGCGTCGGTTGAGGTTAGGCTCTTCCTAGGTGAAAAACACCCCAACGAACCCAACATTACTCTCATATTTTCAATCCGAGTTTCCTTTTAAAAGTTATGAATTTTATAATGAAATAATTGTCACTTGATTATTTTATTTGTGGCCAAAAACTAACTTTCTTTGGTGGCCCTCGCCGACCCAAGTTAATATCTTCTTAAAGAAATCCTACGCGCAAGAGTTCAGCGGTGGTCTTATATTTTTAATCCAAGTTACCATTTGTGAGTTATAAGCATTTTAAAAATAAAATAACTTTATTTAATTATTTTATTTACGATTATTCCATTTTTGGGATTTTTCATAGGAGGCCCGTGCTGACTAAATTTAAGTCATGCCTAGGGTAAACCTGCCATCCTAAGTGCAACAGTGACCTTGGATTTCTGATCCGAGTAACCGTTTATGAGTTATTCCACTTTTTCAGGAAAATTTCTTACGCGCGTTAATTTAAGCTTAACAAAACTTTAGAAATTGATTCCGGGTACACCGGGCCTTAGAATCAAGTGTTGTCAGAAACTGCCGACTTGTAAAATTCCCCTGAATTTAAGAAAAAAAAATTTCACGGAATTTCTGGGTCTTTACAAATATTATGGAAAAAAATTTTATTTGTAAATAGCTATAGAAAATTGTAAATTATTCTTTAAATCATTGAGTGATGATGATTATGGGAAATTTAGTTCATGCCATATAAGTTTAAAAAACATTTTTTTACACTGTTATAAAAATGTTAAAAAGTACCTCATTTAGAAAATAACAAGAATATTCATTTTGAACAATTTGTAAAAAGTAAAACATGGGTAAAAATGTCTTTATAAAATCATATTATAATAGTAAAAACCTTTCTTAAAACCTTTTTGGAAAACATGGATTTGTAATAAAAAGGTATTTTGACCAAATAGAAAAATAAAGTGGATTTTTCTTAAAAACATATTTTTTATCTCTTGAGAAATTAAGGTGAGAAAAATAAAAGGAAACCATGTATTTTAAAGAAATAAAAAGAGTAGAATAAAATTTATGAGAATATTTAGAGTTTTATCATAATATTCCATCATCATAACTTAATCCTAAAAAATCCTGATAAAAAACGAGATTGTAAGTTAAAACCCTTACCACTTTTGTAACTTTTGAATCACAAAACTGATGAAGGAAATAACCTCAGTTGGATACATAAATCCATATAATTTTTATTATAATAATCATAAAATAATTAATGGGTAGTATATACACCACATAAAATAAATAAGTGGTGAATATGTCTTGTGTCCCACAAAAATAAAAGTGAGACGAAAATCCCTTACCTCGAGATTGACTTTATTAAAAAGTTCTTTAACCTCCTATATAATAAATATATGTTTATATTCATCCATAATGGTAGAGATATAAAAATTAATTGCACCATTCATGGAGAGAGTAGACCGTTCACACACATGAACACTGCGTTCATTTTTCGAAAGATGGAATGAAAGAAAGGTCAGTAATAATTCACCTTTCTAGAATAATTAATACATCATATAAATAATATATATTCATTAATTACATCCTTATTACCATCTAATTAAAATATAAATGAAAAATGAACCACATAGCTTTGTGGAAGTGGTAGTTTACACGTATGCACAATCGATGTTATCATTTTCCAACAATTTGGAAGGTAACAAGTTAGATATGATATTATTATTATATAAGAATAATTAGTTCATAAATATCATATATAAAATTTAAAAGCATCATAATACTCATCCATAAAATATGGTAATGAAAAATGAATTGTATTGCTATGTGGAGATGATAATCTGTACGTACTTATGAGTGATACTTTCACTTCTCATTTGATGAGAAAGAAGGTGGATAATTAAGGTTTTATAATCATAATAAAATTTAAGTATATTTATGATAATAATTTTATTATTTTATAAATAATATAACATATTTAGAGGAGGTAAAATAAAAATTAAAAATAAAGTGACCGGTTAAGGTGATTACCTCTTATTTGAAACAACTTCTTTAGATCTTCAATTAAGGATCCTAAGGTTGGTACTTTGGGAGGACCAGAATCTCTATATTTTTTTAAGGAATATGAGAAGGGATTTTTTAGGGGATGTTTGAGATATAAGTCTCAAAGTGGTGTGAATAATATAAATGAGGAGTTCCATTTTATAATTGAGTGGTGGGCCACTTTTAGAATTTATTAAATTATTAAATTAATATAAATTAATTTTAATATCCAAATTGATAAAAATTGATAATATCTAAATATAAGATGAGTATGAGTTAAAATAATATCTTACAATAAAATTTGGACATATTTGGATCATATTTTTATGCTTATCTTTTTTATCCCTTCATTAATCCTTTTGACAAGTACAATAATATTAATTTTTTCTAGTCTTTAAGGGTTAATAATATTACTATAAAATGAAAAAAGACCCACAAATGGACCATGGTTGATGTTTAAAATTATATCCCATTAATTTGGATGAATCTAATATTTTTATGCATTTTAAATCATTTAATTAAATAATATTTATTATAATATATCATTAATATCATTCTAACACTATTCATTTAATTTGACTTTAAATATATCCAGACAAAGGGAGAATTAGAATATAATGATTTAAAAAATCACTAATATGTAAAATATATCTATAAAATTCTCGGGACACATTAAATCATTCAAATTTTATCACTTTTAATATTTTTTAATATCATTTATTTTATTTTTCTATTAATTAAATAAATTCTATATTAGCATTGCACAAGCATTTAAGGTAATTATATAATTTATAAAAAATATAAATAAATTTATATTATGAAAATAATTTCATTAATATCAAAATATACATTTATATTCATCCATAATTTTCTTTTTTCTTTACGTGGACATATAAGATATATTTAAAACTAATAGAGTGATAATTTGTAACTTTCTTTGCATTAAATATTAAATAAGTCATTTTCAAAGAAAAATGTATATTAAATAAATATATTTAAAGTATAAGATGATAAAGGTAAAATCAAATTCATAAAATAAGAATTAGGATATAAGATTATGTCATTAACCCTTTGTTTTAATCCAAATTAACCCCATTTACCATTTATCGAGGTGATAAATTTTACCATAGTTACTATTCATAATGGCTAAAAATAGAAGGGTAAAATTTACCAAATTTGAACCTATTTATTCAAGATTTATAATAAATTTTATCTAATTCAATAAATATAAGTCTAAGCAATTAATTTTAGAATAATTATGCCAATTGCGATGAAACCACTATTTAGAAAAAAAACAGTTTTTTTAAAAAATACCCTTTGATGTATAAAAATGTTTTTATACCAAATTAAATAATAAAACAATTTATTACAATGAAACTTATTGGATATTATTAATAAAATATAACTAATTTTTCTTTTAAAATATTTTAAAATAAAATTTAACCTTTTAAATTCTTGAAACAAAATACAATTTTTGATAAAAATCAATATTTTTCACTATTTATTGGAAAATCAATATGTTTAGAAAAATCCAAAAAATTAACCCTGAGATAAATTTGATATGATAATTTAAATTTTTTATTATTTTTATAAAATAAAATTAACATAATTTCCATAAATTAATTATAAAACTTTATCACAAAAAGAAATAATAAAAATTTAAAAAAAACTCATTTCTAAATCATAAAATAACTTTTATGAAAACTGAGTACTTATTTCCTAAGAATTAATCAATGATTTTTCATTGAGTATGTCCTTTATATATATTTCATAATTTATTTAATACTATTTATACTATACAATTTAACTGATAGGTTATAGTGACCATATTTAAATAATAATATTTTGGGGTTCATTTAGGCTCGATGTTGTGCGTCATATACTCTATCAAACATGGTGATATTTTAAAATATTGGTGTGAATTATAACCCATTAAATAAATTTTTGACTTTAAATTTGAACTTGTTTTTGGTAATCAAGGGTTTGATATTTGAAAATACCTTTTTGGAAAACCCACATCCAAAAAAGGGTTGTTAAAACCTCCTCTTAAAAAGGGGGAAAAGGAAGTATGAAGGTCATAAATAAACTAAGTTTCCACATAGGATAAAATTAACAGGAAGTGAAAATATGGATATATAAGAGAAATATTATTCATAAGGATTAATATAGAGTGATAAATAATATGTTCATGTGAAATTTAACTATAAAAAACTATAAATATGTGATAGGTTAAGATCCCATTGATTTCTCAGTACGAAAAGAAAATGAATAACATTTTTATTTTAATGTCATTTTCCTAAAGTCAAGGGATTATTCTACTATCTAGATAAATATCTCAATGAAATAAAATTACTCAATTTTCCCCTATCATAAGTATAATATCATCCTTTGGTTGTGATTTGATCAATTTACACTTCATTTATTATGCTAGTAGATGGATATTTTGGATGATTTTTTCATGCATATAACACTTTTAATGAATCATAAGATCCGTAAGTCATTCCTTTTTCCTCTAAATATTTAAAAAAACCAAAATGGTTAGTATAGGTTATGATAAATAATATTTTAACCACAAAAAAATATATCCAAAGTTCAACTTAATCTATTCCATAAGTAATTAACCTTTAAACTCATCCAAAATATTACCGACGATATTCAAAACCCAACCATTATTTGATCTCATATCCTTACATGATAAATATAATAATAATTTTAATAATTCATAAAGTATCATACCAAAGTGTATATAACTTGATCATATATTCTCCAATTTATACTAATAATTTTTCAAAAGGTCACAATAAAATAATATATTGATTTTAAAAGATAATTAAATCCTTATTCTTTAAATAAGATCTTATACTAGCCAAAAATATTTCCATTAGAGGTTTGGGTTGATCCTTTCATTGAAAGATGATCATAGTTTGATTCAGAATATAAAATATGAGTTCTTTATATGTAATTTATGTATGTAGAGCTAATAAATGCTCAGAATCACATCAAATTTCACTAAAGGATAAGATTTTCATAGGGATTATTCATTCAAAAATAAATATGGAATCCCCAATTATAGAGTAGATGATATGTGTGCCCTAACTATCATGATTTACTTAAACTATTTTAATTTTATAAACTTTACCTTTATCCTTTGACTTTAAGGGTTATTGTGCATTATTATCTTTATTATCGCTTGGATTAGGTCATTGGTTCACATAATACCCAAAATATTTGCATTTATATAATTGAAGTGTGAGGGGTATTTTTTGATCTCTCTATTCACTCATTTCATTGAATGAACACTTTACATCACTTTTAAATTCTTTTTTATTAATGACCAGGCTTCCCACACTTGAAAAATTTTCTTATTACTTTTAAGAATTCACCTAAGTGCTCCTTCCAACATTTTTATCAAGTAGGTTGTTAAAACGTTTTCTTACCTCTATGTGATAAACCACTAGAGATTAAATAAAGATCTATATTCCTTTTATTATCACCAGAACCTTGAGGGTTTCATACTTCCATTTCTACTTTCAGTTCACATAGAATGATTTATTCATAGATTCCAAAGTATCTTATAGATAATTCATTTTGAAGACTTCTCTTCAATCCAATAAATGATCAATAAATTTTGATTTTAGGAATTATGATTAAACCAGAATCATACCTTGAAAGTCTTGTAAAGTTTTCCCCATAAGAACCAATGGATTCATCATACCTTTTATTAAGATCAAGTAATTACTTCTTCATTTTCATAATTAGAATACAAGGGAGTTACTTACTAAAAAAATATTCTCTTAAACTCATCCCATTCCATGGATTCCATTTCCTCCACTTTCCTCATATTATTTATAATATTCCACCATTGATATGATCCAACTTCAAAATGATAAACAACTAGGATGATTTTTTCATGGCTTGATAACTGAATAATAGAAAACAACTTTTCCATCACATTAATCCATCTCTTAGAAACTAGTGGATTATAAGACCCATAGAATTATGGTGGGAGTTTTTACATAAAATATTTAATAACATGTAGATACCACCTTAATGCATTCCTAAGTTCAACATGATCCATGTTACCACCAATATCTTGAGAGAGTTGAGTGAGAATAGTAATAATATATTGTATCACAACTCTTAATCCATTTGTTTTCTTATGAGGATGGTCCTTAAACTAACATTCACATTAATTATTCATAATATTACTTTGGTTTCCAT
The DNA here is from genome assembly GCA_963277665.1 of Viscum album. Taxonomy (NCBI): domain Eukaryota; kingdom Viridiplantae; phylum Streptophyta; class Magnoliopsida; order Santalales; family Viscaceae; genus Viscum; species Viscum album. The sequence continues at coordinate 1,407,163,262 of OY728166.1, read as the reverse complement.
CCATTTAATAAAACCAAAAATCATAGTGTGAGAAATACTAATAATAATGGAAAACTACATAATCATGAAACATCATTCATTGAATGTATAAATCAATACATATTATTTTCAATACATGACACCTTAAGTTTAACCTAGTTCATCCATGATCATTACCAAAACCTTAGGATGTTATCTTATACTTAAACCTATCCCTAAGGTTATCATTAATGTTTTATCATGCTAGTTTCCAAAGGCTAACTAAACATTTTTCAAATACCAAGTATAATGACCCATGTATTTTCATACATATATATCACATATTAATAGATGAATATTCATTAAAAAACATAACAATACATGCTATAATCATATATATCTAGTGCCTTTTAAAACTTGGATACATAAACAACTGGTTCACAAATGATCTACATCATCTCCCACTAAGTACTTTATAACTAGAACCCTTATTAGATATATCATTTCTGAAACCTTTCCTCATAAATTGGGGAAAGGAAACATAAGTAATGGTAAAAAATGTATATATTAATGATCACATAAGAATAAAAATACCATAAGGGCGTGAGAACATGAGCTTAACATTTAAAATCCACACCCTTCATACAATAGATCATAATCTTGAGTTATTACATAAAGTTTGTAAGTTCATAAGACATGAATCATAAAATAATCAAATAACATTATCCATGAGAGAATAGTATTGGCACAATACATTGAATTATGGTATACACATAAACTTATAAATTTGTGACCATGTATAAATAGAAACAAGTTCACTCATTAAATTAAGGACATGAAATCAAACACTCATATAAACTTATAGACATGAAACCAGGTCCACACATGAACTTATGGACATGAAATCTAGGTACATGAATAAAATTATGGATAATAAAACTTGGTCCATGGATAATATTATGACCATGATATCCAGGTCCTTGCACAAACTTATGGATATAAAAACTAGGTCCATGAATGAAATGAGGTTCACACATAACATATTTATCTTGTGAGTTATTCATATTTACCCAATAAATTTTAGAGATATATAGGTCCCACCCATCATATAATGAAAATCATATATAGGTTTTCCACAATATCCTTAAACATCCATCATATCGTAACCCATAAAAAAATTAATGATTTTTATAAACATTTCATTATAGAATAACACGTGGAAGAGAAATGGGTTGTTATAAACATCCCATAATAATAATAAACTATCCATAAAAAGAACATGCATGGTACCATTGGATAATTTCTCTAATAAACCATAATAAACACTAAAGGTTTTTGTTGTTGATGAATATGAATCCCGTAAAATGATCTTTAAAAACATTATTGAGGAAAATAACCTTTCCATTTTGAAATCACTTCTTTAAAATATAAATAAATTTATAAAATATTATAGAAAACATTTTATTTGAGAATAACCCTTTAAAATTTTAAATTAATCTTCAAATCATTGAGTGGTCATGACGATAGGAAATTATGTTCATGCCATATAAGTTAAATAAACATTTCTTTTACACTTTTTTCATAAGGTTAAAAGGTACCTCACTCAAAAAATGAAAAGAAGATTCTATTTTTACTATTTTGTAAAAAGTAAAAAATGGGTAAAAATAAATTTAAAAAATAATATTATAATTTTAAATAACTTCTTTTTTTTTTATAAAAAACTGATATGGAAGAAAAATGTTTTTCGATCGAAGAGAGAAATAAAATTTATTTTCCTTAAAAAAATATTTTCAGTATCTTGAGCACTTAAGGTCAGGAAAATAAAAGTAAAACATGTGTTTTAAAGAAATAAATATATGAGAAGAATTTTAATGAGTATCTTGATATGTAGATTATATTATTTCATCCTCATAACTTAATCATAAACAATCCTGATAAACAATGATATTGTAACATAAAACCCTTAACACTTCGGTTACTTTTTAGTCATAAGCCCCATGAAATAAATAAACTTATATGGATACATAAATCCCCCTAATTTTTATGATAATAATCATAAAATACATTCATAGGTAGTATATACACCACATAAAAGAAACAAGTGGTGAATATGGCATGTTACCCATAGAAATAAAATCATGACAAATATCCCTTACCTCAAGATCGACTTGTTTTGAAAGTTCATTAATCTCATGTATGATAAATTTAATTTTTTTATAATTCTATACCAGAATAATGTACATGATTATTCTATCATTTATATTCATTATATATATATATATATATGTTTATATTAATCCATAATGGTAGTTATATAAAAATGAATAACACCGTTCATGGAGACGGTAGGCTGTACGTATGTATGAACACTATTTTCATTTTTCAATGGATGGAAAAAAATTAAAAAATAATTCACCTTTACTGAATCATTATTTTATCATATAAATCATATATATTCAACAATTTCATCCTTATTACCATCCAATTAAAATATTAATGAAATAGGAATCATATTGCTTCATAGAGGTGGTAGTCCAAACACACGCATGATCGACATTATTATTTTATAATGGTTTGAAAGGTAAGAAGTTAGATGTGATATTATAATTATATAAGAATTATTAGTTCATAAATATCATATATAAACTTTAAACCCATCACAATACTTATCCATAAACTATGGTAATGAAAAATGAACTGTATTTCTATGTGGAGATGATAAGCCATATGTATGCATGAGTGATACTTTCACTTCTCACTTGATGAGAAAGATGGTAAATAATGGTGGTTTAATAATAATAATAACATTTATGTATATTTATGATAATTAATTTATTATTTTATTAGTAATATAATAAATTTATAGGTGGTAAAATAATAATTAAAAATAAAGTTATTGGTTAAGGTGATTATATTTTTTTGAAACAACTCCTTTAGATCTCCTCTTAAGGATCCTAGGGTTTGTCTTTTAGGAGTAAAAACACCTCTATAACAAGTTTAAGGAAGTTTATATGGTATTTTTAGGGTATGGTCAAGATAAAAGGATCAATGTGGTGTGAATAAGATAAATGAGGGGTTCCCTTTTATAATTGAGGGGAGGGGAACTTTTGAAATTTCTTAAAATATTAAATTAAAATAAATTAATTTTATAATCCAAATAGATCCAAATAGATAATATTGGAATATAATATATATATATGAGTCTAAATAATCTCATTCAATAAATTTTTTACATTTTTGGATCACATTTTTACCCTTATTATTTTTTGTTTCAACCCTTCGTTAACCCTTTGGACAATTACCTCAATATCAAAGTTTTATACCCTTTAAGGGTTAATAATGTTTCTATAAAATGAAAAAAGACCCATAAATGGAACATGATTGATGTTTAAAATCAAATAAAATCCATTTTTTCAAATCTAAGTTTTTTATGAAATTTAAATCATTTAATAAAATATTATTTATTATAAAATATCATTAATGTCATTTTTAATACTATTCATTTAATTTGACTTGAAATATATCAAGAAAAAGGGAGAATTACAATATAATGATTTAAAACTTCCCTAAAATTTCAAATAGATATATAAAATTCATGGGAAACATTAAATCATTCAAATTATATCACTTTTAATATTTTTAAAATCATGTATTTTATTTTTTTATTAATTAAATAAATATTGTATTAGCGCTGCGAAAGCATTTAAGGTAATTATATAATTTTAAAAAATTATTAATAAATTTATATAATTAAAATAACTTCATTAATATTAAAATATACAAATATATATTCACTCTTAACTTTCTTTTTTTCTTATGTGGACATATAAGAGATATTTAAAACTAAGAGAGTGACATTTTGTAACTTTCTTTGCATTAAATATTAAACATGCCATTTTCATGAAAAAATGTCCATTAAACAAATATATTTCTAGAATAAGATGATAAGGGGCGAATTAAATTTATCCAATAAGACTTAGGATGGAAAATTATGGCCTCATCACTTAGTTTTAACCAAGATTAACCCTATTTATCATTTTTGAGGTGATAAATTTTACTACAGTTACCATTCATAATGCTTAAAAATAAAAGGATACCATTTAAAAAATTTGAACCTCATGATTAGAAATATGAATTTTTTTATCAAATTTAATGAATATATATTGCATAAATTAATTTTTAAATAAGTATACACAATGCACTGAAACCTCTTTTTAGAAAAAAATTGTTTTTTTTTCTAAAAAATATCTTTTTATGTATAACTTTTTATACCAAATTAAATAATAATAAAATTAATTAAAATAAACATAATTGGATATTAATTTTATAATATAATTAATTTTACTTTAAACCATTTTAAAATAAAATGAGAACATGTAAATGATTTAAACAAAAAATACAATTTTCAATAACAATAAATATTTTTCACTATTAACTAGAAAGTAAATATTTTTTGGAAAAATCTAAAAAATTACCCCTAATATGATTTTTATATTATTATTTATAAAAATTGAGATCATATTTCATAAGAATTAGTTAATTAATTATCATTAATTATTTACTTTATATATATTCCATAATTTAGTTAATAATATTTATACCCTTCAATTTAACAGCTAGGTCAATAATGACAATATTTAAATAATAATATATTGGAGTTTGTTTAGGCTTAGTGTTGTGTGTTGTATACACTATAAAAAAAGTTTTATTTTAAAATATCAGAGTGTTACACATCCATAGTGAACAAAAATTTCTTTGATAGAAATAATTCTAAATAAAGGTAAAATAAATTCATCCGATTCATATAGTTCTCTCTTGGAGTTTCTCGAGAAGTCATAGAAGATGGAATTGTTCTATTAAGACAACACATAGTAATATTTGAAATAAATTAATGAAAAATTGAAATAGACGATTTAGTAAAAGAGGAATTAAATGAGGATCTCAAGGAAGACTTGCACAAACATGTGAATTATGTAAAGTTTCCCAAATAAATGTGGGTTAAATTATAAGATTTGTTTTGAAAAGAATAAAGGACAAGTGAGAAGTTCCATATAAAAAAAGACAAGAATAAATAAAATAAGAAGAATTCATACAAGAAGTTTTGTTCTATATATTACATAAAATATTAACTATATAATTTTGATTCTAACCCTCATGTAGAGAAATAATGTGAAATTTCAAACTCTCTATTGAAGTTAAAAAGGAGATGTAATTTTGGAGATGAAATGACAACAATATCAAGTTGATATTCCAAGGAATACTCATTCATTGACAATGATGATCAATGAAGTATCATGTATGGATTATAATAATAAATGATTGAATATTTATCATTGTAAAATAATATATCAAAGGATAAATAATTCCCTTTAAACCACATCACATATAATATGATAACCAAGATGAAGAAGAAAAGTGACATGATTGAAGATATTTCCCAAGATATTTTAAAAAAATGACCATGGATTAGGAGTTTAAAGATACAATATTACCTATTATAACCCAACATAAAGAAACGATAAAATTAGGTGTGGATTATGCATCAAATATTAAAGTAATGGATACTTAGTTGAAAAAAAAGATATGAAAATTAAACAACTTGAGGAGAAGATAAAAATACAACCAAAAGAATCCTTAGAGGAAGGGAAGGTTCCAAGTATGAAATCTAGAATAAAGGAGTTTTTCTATGAAAAATCTATTATCATTGTTTTATGAAATATGGAAGTACCAAATTTATTTTATTCTAGAATATTTGGGAACATCATGAGTAGATATTTCAAATACAACAAGCCCAAAGATGTTAGAAGAACTCTATTAGTTCCAAAATACCAATAAAGGAGTGACCATGTGAGGTATCATTATTATGGTAAATGATTCATTTTTTTATAAACTTGATCATATGTAAAGTTATTGAAATTATAGAAATTCATGGAAGGGTAAAGAAGATAAAAAAATACACTATACTTCTATGACTTACATGGGGATTTCTTATCCCAGAAAAGGCCTATTAAGATGAAAAATATGTTATTTTTTTTAGAGAATGAAAATGATACTCAACAAAGGGTGTATCAACCAAAAAAATATAATCACTAAAAACCCTCTTCGAAGAATATAAGTTAAATATGAAAACAAAAACAAGAGTTTGTTCCAACTATATAAAAGGTGGAAGATAATGTGAAGTTTACAACACCAAAGAAGATATATTCCAAGATAGAAAACATTGGCCATTAAGGAAGAGGTTTTTCAAAGTGTTACTATACAATAAAATAAGAGTAAAAATATAAAGATATAATGGAGAAGAAATCTAGATGTGATATCCACCAGTGATGAAACCCATGAAGTAACTTGTTCAAGAGTGATCGATTCCACAATTTTGGAAAATCCCAAGCCAAGGATGGATAAAAATGTTAAAATATATTAAAAACATCATGTAAGTGGTATAAAAAAGGATATAATTTGTAAATAGGTCCATTTTTCAACTATTAATGATTATTAAGAACTTGAAGAGTTTATTTCATTCCTTACACAAAATCTGGAAAAGGGAAAATGAAATATGGAAGTTGTTGGTTCATCTTAACCAACCCTATTCCTAAACTTGAGAAACTAGGAGGCACCCATCTACCCAATTTCTTTATTATTTTTAACTATTTGTGAAGAGGTGAAAAATTAAGGTTTATATATGATCCATTTGGTGATTTTTCATGAAAAACACATGAATGATTGTTCTAGAGAAGTAAAAGTAGATGCAACTTAATGAAAATATAGTTAAGAAGAAGATGTTTCCCCATTATGTAAACCAACAAGTGATATAAAAAATGGTTTCAAGATATAAAATCTTAAGGGTAGTTTTTATAAACATCAAATTCTATTAAGCCTTATCAATTTTTTTTGAATCATATGGAGAGATGAAAGGCATGGATTTCAAATGATATTATTTTTTCAAATTGAACCGATCTTGAAATAAGTGGTGTAAAATATTTATCAATTGGTATCAATTACTTCATCACACAATATGTTTCTCACAGCCATATACTTTAGTGTTATGTGTTAATGATTTGTTGTGAAGTGATGGAGGTTATAAGTTATATTTTTATAGTGTAAAATCCAAAGCTGTTTTGTGTATTTCATTATATTTAGGAGTGACATGGGAAACCTTGTTGTTGTCTATAAAATCTATTGTTTCCTAAAATTTTAACCATATTATTAGTCTTAGAGTATTTGTTAACTTCTCAAGTGAAAATTGGTAAATTCACTTAATAAATCTCTTGAGAAAATATAACATGAAAGGAGATTGGCTTGTGCAACATGAGGTTTCAAAGGATTTATCTAATCAACATATGGCCGATGCCAAATAATGAAGTTGTTTTAAAATATGGGGAGAAGAATAAATCTTTAAAGGGAGAATATATCCCCAAGGGTGAGTTGATCTTTCTTGGAATCATTTCCTATATTAATGGGGAGATGATGTGAAGATAATTTTCCATATAATAAGAAGAATAAGGAAAAAAAGTAAATCCCTACATTTTTAGAATGAAGTTTAGAAATAAACCTTTCATTTTAAAGGCCCTTTTTATTTCATTTACAATAAGGGGGATAAGAAGATATCTTCAAATGTAGGATATATCATTAAGGGGAGAGAATAATTCCATGGGTGCATTGAATAAGAGGGACTAAAACTATGTTGTGTATTTTAAAAAAAATACAAAGGGATATATTATTAGAAATCCCAAAGTATTGAAGTTAGATTTTTTTGAAAATAATGTTATTCAAGGTTTTTGAAAATAAGGTTGGTCAAGGTTTACAATAAGATGGTCAGGGTTGATTGAAAATAAGGATGGTCAGGGTTGATGACCAAGATGTGTGTTGGAATCTCAATGAAAAAGATCTAGAGTTGTTGATAATAAAATTGTTAAAAACACATTTTGAATATTAAAAAATAGTTTAAGGGTTTCTTATGAGTTTTATAGTCATAAAGTGATGTCCAAGGTATTTTGTTAACAACAATTTTTATAGCTATACATGTTTAAGTTTTGAAAAAGTGATGATTGGATATTTGGAAGATGTATGTAGGCATGCCATAAGTGAAGTTCACAGAGTGTGTTGCACAAGAGTGAACGATATCCAAAATGTGAAAGACCACATCATAGTGGTGATTGTGGTAGGCATGTTGAGAAGGGAGTGCATCCATCTATGTGGCAGGTTATGCTTCATGCTATAGAATATATGGAATTTGAGAAGTCTCTACTGCATCTTATTCAGTTATGCTATAGAGGTTTGTCCATAAGATAGCAAAATATACCATGATATAGGACCCTCTATGTATGGAAAGAACACTTTCTACCTAAGTGTATATAGCTTGACACCCCTATACATAAAGGTAAACTGGACCTCATATAAAAGCAATACATTGGTTCTCTTCTCGTATAAGGGTTGACCCAAGCTCATATAAGGGTATTAATTACAGGAATATTTGTGGTGTTCACACCATAGAGATATAGATATTAAATAGTGGTATTTTAGAGGAATTTCGGGGCCATTGAAACTTTTGATGTGTCTACGCCACAAAATACAAAGTTATACCGCAATCCCGTTAGTGATAAGAAGTCCATGACACAACTATACCTTGCGCCATGGATGGTATAAATTTAATAGAAGTAAAGAATTTAGGGATCTTCATTCCTACATGAGACCATGCCATAGTTCTGTTTCCACACCACAATGAGTTCAGTGTGAGAATAGGTTTGAGGTGATCATGCCTAAAATCATGCTGGTGTTATGGAGGAGTCAATAGATAAGTTTTATGGATCTAGTCTTAAATAGAGGACTATGCCACAGTACTATAGACAATGCTGTAATAAAGTCTTAAAAGTGAGGATTTCACTATGGTATACCCAGTCACGCAACATAATTTTCACAATGGGAGGTGCTACACTAGAGTCCTTAAAAATATTCCATAACCAGGAAGTTTTCCAGGTGTCCATGATCATTTATTTCTCCACAATTATTTGAAGAAATTTTTGAGGAATAATAGAGGATTTATGGATGGTTTTCAAATCCCATAAATGATCTTTCTAGGTGTTTTTTTGAGGGGAGAATAAACTCCCTATATCAAGAAGGGGAGATCATATAGACTTAGAAATAGAGAGGAATTGTGTACACATTAAATATCCCAATTTATGGGGATATATATCTACATAGGGAATACATTTCTATATCTAATTCTGAAATATCAAAGGGAGTTTGTTCTAGTGATGGGATGAAAGTATTAGAGGTTTTAAAACCATTTAATACCCTTTAAATATTGATAATAAATTAAAATTTTGTTCAAGCTATATTATGGAAAGAAAAAAAATGCTACATCAAGATGTTTTCACAATATGTGAAGAATTAGCATAGTGGTACTTGAATAGATAATATATTCATACATGAAGATGAAATCCAAGTAATTATTACTAGTGAAGATACCTACATATCCATAATCTATGTGAAGGTGATCCTTTCTACTGGTAGTGATCCAATAAATGAAATTTTTAGGGAGTGATCATTAGTAATTAGTAACCTGTCCCTAAACTTTGTAAGACAGTGAGCCTAGGTATAGGAGTGGACTAGCCTAAAAATTTATTGGTAGTGAGATTTATAGTGATTTTGGTTCCTGACACATTGCCTATTCATTATCTTTAGATGTATCTCGGTGAGGGTGAACCAAGTAAATAATAATGTATATATTTACTCTATATATACACCCAAAAATAGATTAATCATCCTAATGTATATCAAATTAAAGAGTAATCCAATTGATACTCAAGGTTGAGAGGTAAATATCCAATAGGGTAATTGATATTGTTAAAGGAGAAATAGTTTTAATCAGTTAGGGTCTACATACCCCGATTCACCCCTTATTAGGTCAATCTCACACTATGTCACTTGTTTATTTCCAAATAGTGGTATTATAGGGATAAATTCAATTTTCGTTTTTTATTTTTCTAACTTGATCTATTTTTTTTGAAGATATAATTCATAGTGAAGGATCCTTTCTTGGATAGAAATAATTTTAAATCATGGTAAAATGAGTTCATCTAACTCATTGAAGTTTTTATTGGAGTTTCTCAAGAAGTGGTAGAAGATGGAATTGTTCTATTAATTCGATATTAAGTCATATTTGAAATTGATCGAAATAAAATTTCAATTGATGCTTCAGTCAAAGAGGTATTAAAGGAGGTTCTCAAGGAATACTTGCAAAAATAGGTGAATCATGACATGTTCTCCAAATAAATTGGATGAAATTATAATATTTTTTTGGTGAAGAAGAAAGGCCAAGTGAGAAGTTCCTCATGAAAAAAGGAAATAAGAAGAAAAAGAAGAAGAAGTCATCTTAGAAGTTGTGTTCTCCAACTGAGGTAAAATATGAACCTGATAATTTTTATTCTAATCCTCATGTGGAGAAAGGATGTGAAATTAAAACTCTCTCTTAGAGATGAAAATGAGATGTGATTCTAGATATGAAATGGTAATAATATCAAGTTGTTATTCCAAGTAATGATCATGAAATAACAATGAGGATCAATGAAGTATCATTCATAGAATTCACAACTCAATTATTGAAGAATTATCCCTATAAAATAAGATATTAAAGGATGAATAAGTGGGTTTGAATCTCATTACAAAGAAAATGGTAACCAAGATGAATGATAAAAGTTATATTATTGAATATATTTATCAAAATATTTTAATGAAAATGGCTTTGAAGAAGGAGTTGAAGGATATAATCATATATATCAAATCCCAACTTAATGAAAGGAGACAATTATTCATAAATACTACTTTAAATATGAAAGTAATAACTACTAGGTTGAAATACAAAGATTTGAAAATCATGAAACTTTAAGAGAAGATAAAAATCCATCCAAAATAAATTTTAGAGTAAAGAAAGGTTACAGATATAAAATCTAGAAGAAAGGAGTTGTTCCCTAAAAAATATGTAATTTTGGTTCCATTAAATATTAAAGTACTAGGTTTTATTATTGTGAAAGTTTTGGGAACATCATGAGTTGGTGTTTCGAATCCAACAATTCCAAAGATTTTTGAATAACTACAATAGTTCCAATATCTCAATTAAGGGAAGACCAAATGAAGTATTATTCTTATGTTAAATGTTTCATTTGTTCTAACCCTGGTCATATGTAAAGGTATTACAATTTGAAAAATTCATGGTAGGGTAAAGAATCTATACAAATACACTCTACTCCTATGACTTACAAGGAGATTTCTTATCCTAAAAAAAATGCTTATTAAGCTATAAAATTGGTGCGATGTTTTGGAGAATGAAAATGAGCCTCAATAAATGGTACATCAATAAATAACATAAAAGAAATCATGATAACTATCTTGGAGTAAAAGAGGAAAAATATGAAAAAAACAAGAGGTTTTTCCAACTGTGAAGATGGTGGAATAGAATGTAAAGTTGACTCTAACAAGGAATATGTATTCAAAGAAAACACTCTTTTACATCAAAGAATAAGTTTACCAAAGTTTTCCTACACAAACCACTAATAGGGAGAAATAGGAAGATTAAATGAATACGAAATCTGAATGTGAGATCCACTAATGATACAACCCAAGAAGATACTTGCACAAGTGTGATCGATTCCACAATTATGGAAATGACCATTCCAAGGAATGAAGGAAATGTTTAAATCCTTAAAAATAAGTGTTTAATAGGTATCCCATAAATTATATCATTTTAAAAGAGGTTTATTTTTTTTATAAGTGGTGATGAATAAATTAAAGAGTTTATTATATTTCTTTCTTGAAATCTGGAAAAGAGAAAAGGAAAGTTAGAAGGTGATGGATTGGTTCATATTGACCATCCTTATTCCTCTACTTGAGAAACTATTAGGTACCCCTATCCTCATATTCTTTATTATGACTAAATATTTGGGAATATGTGAATAATTAATGGGTGATATGATCCATGAGGTGATTGTTCTTGAGAAGTGCATGAATGAATGTGTTAGAGAAACACAAGTGGATGAAGATTAATGAAAATTTAGTCAAGTAGAATATATGTACCCATTATACACACCAAAAATTGATATAAAAAATGGTGTCAAAATAAAAATTCTCAAGGGTAGTTGTACTAAACATCAAAGACTATTATGCCTTACCAGAAGTTTTTTAAGCCTATAAAGAGATGAAGGCATGAAGTTCAAATGACATCATTTGTTCAAATTGAACCACTATTGCAATAATTAGTGATTTTTTTTATCAAATGGTATTTATTACTTCATAATTAAGTATTTTTCTCATAGAAAATTACTTTAATGTTATGTGCTAATGGTTTGGTGTGAAGTGTTGGAGGTCACACAATGTGTTTTGAGAGTAGATAATCTAAAGTTGTTTTGTGTGTTTCTTGATATTCATGAGTGATAGGTACAAAATTGTTGTTGTCTATAAAAAATATTATTTGTTACACTAATATCTATATTAGTATTATTATAGGATTTATTGGTATCTAAAGTGTAATGTGGTAAATTCAATCATTGAATCTCTTAAGAAAATATAGCAGAAAATGAGATTGGATTGTGTAATATATGGTTTCAAAGATTTTGTGAATCAAAATGTGGTTAATTCTAAAGAATGAAGTTGTTTTTAAACATATGGATAAGAATATATCTTTAGAGGGAGAAGATATCCCCAAATGGGATGGGATATTTCTTGGAATCATTTACTATATTAAGGGGGAGATGATGTTTACTTATATAAGGAGGATAATGAAGAAAAGTGAATCCCTACATTTGTAAAAGGAAGTTTGAAAAGTCCCTTTTAATTTAATTAAAAATAATGGTTATAGGAAGATATATTAAAAGGTATAATATATCATAAAGGTGTAGAAGATAATTCCAAGGGTGAATTGAATAAGGGGGAGAAAAAGTATGTTATGTATTGTCAACAAAATCCCAAGGGGCATATTGTTATAAATCCTAAAGTATTGAAGTTGAATTTGTTTAAAATAAGGTTGGTTAAATTTTTTTAACATATGGTTGGTCATTTTAGATAATAATATGGTTGATGTTGATTGAAAATAAGGACGTTCAAGGTTGATGACCAAAATTTGTGTTTATATCTCAATGAAGAAAGTTGTATTTGTTTATAAAAATATTGTTTAAAACACATTTTGAAGATAACTAAAGTGGTGAAGTGTTTCTTGGAATATTTATAGATCCCAAAATTATGGTCAAGGTATGTTTTTCATAACAAGATTCATATCTATAAATGTTAAAGTGTTGACAAAGTGATGATTTTCCACATGGAAGATGTATGGACGCTTTCCAGAAGTGAAGTTCATGGAGTGTGTTGCACAAGAGTACAATATCGACAAAATGGGAAAGAACACATAATATTAGTGACCATGGTAGGCATGTTGAGAAGGGTTTACATCCATTTATGCTCCAGGTCATGGTCCAAATGATAGACTATTTTGAATTTGGGAAGACTATGCTACAACTCATTTATCTATGCTATAGAGGTTTGTCCCCATAAAATATAGACAATGAAAGAAACATGAACCTATGTGTAAGAGTATAAATCCCACCACATAAGGGTACACAACTTGAGTCCTCTATGCATATAGGTAAACATGCCCTCATGTAATAAAAATACACCAATTTGCTTCTCGCATTAGGATCAACCTGAGATCACATAAGGGTATCATCCACCATATGATTTGAGAAGTTAATACTATAGAGATATGAATATGATGAATAGGGGTTTTAGAGGAATTTCAGTTCCATTAGAACTTTTGATGTGTCCATGATTTAGTAGATAAGGTTACACTATAGTCTAATTAGTGAAGAAAAAGTCCACGCTGCAACTATGCCATGTACCATGGAGGGTCTGGATTCAAGTAAAGAATTTGAGGATATACATTCCTATAGGATACTACACTTTAGTGTTATGTTCAGGAAAGAACCTATTTACTGTGAGAATCATTTTGAGAAGATCTTTCCTAAAATCATGCAGTTTCTATGGATGAGTTCATGAATGAGTTTTACGGATCTAATAAACAATAGGGGACCACACCACAGTACTCCGGACCAAGCTATAATGAAGTTTTAAAAATAAAGAATACACTTTGCTATACCTATCCACACCATATAAGTTGAAAAATGGGAGGTTCTATTTTATAGTCCTTTAGACCATGAAAAAACTAACAAGTTTTCTAGGGTTCATGAGTATTTATTTTATAACTGTTATTTAGAGAAATCATGTAAGAATGATAGAGGATTTATGGGTGATTTTCAAAGACCATAAATGACCATTCCAAGTGTTTAATATATGGGCAAACAAAATCCTTATATCAAGAAGGATATATCAACTAGAAGTATAAAGAGTGATGAATTATGTATACATTAAATATATGAATTTGTAGAGAGAGATCTCTATAAAGAGAATGCATTACCATATATGATTCTTAAAGAGCAAGGAGAGTTTATTCCAATGAGAGGATAAACGTATTAAAGGATTGGAAACCATTGAATATCCTTCCAAAGTTGAAGAAAAATATTTATTTATAAAAAATGAATAAATTTTTTAAGAGATGTTCTAGAAAGAAAAAAGTGCTGCATCATGGGGTTTTAAAAAGAGGTGAAGAATCAGCCTAGAGGGACTTCAATAGAGAATCTATTTATAACTGAAGATGCAATACAAGAAAGTTTTTTCCATTTAAGAGACCTATATGTCCATAAAACATGTATAGGTGATCCTTTCCATCGAAAGTATGTCAATAAAGGAAAGTTTAAGAGAGTGAACCTTGGTAACAAATAAGCTGTCCCTAAATGTTGTAAGGAAGTGAGGAAAGGAATAAGAGTGACCTAGCCTAAACCTTTTTAAGTAGAGAGTTTCATTGTGATTTTGGTGCATAAAACAATGCCGATGAATGCTCCTTGTATGTATCCCAGTGATGGTAAACCAATTAAATACTATTTTACATATTTAATTTATGCATTCACACCAAAATATATCAAGAAGACTAAAGTATATCTAGTTAAAGAGAAATCCAAGTGACCCTCATGATTGAGAGGTGACGATCCTACAAATAAAGTGATATAATTAAAGGATAAAAAATTTAATTGGTTAATCTTTGCATACCTTTATTCACCCCTTCTCAGGGAAGTATCACGCTAAGTCCCTTTTTATTTCCAATAGTTTAAAATGTGGTTACACACCATTATTTTTTTTTCACACCTAAAACCCTTAAATATTTATAAATCCATTAATGATTAAAGTTTGTTACTTGAAATGAAAGATGAATTTAAGAAATTCACAATGAATAATGTTTAGATTCTCATTGAAATACCCTATAATCATCCTATTATTGGTACTAAATGGAGTTTTTAGAAATAAATTAGATGACAAAGGTAACATCACTTGTAACAAATCTAGACTCATAGCCAAATGCTATAATCAAGAATAAGTCATTTATTATGATGATATCTTTATACCCATCACTAGGATTGAATCCATTAGAATATTATTGTCATTCACTGATCATTTGATCTTTAACCCTTTTCAAATGGATATTAATAGTGCTTTTTGAATGGTTTTATTTCCAAAAACATTTTTATTAAAAAAACTCCTAGTTTTGAAGATCCAAAATTTCCAAATCATTTTTTAATTTAACTAAATCTATTTATCATTTAAAATAAGATCCTATAGCCTAGTATGAATGACTGAATAAATATATTTTATAAAAGGATTTTAAAATGAGGAAATATGTATCTAATTTATTTTTAAAATTCATATCAAATTATTTATCAATTAATAAAATTTATGTACATGATGTTATTTTCAATTCTACTTAATAATCTCTTTGTTATGAATTTTATGATTTAATAAAAAAATAATTTGAAATATGTTTTATGGAAGAACTTAAGGTTTTTATTAGTTTTAAAATTTCTTATAATAAATACATAATTTTTCCATGTCAATTAAAATACACTAATGAAGTTTTAGAATGTTTTGTAATGGATGAAGTAAATGAAAAAAGTACACCAATGAACCCTTATTGTAAGAAAATGTTGTATAAATATAGTAAACTAGTTTAAAGAAATATATATAAAGGTATGATTGAGAGCCTTATTTAAATTACTATGACCTGGAAAAACATATTGTTTAGATTATTCCTTTTTACTCATTTACAATCAAATCCTAAAGTTCCACATTTGAAATATCTTAAAATAATTTTTAGATATAGTTTATTTTATCCAAAAGAAACCTCTTTTGAGCTTAAAAGTTTTTATAATGGTGATTTTGGGGGATTATAACTAGATATTAAAAGTTAAAGTAATACTTAACACCTAATTATAAAATACCTTGTCTCTTGGATTAGTAAGATTAAAAATTTTGTGCTTATTTCTACCGCTGAAGAAGAATATATAGACATTGGGAGTTATTGTGCCTAAATTATTTGGGGGAAACATACTATATTTGATTATGTGATAAATTAAAATAATGTACCTATTAATTGTGACAATAATAGTGCCATTAATATTTATATAAATCCTATCTAAGACTCTCTCACAATGCACATTGACCTTAGACACCACTTTTTGAGAGATTACTTACAAAAAAGGTTATATCTTTCTTGATTTCATTATCACCCATATTTAATTATCCAATATCTTTAAAAATACCATTAATTTATATATTTTTTATGATGATATATTAATTTATGGCCTGTTAGTTTTCCATTTTGGGTAGTCAAAGGTGTTGAGTGGAGGATTGAGGAGGTTCTGTGGAGGTTGGATCTGCAGGAGTACTACAACTATTGATCTTTGACATGAACCTAATTCATGTTCTGAGTTGGTCATTCACACCTTGTGTAGCTAGATAACTCATGACTTGTACATGTAAGAGGATTAATATGTGAAAAGAATACTCATCATGAAATATGAATTCATGAACAAAGGTTAACTTGTTCCAAGGTGACTTAATTTTCAATAGAAACCGAAGACATTAGGATTTAATTGCCCAAAATAAATTCACACCCTATAATCCACAAAACTTGTGGAATTCACATCATGAATGTGGTATTCATGATGTGAAAGGGGTATTTTATAGGTTGTATATATCTCTCACTCGACTAATTTTCCTCCCATTCAACCATGGCCTCTCTTGATTTTTGGTGAACCCTAGGCAATTTTGGGAGACCTTCCAGCCCATCTTCCCTCACCTCGATCCTTAGGTTCTAGTGGTTGCTTGTTGGTGATCAGTGGTGAGTTATTTCCTATTTATACCAATGTATTCTTCTGTTCTTATTATTGGGATTCACTTCAACATTGATGTTTTGGTTTGGGAAGAGTTTTGAGATGTGTTTTGATAAACCTTTTGTGCGGTTTAGGTTCATATAGGGTTTCCATGTGCAGTTATGGTTTATAGGATATTTCTTCTTCACCCTATGATGCGCAATGAGATTATAAATCTTCTTTGAGGTTGGTGATCCTCATTCTCTCCTTATTTACATTCTATGTGTAAGATCTTCATGATTTTTCTTTACTTTATGTGGATATTAAGGGTAGAAATAATAAATATAATTAATTATCATACTTAAAATTGATTAGAATAGTGATTTATTGCATGCCTTACTGCTTGGATATATGTTGTTGATATTATTTTATATACATAATTCTAATTATGAAAATAACGACCATTGGAATCCTTACTTACACTGTAGTTATTTATGTGAGACCCTTGTTATGTTATTGTGTATTCAAACCCTTAATAAAAGGATAAATAATATATATTTCTCTAATAAATTGGTTTCTCATGGAACCTGATTTGTGTGATAATACCCATGCTAAATTAAAGTAATGTGATTAAAACCCTTGAATAATTTGTGGAATCCAAGATGTATGTTATTGTGTGTGGTTTATTTATTGTGTTTCCTTGTGTGTTATAGTATGTTGTATAGTGGTGGTTATTATGAGATGGGATTTATCATGTGTGAGGTTGTGATGTCTTGGGTGGTTGGCATAGATGCGATGTGATAAATTGTGTGATGTGGTTGAGGTGCGTAGAGGTGTGGTGTGTGACATCAATGATGTGTGGTGGTGTTGTGCGATGTGGATGTGATGTGAAATGGTTATTGTGTATAATGATGATAATGTGTGGAATGTGGTGGTTGTGTAACATAGTTGTTGTGATGATGGTGGATGATATGTGTGGTTGCTATGGTGAGATGATTTGGGCAACACTGCATGTCGACGATGGCTGATGTGAGATCGGTGAGTTGTGTGGCATGGTTTTGTTAGTTTCCTGGTTCTCTATGGAATAAATGTTGATGCTAAATTAAATAAATTAATAAAGATATATAAATTTATGTGTTTTAATTGGATAAATATATTAATAAATGAATGGGATGTGTAAATTTGAATTACGTGGCTTGGAAATTGAAATTTAGTATAACTTGATATATATGGAAAGTAGTGAAACTTGTAAATGGAAGTATAAAATGTTGTGTGGATTGTGTGGTGGTTGTGAGGTGTTACATATAGTGGTGGAAGTAGTTTTAATAGTTGATGTGTGGTATATTGGGGGTGACATGGGGTGAGCTAGTGTAGTTATGGAAAACCCATAGGTATGGTATTGTATTCTATCTATATATCTTGTATGATGATGTTATTTCTTGAAATTTCCCACCTGAGTTAGATAACCTTACCAAAACTCAGAGGTTCTAGGTTCTTGATGTTTTCCCCAACATCTAGGATTGTGGTGATATGGATGACTAGCTACCCCCTCTTCCATACTCTTCCTTTATTAGTGATGGCTGAGGTTTCTTTGGGAAATATTTGCAGTTTCCCCAGGTGTTTTTAG
Source organism: Viscum album (assembly GCA_963277665.1). Taxonomy (NCBI): domain Eukaryota; kingdom Viridiplantae; phylum Streptophyta; class Magnoliopsida; order Santalales; family Viscaceae; genus Viscum; species Viscum album. The sequence continues at coordinate 1,407,144,434 of OY728166.1, read as the reverse complement.
GTGAAGTGTGATGTGATGAGTCTATGATGATATGTGATATATTGTGGGGGGTCATGCATGGTGGGAGGAGTTCATGAGGCTGATGTATTTCATCTTCATGATAGCATATTTCTCTAGTTATGTGGTTGATATGTGTTGTGTTTTCCTAGGTGGATTTGGGTGAGGTGTGATGTGATGGACCAGGAGTCTGCGGGAGAGATGTGACGTGATGATACCTAATTCTAGCACCAGATACTAGACCTTTCAAGGGTGGGGTAGGTAGGGATGCATCTTGAATCACATTAGAGATGGATGTTATGTAATGTGATGTGATGCGATATGTATGGAAGGGATGAGAGCATAAAATATTCAATTTTAGGGTGTGAGAGGATAAAATTAGAGGGGAAGAGGTAGTGGGGATCCTTAATTTATCATGTTCTCGATTCTATATTATTATATTGGATTTTTTATTTGCTGACCAATCCATATTGAGGTTGGTATGGGATAATTGACTTATTTTCGGTGTTTATTGGTTCTTCTGTTTGTCCAATGGCACATTAGCATGCACTTTTCACATGTACACTTGAGAACTTGGTTATGTCCATACTAAGTATACTTTTTATGACCAATCTACATATATAAACTATTTTTTTAGGTTTCTAGTAGAACTTTGGAAATCGAGCTGAACATTTCTAGCTTAGGTTAGAGATTCTGTTGAGTTTATATCGTAATACTTTTCTTTTGGTACTTTATAGTGGATACTTTTTTTGTATTGGTTTATCTTGTACATAAACTATGAAATGGTTTTTAGTATATCCTTATATTATCTTCTGGATTTTTTTGGTGATTTTTTATCCAATATATGGATATTTTTTTTATATTTGAGGATAATGCGATCTAATTGTGATATTATTATACCCTCAGTTCTAGTTGCCAACCCGATGCCTATTGGAGGTGAGAATCAGGGGTTATTATATCTATTCCTTAATTATGTTATCTTTGGAGGGGGGTTAAGGAAATTTTAACTTTATTATGGGTGAGTTTGGTATGGTACTCTTTTGACACATATTCTTTAACATTTTCAAGCTTGATTTGTTTGAAATGTTATAAATGTTTTAACATCTTAAAAAATTTATTTTAAAAAATAGTGATATTTTAAAAATTTATAATCATTAGTTTTAGTAAATTGAGTGTTATCTTCATAGAAAATAAATTCATATTTGGATACAAACAAGGGGATGTGGTTTTGGAATAGACACACCTAGATGTTATAACCTCAAAGAGGGATGGTTAGATTTTTAATCCGATGTTCACCCTTGGCCTAAGAAGTGGTCCTTTACTTCAAAAATGGTTTGAAACTCCAAAGGAATATTATTTGGATGATTAAAAGAACCTTTACAAACCATAATGATGGATTGGAAACATTTTCTTGATCTTAATTTTTTTTATTTATCTCTTTAATTTAATTGTTTTATGGTTACCTATATTTTTAATGAAATAATTAAGAGGGAGCTTATCTTGTTAATTTTGAAATATTCCTAGAGGGGACACCCTTTTTGATAAAAAATATTATCTTATTGAAAATCTATTTTATACTTAAAATTTGTATTTCAATCATGAGTTTATTTTTATAAAATTTTATTCTTCCATGTTTTTTTCAATACTGAGCATACTCATCATCTATTTTTTTTAAAAAAAATTGAAATTTGTTCTATGATTTAAATTTGTTGAATTTTTTATGAATTTTTCTATTTTTGGAAAAATAAAAGGCTTATTAGTTTTTATGAAACCTAAAAAAACATAAATTGTTTTCTCTCTTAAAGGATAATTAATGATGAGTAACATAAATATTTTTTATTTATTGTTTCTTAAACGCTGTTTATATGTTATTTTTTCATAATCAAAGTGGGGGAGAAATTAATTGTATTAATCTCTTTTTAATTTGTAGGATAAATGGAGAAACTTATGGCGAAGTTACTTTATGGTTTTAGGGTTTTATTTCTTATTTTTAATCAATTTAAAAATTGAAATTTATTTGAAATCGGATTGTTTTTAATATTCTAAAAATTAAATTATCTTAAGTATTGAAAATGATTTTATCATCTCATTTTAATCTCATTATGAAATATTTAAATTCCTTTTAAAATTTTATTTGGTATATTACAAGTGTTTGTGAGCATTAAAAAGGGAGATATTGTTGTAACTCACTCTCTTAGATTGTTTTAATGATCACAAAAATCATTTATGTTTCTAACCTTTTCAATTAAGTGAATTTTAGGCATTAAGAATATATATTAAGTTATATATTTATTAGGGGAAGTGTAAGGATTCAAATGAAGTGTGGAGGTAATATTCAAAATTTCATATATCCTATTACCACCGGCTATGTAACCACTCAGAGTTTATTAGTGACATTTGTTTACTGAATAAATGTGTGTTATATTATATAGTATTTAACACATAAAACACATAGAAACATGAGTTATTTTTTTCATTAATGGAGATAATCACATTAGTCAACAACTAAACCCATGAAAATCACAAACATTACAACGAGACAAAAAATTGAAAATTAGAAATGTAGAAGGAAAAAATTTGGTTCACCCCAATTTTCTAGAATCATCGCCCCTTGAAGAACACTATAGAAATGAAACAAGATGTTAGTATACCAATCAACATATTAGAAAAATAAAATATAGAACCTTAGGAGAATTGTATGTAATTTTTAATAAAGTAATGAAGTGGTATTTATAAAAGGTAATATGATTGTTTGGAATTGCAACATGACCATTGGGAATAGTAAACTGACCATTAAAATAGTAATTTGAACATGAAATAATAAAATTTATTATAAAATATTTATTATGATTAATTAAATAAAATATAAATATTATAATACCATAAAATAAATATCAATATTAAAAGCTCAATGAAACTATAATCACATTTTTGAATAAATTATATTTAAATGTATTTAATAAAAAAAATATTTTTTCTATTAAAAATTATATTACCTATGTTATAAAATTATTTTGGTAAAATTAATTTCATTTTTATAATTACCATGTCAAAATTTTCTAAGGGTTATCTTTTGGTAATTTTCTAATAAAATTTAATTTTTTGGTGAATAAAAAAAATTCAGTATTTTTTCATAGTCAGTGAATTTTAAATTACATAATTCAAAATGTAATAATAAAATATTCAATCAAAAACATATTTAATTTAATAAACGAGTCATTTAAAAACAATAATTTTTTAAACCAATAAATTATTTTCCAAAGTCTTAATGTCTAAAATGTCCCTTTCAATGAACATTTTTTCATTTTTCACATTTCCTTTTGATTAAACTAAAAAATTTGAATTATAAAGTGATTCAAAGTCCTAAAATAATTTTATTTTATTTGAATATATTTTATAATGTAAAAAATATTACTATTGGAAGGTTTACCATGGATATAATAATTTAATCAATATTTTATCCTTTAAATACCCCTCTCCTCATTTATAAATAACCCCTCACCCTTCCCATGGAAAACCACTACTCCCTCACTTACTAAAGAAATATATCTACCCAAATCCCATATATAAATCCCCTTATAATCCTTATGTATGTTATAGAGTAAAACACTCCATGCATTCAAGGAGTCTAGTGCTGTAGGAAAGAAGTAACACCAAGAAGAGTATAAGCTTTCATCAACTTTGCTTCTCATGTTCCTCTTCACTTCCTCTTTATCTCTATTCCTTTCAAACCAAAATCTTATAAGATTAATTTACAAGTATGTTATAATTTTATTAATTATTTTTACCTGTATTAATGATTATATTTATGATTGTATTTATTTTATTCTTCTCTTTCCTCCACTTCTGGAAATGTCCCATAAATGGTCGGTTAACTACCCACAAGGATGTTGTTAAATTTTTAATTATCACAACCATTATGGATGATCATAAAAAATTATTTTTAATATAAAATTTATAAATATAAGTATTTTAATCTTTTTATTTAATATTAATAATGTATAAATATCAATTAAGAATGATCATTAAACCGAAGCAAGATGAGATATTTTAATGAAAATATGATATTAAAACGTTTCGCCTTTAACAATGAGAATTAATAAATAAAATAAAATGATTATAATTGAAAAATAGTAATAAAAATGAATATATTTACCTTATGGTTCCATATTAATATAAGTTTATTATACAGGGAGTGGAAAAATAAACAAATAAGGCTATATTTAAGGTAAGGATATTCTCAAACCTAACTCTTCCTTTTGGGTTACCCCCTAATTCACATTATTTTCAGCATCAATATTCCTATAATATCATTAAAAAGTCCTTTCATAATTCTTAAAATTTCTTTATAGGGATATACATGTTTTTAAAATGTCAAAATAATTTCTATGCCAATTAAAATGATTTATCAAAAAGAACATTATTTTTTAAAAACATCTATTTGACTCTTCTTGAGTTGTTTCATCTACACTCAAAAATGATGATTTTTTAACCAAAATATGATTTAACTTATTCATTTTGGAACCCAAAAATGTTATTCATGGAAGTACACTTTATGAAAACTTTATGAAACCTGTTCCTTTATATGGTGCCTCACTCTCCTAGCTCACACTCTCTGCTCTAGATCCAGCTCTCAACTTCATTCTATTCCACCTAGGGTTTAGAGTTTTTCCCATAGTAATGGACCTCTCCTACTTCATCATCTTTGATCTTTATCTTTATAGGTTTGTTCTCTCTTGGTTCTATGGATTTTTCCTGTTTTCCCCTCTTCCATCCCTGCTCTACCGATCTATCCTGACACACAGAACCCCATCTTGGTTGGGTGTGTTGGTTTTTCAGATGGGGTTGGGAATATGTCGGTGGAAGTAAGGGAAATGTGGTTTTATATGTTTCGATGGATTATTCCCTTGGTTTCTATTGATCCATTTGGGGTTTCTCATTAGTGTTTTAGTCCTGGTTTTTTATTAGGCCATCAATCCTAGTTCCCACTCCCTCTTTCCTACTTATTTTGGTTATGGGTTTTAATCTATATGTTACCTTAGGGTTTTCATCCTAGTGTTTCTCTCTCTCATTACATGGAAGTTTATATTTGTCCTTTCCCCTTATCTACCACTCCTCCCTGCTCTAGTTTCCTAGTCCCTTTCTCCCTTCCAGGAAGGTCAGGTGTATCAGATACCAAGGGAGTTTTGGGATGTGTTTGAGGAGTGATAAGAGTTCCTGGGTGGCGTGATATATGAAATATTTATCTAGTTACTGTATTCTTTCATATTTATCATTTGATGATGGATCTAGTTCTCTTTAGTGAATATTGGTGCTATTCACCATAATGTCATGCTGCTTATTTATATGGTTTGATGATGAGGAACATAGACAAGGCTCTATGTTTAATGATGGATTGATGGACTTAGATGTTCTATAGTGGAATAGTGTGGTGTTTTGACGGTGATGATGATAGTGGAAATGGATAAGTGACAATGATAGTGACGATGAAAACACGAAACCTTGTGAGACAGTGGGGATAATTCCAGTGGGTCTTGCCGACATTGTGATGATGGGGAGGTAAAAGGATAAGGTATTCAATGCGATGGGTGTGAGACTTAAGGAATACACATGACTCGAGATGACACAATAACTGATATGGGTGATTATGAATTTTGAAATTTAAAATTTGAATTTTGTAGGCACACAGTTTTTTTGTAATATTCTTTTGAAATGTAAGGTTACCACTAATACCTAAAGAGGATTTTAGAAAATGGGAAAAAATGGATTTGGTGAATGATTGATATATGTTCCCTTTCCAAGTGGCATTCATGATTATGATAATTTTATGATGTGATGGGTAGGCATGAAATTATATATCCCTCCAATGCATTGAATAATGTGATATATATCACGAGATTATATGTATTATGCATGAACATGATACTAGATTTGCTCATAATTATGATTTTATTATTTATCCACATATGTTATCCATAAACATGATGCTATCTTTGTTTATAAACATGCGTGGTTTTTGAAAACTATGTTATGATGTTTCATTATTATGCATATTCCAAATTCCTTGCCTAAAAGTTTCCGTTCTGATTTTGATGATGATCCTATGCTTATGATATAATGATGCTGATTATTCTCACCCATGTACTATAGGGTAGAAACATGTATATCCCCCAAAATAAAATGAAAAAATAGGGAAAATATATTTTAAGTACATTATATTAATATCCATACTGAAAGTATTTTTCAATAAGAGATAACCTAAAATGAAGAGTTGGGTTCGAGAATCCCCTTACCTTAAATACCAATTTATTTCATCGAATTTCCACCTCTTGTATAATAAACTTAGGTTTACTAAAACATGGAACCATAAGTGAATTATTTTCATTTCTTTCATCTTTTATCAATTATAATAATTTTATTCTATTTCTTAATCCTTGAAGTGAAAGGTGAAACATTTTGATATCATATTTTCTTTATAATATCCTGTCTTACTTCAATTTAATGATATTTCTTAATTTATATTTATAAATTATTAATATTAAATCTATAATATGAGAAATAAATATATTTATACATTTATATACTATAAATAACTTATTATAATCATCCATAATATTTTTTATAAGTTGAGAGTAGAGAACGTCCTCATTGGTGGTTAACTGACCTTTGATGGGGCATTGTCAAAAGAGGAGAAGAGAAGTGTGAAATGTAAATATATTGAAAATATAATCATTATAGTATGTTAATATAATTAATATAATTTTAACATACTGAGAAATTAATCTTATAATATTTTGTTTTGAAGGAATAAAGACAAAGAGGAAGAGAAGAGGAAAATGAGAGAAAGAGTTGATGAAAACTCACCATATTCTCAATATTTCTTCTTTTCTAAATCATTAAACTCCTTGAATAATTAGAGTTTAGTGATACTAGAATGTACCTAAGGATGATAAGGGACTTAAGAGAGGGGATTTTGTCATATATTTGACTTTGTTAAGTGGTTTTCCATGGGTGGGGTGAGGGGTTATTTGTACTTGAGGAGAAGGGTTATTCTTAAAATAAAATATTGAATAAAATACAATTTCCATGATAAAAATTTTCATAGTGATATTATTGAAATTTCAAGTCATATTTGAATAAAATAAAACCATTTTAGTGATTTTAAGGCTTTTACAAAACCAAATTCATTATTTTATTAAAAAGGAAAGTGAAAAAATGATAATTTGTTATTTTAATGGAATTTTTAGACTTTAGACTTTGGAAAATATTTTTTAAGTTTGGAAAAAATGTTAATTGTATTTAACTAACTCATTTATATATTTAAATATTTTTTTGGGTCAAGGAAACATTTCCACAATTGATTTGGTAATTATTACATCATGAATTATATAATTTAAAATAAACCAGTTCTGAAAAAATTATATTTTTATTATTCACCTAAAAATTAAATTATTTTAAAAAATTACCAAAAAATCACCCTTGGTAAATATTAATATGATGATTCAAAAAATTATATTCATTTTATAAAAAAAAATTAATACAAAAATCATGTTTTTTTCAATATCTATTGAAATATAATTTATTTAAAAAATGCTCATAATTCCATTGGCTGTTTAATCTTAATATTTATTTTATAGAATCATAATATTTCTATTTTCATAAATTACTCAAGATAAATATTATTTATATGACATTTTATTATTTTGTGGTAAAATTACTATTCCAACAATCATGTTACTATTCCAAATTGTTAGGTTACTATTTCTAATGGTCACATTACTATTCCAACAGTTACATTACTATTACAATAATCAAATTACTATACCAAAAATCATATTACCTCCTATAAATACCTTTTCATTCATTCATTCATTCATTCATCATTCACATTAATTTCTATTAAGGTTTTATATTTTTCATTTTTAATACATCGATTGGTTTACTAATATTTTGTTTCTTTTATATAGAGTTGTTCATGGGGGTGATAATTCTAACAGATTGACATGATAAAATTTTTCCATTATACCTTTATTATTTTCTATTTTTGGTCCCATTGTAATTTTTTGCATTTTCATGAGTTTAGTTGTTGACTAATGTAACGATCTCCATTAATGAAATAAAGTGTTATTGGTTTCTCTATATGATGTATGTGTATAATAATATATAATATAATATGAAACACATTTATTCAGAAAAAATATATCATTTATAAGGTCTATTTCATTAAATTATTCCCCATTTAGAAATTTCATCCCTAAAATTTCAACTCATATTTTCAGTTGAGTATAGATGAGGGTACTTTTATTTCATTGCTTCTTCAGGTTCAAAAGTCACCTCTTCATATTTATAGTTTCACCATAACACTTTAATAAGTTGAGTTGTTCTATTGCATAGAAATTTGTCTCTATAGTCCATGATCTTCACTGGATGCTCCTCATAAAAGAGTTCATGCTCTAGTTTTATGACCTCTGAATTTAGTAAATGTGAGGGATCAAGTATGTACTTCCTTATGAGAGATACCAATGTACCTTGGTATAAGCTTTAATTTCTTTCCAAACTACAAGAATCTATTACATGGTGATATTCAAATGAAAATTTATCTCTAATTCAAATCTCTAAGTCCCTTTGATGGTTGTTAACATATATATTCAGCTAAATCTGAGCAACTTTTATATTCTTTTGGATTTCTTGAAAATTTTTCATTATCTCTTAAAAAATATTATCTTTAAGTATCTTTCATCAACCAAATTCATCCGATCATGTAGTAGTTCAACATCACTTCCCATATAGCGCTTTATATGGGGCCATTTGAATACTCGAGTGAAAGTTTTTGTTGTATAAGAACTCAACCAATGGGATATGATGATCACATCCTCCTTTAAATTACAGTGATTAGGCTCTCAACACGTCATTGAGTGTCTGAATGGTCCTTTCAGATTATCCATTATTTTGGTGGTGATATATCACACTAAAATTAAATTCAGTATTCAAATAATATTAAATTATTCTCTAGAATTTAGTGGTTAACCTTGTATCTTGATTATATATGATTGAAAGTGGTTCCCCATACAACCTCGCCACTTCCTTTATGTATATCAAAGCAAGATGGTTAAGAGAGAAATGCTCTAGAATAATGATCAAGTGGACAGTCTTGGTGAGTTGATCCTCCACAATCCATATCACATTACTTCTTTTGGATGAATTCAAAAGACCAATAAAAAAGTCCATGATGGTATTATTCCATTTCCATATGGCTACGGGAAATGGTTTCATCATCCCCTTGGAATTTTTTCACTCTTATTTAACTTTCTAACACACTAAGAACTTTTATGTGTATTCAAAAATATATTTTTTCATTTTTTCCCACCAAAATTTCTCTTGAAGATCATGGTACATCATAGCACTTTGAGTATGTATAGAGAAATATGAGCTTCGTGAATTATCTAATAGCTCTTTCTTTATCTCAGGGGATGAAGGCACATAAAATCTAGTTCCAAAATAAATAACACTATCTTCTTAAATATGGAATTCAATAATCTTACATTCCTTTTCTACTTTCACCTTATTTTTAAGCTCCAAATAATCCCTTTTTACCTCTTAGATATTATCTTAGATAGATAGTTGGGTAATAAGTTTGGGAAAGGTATGATGTATTCACTTCCATTATGATTACTAGATCCATCCTTTGCATGTTCATGAAGGTAGGTTCTTTCTCAATTTACATCATGGATAGAGTAGCATACTATTTTCTATTAAGAGCATTAACTACCTTGTTCACTTTTATAGTATGGATTTAAATAGATAAATCGTAGTCCTTATTCATATCTAACCATATTCAACGATGCATGTTGATCTCTTTTTATGTGAATTTATACTTTATATTCTTATTATCTGTATATGCATCAGACTTCTCACTATAGAGGTAGTGATTCCAAATATTCAAATCAAAGATCATAGATGGAAACTCTAGATCATGTGTTGCATAGTGATATTCATATATCTTCAACTTTAATGAGGTATATTCTATCAATTTATCATTCTGCATGAGTATACAACTTAATAATTTATTTGAAGAATCATTAAAATTGATGGTAGTGTGAGGAAATGAATAGTTATTATCCTAATTTTTAGATCCTTAATTATTTCCTCACATTATTCTATCTAGAAATACTTTACCCCTTTCCATGTTAACTTAATTAGTGGGATTGAAAATCATGAGAAATTTCCCACAAATCATATTTAGGATCTAATTAATCCAAGAAAACTTTGAATTTCTGTGACCAATGAGGGTCTAGGACATTCCTTAATTGCCTTTTCCTTTTAGGGGTCCACTAAAATTCCCTCAATTTTGATCACATGCCCTAATAATGTAACTTTATGCATCAAAAAGTCACACTTTTTGAACATATCATACATTTTCTTATTTCTTAATGTCACCAGCACAATCATTAAATACTCTTCATGTTCCTCTTTGATCTTGAAGTAAATGAGAATATCATCAATAAATATGATTATAAAATTTTCAAGGTAGTCTCTAAAGACTTTATTCATCAAATCCATGAAGATTATAGGCGAATTAACAAGACTTAATGGCATCACTATGAACTCATAGTGTCCATATCTTGTATGGAAGGTTTTCTTATGAATATATTCCTTCTTAGAATTATGTTGATGATATATAGAACATAGATCCACCTTTGAGAAGTAGTGAGAACCTTGAAGATGATCATAAAATTCATCAATCCTTGATAGGGGATACTTGTTCTTTATGGTGATCATGTTGAGCTCCCGATGATCTATACACAACCGCATTGATCCATACATTTTCTTGACAATGAGCACTAGAACACCCCAAGGAGATGCACTAGGGTGTATGAATCCTTTGTCTAAATGATCTTGAAAGTACTTCTTTAATTCCTTAATTTCGATCAGGGTTATCCTATAGGTGAATTTGGAGATATGAGTGGTTCTAGGTATAAGATTTATTGATAAATCTACCTCACTATCTGGGGGAAGACCATAAAACACTTTGGTAAATACATAATTATATTATCTTACAATGGTAATTTCCTTAAGGTTGGTGATTTAATTTTACACAACCATTTGGTAAAGATATGCATCTTTATTGGGTATTAACACCCACACCATTTTAGTATTTTTCGAAAGAGATTCACGATCTTCCTTACATTTATATAGGAGCATGGGATAGTTCAGAATATAGAAAGATATTTACTTTTCTAAATAGTTGATGTGATATCTATATAATGAGATCCAATCCATTCCCAATATAGAATAAAAATCTATGAAGGGAAGGATTACGAGATTCACTGGAAGAATCTTCCCATAGATACTAATAAGATAATAGTCCAACACTTGGGTTTGAGTGATCACACCACTAGATGTTTTTATAGATATCTATACTCACTACAAAATTATTCACCTTTAGCAACAGTTTAATAAACTACTTCTAAACTTGTTTTTTTATAGGCATGACCCTTATCCACCCCCCCTGAATCCCCTGACACCGCCGACACACCGACCCCCCGACCCTCGTGACCCCCCAAAACCCTAGGCACGACCCTAGAGACTCCGGTGACCCACGCGACCCCGGTGACCCCCAGTGACCCACACGACCCCGATGACCCCGCGACCCCATACTGACCTTCACGACCCCTGGAATCCCTAGGATACCTCGACCCTGGAAACCCCCATGACCCCGATGAACCCGGCGACCCCGACGACCCCTATGACCCCCCTGAAGACCTCAATGCGTCTTGCTGCTTCTCACCATGCCTCGCCTTCCATCGCTACCAGTTAGTACCTTCGCTACCCCTATGCATAGATCTGTATACCTTTATGGTGTGGTTGTGGTATGATTTTGGGTTGGTTTGGTTGAATATTAGAGTAATTACAATGCACAACATTAAATTGTAGTATCCATTACTCTAAAATAGCGCAACAATTGGAAGGAGCTCCAACCAATGCCATATTTTGTGCTAAATCTTGAAAATAAAATAGTGCATGAACATGGGTGTGTCAAATATAGCATGTTACTATGGTTTCACTTCAAAAGAGCGTTGGAAATGGCACCTGGTTGGAGAAAAATCACTAAACCATTTTAGCGTGTTTATCCTAAAATGGCATGGGTTGGATATAGTCTTCATTATTTATTTTCAATATTGATGGTTGTGGTATGCTATTTCATTTATAGGTTCCATTTGTGGTGCGATTGTGGTTTTCCACAAGATTCTGGAAGTTTCCAAGATTGTGGTATGTGATTCCATAATTTAACATTATTAAATGAATTTAGTATGTTTTATGTGATTCTTAATTGTGTTTTATGAATTGTTTTAATAGAGTGTAATATGTTTTTAAAGGGTTTCATGGTGCATATGGGTTGAAATATTATTTTGAAAATGAAATTGGCTAGGTTTCACGTGTGCCTTCTTTTTTATGTTTTCTAGATGTGTTTCATGAATTTTGTAAATATGAGTAATTATAGTTGGATTATTGAGTATTGAATAGATGATATTGGGTTATATAATGATATTAGGTAATGATGTCTTCTCCACTATGTTATGATAATCAAGTGTTAATGCATACTCTACTATATTAGGGGAAACATGTAGAGATATCTGATCCGCTATGTTATGATTTACTCTGATTATTTCTATATAAAAATTTTATGTCACACTCTTTAATTCCTACGTTATGATCAATGGGTCATCTTTATTACATTGTGTTTTTATAATATTACACTATGGTATATGTTTGGTCATTTGAGATTACATATCCTTATTTCATGACTTGTGATCCACTCTCATGAATCCATGACATTTTTAATAAGTTATTTATTTCATGATCATCTTTACCATATAATTATGATATAAAAATTAATGGTATATTGATAAGTTATGGGGATTTAATATTTTATTTGAATTCCATAAAACTATGGATTTAATAGGTTATACCTCTTTCTGTAATTGAAACAAAATTAAATGGAAATTGAAAAGTTATATTGACAATAATAATTTTCAGTGTTATTCCAAGATCTATTTTGTGAAATTTAATATACATGATTTCATTTATCTTAGGAATTTTGTAACACCCCAATATTCCATGGTATGCTTTTCTTTGAATAACATAACAGCTTGCACTGTACGTAACTTTGAGTTTTAGTACACAACGACCAATCAAACTAGCTGTTATGAATAGTAATACCCACTTTTTGAAAATTTAAAAATTTTATTTTTCAAAATGGACTTCATTTTTGGATTGGAATATCAACATTATATTAGGGTGATTTTTTGGAATTTTTCTGAAAACTTTCAATTTTTGATGAACAGTGAAAAAAACTACGTTATTGTTTAAAACCTACTTTTTATTTAAATAATTATTTATTTTATTTAAATTTATTTTAATTCAAAATATATACATAATACCTATATATGTTCAATGTAATTAATTGGAGTCATTTTATAATAAAATTAGATGTATAAAATTTTATCGAACATTTTAACGTCTTTTACCCACCTTCTAGGCACATTTGCAAATTTTCATAAAATGTAATTTTACCGTTTCTGTGAATTTAATTTCAAAACTCTGAGAGAAACGGTTGAAATCAATAAGTAAAATCTGGTTCAATAGGATGAAAATAATTTTTGGTTAATTGTAACTTTTGAATTTTATTTTCCATAGTTAAAAGTAAATAGGGTAATTAAAGGTAAAAATGATATTATAATTACCCTAAAACATGTCCTAATTCTATTCAATATGTTTATTTCGACCGAAATCAACCTTATGAATAAAATGTTATCCTCTTTGATCCACTTGGATTATATTAGGACATTTATTATTATTTTATTTAAAGAAGAGTTAAAAGTGTTAAATTAAAATTTTCATAACTGTAACATTTTTAATATAGGGTTATACATAAGCTAAATTAGACTGTAAATATTAATTAGAAATATAAAACTATTTCCTACATAATGGTATTTTATTTATAATTTTTAGACATTAAATAATTAAATTTATTTATGTCAAAATGATGATGCAATAATTACCTTATTAATGAAAGATTAAAATAATTGATATTATAAATACCCAAATAAATGTAAATTGAGACTTTTTATGAATTACACTAATTTTATAGGTTAATATGACATTTTAGGGTTGATAAATTTCTTTTTCTAAGTGATAAAGTTTTTATGACTTTGACTAAAACAAAATACCAAATAGTTTTAAAATTTACATAAATGAGTTTTTAAAACAAATACCATATTATTAAATGATATAATATTCCTAAAAATCTAAAGTTAGTCCAAATTACTTAGATAAGGTTATATATTTCAAAAATGAACCACTTGGGGTTCTCTTGGATTTTTATAGTAAGTTTATTAACCATTTATTATAATAATATAAGAATACATGGTAAACGTTAAAATTTTTAACTAAGAGTTAAATCTAGAAGATAAGGTCAGTATGGTGACCTAAAACCATCTTAAACCTATTTCATGAGAGTTTTGAGACCCATCACCACCTTATACTCTAAATAAATCCTTTGGGAGCCATTATAAACTGAATATGATTGTATAATAAATTAATATTTCAAGCTTTTCCTAAAGTGACCCTCACCTCTCTTATAAAAGGGTACTTCCCATTATGTCAAAATCACACTTCCAAATACAATTGGATCAGCCAAAACCTGATAAAATATATTCCCAACTACCATCACTTAAAAACCCAGAGGCCTTACTTTGATCATAAATCCAACCTAAGGAGCCCTTTAGATCAAATCAAAAGGAAGCACCCAAAGAAGAGTTAATAATTTCATCACCTATTTCAAAGTTATTTTCTTCTTAAACTTCCTCTTTATTTGTTGTTTCCATACCAAAATAATGAATCCAGTAACTTCTACACACTGTGATGTTATTATAAATATATTACAACCATATTCATTATTCTATCCGTCCTATGAATGACAAAGTCACCATACGTGCGTACGTACGGTTTACCATCTCCACGTCGTGGTGTAGTTTGTTATTCAGCACTTAATTATTTGGATGGGTATAATAATGAGTATAATTGATGTAAATAGTAAATATAATATGTTAATAATTTTTTATATATGATATAACATCCAATGACATACGATTTAACCATCAATAGAATGACATTGTCGCTCGTGCGTACATATAGATTACCGTATCCACAAACGCGATGAGATTCATTCGCCATCGTAACCATTCAAGAATAATTTTCATTTTATGAATAAAAATAATGTTTAAGAACTTAATATCATTATTTATATTAATAAAATACATCCTATCTATAAAAAATATGACTTACATAGCAAAACATATAAAGGAAAACGAATCAGTTAACACCCAAAAAAATGATACTACTGAAATATTATTAACAAAAAAATATTAGAAGATCATATATAATATAATATTTATGTATATGGTTATTTTATAATTTAATAACAATTATTTAACTATTATACAGTAGGTTAACTTACCCTCGACCAAGGAAAAGTACAAGGTAAGGGTTAATTTTACAATCTCTTTAGTTATTTGAGGTTGTTTATACGTAAGTATCTACTGGGACTTCTTTATCATCTACATCCATGTTTCTTAAAAATGTATTTCAAAACATTTTTACTATTTCCTTGAATATGGTTTAAATTCATTTATACCCTTGTTTTACTTTATATAATGTTTTTAAAGGAATCTTTTCGTTGTTTTCCAAACAAGGTACTTTATGACCTTTTCGAAAAATTAAGGTAATAATGTTTTTTTAACTTATATAGCATGTGATGCTATTTTCCGCCATTACAAAACATTCAAAGCTTCCCTTACAAGATTATAATAATATTTCCAAAATAAATGTTTTCTCTAATAATTATGTGACTTTTAAATGATTTCAAAATAGAAAGAGATATTTATCTCAAATAGTTTTGATTTCATCTATGTCAACATCCTTTGATGGATTTTACACTTGTTTAAAGTTGATTTATTATGACACAATATTCCATGTTTTATTGAAGTTTTTGTGATATTTTTGACTATGGATGTGTTGTTTTTATACTATTTATGGTTTATGGTTAAAGTATTAACATTTCATATGCAAATTTCAATATGAATGTTTATGTTATGTTCCAACCTTTTCATATGAGGAATGCATTGGACTTAGTAAGTGATGGGTGGAGCCCGCTATAGCTCCTCGATGCATCAGTATGTCTCATGAGACAAACTAGTGTCTAGGAACAAGGCCTTGAAAAAAATCTTATTTGTAGTCTTGGCACGAGGCCTTGACTATGTGGTTATGATGTCCGGTATTATGCATTCCATCATTATGAAACTAGCTATCGATATTACATGTGGTTATTAGACTAGTAGAATATCCATATGAATAAGTAATTGGAATTATTTAATTTATCTTTTCCATTTTATTCTGAAGTTTAATTTTAAAAGGCTTGTGTTTTAGTCTCATACATTTCCTTAAATGTTTTTGATTATTTATATAAGTTTCCACTATATTGTTATCCTTACTAAGCATCTGAGATCACCCCTTTATTATGTTTTATTTTTCCTAGGATGTGAAGAATTATATTATGATTGTCCTACAGGGATAGGCTATGGGATATGAGTGTGTTCAAAGGGGACACAATATTGTTTTTCTTTATTTCATGATGTAATGTAAAACTTATGTATGTATCTAGTACTTCCAAGGATACTAAACTAAATGGTATTTCGAGACTTGATATCTTGTGATCATGCTAATGTTATACAATAATGCAATAACTCTGGGTAACTAGGGTCGGGGCATTATAGTTGGTATCAGAGGAAGTTTAGTACAAACCTTGGAAGCTAAATTTAGAATAACTCTGATTAGAGAACATTACCCTGAGATAGACTTTGAGGATTAGTATAGAAAAAATTCCTAGAATTTTTGGTAATGTACATATTTTTTGTATTTTCCAAGAAATACATCCCTATCTGGATACGAGTAGGTAGAGGCGGCTCTAGCACAGATGTACCTAGTAGTGAAAACTCTAACAAGGAGTTTCAGTTGTGACCTGGGGTGTCCTGGTACATGAAAATGAGCCTTGATACACTCTTGGTTACAACACTCCAGGGGGATATGCTTAGGATAATTCAAATTTTATCTATAAACCATTATGAAGGATTTATGAGGAAACAATTACTCAAAGAAAAACCTTTTTTTATGATTATGGATTATATGAATAAACTGTTCAATTTATGTTAGGTATTTTACTAGTTTGGAATTATGTATTGCGATTCATAAACTAATCTATCACACACCATTGTTTAGAAATAGAGCCTAGTGGAAGGAATGGAAACTATATCAATGCACGTAATCCATGTAGGGATTTCCCTCCTACTCAAGATAATTATAGTGGAGCTGGTGATGCAACCGGTGCTGAAAAACTTATAACCATACTGGGACAACTCACTTAGGTTACGAATAATAACCTTACCCATATTGGGCATCCTGATCCACAACGTGGAGAATCAATGTTAGACCGCTTCTTAAGGTAAAAAACACCAAAATTTAATGGGAATACAAATCCATTTGTAGGTGAGAAATGGATAAGTTCCTTAGAGAAAATATTTTATTCTTTGGGGAGTAGCGAAAGGGAAAAAGTTTTCATGATAGTTTATTGCCTCACAGGAGATGCAGATCAATGGTGGTCATTAATTAAAAACACAAATAAGGATGAAGAAGTATCAAATATGGAATGGAGGGAGTTTAAAGATCTTTT
Organism: Viscum album; assembly: GCA_963277665.1. Lineage (NCBI taxonomy): Eukaryota > Viridiplantae > Streptophyta > Magnoliopsida > Santalales > Viscaceae > Viscum > Viscum album. Next base: position 1,407,126,649 of record OY728166.1, on the reverse strand, counting down.
CTTAGAAAAATACTTTCCTTGTGACCATCGAGTGGATATAGAAAGACAATTTCTGAGTCTAAGAAAAAAAGAGGATGAGAATATCGCAATGTATGAAGCTAACTTTACAAGGTTAGCAAGGCATGCTACAGATTATATACATAACCCAAGGAGTAATATTGATACTTTATTTGATGGGTTAAAACCATTTCTTCATCAACTATTAGTCTCACAATCCTTCTCATCATATGAAGATATTGTCTCATGTGCTATCAAGATAGAAAAGGAATTCTATAAGTCTTACAACTTTAAAGAAAATAAAGAGAATAAGAGATATGATTAACACTCTAGAAATGAAGATAAGGGTAAGAAGGGAAAAGTTGAATTTCCATCCTATAGTAAATGTGGGAAGAAACACACCAGTACTTGCCTGAAGGGAATGGGAGTTTGTTACAAGTGTGGTGAAAAAGGCTACCAAGCTAGTGATTGCAAGGTAATGAAAAGGATGTAAATATTGAATGCTATAATTGTAGAGAAATGGGGCATTATGGAAATTAATTTCCTAAGAACCAAGGAAACTTACCTCAGAAAAGGCCAAGGGAGAAAGGCCAAGCTTATGCGATCACTACTGCTGAGGTTGAAGCTCTGAATGACGTGGTGGTAGGTAATTTAATGGTTTCCTTAAATTTAGCCAATGATTTATTTGATTCTGGATCATCACATTGTTTAATATCTTCCCAGTTTTATAAGAAAATTAGATATTTCCAATTTGATTTAACAAGGGAGTTTGAAGGACCCCAGAACACCTTGAGAGGGGAGGGGTGAGTTAGGGTGTCAACCTTTTCTTTTTTAAAGTTGTGGATCTTGTTCCCACATTGGTAAAAACATGTTAAATATATCAAACAAATGAAAGTAGGAAGTTGACACAAAACTTTTACTTGGTTTATCACAAAGGGCTACGTCCAAGGAGCATACGCCGATAGTATGTTGGTTTTACTAAAATACACTAATCTTCACAAGTTTATGGATTAAAATTTTGGGTCACAGTCACTCTATGCCTGGTATACTACCTTTAAAAAGGTTCAGGGAACACTCAATGCATCCCTCAAATCACTTCCATATACTCCCCTAGCTCATTGCCTTGAGAGAAGTCAAACTCAGTTTATCGACTTGAAGGTCTCTTCAATAGATTTTCATTGAAGTCTTCGTCTCTGTTCAGCATGAGACACTGCTTGCATCTAAGTCCTAAAAATATGCACTTAAAATCACTGAACCAATGAACCAGATATTCAGAACGTGCAATCAGGTTACAATGACGGTTGCACGCACCACCTACCCTTTGTGCGCAAGGTCTCAATTTTGCGTGAAATATTTGTTTTTTTTCCACGCGAAAAATATTTTGCACAAAAACACCCTTTTCACGCAACTGAATCTTTTATGCACAACTTCCACTTTTACATGCAATGTCTTCTTTTTTGCAAAACTCAAACTTTTACGTGCATCTTCAAATTTTACGCACATCTTCTACTTTTTCGTTCACCTCAAACTTTACACGCAACTTCCCCTCTTTTGTACAAATCCCTTTTCACGCACATTTTACACGCACCAGAACTTGGATCTTCTATGAGTCTTCAGCTGTCCTGAATAAGGGGGTAACCTCTTATTTATAGGCATCACCGACCCCCATGTACAAAACCCTGCCTTGTCGCGCAAAACACTCATTATGTGCGCAATACTTTTTTGCGCATGAACCATTTTTAACGCACATCTTAGGGTTTCTCACGCACCTCACACCTTTTTCATTTTTCATCATTCTAATCCCAAAAAACCTTTTACACAAGAAAACCAACCTACATTCACTATTGAATGAAAAACCAATTTAGCGTGCAATCCATGTTTTTCATGCACAACTCCAATATTTCACATAGCTCATGACTTTGGCATTTTTGGTGATCTGATCTCGAAACACACCTTGCGCTCAAGTTTCCAACACACCTACCATTTTTTGCACAAGTTCCTTTTCCAAACACACATTTTCCCACTTCCCAATTTTCAGGCCCAAAAATTTGGCAAACACTGGGAAATGACGCCACCTTCAATACTGGTGTCTGATTAAACTGTATGATCACTTTACTGGCAAACATTATGAACATCCAATAAGTATTAAAAATAAACACAAACCATACTCCAATTATTACAAAGAACAACCATGGTTCCAACAGAGTTGTCAGTCAAAACTCCTAAGGAAAGTATCCTTGCAACAAAGTTTTGTGAATTAGTTCCCATTAGGGCATATAAATGTACTTTATCTACTGATCTCATCATCATACCCATGATTTAATTTGATATAATCCTCAGTATGGATTGGATTTCAGACCATGATGCAAAAGTTTATAGTAAGAAGAAGGAGGTTAAATTTTTTGATGATGATAAGGAGTACCTTATCTTTAGAGTCGAAATGTCACTATCTAATTCTTATATAGATACATCCCCAATATCTCTACTAAATTAAATTATTGGGGAGGAAGAGAGTGAAATAACTATGGGTGAGGAAAGGAATGTTCAAATAGAGGATATTCTTATTGTTCAATAATATTTTGATGTGTTTCCAGAGGATTTACCTAGACATCCTCCAGAATGAGAAATAGAGTTTTCCATTGATTTAATTCCTGGTTCAAGGACCATATCAAATACCCATTATAGAATGGACACTGTGTAATTAGTGGAACTAAAGAAACAACTAGAGTAATTTAGTAATAAAGGGTTTATTATCCCTAGTGTTTCTCCCTGAGGAGACCCTGTTATTTTTGTTAAGAAGAAAGGTGGAACTATGAGGTTTTGCATTGACTACAGGGAGATCAATGCAATAACAATAAAGAATAAGTATCCCCTACCTTGAATTTCTAATTTATTTGATAAACATCATGGAGCTCAATATTTTTCAAAGATTGACCTTCGATCTGGATATCATCAGTTGTGTGTGAAGAAGGAAGATATTATGAAGACAACATTTCATACCAGGTATGGGAATTACAAGTTTATAGTAATGCCTTTTGGACTAACTAATGAACCCTCTATCTTTATGGATCTAATGAATATAGTTTTTAAGGAATATCTTGATGACTTTTCAGTGGTATTTATTGATGATATCTTGGTTTAATCCAAAAGCTATGAAGATCATGAAAATCAGTTGCGCACTATTATAAAGACTCTTAGAAGAAATGAATTATATGGGGAGTTTATCAAGTGTGAATTCTAGCTTCAAGAGATTTCTTTTATTGGCCATATTGTCTCTAAGGATGGAATCTCTGTTGATCCTTCAAATATAAGAGCAATAAAATAAAGGCCAGCACCGACGATTATAATTGAGGTACGTAGTTTTATTGGTTCATTAGGTTATTATCAGAATTTCATACATAATTTTTCCTGATTGGATAACCCATTAACCAAGCTTACACATAAAGGGGTTGAATTTGTTTGGACAAAATAGTGTGAAGAATGTTTTGAATAACTGAATAGAAGATTAGTCAATGATTCTATCTTGACTCTACCATCAGGTAATGATCGATTTGTTATTTATAGTGATGCTTCAAAGAAAGGACTTGGTTGTGTCCTTATGCAGAATGATAGCGTTATTGCTTATGCATCACGAAAGCTAAAAATTAATGAACAAAACTATCCCACTAATTACCTTGAGTTAGCAGATATAATATTTTATTTGAAGATATGAAGACACTATCTCTTTGGTAAAAAATGTGAGATATATACAAATTACAAGAGTTTCAAGTATATTTTATCCTAGAAATAACTCAACATGAGGAAAAGACGATGGCTTGAAATACCCCAGGATTATTATTGCACTATACAGTACCACCCAGGGAAGGAAAATAAAGTAGAAGATGCTTTGAGCAGAAAGGATTATGGTGTTTTGAACAAGATGAGAGTTGAAAGGGGTCCTATGTTCATGGATATATTAAATATTGATATGGTAATAATCACGTAAGGTGAAACATAAATACTTTTTCAAATGGTTATCAAACCATCTTTACTAGAAAGGATAAAAATTTCTCAAAATGATGTTGAGGAGTTTCAAAAAGAAAATTAAAGTTGTGAATTATGGGAGATTGATTGACTTCGTATATAAAATAGAATTTTGAAAATTGGGAAGAGAATTTGTGTTCCTGACATACCCGATCTAAAAAGGGAATTTTTGGATAATGTTTATAGATCCAATTTCAATATACACTCTGGTAGTACTAAGATGTATATAGATTTGAAAAAACATTTTTGGTGGGGCAACATGAAGAGGGAGATTGCTGATTATGTGTCAAGATGTATGGTTTTTCAACAGGTGAAAGCTGGAAGAAAACATCCTAGAGGATTCATGTAACCTCTTCCCATACCTTAGTGTAAATGGGATGATATTACAATGGAATTTTTCAGGGGGCTACCAAAGACTCCTAGAAGGAATGATACAATATGGGTCATTGTTGATCATCTTACCAAGTCAAAACATTTTCTTGCTATAAGAGAAGATTTACCACTTGAACGTTTAGCAAGACTATATATTAATGAAGTTGTAAGCCTTCATGGTGTACCCATATTGATTGTTTCTGATCATGATCCTTGTTTTACATCAAGATTTTGGAAAAGTTTTTAGAAAGCCTTGGATACTAAACTTCGTTTGAGCACTGCCTACCACCCTCAAACTGATGGACAATCAGAAGGGACTATTCAAACCTTAGAAGACATGTTGAGATCTTTCTCACTAGACTTTCAAGATATATGGGATAAATATTTACCTTTGGTAGAATTGTATTATAACAATATCTTCCATTCAAGTATTCAGATGTCACTATATGAAGCATTATATGGAAAGAGATGTCACACACCAACTCTTTGAGATGATGTTGGTGAAATAAAATTCTTAGGCCTAGAACCTTTTGAGGAAACAATGGAAAATGTGAATATTATCCAAACCCACATCAAAGCAGCTCAAAGTAGGAAAAATAGCTATACCAATAACTGAATGAAGGATTTGGAAGTTCAAGTAAGAGATGATGTTTTCTTGAAGGTATCTCCAAGTAAGGGTATTATACAATTCGGTAATAAGGGTAAATTAAGTCACAGGTATATCAGACCATTCAAAATTCTAGAACAAATTGGAGTTGTAGCTTACCGTTTGTCAATGCCTCAAAGTCTCTCCAAAGTTCATGATGTGTTCCACATATCACTATTAAGAAAATACATGCCTGACCCAACGCATGTACTCACCTATGAAGAAATAGAACCAAAACCTGATATTTCTTATTATGAAGAGCCTATCATGATTCTTGATACTAGAGAACTAGTGTTGAGAAACTGGACGAATCATTTGGAAAAAGTTCTATGGAGAAACCATAAGATGCAAGAGGTAGTGTGGGAACCTGAGAAACTTATGATGAAGGATCAACCAAATATTTTTATGCAGTAATATTCCAAAAATTTCGAGGAAGAAATTATTTGAAGGAGGGAAGAATGTAACATCCCAAGTTTCCACGATACGGTTCTCTTCGAATAATACAATAGCTTGCACTGTATGCAACTTCAAGTTCTAGCACACCATGACCAATCAAACTATCCATTATGAATAGTAATACCCACTTTTTGAAATTTTTTAAATTTTATTTTTCAAAATGGAATTCATTTTTGGATTCATAATATCAAAATTAGATTAGGGTGAATTTTTGGTATTTTTCAGAAAACCTTCAATTTTTGATGAATAGTGAAAAACACCGTGTTATTGTTTAAAACCTACTTTTTATTTAAATAATTATTTATTTTATTTAAATTTATTATTAGGTAAAAATTGATACATAATACCTATATAATTTTAATGTAATTCATTGGAGTCATTTTATAATAAAATTAGATGTATAAAATTTTATTGAACATTTTAACGTAATTTACCCACCTTCTAAGCACATTTGAAAATTTTCATAAAACGTAATTTTACCACTTCTGTGAATTTAATTTCAAAAATCCATGAGACACGGTTGATATTAGTAAGCAAAATATAGTTCAATAGAATGAAAATAACTTTTGGTGGATAGTAACTTTGGAATTTTATTTACCACAGTTAAAAGTAAATAGGGTAATTAAAGGTAAAAATGATATTATAATTACCCTAACACATGTACTAATTATATTGGATAAGTTTATTTTGACCAAAATAAACCTTATAAATAAAATATGATCCTCTTTGATCCACTTGGATTAGATTAGGACATTTATTATTATTTTATTTAAAGAAGAGTTAAAAGTGTTAAATTCAATTTTTCATAACTAAAACATTTTTAATATATGATTTTACATAAGATAAATTCAACTATAAATATTCATTATAAAGATAAAAATATTTCCTATATAAAATTATTTTATTTATAATTTTTAGACATTAAATAAATAAATTTATATATGACATAATGATGATGCAATAATTATGTTATTAATGAAAGATTAAAATAATTGATATTATAAATATCCAAATAAATGTAAATTGATACTTTTTATGCATTATACTAATTTTCTAGGTTAATATTACATTTTAGGGTTGACTAAATATTTTTTTTGAAGTGATAAAGTTTTTATGACTTTCACAAAAACAAAATACCAAATAATATCAAAATTAACATAAATGAGTTTTTTAAAAAATTTCTATATTATTAAATGATATAATATTCCTAAAAATATAATGTTTGGTAAAAGAAATTAGATAAGTTTAGATATTTCAATAATTAACCACTTGGTGTTCTCTTGACTTTTTATAGTACGTTTATTAACCATTTATTATAATAACACAATAATACATGGTAAAAGTTAAACTATTTAACTAAGAGTTAAATCTAAAAGATAAGGTTAATATGGTGATCTAAACTTGTATAAGACCTATAGTTTGATAGTTTTTTGACCCATACCCACCTTATCCTCGAAATAAATCCTTTTTGAGCCATTATAAATCTAATATGATTGTATAATAAATTAATATTTGAAGATTTTCCTAAAGTGACCCTCACCTCTCACTACTACAAATATGGCTTTTATCAGCGCTAAAAATGGCCATTAACAGTGTTAGAAAAAGCGATATTAATTCCATCGAAGATAAAGGCCCCCCCTTTATCAGTGCTCCAAAAAGCACTGATAAAGACCCCTTTTATCAGCGATAAAAAAAGCGCTGATAAAAGGGGTCTTTTATCAGCGCTAAAATGAAGCGCTGATAAAAGGGTCTTTTATCAGCGCTTTCTTTTTAGCGCTGATAAAAGACCGCTTTTATCAGCGCTTTTTTTTAGCGCTCATAAAAATAAAAAAATACTGCCAATCTCGGGGGGGTGGGGGGGATTTTTATAGCGCTTGAGCCCCCCTTTATCAGCGCTTTCCCACACCTCCAGCGCCCGCCCACACCGCCTACACCCTTTATCAGTGCTAGCCCTTTAAATCACCCTTGCGCGCACACCCGTGCCTCCACCCAGATTTGATCTCGAGACCTCCCTCTTGCGCACCTAAAGCCTTTGCCACTACCCTATATTGATTTGTTCTCTTATTCATGATATATCAATTTATTTATATATATATTTAGTTATATTTATTCGTATAGTAATATATATTTATATTAATATATATAGTTATATTAATATATATATATATAGTTATATTAATATATATATATATAGGTATATTAATATATATATAGTTATATTAATATATACATATAGTTATATTAATATATATATAGTTATATTAATATATGTATAGTTATATTAATATATAGTAGTTATATAAATATTCATATATTGGTATTTTAAAAAAAATGGATATTAGTTATTATTTAGATAAAGCTAATATATTTTATATGTAAATATGTTTAATTATTTATTTAAAAAATTTAATTTTTAGGTGTGAATATATAAAAAATATGTACATATAGTTATATATTTGATTATAAATAGCAGTGCATTATAAAAAAAGATGAAATTTCAAAGACATAATATCAATATGAATGTAATACCTTGGAATAAATTCAGTCCCCACAAAAAAAATCCAATAATACCCCCTTAAACGAGGCTGAAAATCCACAAAATGTTAAAAAATCTGGGTACCTCGACTAAAAACTCAGTTTTGGAGGCCTTTTGGGCCTCTTTTGGCCTCTAAAAACGCTTGACCAAGGTCCCCCCAATCATAGCAACGTAGAGCTCGTCGCAGGCTTCGATTTGATATGTGGTAGAGCTCAAACGGACACCCAGATCAAAAGTTATGGCCTTTTGAAGTTCGAGTTGCGTTTTTAACATATTTTGGATCTTTTTTTAGTCTTCAAATTGTTATTAAATGACTCTTACTCCATAATAATTAGCAAATTATTAATTAAAAATATTTTTTTAATTTTTTTATAAGCCATTTTCACTAAATATCTTATATATTAAGTATAATAAGTGTAAATGTACATTTATACTTATCTAAAATATATTTAAAAATTATATATTATATTTATATCAATATAACTATATAACAATATTTATATATTAAAATATTTTTTAATTTTTTTTAAAGTCGACCCTTTATCAACGCTAAAAAAAAGCGCTGATAAAGGGGGACTTTTATCAGCGCTTTTTTAGCACTGATAAAGGCACCCTTTATCCGCGCTTTTTTGAGCATTGATAAAGGCCCCCCCTTTATCAGTGCTTTTTCATTAGAGCTGATAAAGGGGTGGTGCTAGCCTTGCCTAGTTTTGTGGTAGCGTCTCTTATAAAAGGGTACTTCCTCTTCTCTCAAAATCACACATCCAAAGCCATTTGGCTCAGACAAACCCTACTCAAATATCTTTCCAACTACCCTAACTTCAACCTAGAGGCCCTACTTTGATCATAAAGCTGACCTAAGGATCCCTTTTGATCAAATCTAAAGGAAGCACCCAAAGAAGATGTAATAATTTCATCACTTCTTTTGAAGTTCTTTTCTTCTTATACTTCCTCTTTATTTGTTTTTTCCATACCAAAATAATAACTCCAGTACCTTCTAAATACTATTATGTTATTATAAATATGGAACAACCATATTCATTATTCTATCCGTCCTATGAATGAAAAATTCACCATACGTGTGTACGTATGGCTTACCGTTTCCACATCGTGGTGTAGCTTGTTATTCAACACTTCATTATTTGGATGGGTATAATAATAAGTATAATTGATGTAAATAATAAATATAACATGTTAATGATTCTTTATATATGATATAACATCCAATTACATATGATTTCACCATCAATAGAATGGTATTGTCGCTCGTATATACATACAGATTACCGTCTCCATGAGCGCGATGAGATTCATTCCCCATCGTAACCATTCAATAATAATTTTAATTTTATGAATAAAAATAATTTTTAAGAACTTAATATTATTCTGGAGATGAATGAAATACATTCTATCCATAACAAACATGACTTACGTAGCAAAACATATAAAGGAAAATGAATCAGTTAACACTTGAAAAAATGATACTACTGAAATATTATTAACAAAAAAATATTAGAAGATCATATATAAGATCATATATATTTATATGGTTCTTTTATAATTTAATAAAAATTATTTAACTATTATACAGAAGGTTAATGTACCCTTGACCAAAGAAAAGTACAAGGTAAGGGTTAATTTTACAATCTCTTTACTTATCTGAGGTTGTTTATATGTATGTATCTACTGAGACTTCTTTATCATACACATTTATGTTTATTAAAAATATATTTCAATTTTTTTTACTATTTCCTAAAATATGGTTTAAAGTCATTTATAAATTTATTTGACTTTATATAAAATGTTTTTAAATGAATCTTTTCTTCGTTTTCCAAACAAGGTACTTTATGACCTTTTCGAAAAATTAAGGTAAGAATGTTTTTTAACTTATATGGCGGGTGAAACTATTTTCCATCGTTATAAAACCTTCTAAGATTCCCTTACAAGCATATAAGAATATTTCCAAAATAAATGTTTTCTTTGATAATTATGTGACTTTTAAATGATTTTAAAATAGAAAGAGATATTTCTCTCAAATAGTTTTGATTTCATCTATGTCAACATCCTTTGATGGATTTTACACTTGTTTGAAGTTGATTTATTATGATACAATCTTCTATATTGTATTTAAGGTTTTGTGATGTGTTTGACTGTGTATGTGTTTTTTTTATACCATCCATGTTTTATAGTTAAAGTATTAACATTTTGTATGCTAGTTTTATCATGAATGTTTATGTTATGTTTCAATATTTTCATTTGAGGAATGCATTGGAATTTGTAAGTGACGGGTAGAGCCCACTATAAATCCTCAATGCATCGATAGGTATCATGGGACAAACTAGTGTCTTGGAACAATTACATGACAAAATCTTATTTTTAGTCTTGTCATGAGGACTTGACTATGTCGTTATGATGTTCGACATTATGCATTCCATCATTATGAAATTAGTTATTGATATTACATGTGATTATTTGGCTATTAGAATATTTATGTGAATAAGTAAATGGAATTATTTGATTTATCTTTGCAATTTTATTCTAAAGTTTAATTTTAAAAGGCTTGCGTTTTAGTCTCATACATTTCCTTCAATGTTTATGCTTATTTTTCAATGTTTCCACTATATTGTTATCCTTAATGAGCATCTGAGCTCACTTCTTTCTTATGTTTTATTTTTCCCATGAAATGAATAAGTATACTATGATTTACCTGTAGGGATAGGCTATGGGATATGAGTGTGTTTAAAGGGGAAACAATGTTGTTTTTCTTTATTTCGTGATGTAATATAAAACTTATGTATGTATCTAGTAATTTCAAGGCTAATAAACTAATAGGTCTTTAGAGACTTGGTCTCATGTGATCATGCAAATGTTATGTAATAATGCACTAGCTCTGGGTAACTAGGGTCGGGGTATTACAAATTTCATGTTTCCTTCGAGTCTGAAAAAACAAATACCTTACTCATAAGCCTTGGATTCATCTCCCCTAGCTGTTAATCCTTTCACATGATGATTCATGGCATGTTCTACATCTTGGTTCCCCATGTATTTTCTAAAGTAGTGAGTCATGTTTAAGGTAGGAGTTAGTTTCCATTTTATATTCCTAACTTCTATTCAATTATTATACGATTTATCAAGCCCTTACCTTAGTGATATCAAAGTTATGGAATCATCATTTTGTCCATCTATTTTGATGTAGTATGACATATAAAAAACTATAGGGATGGGATCCTTGTTCTCCTCTTATTTTATGGATCTTTTTAATTTGAATGCTTTGGTTTTCTAGTGGGTGGGTTCATTATTTACCATATGCATTTATATAGTAAAACCTTTTTTAACATATTTATATTTTTTTCAACTAGTATATATGAATCTATTTCCCTATTTAGTTATAGTTATGTGTTTTAATTTTTTTAATATTGAGTAGGAATATTATGATATACATGGATAAAAGCTGGATCACATTACCGAGGAACACACCTCTGTATGTTAAGGGTTTAGAGGAGTTTTTAGATTTTACAATTTCCAATCAATCTATTGAAGGGAGAATAAGATTTCAATGTCCTAATTGTAAATTTAAAAGATGTTTGAAGAGATATGAATTTTATGAACATTTAATATTTAAGAAATTTCCTTCTCAATATTTGTGTTATATTTGGCATAAAGAATCGAATTTTACAGAAAAGTTGAGCACTGATGTCAATCCATGGAAAGAGATCTAAACTTTTTCGACAATGAAAAATGAAATGCAGAACCTTATAAATTATGAATTTGGCATTGTAAGACAGCAACACCAACATCAAAATATATCAGAACAACCAGATGAGGGTGATACAAATACCAACATGACAAGTGATGTTTTTGAGACTGTAGGAAAACTAGATCAAGATTGTAACATATCATTAGATCCTCTTCTTGATTCCGTGGAGACTAATGTAAGAGAAAACTTCACTAAGGAAAATACATTTCATGGTTTAGTTGATGATAGAAATCAAGAGTTGTATAGTAGATGTTTGAAATATTCAAAACTTTATTTTATGCTGAAGTTGTACCATATCAAATGCCTATGTGGAATTACAAATAAAGAAATTTCCATGATATTGGAATTATTGCGTGATGCATTTTTTGAAGCAAACTTCCCTGAGTCTTTTTATGATATAAAAATGTTGTTAACAGGATTGGTCTGAATTATACAAAAATAAATATGTGTCCCAATGATTTTATGATTTATTAGTGATAGGATTCAAGTAGATAGTATTTAAAAAAATATTATTCTTCTATATGGTAGTCAATGTGTGATGTTGGAAGTTTGAATCAATATACTACCATGGAGACGAAGAAAAGGAACACAACTATAAAGTTTTTCATTACTTCCCTCTAAATCCTCAATTTCAAAGATTATTCATGTCATCGAAAATTGCTAAACACATGAAGTGGAATTCTGTAGATAATAACAATGATGGTTTAATGTGACACATATGAGATTCACAATCGTGGAAGACATTTGATTCATTACATCTAGATTTCTCAGCTGATCCTAGGAATGTTCGATTGAGATTGGCTACCGAGGGATTCAACTAATTTGGGATGTTGAGTACCAATTATAGCATTTTTCCAGTTGTTTGGATACCTTACAATCTACCTCCGTGGATGTGTATGAAAAAAAAATATTTTGTCATTTCATTGATTATTACTGAAAAAATGCATGGAAATGATATTTATGTATACTTCCAGCCTTTAATTGATGAATTACAGGAGTTATAGAACAACGATATTAAGACATATGATGCTTCTTATAAAACAATGTTCAAAATGCATGCTGCTCTAATGTGGACCATTAGTAACTTCCCTAGACTTGGAAATTTATCTAGTTGGAATACTTACATGGGTTTGTATTGTCCTGTTTGTAACTTTGATTTTGATCCCAAACAACTATCTCACAATAGAAAATGGTTCTTCTTGTGCCATCGAATATTTCTTGATGCATATCATAGATTTCGGCTGAACAGATCAAAATTAAATAGTTTCATTGATTATAGACCACCTCCAAAGTTGTTAACTAGTTATGAAATATTTTCACAACCTGGAAATGTTGAAACAAAATTTGAGAAGGTGCATAATTTGAATGATAGTGGGAAATGAGTTCAAAGTGCATCGTCAAGTGAAATAGGAACAAAACAATGGAAAAAAATTATATTCTTAAAACTTCCATATTTTGAATTTAATTTATTGTGGAATAATCTTGATGTGATTCATATTGAGAAGAATGTTTGTGAAAATTTTGTCATCACATTTCTTAATGATCATGGAATGTCTAAGGATCATCTCAATGATCGAAAATGCTTACATGTAATGAACATAAAACATGATCCTTGGCCAGATGAGAATGAAAAGTATGTTCCAGAAAAATTTTCAATGAAAAAGAGGGATAAAGATACATTCATTAAAATTTTAAATCATTTTAAGGAATATGATGGGTATTAAAGTAAAATATGAAGGTGTGTTAACTTAAAGCATCATAGGTTACATGGATTGAAAAGTCACGATTCACATATTTTGTTATAGAAATTACTACCATTATCATTGCGTACATTATTACCTGAAAAAGTTATTGATATTGTACTCCAATTCTGCACATTTTTAGACAACTATGTCATAAATATCTTCATCCATTTGAGATTGACAACCTTTAGGGGAGGTTTTTATTGACACTTTGTGCAATGGATATGATCCTTCCTCCGTTATTTTTTATTTTCATGATGCATTTAACTATTCATTTGGTTGAGGAAGATGAATTAGGAGGCCCCGTACATTATCGATAGATGTTTCTAATTGAGAGGTACTATATTTATATTTTTTTTAATTTAAGTAAACAATTATTGGCACTTAATTAAAAGAATAATTATGTTTATTTTATTTTATTTCACATATATCTTGGGCATTTGAAGTCATACATGAGAAATAAAGCTCAACCTGAAGGCTCTATTGCTGAACGCTATTTGGAAAAGGAGTGTCTTACCTTATGTTATAGATACTTGGATGATATTGAGACAAGATTTAATTAAGTTGGACGTGTTGATGACACATCAACTGAATCTCAAATACATGGGAAATCAAAAATATTTCCTACTATTGGCCAATTAGTTGGGAGGACCTCAAATGTTACACTAGTAGAAATGGAATTATTATAGGCACATAGATATGTGCTTATGAATAGTGAAATTAAAAATCCATTTATTGAAGAGTTAAAGATACAAACAAAGAGATTAATGAGAGTCTGAACAAGAAATGATAAAGTTATAATAAAATCTATTAATAAAGATCTTGTAGAATGGTTTGCATGACATGTAAGTTCTTAAATATTGCAATAAATACAGATATTAGGTTGACACATATATTTTTTAAATCTAATAATGTTTTATTTTTTTAGATCATGAATACTGATACTTGAGTAGAGTTGTCATAAGATTTTAAGTTTCTTGCCCGAGGTCCTTTAAACCAAGTAAGAAATTTTGAAGCTTACAACGTGAATGGATTTACATTTTGTATAGTTGATCAAGAAGAGGGTTTGAAAACAAAAAATAGTGGTATATTTACATTTTGTTAAGTAGACTACTATATAAAGATGACTTATATTATTGAATTAAACTACCACATGCATTTTTCAATTGTCTTATTAAAATGAAATTGGGTCGATATTATCAGAGGTGTTAAAAGAGATTCCGTGCAATTTACTTCTGTGAACTTATCTCTCTTGATGGATGTTGGTGACCATGAATTGGATGATCCGTATATCTTATCATCACAAGAGAAAATGGTATATTATGTGAATGATGTTGTGGATGAAGGGTGGAGTGTATTTTCTCATGTAAAACAAAGATATTTGTATGATATGGGTGATGAAGTGGAAGATTTAACCTCTAACATTTAATCTCATTAAAAAAATAAGTAGACTTATTTGTCCATCATGATATTGAAAATATTAGTCTAGAAAGGATGGATGATGTGGATGAATTAATGGAGTAGGAAACTAAAATGATTGAAGGGGAAATGATTGTATGTACAGTTATGCATTCATTTAGCAACCAGTTTTTTCATTTATACAGTCATTAATTATCAGTGTTATGTATATTTTGTTTGTTGGTAATATGCATATGTTATCATTTTTAATTTTTTTTTCTGCATAATTTTTTTGAAATATATTTTCTGAACTTAATTTTATTTGATTAAATGACAATAATGCCAAGGAGGAAGCATCATACTATTTCATCGACCACATCGATAGATGACGATCCATATATCTCCCTACGACATCTGAGACACCATCCACTTACCCCTCTGAACCATCTACCACTTCACCATCTTTTACACCCTCTTTGAGCATCCCTTCAGCATCTCAGTCGTCACCTCTCCCTTTAGGTGCCTCAATAGTGAGGGAGCAGCGCGCCACTTCTAGTTCTTCCCGAGGATATTGGAGGGTGACAGTCATAGGTACAAATTTTAATATGAATAAATTTATTTCAATTTTTATTATACTAACTATTTGTTCATTAAATATGGAAATAATGCAACTATAGAGAAAAATATAAAAAGTTCAGATGTATGGAATCTGACAGAAGAGAAGATCGTTGTCCCATTTGATTTATATGGGGTCCCTACGGATAACGCCATAAGATTACTTAACCATATTCTTGGATAATTGGTCGCGGAGCCTCTTTCCCTTCCTATTTCATATGATGATTGGAGGAATATGCCTTAAACATTGAAAAATGAAGTTTTTTATTCCAAAATAAAGGTAATTTTAAAACATTATGGTATAATTGAGTTTCATTATGTTATCAAATTATAATATTTTTAAAATGAATTTCTGTGTATAGATGTTTTTCCACTTTATGGTTGCTGATGTGCTAGCATGAAAGTGGACATTGAAAAATCTGGGAAATAAATGGAAAGACTTTAAATGATGATTGTGGAGCAATCTCAATGATACTTTATTGAACTCCAAACATATGTATGACAAGCTACCCGATGGGGTACCCAAAGAGCAATGAAAAGTTTTTGTTGACAGACATCGTGATGAGAAACAGATAGTATTTAAATATATATTATTATATTAATATCATTTTACATTTATACATATATATGAAGAGGAAATTAAATTGAATACATTACTATTAAATTAAATTTTATTTATTTCATGATATTTCAATGAAGAATGTATCAAGCCGGGCTAAGCAAGTCATCCCTCACAGTATGGGGTCAAAAAGTGTTTCTAGAATCCAATCGACTCTGGTAATATTTTCATTAGTTTAAATATTTATAAGACAAGATTATCTGTTTAATATATTAAATTGTTTATTTATCTTTTTTTAATGCAGTCACAGAGTTTAGGACACCCAACATCCTGAACAGAAGTGTGGTTGAATGTTCACAAAAAATCTAATGGAAGTTTTGTTAATGTGTCTGCCAAAGAAGTTGGGGTATGAACTCATTTTTCATTATAATAACTTATTATTAGTGGTCACTATGTTAATATATATTGCTTATACTAAGAATTATATTTTATTTACAGGTGAAAATTTAATAACTATGGGATGAAAATTCTGCGTACTCCTACTCAGTCTCCCAGGATGACCTAGTTGATAAAGTTCTTGGGAAGGAGCATCTTGGTCAAGTGTGTGGGATGGGTTTGGGACCCGTACCATCTAAGGTCTTTGGAAGGCCACCAGGGATTATAGTTGCATCTACTCCTGGTTGTATTCAGTCCATACCCCGAGATACTCAGAGAGATATTTTTTCTCTATGAAACAAAGTTCAGGAACATTGGACTCAAATATCCTCTTTGCAGAAATTGGTGATTGATTTATATTATAAGACTACCAGATCTTCCCTTGGTGGTATTGCGTCAGCTGGTGGTGAGTAGGTAAATCCCAAAAATTCAAAATCATTTAGTTTTCAAACATTAATTAGTTTTAAGTTTAAATATAAATATCCAATATTTAATTTTCAATATAATGTTATTATAGGTGGTAGTAGAAAGTAGAGATGGAGGTGGAGAGGGTGATGAGCTGTGTTCATCATCAGACAATGATTATTGGTATTGTTGATATATTGTAAAAATATTATAACAGTCGGTTTGTATATGTATCATGTGTGGCACAAAGTTTTCACTTAACATTTTCATGACCTAACATTTTCATGACTTCTCTTGTTTCCTTTTAGGTATTATGAACCCAGTCTTCCAAAGACACCAGGAATTCATGATACTAATGTTTTATTAATGAATATTTATATTTATGAATCATATATGGATCAAAACTAGATAGTTATTAGAGAATTAAATACTATCCTGAGACCAGATGAAAAGATTGGACCACACTTTTCTTAAACTATTTTAGATGATTTCTATTGATTCTTAGATTAGTGTAACCTAATTGAAGTTACTATTGCTAGTACTAAATTTACATGAGGAAGGTTTTCTATAAATGGAATATAGGAAAGTAAACTTGATATATGTTTCTTTTATATCAATTACAGGAGTTCCCCACTGAAATATTTAGGTTTACTCTTCCAATGATCACCTTAGATCACAACCCTATTATTGTTGATATTCGGGAGAGTACCAAGAGGTTAGCACTAATGCCATTAAAATTTAAAAATGCATGGATTACGATTCTTGGTGGTAGGGAAGTGGTCATAAATAGATGGAATAACAAATTTCATGGTAACCCTCTACCTCTATATAAAACACATCAACAACCTCTCCCTTCTCTATTCCTAATCCCTAAACAAGTAAAATAGGATTCAGAAAGAAATTATAAAATAAGAGTTATATATTTTTTATGTTTAATATCCAAATATTTACCTAGTAGATATTAGGAGGTGTGGTCATGTCCATAAGCACCTTCACTTGTCCAGTAAGGTGGATTTTAGTTACCCATGAATTGATCAAATCCACATGATCCATTACATACCACACCGCCTCGTCATGGTGAATGTGAAAGCTTAACATGGAATAGACTAGCCTGATGATATGAATTCCATCTATATTGAGTTTTTTTTCATGGATATTAGTGAACATTCTATGGATGGCCCCGTTATCCTAGGATTCAGTGAAAATGACATCGCCAAGGATATCCACATGGCACAAAAACTTCCCCGAACCATTGAAAAATATACTCATATACTACCAAATAGAAATCTCCTTCATCATACTATCACATTCCCAAGAGTGTTGATCCTTTATATATTGCTCTCCCTACAACTCCCACTTGTTCAGTGTCACGAATTTCCTATACAACCAATACATAATAACCCACTGGGATGACTCCGCCTCCCTGATGAGCGCCACCTGCTACTCTCCCTTGATCGTGCTGTTGTGGGGCCACTCCTTCCTCAGCTTTTGTAGTCTGTCACTTCAGCAACTATCCTGATAAACACGCTCTCCCTACACTATTCATACTCATGGATAATCATGTAGGCAGAAGTTTGTGGTGGGAGATCTTGTCTACCTTTTCCCATCCTTATTCATGAATATGTTCCATATTATCCTTAGGGTTGAAGGTTGGAATTTGTCACACACACCACTGTACGCATTTGGAGTCAGTCACAAAATGCACTTGAACCAACTTTTCAAACTGATGTGGATTTTATGGATCACATCTCAGCTAGCAATCATCCCTCACTACTAGTACCCCACCTTGTAAGGCCATGAGGTATGACTGTTTCTTGATGGTCCCCATAACATCATCAGTCACCATCCCTTTTGGGAGGGGGGAATGGGTGGAACATGATTCGTTCTCTTGACCTGAACATTATAAGAACATCCATAGGGTCTGACATGATCGGGAATCTTTAGGTAATGTTCCAAATTGTTGGATGAAAATCAGTAGTGGGTGGAGAGATTTGGTCTCAATAATCATATCCCCCATGCGTGATACTACATAGAAATATAAGAAGTGAAAGGGCATTCATACATGGAGTAGAGTCTTCCCTTGTATGATTTAACGTAACAAATTGTATAACTCCTCCAATATAGGAACATCTAGATTGATGGGCTACCACACATCAAACATCACTACCTTAATGATGGTCCTTGACCACACCCCAATGTGTGAATCCCTCATAGGAAGAATCCGGATATAGATCAGCATGGAAATTAACCCTGTAATCCTGAACATGGGATAATTATACATTATTTTATATCCCCACAACATCCACTATCTCTTAAATAGAATATTTATATACATTTTCTCCTTCCCCATTCAAATAAACAAGGGAATGTGTTCTTCCACCATAATAAATTTTCATCTAGCTCATTCAATAAGTAGTTCAACTACTTCTTGAATGGGATGTCCTTTACTCAGAGCTTGTTGCATTGGTCCCTTTCACCAAACATGGAAATGGCCACAAAAGATTTGGAATTTTCTACTGGTCTTCCCACACATTTTCTATAGGGTAGAACTCATCATATATCACACCTTGAATCAGGATCCCAAAAAATTGGTAAATATCCCATAGAAAGAAATGGTATGAGTTTTGTATTGATTAGTACATGTCCCTTATAACTTTAAAATTGAAATGGCATGGTAACTCCCTCTATGGAATGATCTTATTCTTTTCAAACTCTTATAGTGAAATATTTAGACCACAATGTGGTATCCAATAATATCATATTTCTTCACCCTACCATATTCTTTATATCTGTTATGTGTTTCCAAATTGAATAAGTGTTTGGATTTGAAAGTGATTTTTCTTAAAAAAATGTTAATTCCCTTGTATTCTTCTGGATGAAGGATGTATGTGCATTTGAAATTGGCACATTTTTTTAGGGCACTGGTACTGGGGTTGCAGAACCAGCTGCATTTTTTTATAAATCTACCTTTAGCGGTGGTTTAAATGCTGCTAAGTAAATTGATGATTTTTAGAGGTGGTTTTAACTTCTTCTATAATTTGGTATCCTACTACCGACGATGGTTAAAACCACTGCTATATACAATAATTTAGCATCAATTAAAACCATCGCAAGATAGTTTTAATTTTTGGTTACCATTTCATGATAGTTGGTCATAGATTTAGCGGCGGTTTAAACCACCTTGAAAAAAAAACATTTTTTGGGGAAAACCAGCAGTAAAACCACAACCAAATTCCATGGAATGTGATCTCTATGATGGTTACTAGAAACCTCTGCCAAATTGAAGAAACCTCCGTGTATTGTATGCCAACACACAATTTAGTAGCGGTTTTTGGAAACCACCACAGAAGCATATGGCTATGGTTTAAACTGCTGACATATAAGAAAAAACTGCCATTATGCAGCAATTTTCCTATAGTGAATTTATGGTATTAGGAATGTGATTCAATAGTTCTAGAAAATTTGTAGGATATAAAGAAATGAATAGAACCAAAATCAAATAAAACCTTTTTCTATTATTGAGTTAATAGGTATTGTACCTTGTATGAATTCATTTTCATTCTACCCTTTAGAAGTAATGATGGAATAAGTTTTTATTTACTCTTCATATTTGGTGGTTATTGACTACCATTGAAGAACTATGGTTTAGTTCATTGGCTTTTATATTGACCTTTCTCCCTATAGTTGAAGTATTGAACCATGGGTGGTGCATTAGGAGGTTCCTTACTTCCATCCATCATATTGGCTAGCTTCTTCATGTCTCTTTAACATTCATGATCTTGGTGGCCCTCTCTCATGAAATTGAATCCCTTCCTTGTCCATTTGATACAATTACCATGATAATTCTTTCCACATCTTTGACATGTGGGTGGTTGGATATTGTTTACTCAATTCATTTAATCTTCTAGATTGAATTTACTTTCTTATCTTCTTATCTCCATGTCCATGGGACAATTCTATAGAATCCATCCATACTTTGAGAGAACATCGAACTAGTTATTCATAACTTCTAAAGTCTTGGATATCTAGATCCTTTCATTCATATAGTTTTAAACCACTCAAGAATATATTATTTTTCTATCATTGTTGATAAAAAAACCTAAGGAATATCTTGAAAGCCTTGTGAAAATTTCCTTGTAATCTGTGATAGATTCACCCTCATTTTCCTTAAGCTCTTGGAATTCTCTTTGCATATTTGTTCAAAGGGTTTGAGGGAAATACTTGTTAATAAATAACTTCTTAAAGTTTTCCTACTCAATTTATTCCATTTCATCTTTCATATTTGTATTCTTTATCAACATCTACCATTGATCAGCCAAACCATCTAAAAAATGAACGACCAAAATCACACTCTCATTCTTAGAATATTGGAGCACATAAAATATCTTTTCCATTGAGTTAACACACTTCTCTATGAAAATTGGATCAAAAGACCCACTAAAAATCGATGGTTGTTTCCTCATAAAGGACTCAATATCTAGTTTCTCCTTCTTGGGAGAAGGGGGATGTTTCATATGGTTCAGGTTATTATTCATATCCTATGACATCTATGTAAGCATCACCATGAAGGTTTGAAATACACATACCATTTAATTGGGGCTTTCATTGAGACAATTGTTCCATTGTCCCTCATACAAGTTTTTGGTTCAGTTTCTCCTAGTTACAACAATTTTCTAAAATAGAAAAGGTTTGAATAAATAAATAAGTCAATAAAGAATGGATAAATAATTTATTCTCATAAAAAAATTAATTATAAAATCATATCTTATAGTATCCCTATGTTTATCATTTTCTCAAATGATTCTTCTAGGATCATATAATTTAATCCTTTTCTAACTTTAAAAGAAATAATTACTTTATTTATATATATATATCATAATGGTTTATATAGAGTTTGTGATTAAACGAAGCATATACCTCAGGAGTGTTAAACCAGGTGTACAATAATGCTTCTTTTTCATACACCAGGTGATGGTTGAGTTAATACCCAATCCACCATTTTTGGGGTTATTACCCCTAGACACACCTATTCTAGAGCCACATCCACTTGTAGTATCTAGATAGATATTTTATATATCAGAAACCACACACTCTTATACTTTACCAAAAATCCAGGATGTTTCACTTAAAAATAAAACCTATCCCTTGTTTTTTGACTAACATTTTTCTAGTCTCACTTACCAAATTAACTAAACTATGTTCCGATACCACTATAGTGACCCAACCTTTTCATACATGACTATTACATCATTTTAAGATAAAAATAATAATAGTGATACAATCTAGGATAAAATGGTTTAGTATCTTGGGAAGATTAGTCTCATACATCACTTGTACATAATGGAAATTAAATATTATTTAAATCCTTCTTCTTTATCCTACTAAAATCTCACACTTTCTCCTTAGTACATGTAATCAGTTGAGGATATACCTCAAAGATAGGGTTGAGATAAAATCCCGTGTAGGGGGAGAGGTAATATAGAAGGAATAAGAAACATGAATCAATTATACATGGGGGATCATAATCATCATAATCATATCATAAGAACAAGACCATAAACATAATCACAAGAGAAACACTTGAAAAATTCATGTAATTTGGTATATGCATAATAATGAAACATCATAACATAGTGGAAGAATACCACACATAGTTATGAAAAAAGATAAAATCATGTTCATGAATAATATATGTTCATAAATCATAACATTATAATTGTGAAAAAATATAGAATCTTGTTCATGCATAATACACTTAATCTCATGAGATATAACATATTACCCAATACATTACAGGGTTATATAATTATGATATTTTCTTTCACATCATAAACTATTTATAATTATGTATTATACATGGAAAAGAAACATATAATAATAGTAGTAATTGATTAAACCAATGGAAAGGAATAATTACTAGATAATTTAAGAATATTATAGGAATATAAATACTAAAAATAATTTTAAAGAGGACATAACCTAAAAGGGAGAGTTGGCTTCAAGAATCCCCTTACCTCAAATCCCGATTTATTTTATGGATTTTTCACATCCTATATAATAAAATTAGGTTAATTAAAACATGTAATTAGAAGTGTATTATGTTCATTTCTTTCACTATTGATCAATTATAAAATTTTTATTATATTTCTTAATCCCCATCATTAAAGGCGAAACCTTTTGATATCAATTTTTCCTTAAAGTATCTAATATTTCATGGATTTATTGGTATTCCTTTATTTATACATTATTAAGTTTAACTAAATAATATTATAAGTATATATGTTCATACATTTTTATATTATAAATAATTTATTATAATAATCCATAATGGTTTTGATAAGTATAGAGTTGATAACGCCCTCATTGGTGGTTAACCAACTTTTTATGTGGACCTTTTTTAAATAGAAGAAGAGAAGTATGAAGTTTAAATAGATCATAAATATAATAATTAAATTAAGTTAAAATAATTAATATAATGTTAATTTACTACCATATTAATCTTAAAATATATTTTTTTGAATGTAATAGAGACAAAGGATAAGAGAAAAGGTAAATGAGAGAAAGAGTTGATGAAAACTTACCCCCTTCTCAGTGTTGCTTCTTTTCTACGACATTATACTCCTTGAATTATTAGAGTTGAGTGACACTAGAACATGTGATGTTATTTATATTTTCATAACTTTTTCTAAACTCACTTTATTGATTTTATATGAAATGTTCATAATTTGTGTGAAATATTAATGTTTAAATATTTAATATAATTTTTGAGCACTATTTGAATTCATCCAGATTCAAGTCAGTTTAATGTTTTAATAATAGATATCGAAATACTGATAAAAATTGTATGTTTCTTGTTTTATATTATTTTGTATTCAATTTCCCACATATCATTAGAAGGAAGCATTGGCCAATTCTTCCATTTTAAGTGTCATATGGACCACACAAGAAGGTCCAAAGAATCTGTGAAGAAACTATACCAGCCATGAAGATTGAATTACTAGGCTCAATACAGAAGTACAAATTCATTTATTCTACTCCACAGTTATGAGGACAATTCAAGGAGTTTTGTATAAAATTTTCAAGGTCCAAATCTATTAAAAAGGTGACTAAATGATTCAATGAAGTCCAACCCACCATTCTATATGGGAAATAAAATCAGCACACAAATATTGAAATTTCTTCTGATAAAGACATACATTATAGATGATATTTTGAATTGTGAAATAGGATATTTAGGTGAATATTTTTTTGAAGAAAATGTTTGTATTTGAGGGCATATTCATATTAATAAACCCATTCACATTTCAGCCTTCTAAAAAGTCTAGATTGAAATGGACAGATTACAATTGTTTACTAAAACCACCATAACATTTGATAAATAAGTCCAAATTCCACTAAATTTTGAGAGTAGACGAATAACATTAATATATAAAAATCTTAAGAAGAATATATCTTGAGATTCGTCTATCTGAATGGACAACCCTTACAGCCAACGGGAGGGACAGATTTGGAATGCAAACAGTCCAACTCCTTGGGCTATAATACACCCCCCTAATCTCTTTGAAAGGGGTTGGAATTTTAGAAGAGATAATCATACATTGGCATTAATAAATATTTTCCAAAGTCTTGGGAGGTCCTTCCATACTCAATTTCTTTACTTGAGAGACCCTTCCTCCTCTCTTTGCCTTCATGTTCTTTTATTTTCTTTTCATTTGTAATTGTATAAGATGTTTTCAATTTCGTTTCTGTTTTTATGAACGTTTCTTCTTCTTATTCTATTTTAATCATACATACTCTGTTCTTAAATATTAATGGTCTTAAAATAGTTTAAATCAAGTTTAAACCCCTTCTCTCATCTTTCTCATTTAATCTAAATTCTGTATTTAACATTAACTTATCCATTTTTGTTTGTATTCGGCTCATTACTCTTATCTTATCCATTTATTTTTATTCTATTTATAATTAATAATCATAAACATTACAACCATATTATTAACCAAAATAATGGCTAAGTAAGTCTACCATTTGGGTGAGTTATAATTTGGGTATGTTAAGTGATTGAGAGCTTTTTCTCGATGGATATTCTTTAAATTAACATTGTGTATGTTAAACTTAGAATGTTGTGGATTAATGAAATGCTTTGTTTAACGTGTGGTTTCCATGGATGAGAGATTTTTCTTGATGGATATTATTTAAATTAACATTATGTATGTTAAACTTATAATATCATGGATTAATGACATTCTTTGTTTAACGTGTGGTTTCCATGGATTATTGGAACCATAAATACACTAACATAGACAATCTATGATTAATATTAGAACTCTAAGTTAATTTAAGGCTTGGATTAAATCCTTAACACTTAGAAATTCCAATCAACATCATCTTGTAAAGTGGGTATTAATTTAATGAAATATAAAGAAAATTTCAAGGATATCACAAGCTCAACTCCCTAATAGTGAAATCACCCCAATTTGTTTTAAATTGTTAAATCAATCAATCATTTAAATTAATCTCTGCAAACAAACCCCCCAATCAGAATACAATCAACTAGAAAATCGACTATTAAAAAGTATCATCATCTTGGATTCTACTTGAGTGCTGCTATACACATTAGCAGAGCATTAGAACCTTTAAAGGTCGGTAGGAGATAATAGGTCGTGCTTCAAATGATGCCATTTTTGGGGATGGTTCAATTAAGTAGTCATTAGTTTTTTGGTTTTTAAAAAAACAAAGAAAAAACAAAAAATATATAAAAAAAACACAAATAAAAATCCACCTTCTCATTAAAATCATAAATTAAAAAAACAAAGGAAAAATCATTTTACTATTTCTTTCAAAATATATCTGAATGCTTTGTAGCCTCTCAAACAATCCCTCAGATTTTTTTGACCCTGAAATTGAGAAAACTCTTCGCCAAATTAGGAAGAACATTAGGGATAATCAAATAATTTAAGAAATAGTCCTTGTACAACCAATTGAATTAGATATGACTAATCCTAGGAAACAAAAACTTAAAGAACTTGATTCCCCAGATATGAATTACCAAACCATTTGTATTTAATATCGAAACATAAATGATGACTTCGAACTCAAATCGGGTTTGATTCATCTTCTTCCTCATTTCCACAGGCTAGCCGGTGAGGATCCACATCTTCATCTTAAAGAGTTCCAAGTGGTGTGATCTACCATGAATCCTCAAGGAGTTTTTGAAGAACAAATCAAACTCTGAGCATTCCTTTTCTCCCTAGATGACACTGCTCAGTCATGGATTTACTACCTCCCTCCTGGTTCAATAACCACATGGAATGACATGAAGTGACTTTTCTTAAAAAAATTATTTCCTTATTCTCGTACTGCTTATATCCGAAAGGAAATAAGTGTTATTTTTCAATTACCAAATGAATAAATCCATGAGTATTGAGAGAGGTTCAAAAATCTTATGACAACCTTCCCACACCACCAAATATCTGACCAACTCTTGATATAATACTTCTATGAGGGGTTATTGGCTATGAATAGAACTCTCATTGATACCGCAAGTGGTGGTGCTCTTGTTTATAAAACTCATGCAGCTGTAAGAGATATCATCAACAACATGGTTGAAAATACACAACAATTTAATACTTGAGCACATGGTCAAATCAAACAATCCCAAGATAGTCAATCGATAGATCCGAACAAGATGATCGAGTGGATGAGTGAACTTACTGGTCTTGTGAGATAACTAGTTGTCACTGCCAAAGCCCCAAACTCATATTCTCTACAATCTCTATTCCCTGGAACTATCAAGAACTATGGAATATACAGCTCCCCATCACATACAACTGACGCATGTCCACAAATTCAAGAGGATACCTATGATTCATCTGGACCAATGTAGCTCAATGCAGTATATGCTCAGAGGAACAAAAAGCCTCAACAATCAAGTAAATTCATTAGAAACTTCAACCAACCCCACTCTGAGCCCTTATCTTCTACCTTCAACCAAGGATTGAGGTATGGTAATCCCATTTCTCATCCCCCTCAATTCCCTCCTAAAAACCCAAACCAATTCCAGTATGGTTAAGGTGTTGGTAACTTCCAACAAACTTACCCTTTTGTTACTCAACCTCAAAGGATCAATCCTCCTATTTATCCTCTTGGATTACAATATCCTAATGATCCTTACCAATTTCTAAACCAATAAAATCACTTTCCCAAGAACCAAAATCAAGGTAATCCCAATCCGGGACAAGCCTATTCTTCCAAAAAACCATGGTAAAGTGCAGTGGAAGATCTTTCCTCCTTCGACCATTACAAAATTAAAAATATTGAAACCCAAATTGGTCAACTTTCATCCCACCCGAGCCAACAACAATAATCAAATTTTTACCAACTCCTAGCTCAACCATTACCCAACCCCAGTACTGAATTCTACTCTCCTCCTCATAGGAGCTCTTATCTCCTCTCCATAGGAGTTTCATCTAGGGTTTTCCCTAGTTTTGGAAGTCGGCCCTTGCTGCCCCGGTGGTTTGAACTGGTGAACCCTATTTTTTCTTGGTGTTATTATATCTTCAATTAGTGGTGGAACATCAGAACTTTGGATCGGTGCTTTATCTACGCAAATGTGGATCTTCGGTGCATTTTCAGTTTCTTCAGACGGCCTATGACTTCTGATTGACGACTCAAGCTTCCAGATCCATGTTTTGTGGGTTCCGTTCATGGCCTTCCCCATCAGCCTACAAATTTCTACCCTCAATTTGCAGGCTCTGTGCGAGAGACAGTAACCTGGTTGTGCAGGGTGTTGGTGGCGCAAGGTTCGTGCAGGGGTGGTCGTGCAGGACTGGTCGCACAGGGTGCTGGTCATGCTAGGTTGCCCGTGCAGGTTGCTAGGTGTGCAGGTGGCAGCACACAGGTACTGGTCGTGCTGGTGTCTTGAGTTCATAGGTGAATTTCAGGAAGAGTTAAACTCGCGCAGGGTCTTGCGGGCGTAGGTGCGGCCGCGTAGGGGCAGGTTGTCGAAGTTTTGGACCATGCAGGGGTTGGTCCATGTGGAAGGGCCAGAGAGATGGTCCGCTAGGTGTGGCTTTGTAGAGGACTGCCACGTGAAGGATTGCCACGTGTTGCTGGTCTGCGAAAGAGGAAAGTCTTGTTCACATTGTGGAGATTTGAACGCGAGAGTGGTGGGTCTGTGAAGGGTGTGCTCGAGAGATAATGTTGAGGCAGTGTTCTTTGTTGTCATGAAATCCGAATTGGTCAATCGGTGGAAGAACCTTTCACTGACTGATAAAGAGAAAGCGTTGAATACCACCCGAAAAAATGAAGACATCTTTCTATCACATCGCATGGCGCTTCTAGTGGTAGGGAAATTTTTAGCAAAATGCTCATTCAATCATGGGGCCCTAAAAAATACTCTGCAAAATTTATGGATATTGGAGGATGGAGTTTCCATAATTGAAGTGGGAGAGGGCGTTCTCATTTTCAAATTTTTCACTAACAAAGATAAAGAAAAGGTGCTCAAAGGAAGACCATGGTCTTTCAATAATCAAATTATTCTCATGGAGGACTTTACAGGCAGTGACAACATTCAGAAAATTGAACCGACTTCCTCACCTTTCTGGATACAAATTAAAGGAATCTCGTTTCATTGTAGAAAAAAACGTGTTATGAGGGAAATTGGAGAACACATTGGAAAATTTCTAGGATGGGATCAATATGATCCCATCCACTAGGGACCCGTAGTGAGGATTATATCCTTAGTCAATGTGACACAAACACTTTTGAGGGGTTTTTTCTTATCAACTGAAGACTCAAATACCTAAATTTCCTTTGAATTTGAAAAACTCCCAATCTTTTGTTTTTTTGTGGGTGTATTGGACACCTTGAGAAAGTTCGTGATTTGAGGAAGGAGAATGAAGAAGGCACCATCATCTTGCAATACGGCCCTTGGCTATATGCAAAAACAGCAGGATTTGTGACCATTTCTGAGGCAGAAAAACAAAAGGATCGTAACCAACTACCAAAGGCCTTCTCCAAGAATACTGAACCAGATCTCAATACTTTTATCATGCTAGGACCACCAGATTTTTCGGGGGACAATCATAACAACCAGCGGGCGAAAGTATGGTCTTCGTACAACACAATGGATGGGTCCATATTTGGGGACAAGCATGCAAGGCAGAGTTCGGACCCGGCCATTTCCTCAAGCCCGATCCCTGCACCTATGAAAGACATCATCTCACCACCATTTGGACCGAGTCCAAAAGGTAAGGAACCACCCGAACCGGCTTCTGAACCCATGAAACTTTGCATCAAATCAATAGAGTATGCTTCTAGCCTAGTGTTCGTTGATCCAGTGATCAAACTCATGGATGAAGCCAATATGATTGGGATAAAGTCATCCGGTACCTTTACTCAACAGACATGGAAAAGGGAAAATCATGGAGATAGGAGTGGTGATACTACTAATACAAAACCCAGGGAACATAAAAGACATATGAAGGATTGTAAAGTGACTGAATGCCTCCCAAAAAGGTGGAAAGCAGTAGGTTATGGACAGTTCTATGAAGTTTCAGAGCCAGAGGCGGGTATGTCCTAGCCCTACCTAGAGCAATGAAAATCCTATGTTGGAATTGTCGGGGGATTGACAACCCACGAACGGTTCGGATGCTCCAGTGCCATTGTGCACAAGTCTCCCTGATATGGTTTTTTTTGTCTGAGACCATGTGGGATAACAAGGAAAACAATTGCATCACTCTCAAATGTGGGTTTCAGGGTTACCTCCCGGTTCCCCACCAATGCCAATCAGGGGGACTGGGCCTTCTTTGGAAGGACACTGTTGACGTCAGAATCCTCTCAGACTCGACGCATCATGTGGCTGAATCCATCCATGATAACCTCTCTCCACCCTAGACTTTTGTGGGTTTCTACGTATGACCTTCAAAAAATGATAAATGGAAATCCTGGGAACTTCTCTGTTCTCTAAAACAGGGTATTACTGACCCTTTCCTCATTGGCGGCGATTTCAACAAGATTCTATTCCAGCATGAAAAATGCGGAGGAGAACGTCGGCCCTTTGCCTCGATGTCAGGCTTTTGTGATGCGATTTCTAGGGCAGACTTGGCTGATCTGGGCCATGTAGGCAGCCCCTTCACCTGGTTTTGGGGGAACACGGAAAGCACACACATTTCTGAGTGTCTGGACATATTTCTGAGATCAACGGAATGGAATAATATCTTCAAGATGTTTAATATCTCCCACTTGGCACCAAACTATTCGGACCATTGCCCTATCATTATCGACTTCTCTCACTATGGCCGTAATTCAAGATGCAGGAAACCCTTCCGGTTTGAAAGATACTGGGCCAAAGACCATGAGTGTGAAGAAGTTATTCGATCATGTTGGCAGGGTGGAAGTGATGAAATAAATCTTAACCTCAAGCAGGCAGCCGCTAATCTGAGATCATGGAGCAATAAAAAATTTCTCCAACCCGACAAGCTGTGTAAATCCCTGGAATGACAACTCACTGGCCTTCTTGACCAACCCCCAACAGATGATATTATTTCCAAAATTGATACTCTGTAAAGTGAACTAGATAAAAATCTTCACATTAATGAAAGCTTTTGTCTATGCGTGCACGAGAAATCCACATCAAAGAAGGGGATGCAAACACTCGATACTTTCACCAGAAGGCTTCTGCGAGGCACTACAAAAACAACATTTCGGTTATCACCCACCCTGATGGGGGAACTGTGTCCAACATGGAAGGTATCCACGATATTATTTCATGCTATTTCCAAAAACTCTACACTGCAGGAGATTCCATCTTATCTTCAGAGGTCGAGTCCTGCATCAAACATGTGATTATCGATGAGATGAACCTCCAACTCAAAAAAGACTTCACGGACGAGGAGATTATTTTATATCTCAAACAAATCCACTCCACCAAAGCCCCCAGTCCCGATGGATTCTATGATCTCTTCTTTAATCAATACTGGCACATTCTCGACCCTGACATATGCACACTAATGAAAGAAATTTGGGATGGGGAAATTAACCTCTTCTCTATTAATGAGACAATTCTCACCCTCATCTCAAAGATCAAGAAACCCCTTGAAGCCTCGGACTTTAGGCCTATCAGTCTCTGTAATGTCTCCTACAAGATTTTCTCAAAGATCATGGTTAATAGTCTGCGCACGTGGTCACATGCTATTATCTCTGAAAATCAAAGTGCTTTCGTAGCAAAGAGGTTTATCACGGTTAATGCCATCATGGCCCATGAATTGTTTTTATTCTATGAAAATGCGATCTATTGCAAAAAGAGATATTATGGCATGGAAACTGGATATGACTAAGTCCTATGATTGAGTGGAATGACACTTTCTCTAGGCCATCATGACAAAAATGGGTTTCTGCCCCAAATGGATAGATATGATCATGCAATGTGTTTCGTCCTTCTCTTTTCGGATTAACATTAACGGTGGACTCACCCAAGGCTTCTCACCCACCCATGGACTCCGCCTGGGAGATCCCCTTTCCCCCTTTCTCTTCATCCTGGTGGCTGATGTCTTCTCTAATCTTATTTCCTTGGACGATTACCCAAAAGGGATACATGGGGCAAAGGTTTGTCAGGCCAGCCCACCTATCTCGCATGTCTTCTTTGCCGATGACTGCCTTATTTTCTCCAGAGCTACTCATAATGAATGTCTCACTATATGCCAGGTGATCCGACTTTATGAGAGGGCATCTGGATAAGTGATCAATCTAGCCAAGTCGGAAATCTCTTTCAGTTCTGGCGTCCCACCGACCAAGAGAGAAGAGATTTGTCTTACTACAGGCATTCAAATGGTTGAAAATCACAACAAATACCTTGTGATTCCCACTATTACTAGTTTCTCAAAAAAATAAATCTTCTCATCTACAGTGGATAGAATCGAGAAAAAAAAATCCAAGGTTGGAATTTGAAAAGAATCACTAATGCGGGTAAAGAAACACTCATCAAATCTGCTCTTCAGTCCATCCCTAACTATATTATGTCCCTGTTCAAGATTTCTGTCATGCTTGTTGACCATATCCACTCCCGCATCGCTAACTTCTGGTGGGGTCATAATAATGGCAGAAAGAAAATTCACTGGATTGCTTGGAAGTCACTTTGCACTCCCAAAACAGGCGGCAGTTTGGGATTTCGAGACCTATGACTCTTTAATGATGCTCTTTTGGCTAAACAGGGCTGGAGCCTCATGATTCATCCATCTTCTCTATGTGTGCGGATCCTTTGTGAAAAATACTTTCCCCACTCGGATTTCCAGAACTCCTCTCTTGGCCCACACCCTAGCTTTCTATGGAAAAGCCTTTGGGGATCACGAAATTTAATCAATAAAGGGCTGGGCTGGAGGGTCGGGGATGGTACACAAATTAATATTTGGACTGATCCCTAGATGATTGATAAATATGGCTTGCAAGCTACCTTCCCCACCTTTCCTGGCTATGAGAATGTCACTATTTGCTGCCTGTTCGACGATCATGGTTCTGGGTGGTGTTTGGATAAAATCAACTCATGGTTCAACGAAAAGGACAAAAGGATCATACTTAGCGTCCCTTGTGTGAGGGATGTGGGGCCAAAATGTCCCTTTTGGAGCAATGATTTCTATAGATCTTATACGGTGAAGTCAGGGTATAGGATTGCTCTCAATACTCAAATTGAGGAAAGGAGAGGGCTCTGAAAAACCCTTTGGCATCTTAAGGTCCCCCCAAAAATCCATTTTTTCTGGTGGTAGGTTTGCCCAGGTATTCTTCCCACCATAGACTTACTCACCTTCCAACATGTCACGAATGACAAGAAATGTACCATATTCTCGGGTGTACTTCAATATCCTCTACATGTGATCACCCAGTGCTCAGGGGTGGAAGAGATCTGTACATTTTGGGGCTCTGATTTGGAGATTATGCTGGATACGACACCAGACCTTCTGACACTTCTGATGTTGTGGTCGTGTTCTTTCACTACTGACAACGTTGCTTCATTATGAATCGTGGCATGGATTATCTGGGCGCGACACAATGACTTCATCTTTAACCACACAACAAAGCCCCCCAGGTTTTGGATTTAACGGGCTACAACTTGGATTGAGGGGTGAAATCAAGACTCTAACCATCATGGGATCTCTGGAACTCACGCAGCTGCATCAAGATGGCACCCTCCCATAAGGGATCCTCAAGATCAATGTTGATGCATCTCTCTCCATGGATGGATTTATCATAATTGGACTTGTGGCACAGTATTTTCATGGTCAAATCATTGCTGCGAAACATGAATCAAACCTCGCTCTCTGGGAGCCCGTTGTTGCTGAAGCCTTCGCTATCCTTGCCGGGATGAAATTTGCAAAAGATCATGGATGGGAAGCTATTCACATTGAATCAGATTGCCTCACCATCATTAACGCTATCGGGCTTACTAATGGCAACCTCCATTCTTTTGGCCCCATTATCAGGAACATCCAGTCTCTTAGTCAAATCTTCACAACCTTCTCCTTCTCCTTCACTAAAAGGGACAAAAATAAAGTAGCCCATCACCTGGCTTCATTCAGCACATCTGGCGTGAATCATCTCTGTCTTGATCACTTTCCTTCTTGGTTGCTTGACTTTGTAACTGCTGACCTTCGTGATTAATATATCATCTTTTTTTGTCAAAAAAAAAATTACCCAACCCCAAGGGTAATGAAAGTGAAATTGCACTTAGATCAGGAAAAAAAATTTATATGACTCATAATGAGTCCTCTAACCACCCTTTAAATGTTGACCTAGAAAATGAAAATAAAAAAAATTATAAAAGGAACATGAATCCATTCCCTCACCTCCTTCCATTCCACTTAGGAATCCAATTCCTTTTCCTCAATATTTTTCTAAGCCAATGAATTCCTTTGAAACCAATCCTAAAATGCTCGATAGGTTTAGATGTGTTGAAGTACACATTCACCTCTTAGATGCAATAAAAAAAATACCTAAGTACACCAAGTTTCTTAAGGAATTGTTCACCCATAAGAGGCAACTTAAGACCATTGAGAATGTTTCAACCTAGTAGTCCATACCCATAAAGTCTAAAGACCCAGGAAAATTTACTATTCCATGCCAAATAGGGAGTTCCGACTTCAATGATGCACTCATAGACCTAGGAGCCTCGATGAATGTCATTACTAAATCCATATTCTCTAACCTTGGTCTTGGTCCCTTACATCCAACAGGTGTTGTCATTCAATTGGTCAATCGAAGCACTGCTAGTCCTGAGGGTATAATCGAGGATGTCCTTGTTTGTGTGAATTATCTTATCTTCCCTACTGATTTCTATGTCTTTGACATGGAAGGTGAGAAAAACTATTCTTGATCTTCATTAATTATAGTAATACCTTTCCTTATGACATATAAAACCAAAATTGATGTCCATGCTGGAATCTTATCCATGGAATTTGGTTACCAACTGGTCAAGTTCAATATTTTTTGATCCATGTGATACCCATCAGAGAATCAATCTATATTCTCTATATATGATTATGAAAGTCTCTATGAGAGTGTGTTGAATCCCAATCCATCATGTTCTTCCTACTATAATGATAGAGGAGTTTGTGAATATTGCATCCTCAATAACCAAATCATAAATGGAGAAGTTGATGTTGACATTACAAATGCAAACTCTATTGATCTAAAGGATCTTGAACACTCTTTGGAATACCATAACAACTCTGACCCACACTACTCAACTTGGATGTAAATGTAGAAAACAAAAATGCATGTTCATTTTTTGATTCAAATCAGATTATCCAACATTCATCATTTACAATCCATGATTCTGAAAATTCTGTTATATGTGAGGTGAACCCTAAACCAATGTGTTTATCTTTTCCTAATGGTAGTGATTTTTGTGAAATATGTTACCTAATTAATAAAGTGATCACTGGTGATGTTGAAATTGACCATTCTTAGGCGAACAACATTGATATAAAGTATATCGAAAATTTTATTCATTATTATGACTCCACTGATCCTCATTACTATACATTAGTAAGTGATGAAATAAACGTGTTTAAAAAAACTGGGATCTCATACTCTGATTTCATATTAGATGGAGCTTACATAAATGCACCATCAGAATTGAAACATCTTCCTAAACTTCCAATCATATAAAACCAACACTTAGTGGGCTGCATAATACCTCAAGTTGAAGACCAAAGTGAGTATAGTTATATTTTATTTGCACCCCCATTGAATTGTGAGCACAACATCAAGGAAGGGGTTAAATTATCCAATGAACAATTAGGAAACCCAAAGGAGAAGTTTTTCTGGAAGTACTCTAGAGTTGAGAAAATACTATGGCCACCATTGGACTATGGGTATTCCACTACAACTGTCTAGCTGTAAACAAATAAATACATCTCTACATGGAAGGCAACCTGTAACACCCGAGACTTTTATGAGAAATATTTTGTTTTTATGTTATATAAATCATCAAAGGAATCTTTCACTACACACAACACTATCTTGGTTTTCTTTACACTCAACCGCGACCTTCCTCGATAGCTTGCGTCGTACGCAATACCGAGTTTCACTAAACAACAATATGCTACTAAAATAATATTAAAACTAGCCGTTATGAATAGTAATAACCACTTTTTTAAATTTTGTAAATTTTATTTTTCAAAATGGACTTCATTTTTGGATTCGGAATATCAAAATTATCTTAGGATGAAATTTTGGTACTTTTCAGATAACTTTCATGTTCTGATGAATAGTGAAAATTACTAAATTTTAATTAAAAACAACCTTTTTAATCGAAATAATTAATAGTGATAAATTATTAATTTAAGTGGTTTTAAAGTATATTTAGAATATATTTTTACAATTTAATACAATGATGTTCATTGGATGTAATTTCACATTTAAACCAGACATAAATAAGTGTCAATCTTTTGATAGTTATTATCTCCTAAAAACACGCTATATTTTAATTAAAAACACCTTTTTTCATCTCAATACTTTATATGGATAAATTCTAATATTGATTTTTTTAAAGTATAAATAGAATATATTTTTACCATTTAATATAATGTATGTCATTAACATTAATTTTACATTGAATTCATAGGTAAAAACATTTTAATCTTTGGCAATGTTTTAACTTTTAAAACCCATTTGCTTAACAACGGGATTAATTTTAAATTAATTACTGCAACTTCTGTGTTTTGAATTTTGAAAAATGGATTCCATATTTTGAATCCGTGGGTACAAATTATGTTAATAGGTTACTTTTATTTTTTGATATTATGAATAGTAACTACGGTAATTTTTTTTATTTACTATGGTTAAAGGTAAATAGGGTTATTCAAAGTTAAAAGAATATTATAATAATTAAAAATTACCTTGACACTTGTCCTAACCTTATTGGATGAGTATTGGCTGACCATGGGCATCCTTGGGTCGATTTTGAGACCCCATTGAGCCACTTGGTAGTGACAATGACAATTTGGATTAATTAATTTAATGTAAAGAAAAAATTGACATTAAACAAAAATCTTTTAGTAATTAATTTTTATAAGGGGTTATATAAATTATATTTTCGACTATAAATATTCATTATAAAGATAAAAATATTTCCTACATAATTATATTTTTGTTATAATTTTTAGACACCAAATAAATTAAATTATTTATGACACAATAATGATGAAATATTTACCTCATTAATAAATGATTTAAATAAATAAGATTATAATGATTAAAATATTTTCCAAAACATGTCCAATTCTGATTGGATGATTTTATTTCGACCATGAGTCATATTATCTTCATCTTTAATGATTTTTGGACCTTTTGAAACTGAAGATAAGTTTATAATAAAATAATATTTCCACACTTTCCAAAGGTGCCCCTCTCCTCCCTTATAAAAGGGAACCTCCTCCCTGTCCTCCTCACACCAATTTGAGCCTTCAAGCTCGGAAAAACCCTACCAATTTCCCTTCTCCACTTCCCTAGAATCATCCTAGAGGTTCTGGTATTCTTCAAAGACCAACCCTAGTTCCCTAAGAGGGGGTTAAGAAGAGGTCCGTCAAAAAAAGAGGTAATATCCATTACCGATCCTTTCCAAATTCTTTCTTCTTCAACTTATTCTTATTTAGTTGTTTCATTATGAATTAATAACATCAGTATCACTCATATACTGATATGTTATTATAAGTATGAAACAACCCTATTTCACCATCTATCCATCCTATGGAAAACGAAATCACCGCGCGTGCATACGTACGGAATACCGTCTCCACGCCGTGGTGTAATCTATTTTCCACCACCAACTTACTTGGATGGGTATAACGGTGTAAATAATAACTATATATGATTATTGTAAAGTGATATTGATTCTGAAATAGTATACATACACTCCAATACAATTCCACGATCATGGGAACGATATCTTCGCTCGTGCGTACGTACGGAATACCATCTCCACGATGTGTTGCGACTCGTTCTACATGATCTTAATTTAATAATGATTATATAAATGAATTGAATGAATGAATATGATATATATTACACTAATACCATTTTGGAAATGAGGTATCTATAACCTAAAGAGAAGAATAAGAATTTATTCGATAAAACACGCATAAGAACAAAAAGTAATAAACACCCAAATAACAAGTAGTAATGAAATATTACTAATAAGAAGCTAAGAATATGACCATATATGATATCATAACAATACGTATGATTCTGTAATAAGTAAATAAAATTATTTAAATCATTATACAGGAGTTTCAGACACTTACGAAGCAAATCAGACCTAAGGTAAGGGAAAATATCACAATCTCATTTTATTCGAGATTGTTTATACTTTGGTATTTACTGGGGTGTATTTTATCATCCAAATCCATGTTTCCTCAATATGTAATATTGTTCCATCCACCTACAATTTTTTAAATCCAATTTTACCCTTCGGTGAGTTTTTAGTAAAAGATATTAAAGGAATCTTTTGTCGTTTTTCGTACGAGGTACTTTTTGACTTTTCCGAAAAAAGTACGAGAAGAATGTTTTTTTAAATTATACAACATGAATGGATTTTTAAAACATTATTTCCAAGAAGCTTCCTTTACAAGTTTTCATGTTTATTTTTAATCAACTTCTTTTAGTTTAAAATTGTATGACATGTTAAAGAAAGTAAAATGTTTTTGAAGTAGAAAGGATATTTTCCTCAAGAATGGAGTTCAAGTGCTTTATCAAAATTATTTTCCATCTAAGATAATATAGGGTTCTGTTTCTATCCCTATTATTACATTGATTTGATTATGTTATGATGGAATTATTTTTATGAATTCCTTTATTCTATATGAATTGTTTTATGATGTCATGTTGTTTAAGAATCCCATTTTTACTACATGGGTTATGCGATGATGTATGATTTATGATTTTGTGGCACACATAAGAATGGTATCATTATGAGATGGGTGGGACCTATATATCCCTACAATGCATTGGGTAAATATTTTATATCTCATGAGATAGACATGGCTAGAATGGCAGGTTATACCGGTTCAGTGAAACAGGACTGAAATGAGGAGTGAACTCGGTTCAGAAATGGACTTTGTCCACTAAGATAGTCTTGGCAATGAGTCGTGAATAATAAGAAATGATTCTATATGATTATGTGTGTATGCCACAAAGTTTCATGTTTTATGTTATGATTATTGGGATTTCATTTCACTACTATGATTTATCCCATGTTATGAAATTATGCTCTCTTTTGCAGGTTAAGATTTCAAAAATGTTATGTTCTTATGAATAAGATGTGATTGATATTTCTTTTTTTACCCTTACTGAGCATTTGAGCTCACCCTTTTGTATGTTTTATTTCCCCAGGCCAGGAAGAAGCTTATTAAGTAAGATATGCCAAAAGGGACTATAGATATGATGAAATAAATGGGAGACAATGTAGACGCTTTATGAACCAGTTGTTTATGTTTCCCAGTTTCTAAAGACACTATACCTATACGGTCCTTTCATGGTTTTTTTATATGTTGTAATAAGTATGCTTCAATTTTGAAGTAATAACAATGTATGTAAAGTATGGTTCGTTATAGTTGGTATCAAAGGAAAGGTATAGTCAACCTTCGGAAACTAGGATTTGAAAGCCTTAGTAAGAACCCTAAGGATAATTCTAAGCATAGAACACAATATTAGTGTTTTAGAAATTGCCATGAACCACCTATGATAATACCTTACGTGTGAAATTTTATTCTTGATTATCTGGTTTTCCTATTATGATTAGTGTTTCTCACACTATGCTTCTTGGTTTTAGTCAATGGCTGGAACCCGAAGGAACCGTGTTAATGCTAAATGCGATGGGAAATGCAATGATTGTCCCCCTAAGCAACCAAATTTTATGGGAGCTAGAATTCAAAAATCTTGTATCCATGCTCACACAACTTTCTCAAGCTATGAATCATGCAGGACTTCCAAACGAGAAAAGTAAGGAGAAACATTCTGTTGAATCCTTCATGAGGCAGCGTCCACCTTCATTCAGTGGGTCTACTGATCCATTAGTTGTTGAACAATGGATTGGTACTGCTGAAAAGATATTTTCAGTTCTTCAATGTTCTGAACATGATAAAGTCATCCTAGCAGTGTATCGTTTGGAAGAAGATGCTGATCAATGGTGGAATCTTATTAAGAATACGAGGCAAAGGAATGAAATTGAGTCCATGGAATGGGACGAGTTCAAGAACTTATTTTTCAATAAGTACTTCCCTCGTATTCTCTGAACAAAGATGGAGGAAGAGTTTCTTGAACTGAAGCAAAAGGATGATGAATCTGTTGGTACCTATGAAGCAAATTTTACAAGACTTGCAAGGTACGCTTCTGGTATTATTATCCAACCTGAGAGTAAGATCGATCGATTATTAAGTGGCTTAAAACCAAGTCTTCAAAGGGCCTTAGACATAAGGGACTTCAATAGCTATAAGGAAATCGTTCGATGTGATCTCAAAGTTGAGATGGAGATTGGAGTAACCCATCAGTCATATGGGTTTGATAAGAAGAGGAAAATGGAATTCAAAAGAAAATCTAAAGAGCACACCGAAAAGAAGACGAGCTTTCCCTTATGCTCAAAGTGTGGAAATAAACATGGAGGGAGTTATCTTAAAGGGACAAGTAAATGTTTCAAATGTGGAAAGGAAGGTCATCGGGCATTTGAATGCTGTAATGATGGGAAGAAGATGTCTAATGATGCAAACAAATGAAGGGATGCACAGAATGAACCTACTACACATCAATGTTTCAAGTGCAAGGAGATGGGGCATTATTCCAATCAATTCCCAAATCCAAGGGTTGATGATGATGGTCGACGTCAAAAAACTCTTAAGGCTAAAGACAAAGGAAAGTCACATGCAATTTCTATCAGTGATGTGGAGTATGATAACGATGTGGTGAAAGGTACACTTAGCATCCACTCTAAAGTAGAAAATGTTTTATTTGATTCTGGATCCACCCACTCATTTATTTCTTAAGAATTTTCTAAGGGTATCACCATATTACCTCAACAATTAGATGTTGTGTTGGCTGTGACAACTCCTAATGGCACAACAGTCGCATAAAAAGTTTATAATTCTTCCCCGATTGAAGTTTGTGAGAAAGTGCTTCTTGAAAATCTTGTGATCCTTACTATAGTGGAATTTGATGTGATTCTTGGCATGGATTGGCTTTCTTTATTTGGAGCTCATATCAATTTCCAAACAAGGGAAGTCACATTTCATATTCTAGATCAATCTATGATTGTCTATCGATGCAAGGGTGAACATAACCTTCCAGTGGAAATTTCTTCCATCTTATGGGTCTTGATTCCACTAAATGAATGTTATTTATCTCAAATGGTTGGTGAGAAACTCACGATTAAGAATATTCCCATTGTACGGGAGTTTTATGATGTCTTTCCGGAGGAATTTCCGGGTCTTCCACCAAATCATGAAGTTGAGTTTTCAATAGAACTCGTACCCGGGGCTTTACCTATTTCAAAGACACCTTATAGAATGGACCCAATTGAGCTGCATGAATTGTAGAAGCAACTCCAAGAGAATCTTGATAAGGGATTCATATTCCCTAGTGCGTCACCTTGGGGAGCACCTGTTCTATTTGTTAAGAAGAAAGACGGATCAATGAGACTCTGCA
This sequence comes from Viscum album, assembly GCA_963277665.1. NCBI lineage: Eukaryota > Viridiplantae > Streptophyta > Magnoliopsida > Santalales > Viscaceae > Viscum > Viscum album. The sequence goes on along the minus strand of OY728166.1, from coordinate 1,407,085,522 downwards.
TTGATTATTGAGAACTTAACAAGATCACTATCAATAACAAATATCCTCTCCCACGCATTGATGACTTATTTGACCAACTACACGGAGCTCAATACATTTCCAAGATTGATCTTCATTCAGGGTATCATCAATTAAGGGTCAAAAGGGAGGATATACCAAAGATGACTTTCCGTACAAGGTATGGACACTATGAATTTATAGTGATGCCATTTGGTCTTACTAATGCCCATGCTATCTTCATAGATCTGATGAATAGAGTCTTTAGAGAATATCTTGATCAATTTGTGGCAGTCCTTATAGATGATATTCTTGTCTATTAAAAGAGCAAGGAAGAACATGAAGATCACTTGAGAATTATATTGAAGACCCTGAGAAAGGAAAAGCTTTATGACAAATTTACCAAGTGTGAATTTTGGCTTCAAAAGGTTGCATTTTTGGGTCACATAATCTCAAAAGAGGGGACATCTGTGGATCCAGCAAAAAACGGAGGTTACTGAAAGATGGTCAAGACCAACAACAGTAACTGAGATCCGAAGTTTTCTTGGTTTGGCTGGATATTATCGACGTTTCGTGAAATATTTTTCATGATTATCTAATCCACTCGGAAAGGAGTTAAGTTTGTTTGGATGAAGGAATGTGAAGATAATTTCAAGGAGTTGAAAATAAGGTTATCCAGTGCACCTGTGCTCACACTGCCTTGTAGTGGAGAAATGTTTGTGATCTATAATGATGCATCCAAGAAGGGATTGGGGTGTGTTCTCATGGAAAATGATATGGTGATAGCTTATGCCTCACGAAAATTGAAAATCCATGAGCAAAATTACCCAACTCATGATTTGGAGTTAGCTGTAGTAATCTTTTCATTAAAGATTTAGAGGAATTATCTTTATGAAGAAAGGTGTGACATTTATACTGATCATAAAAGTTTAAAGTATATTTTCACACAAAAGAAGCTGAATATGCGCCAAAGAAGATGGTTGGAGATGATTAAGGATTTTGACTGCTCAATCCATTACCGCCCTGGGAAAGCAAACAAGGTGGCATATGCATTAAGTCGACAAGACCATGCCAGTTTATCCATGATGAGGATAAAAAAAGATCCAATATTTATGGATTTACAAAGGATGGATCTTGGAATTATAATGTAAGGGGGAAAATCGTATCTTTCTCAAATGAATGTTCAACCATCTATACATGTGAAGATTAAAGAGGCACAGAAAGATGATGTAGAGTTACAAAAGAAGATGAGAAATGTTCCTGAATTCAACCTTGATTGTGATGGGATAATAAAGTTCAGAAATTGGGTTTGTGTTCCTCCCATCCCAGAATTAAAGAAGGAGCTGCTGGATGAGGCTCATAGTTCTTCATTCTCTATTCATCCTGGAAGCACGAAGATGTATAGGGACCTGAAAGAGTACTTCTGGTGGGATGGCATGAAAAGAGATGTTGCTGAATATGTCTCTCGATGCTTGGTTTGTCAGTAAGTTAAAGCTGAGAGACAGAAGTCTAAGGGGATGTTACAACCATTACCCATACCCAAATGGAAATGGGAAAACATCACTATGGACTTTGTCATAGGACTTCCTAAAATATCCAAAGACAATAATGCTATCTGGGTCATAGTTGATCGTCTTACAAAGTCGGCACACTTCATCGCTATTAGAGAGGATTTCTCTCTGGATCAGCTTTCCAGGATATATGTAAAGGAAGTGGTAAGATTGCATGGAGTACCACTTTCTATTATATATGATCGGGATCCAAGGTTTACCTCAAAGTTCTGGCGAGGTCTTCAGCATACTCTGGATATAGAGTTGAGTTTCAGCACTGCTAATCATCCTCAGACAGAAGGTCAGTCTGAGAGGACAATTCAAACTCTAGAAGATATGTTGAGAGCTTTCTCTATAGATTTCAAAGGTGGTTGGGATCAACACCTACCTTTGGTGGAATTTTCTTATAATAATAGCTTTCACTCTAGTATTCAGATGGCTCCTTATAAATCTCTCTATGGAAAGAAATGCAGGACTCCAACTTGCTGGGATGAAGTTGGGGAAAGAAATCTATTAGGACCTGATATTGTTGATGAGATGGCAGAAAAGGTCCGATCTATTTAACAACACATAAAATCAGCTCAGATTATAAAGAAAAGTTATGCCGACAACCGAAGAAAAGACCTGGAGTATGAAGTGGTTGATAAAGTGTTCTTACGAATATCTCCCTGGAAGAGGGTCATGAGATTTGGAAAGAAGGGGAAGTTGAGCCCTAGATATATCGGTCCTTTCGAAATACTGGATCGTGGTGGGAAGGTAGCTTACCGATTGGCGCTTCCACCGAATCTCTCTCAAGATCACGATGTGTTCCATGTATCTCTCCTAAGAAATTACATACCTGATCCTTCACATGTACTCAGCTCAGAAGTTATACCGCTGGAGCAAGATCTTTCTTATGAAGAACAACCGATAGAGATTCTGGATCATAGTGAAAAAGTCCTACGAAACAAGACCACTCACTTGGTGAAAGTTTTATGGAGGAACCACCAATTAGAAGAAGCTACATGGGAGCTTGAGGATATGATGATGGAGAGGTATCCTCATCTGTTTGTTAAAAAGTGACGAATTTCGAGGGCGAAATTCATTTTAAGGGGGGTAGAATATAACACCTGAGACTTTTATGAGAAATATTTTGTTTTTATGTTATATAAATCATTAAAATAATGTTTAACTACACACAACACTAGCTTGGTTTTCTTTACACGCAACCACGACCTTCCTCGATAGCTTGCGTCGTACGCAATACCGAGTTTCACTAAACAACGATATGCTATTAAAATATTATTAAAACTAGCCGTTATGAATAGTAATAACCACTTTTTGAAATTTTGTAAATTTTATTTTTCAAAATGGACTTTACTTTTGGATTCGTAATATCGAAATTAGCTTAGGATAAAATTTTGGTACTTTTCGGATAACTTTCATATTCTGATGAATAGTGAAAATTACTAAATTTTAATTAAAAACAACTTTTTTAATCGAAATAATTAATAGTGATAAATTATTAATTTGAGTGGTTTTAAAGTATATTTAGAATATATTTTTACAATTTAATACAATGTTTTTCATTGGATGTAATTTCACATTTAAACCAGACATAAACAAGTGTCAATCTTTTGAAATTTATTATCTCTTAAAAACACGCTATATTTTAATTAAAAACAACTTTTTTCATTGCAATACTTTATATGGTTAAATTATAATATTGATTGTTTTTAAAGAATAAATAGAATATATTTTTACCGTTTAATATAATCTATGTCATTAGCATTAATTTTACATTGAATTCATAGGTAAAAACATTTCAATCTTTGGCAATGTTTTAACTTTTAAAACCCGTTTGCTTAACAACAGGATTAATTTTAAATTAATTACTGCAAATTTTGTGTTTTGAATTTTGAAAAATAGATTCCATATTTGGGATCAGTGGGTCTAAATTATGTTAATAGGCTACTTTTATTTTTTGATATTATTAATAGTAACTACGGTAATTTTTTTTATTTACTACGGTTAAAGGTAAATAGGGTAATTCAAGGTTAAAATAAAATTATAATAATTCACAATTACCTTGAAACTTGTCCTAACGATATTGGATGAGTATTTTCCGACCATGTGAATCCTTGGGTCGATTTGGGGACCCCATTGAGCCACTTGGTAGTGACAATGACAATTTGGATTAATTAATTTAATGTAAAGACAAAATTGACATTAACAACAATCTTTTAGTAATTAATTTTTATAAGGGGTAATATAAATTATATTTTCGACTATAAATATTCATTGTAAATCTAAAAATATTTCCTACATAATGATATATTTTTTATATTTTTTAGATTCCAAATAAATTAAATTATTTATGACACAATAATGATGAAATATTTACCTCATTAATAAATGATTTAAATAAATAAGATTATAATGATTAAAATATTTTCCAAAACATGTACAATTCTGATTGGATGATTTTATTTTTAACATGAGTCATCTTATATTCATATTTAATGATTTTTGGACCTTTTGAAACCGAAGATAAGTTTATAATAAAATAATATTTTCACACTTTCCAAAGGTGCCCCTCTCCTCCCTTATAAAAGGGCACCTCCTCCCTCTCCTAATCACACGAATTTGAGCATTCAAGCTCGACCAAACCCTGTCACTTTCTCCTATCCACTTCCCTATAATCATCTCAGAGGTTCTGGTCTTCTTCAAAGACCAACCGTAGTGCCCTAAGAGGGAGTTAAGAAGAGGCACGTCAAAAAAAGAGGTAATATCCATTACCGATCCTTTCCAAATTCTTTCTTCTTAAACTTATTCTTCTTTAGTTGTTTCATTATGAATTAATAACATCAGTATCACTCATATACTAATATGTTATTATAAGTATGAAACAACCCTATTTCACCATCTATCCATCCTACGAAAACGAAATCACCACGCATGCATACGTACGGAATACCGTCTCTACGCCGTGGTGTACTCTATTTTCCACCACCACCTTAATTGGATGGGTATAATGGTGTAAATAATAATTATATATGATTATTGTAAAGTGATATTGATTCTGAAATAGTATACATACACTCCAATACAATTCCACAATCATGGGAACGATATCTTCGCTCGTGCGTACGTACGGAATACCGTCTCCACGATGTGATGCGACTCATTATACATGATCTTCATTGCATAATGATTATATAAATGAATTGAATGAATTAATATGATATATATTACACTAATAACATTCTGGAAATGAGGTATCTATAACCTAAAGATAAGAATAAGAATTTATTCAACAAAACACGCATAAGAACAAAAAGTAATAAACACCCGAATAACAAGTAGTAATGGAATATTACTAATAAGAAGCTAAAAATATGACCATATATGATATCATAAAAATAATTATGATTCTATAATAAGTCAATAACATTATTTAAATCATTATACAGGAGGTTCAGACACTTACGAAGCAAATCGGACCTAAGGTAAGGGAAAATATCACAATCTCATTTTATCCGAGATTGTTTATACTTTGGTATTTACTGGGGTGTATTTTATCATCCACATCCATGTTTCCTCAATATGTAATATTGTTCCATCCACCTACAATTTTTTAAATCCAATTTTACCCTTCGGTGAATTTTTAGTAAAGGATATGAAAGAAATCTTTTGTCGTTTTTCGTATGAGGTATTTTTTGACTTTTCCAAAAAAAGTACGAGAAGAATGTTTTTTTAACTTATACAGCATGAATGGATTTTTAAAACATTATTTCCAAGAAGCTTCCTTTAAAATTTTTCAAGTTTATTTTTAATCAGCTTCTTTTAGTTTAAAATTGTATGACATGTTAAAGAAAGGAAAATGTTTTTGAAGTAGAAAGGATATTTTCCTCAAGAATGGAGTTCAAGTGCTTTATCAAAATTATTTTCCATCTAAGATAATATAGGGTTATGTTTCTATACATATTATTACATTGATTTGATTATGTTGTGATGGAATTATTTTTATGAATTCCTTTATTTTATATGAATTGTTTTATGATGTCATGTTGTTTAAGAATCCCATTTTTACTACATGGGTTATGCGATGATGTATGATTTATGATTTTGTGGCACACATAAGAATGGTATCATTATGAGATGGGTGGTACCTATATCTCCCTCCAATGCAATGGGTAAATATTTTATATATAATGAGATAGACATGGCTGGAACGACAGGTTATACCGGTTCAGTGAAACAGTACTGAAACGAGGAGTGAACTCGGTTCAGAAATGGACTTTGTCCACTAAGATAGTCTTGGAAATGAGTCTTGACTAATAAGAAATGATTATCTATGATTATGTGTGTATGAAACAAAGTTTCATGTTTTATGTTATGATTATTGGGATTTTATTTCACTACTATGATTTATCCCATGTTATGAAATTATGCTCTCTTTTGCAGGTTAAGATTTCCAAAATGTTATGTTCTTATGAATATGATGTGATTGATATTTCTTTTTTTACCCTTACTGATCATTTGAGCTCACCCTTTTGTATGTTTTCTTTCCCCAGGTCAGGAAGAAGCTTATTAAGTAAGATATGCCAAAAGGGACTATAGATATGATGAAATAAATGGGAGACAATGTAGACGCTTTATGAACCAGTTGTTTATGTTTCCCAGTTTCTAAAGACACTATACCTATACGATCCTTTCATGGTTTTGTTATATGTTGTAATAAGTATGCTTCAATTTTGAAGTAATAACAATGTATGTAAAGTATGGTTCGTTATACAACCCATTTTTTCTTTTACTTTTATGAAATTTTAATTTCTTTTTAGTTTTTTATTAAATGAATAATGTTTCTTGTTATTGATTCTCTTTTAGTTAATAGAAATCTTCCAAAGAATCACTAGATGGGACACACATCTTGGGAACCACCTTGACTTCCATTATATCCACAATTTCCACTGGCCCACCACTTTATGGAGATGATGACCCACCAAATCCAAACCAGGGACACATCTTTCCCTTTAACTCCCTCTGTCTCTATTCTTTCTCCTTCTCTATCTATCTCTATTTTTATTCTTCTACTTCTATTTTTTATTTTTTTACCAATTTAATCATCAAAATTTCTTTTGTCTATTTCTATTTTGTGTGGGTGTGTATTTTAAACACACTAAAAAACTAAAAAAAAGAAAAAAAAAGAAAAAAAATATTCATACATACTCACCATCTAGTTTTGAAATTTTTTCCAACCATTTTGGGGAGTGAAAAGACATGTTTTCATCTCAAATTTTTTGTATTTTCATCATTAATTTGGATAAAGAGTCTTGTTTCAATACAAAAAAAATTAGAATGCTCGGTTTTAGATTTGGAAAATGATTCTTCCCCAACCGTGAAGAACAAAATTAGCTTTCATGCTACGACCAACTATGGACATCTTTTCAACATGTTTATTTTCACCCCCAATTGCGAGTCTGGATTTTGTGGACCTTCGATCTGAATTTCCTACATTGGCATGCATTAATATGGTAGAGGCATTTTTTGAACCTCATGAGAATCATAATAGCCAAATTGCCTCCCATTACCCGTACATTAATCCTTCTTTTAAAAGACCATCTGAGCCTATGAAAGCCTTTTCTTTGATACCCACATTAAAATCCAAATACCTTATCCCAACCAACATCTATATGGATTTAAATTGCATTATTTATTGAAATTTAAGTGTGGGGGGAATGGATTTTATTTTTGGGTTCCCTTTTATTTATTTTCAACGTGTTATCATATGATTGACAAAAATAGTTCATTTTAGTGTGGGGGAGAGGTTTTCATTTTTGTGAGTTTGGGGTAATGGACTTTCATTTATGTAATTTTGTAAATGTTATTTACAAATGTTCAAAAAAATGAAAAAAATAAAAACAAAAACAAAAAAAGGGTCGTTTCTTGGGCGAGACAAAAATCACTCTTACTCAACCTTTGATCTTATTATAACTATTAAAATTAGTATCTTGAGGAGATAAAACATGGGTTGGTAGACGAGTGTGATATTTGTTTCAAGTTTAAGTTTTTAAATAAATAAAAATAAGAAAAGAAAAGAAAAAAAAACACTTTCATTATATATTGTTATATCATTAGAAGAAGTTTTGTGTTTCTTAAATATTTTATCTTATCATCCCCTTAAAATTTTCTTCCTCTCTTGTGTATTTATTCACACAATAATTACCTAGTAAATATGGGTTTCCATTTCCTTCCATGTTTCATTTCAAAAAAAATGTGCATTGTTTTACCCATGCTAATGTTTTACCCCTCTTCTCCTATCTCTTGGAAATTATATTCCTACCATCCCATATCCACAGAAAAAACCCTTAAAAAGACCTATTGATTCTTTTGAACTTTAGGATAGTGAAGAGAAGATGAGATCACTTTCAAACTCTAATATTTTTACTTTTGGTTGGTGAATGAGTGAACCTCTCGAAATAAATTTTATCATCTTGAGAGGAATAAATTTTGAGTGACTGCATTTTCAATTTCTAAATTTGATTATGAAAAGTGAGATATTTTTGAAACATTGTTTTTGTAATAATTTTTAGTGAAATTCATTATGAATGAGTGAAATGTTCTAAACCTCCCCTGATTGGTGAAAACAAAATTTTAATATTTTTTGGTGAGTGAAAATGATTTTGTCATGTTTTTATATTTATTGTACACAAGGACATGCACAAGACTAAGTGTAGGGGAGTTTATGTTATTAATATTTTCATAACTTTTTATACACTCACTTTACTTATTTTTATATGAAATGTGCATAATTTATATAAAATATTAATATTTAATTATTAAATATAATTTTTGATCACTATTTGAATTCATCCAGATTCAAGTCAGTTTAATGTTTTAATAATATATATAAACCTACTTATCCAAATTGTGCGTTTCTTGTTTTTTAGTATTTCATAGGAAATTTACCACATATCATTAGAAGGAATCATTGTCCAATTCTTCCATTTGAAGGGTCATATGGACCACACAAGAAGGCCTAAAGAATCTGTGAAGAAACTGGACCAACCATGAAGATTGAATTACTGGGATCAATCAAGAAGTCCAAATTACTTTATTCTCCTCTAAAGTTTGGGGGAAATTCAAGGAGTTTTGGATAAAAATTTGAAGCCCCAAATACACTAAAAAAGGCCCAAATGATTCAATTAAGTCCAGCCCACCATTTTGTATGGGAAATGAAATCAGCACACCAATATTGACATTTCTCCTGATAGAGATATCCATTAGAGCGGAGATTTTGTAGTGTGAAAGAGGACATTTAGGTGGATGAATTTGTCGAATAAAATTTTCGGATTTAAGGGAATATTCTTATTCATAAATCCATTCACATTTCAGCCTTCTAAAAAGTCTGGATTGAACTGGACAAATTACAGTTGTTTACTAAAACCATCATAACTTTTTATCAATAAGTACAAATGCAAAAAAATGTTGAGAGTAGATGGAAATAGTTATTTTATAAAGCTTTTAAGAAGAAGATATATCTATATTAATCTTTATTAATTTCCAAAACTATAATCCAAGTGGAGGGACATATTTGGAATGCAAACAGTCCAACTCCTTGGGCTATAAATACATCCCCCTCCTCTTCTTGAAAGGGGTTGGAATTTAAGAAGAGAGGAGTATACATTGTAATGACCAAATATTTTAAAAATTATTAGAAGGACCTTCCACACTCAAGTTTTCACTTGAGAGACCCTTCCTCCTCTCTTTTGTTTCATGTTATTTTATTTTCTTTTCATTTGTAATCGTATAAGCTGTTTTCAATTTCGTTTCAATTTTTATGAAAGTTTCTTCTTCATATTCTCGTTTAATAATACACCATCTATTCTTAAAAATTAATGGTCTTAAAATAGTTTAAATAAATTTTAAACCCCTTCTCTCATTCTCTTTCTCATTCAATCTAAATTCCGTATTTAACATTAACTTTCCCATTTTTGTTTGTGTTCGCCGCACTAGTCTTATCTTGTCCATTTCTTTTTCTTCTCTTTTAATTCATAATCATAGACATTACAACCATATTATTAACCAAAAAAATGGATGAGTAAATCTACTGTTAGGGTGAGTTATAATTTGGGTATGTTAAGTGATTTAGATCTTTTTCACGATGGATATTCTTTAAATAAACTTTGTGTATGTTAAACTTAGAATGTCGTGTATTAATGACATTCTTTATTTAATGTGTGGTTTCAATGGATTATTGGAACCATAAATACACTAACATAAACAATCCATGATTAATATTAGAACCCTAATTTAATTTAAGGCTTGGAGTAGAGCCTTAACAATTAGAAATTTCAATCAACATCATCTTGTGAAGTGGGTGTTAATTTAATGCAATATAAAGAAAATTTCAAGGATATCACTAGCTTAAATCCCTAATAATGAACTCACCCCAATCTTTATTAAATTTTTAAATAAATAAATAATTTCAATTAATCCTTGCAAATAAACCCCCCAATAAAAATACAATCAACTAAAAACAATCGACTATTAAAAATTATAATCACCGAGGATTTTACCTGAGTGTTGCTATACACATTAGCAGAGCATCAGCACCTTGAATGGTCGATAGATGATAATCAAACACACTTCAACATGCATAAGAATGATAATGGGATTTACAGTGGGGATTTTGATAGATATTTTTATTTGTAAAGTCTAAGGTAATTGGTTTTCTAAGGGAGGGGTGGGGGGTTATTTATACTTGTGGAGATGGGCATTTTTAGGATGAAATATTGAAAAAAAGAATATCAATGGTAAAACTTGTAATAGTAGTATTATTGAAATTTTATGTCATATTTGAATAAAGTAAAATGTTTTTTTAATTTTAAGGATTTCCAAAATATAATTCATTGTTTTGTTAGAAAGTGAAAAAATGAAAAAAATGTTATTTTAATGGAATATTTTAGACTTTAGACATTGGAAAACACTTTTTTAGGTTTGAAAAATAGGTTTATTGTATTCAATTGACTCATTTATATCATTAAATATAATTTTCCTCAATACAACATTTCTATACTTTATTAGGTTATTATTACATCAGGAATGATGTAATTTAAAATACACCAGTTATGAAAAAAATTGTATTTTTATTATTCACCTAAAAATTGAAGTATTTCAAAAAATGAACAAAAAATAATTCCTAGTGAATTTTGATGTGATGATTCTAAAAATGAAATTAATTTTATCTAAATAATTTTCTAATATAGGTAATTTTAATTTTCAATATAAAATTCTGATTTTTATAAAATATATTAAAATAAAATGTATTAAAAAATGGTTTTAATTTATTTGAATTTGAATTTTGATATTTATTTTATGAAATTATAATATTAATTTTTTAAATAATTACTTAATTTAAATATTATTTATATTAAATTTTATTATTTTGAGGTCAAATTACTATTCCAACAGTCATGCTACTATTTCTAACCATCAGGTTACTATTGTTAATGGTCATATTACTATTCCAATGGTTACATTACTATTCTAATGGTCACATTACTATTACAATGGTAATATTACCTCCTATAAATTCCGCTTCATTCCTTCATTCACTATTCACCTCAATTACTCTCAAGGTTCTATATTTTCCATTTTTAAAATACTTACTGTTTTACTAATATTTGGTTTCTTTTCCATAGTATTATTCATGGGAGTGATAATTCTAGTTGATTTTAATGATCCAAATTTTACCATTATACCTTTATTATTTTATGTTTGTTTTCCCATTGTAATATTTGAAATTTACGTGGGTTTAGTTGTTGAATAATGCAACAATCTACATTAATGAAATTAATGTTATTGGTTTTTCTATGTGTTTTATGTGTATAATACTATATAATATAATATAACCTACATTTATTCAAGAAATAAATATCATTTATAATTTATGGGTTAGTATAGATAGAGTAATTCTATAAAATCCTAGAAACTTAGGTCTCATCATGAAAGATGGTGATCCGGAACGTACTTGTGGTTTACCTCTTGAGTTATGACTGTCCTAACTCATGTATAATAGAATTTCACAAATAATAAGACATAATCCCTTTGATAACAATTTTTCATGAACCAATTTATGTAATATCTGAACAAGACACTCGAGCTGGCCTACGATAAGGCCTAAAGGGAATTCTAGATCCCAATGGGATGATGAAAAGTGCATGGGCATCCAAGAACTACCTTTGAGAACAATTTATCCCATAATAATAATAAAACTAGGATATGTCAATAGTGAAAAATAAAAAACAACCTTGATATATCATAAATAAAATAATGTAAATAACAAGTATGCAAAATGAAAAGACTGATCCCAATACAAAATAAGGGAAAGGATAGGTGTGTCTCTAAGTCAATAAAAGGAATCCGAGATCAAAAATGATAATAAGATAAAATAAATAAGATAAACTTCTACTATATAGTATTCATATGAATGTTAGGAAATTCCATATACACCTAAAAAATATTTAAACTAAAAAAATATAAGATCATTCACTACAATCAATCATCCTATTGAACCTATAATGATATAGGCATGCGCTAAAAAACTCAGTAGATCACCACTCACTGACCTGATGCATAAACTTATAAAAGAAAAGCTATAACATGCGTGTTTGAAAATAAATATGAAAAAGAGGTTTCATTGGTTTTCTTATTTAAAAAAAGATCAAAGTATTTTCCTTTGAAAACAACCTACGTTTATAAATATGATATTATTTTTAAGTTAAACCATAATTTATTTTCCTTTAACAAAATCATTCATAAATTACAGATAAAATAGTTTTAAAGAAAACCATGAAATAAACTGAAACTACATTTTCAAAAAATAAAATCAACCGTACTTTGGAAAATATATTTTCATCATGGAATACTAAGTGATCAAGGGGTAATAATCTAGAATAGAGAAAACATGGTAATCAATGAAGTAAAGTCCACACACAAGATAACAATCAACACATCAAGGGCCTATAGATAAAGAACAATTCATCACTAGTATGTATGTGTACCTAGACTTCCCACCTAGCCAAAATGATCTTTCCATGAAATATAAATGGATTTAATAATTTCAATGTAATAATCGTACTATATAATCATATCAGAAAACAACCATTTATCTCATTCACACCTCCAAACACCCACATTGGAACATCCCCTTTATCCAAGTATATAAAACATTTCAACTTCCCTCTATAATGAAATGTATTATAATCATAAAAACATCTATAATTACCATCACATATAAAGGGGCATGCCTTATGGGTTTTAATTCCCAAATAAATCATTACAAGTTCCAATCGGGACTTGGGGCCATTCTTTAAGGATAAGATGAATGAAAAAACCTTTGTAAATCCAAACACATAATCCATTATTTAATTTCTTAAATAAATAAATGTTTTCAAACAATTTATCAAAAATGAAAAAAACACATGATATTTAGAAAACAACGCTTTTCCATCATTTTGGAAATCAACATTGTATGCAATATAAATATGAAACCATAAAAGAGCCAACCAGGAATTTCAATTTCCAAAATAAGTCTTGAACCTTGAAAATATATTTAAAGAGAAATTCTCATGAAAGCATCCTTTTCTCATTTGTTTAAAACTCATTAATGAAATAATCCTTGATATTCCTACTCGAATGCAAGAAGTAAAATTAAAGGAATTGAAATATATAAGAAAAGAATAAGAAATCATAGATTCAATATTAAATATAAATGAATGGAAAAAATATCTCAAACATGCTCACTTTCAACAACTGTAGAGGTAATCCTCTATAAAACAACCCAAATAGCCTTAAGAAACCAAGAGGGATATAAAATAACACTAAGACATTAAATTATCTCAATCATGAAAAAACCTAAATCTCATATTTATCCCCCATGGATTATAGGGATAGGAAGGATGAAATCATAAGAGTTTTAAAGACCCGGAAATTCTATGTAATTTATTTTTAATTATATGGGAATTTTATGAGTCTAGGAAAATTGACGGTGCGTGATTCCAAGGCCCAGTGTGCCCGAAATGAATTTTTGAACTTTTTTTGGGTACGTTCAGTAAACGTGCAAGTGAGTTCTTGTAACTTTTAAAACGGTGATTGGAATTAAAATCTGAGGGCACCATTGAACTCACAACATTGGTATTCACTTAAGGAGACCTTCACCTTGACCGTAGTAAGTCGAGGGTGAAAGATAGGTTTTGGGTTTTTTTCATGGAAATGAAAATAAAATAAAATAAACTTTTATTTTATTTCTATTAAAACTGCTCTACATGGGTTATGAAGGTGGGGACCACTCGAAATAAAACCTCCATTTTAAATTCAAAGGTGGGGACCACCCAAACCCCTTCAATGAGAGGTAACTATTGAACTTCTTCCCATTATTTAATTATGCCAACTCCCCATTAAATTGTTTGAGCCAACTAACATTTAATGAAATGTGTCAGCAATTTTATTTGTGCCAACATAATTAATCTTCTTAAGTTAAATTATATTTTCACCTCATTATTTTGGTGTTAAGAAGAAGGGGAGAGATTTTAGAGGATTACGCTTCTCCAATGAAGAACACCTCCCAACGAAGAAAGTTCTCCAATGAAGAACCACCTCCATCGAAGAGCGATTATCCAATGAATGAGCCTGGGATTGGAGGCGTGTGGTGGGCGCGATGAATGTCGACATATTTGAATTCTTCCTCATGCCAACACCAATGAACGAACAAGGTAGGGATTGTTGTTTTTATTTTTCCCTTTCCTGTTCTTGAGGACTCTTCGTAATTCAAGAAGGAATCATAGCCGCTTACTACCGATCTAACATGGAGAGTGCGGGCAAAGTGAACATGGACCGACCTCTCAGAAATTATTGTGATTATTTGTTTTGTTCTTTGTGAAGAAGGCGACGGTGTGACCATGCCACCTGATGGAAGAGAACCATGTCCTTGTGCTACGGCAAAGAGGGAAGGGCAGCCGATTCACTATCAGCCGCCGGCGAAGGCATAGTGCGCGACCGCGCTGTGCAGAGAGGATAACTTAGGTACATGTATGGGCATATAAATAAGTAGTGTTTTCAGTTGATTTCATGCCTTGTAGTTTATTCTTTGTGTTTTTGTGATACCTTGAGGGTCTCGGGGTCCCTACTGAGTATCGTTATATTCACCCCTGCATGGGCTATTCCCACACCCTGTTGTGTTTGGTGCAGACGACAGACATCGCTGACTGAGGACGAGGGTACCAGGACTGGATGTAGCTTGAAGGTGGACCTAGACGAGGCGTACCACATAGAAAACCATTTGAGAACTGTACATACCCTTTAGATAGGATCCTTGGCCGATGTTCATAGGAGTTGTTCCAGTTTACTTGTACTTTTCATTTTTCCTGTACTTTCCAGTTGGGTTTGTATTCTGGACCTTTTTTTCTTACTGTACTCACACTTTTACTATATAGTTTACTTGTGTTTGTATCTTGCTTTGTGCTTGGTTGCGTCTGTTTACAACATATAAAGGCAATGCCTTCCTAGTTGTAGGGAATATGCCTTTCAGTGCTAGTCTCTAGCCCCTGGCCTATAGAAGGAGGGCTTGGGGGTAGTCACGGAACGGGCCCCGGGGGATGGGTCATGAAAAATTGGTATTAGAGGAGTCAGTTATACCATAGTACATTAGACTCTGATATTTTTAATGGAAATAATGTTATGTGTAGTGGGTGTGGTTATCAGTTTAGGGAATCCAGTGTTGGTGCGGTGGCCGACGTATCCATACACCAGGACCCTAACTTCTGATTTCCGACTCAGTACACAAAATCACTACTTGCGTGTATGTTTTCAAGAGTTTTCTTTGTGATATCTTTGAGTTAGATCAACAGGTATAAATTATTGACCGTGGTGCACCTGTTTATTTTCAGGATGCCTCTACGCAGACATCCAGCTAGGGTTCCGAATATAGTACGCACTGATATCCCACCAAGAGATGAGGCCTCAGTGCAGGGCCCTCTTCCAGTAGAGGCACCAGTATAGGCACCAGCGGTACCATTACCCCTTGAGCCACCGATGCCACCAGCCCCAGTAGCAGAGGGTGCATGCCACTTGAGCACATTGCATGAGTTCCATTGCTAGAGTCCACCCAGGTTTAGGGGAGATATGGACCCATAGGCGGCTGTGGATTGGCTGGAGGCCATGGTGAGAGTCTTCCAAATACTAGGGACACCAGTTGATCTCATGGTGATCCTTTCCACCAGCCTTCTATAGGAAGCAGCAGGAAGATTGTGGAGCTTGATGCCCGAGGTTTGCAATGAGGTGACTCTTCTCTGGGCAAACTTTGAAAGGCTTTTTCGGGTAGAGTTTGTCCCAGAGACTCTTCGCATAGTGTGCATACAAAAGCTTCTTCATCTAGACCAGGGCAGCATGACTGTGGCTCAGTACTTAGTGAGGTTCACTGAACTCTCATTCTACTCCACTGATATGGTATGGGACCTATTATTCAGGGCCTATACCTTTGAGCAGGGACTCAGGTGGGAGATCAAGGTTTTGATGATCTCACTCAGCATCCCGATGTAAGTGGGGGTGTTAGAGAGAGCCCTCTTAGTGAAGATTTTTCTTGCTGAGCAGTCATCAGCAGTGAGATGCACCACCAGTCATCACGTAGCGGAGTCTTATGCAGATGGAAGTAGAAATATGTCATAGAGGTCTAAGAGGACCAGGCATATAGGTGGATGAACACATGATTCGAGATTGATTGTGCGGGGTACCGGAGACAGATCCAGTCATGCGAGGAACATGCAGTGTTTCACATGTGGCAGACATGGTAACATGGCTCGTGATTGTTCGACCCGTCGTACGGATGATCAGCAGATGGTCGAGGGACCGCCCAGGTAGAGATAGAGGTTTGAACGAGGAGGTCCATAGGGAGTAGGAAGACGTGGCAGAGGAGCTGGCCGCGTAGCTAGCGGTGGGCGACGATTTGAGATGTTACCGCCACCACCACCTGGTGGTCCACCCTGACCATAGGGAGTAGGTGGAAATGGGTGAGCTCAGCTCCAGGCAGCTGAGGCCTATGACCATGGTGCTATGGAGTTTATACGAGGTACGATATGTGTCTACTCCACCTTAGCTGCAGTAGTTATATATACAAGTGCCAGTCATTCTTTTATTTCCACTACCCTCATTCAGAGCTTAGAGATTCTGAAGGAGCCATTGGCTCAATCCTTACAGCTAGAGAATCCTATGAGATCATATTCAATGATTATGCACAGGTTTCGGTAGTGTGAGATTACTTTAGGAGGTGGGAGCTTTAGTTGGGATCTCCTAGTAGTGGCATCGAGGCCTTACAACGTCATCTTGGGTATGGACTAGTTATCTACAGTCTGTGCTCAGACTGACTGTATTAGGCACAAAGTGTGGTGTGTCCGCATGGATGGGACCATGTTTACCTTCACTGGAAAAAAGGTAGCCTTTGCAGCATAGGATGGACTTACTCGGAGGAGAGTGCAACCGATCACTCATTAGTTGGCTAACCTTATCCTCAGTGCGGTTGATGTGGATGGTCTGAGTTATCCTTTAGTGGTAGACCAGCACATGGATGTATTCCTTGATGATGTTTCGAGTCTACGTACTCATAGAAAGGTGGAATTTTACATCGACTTGTACCCCAGGATGACACCGATATCTACACCAGTGTATCAGATGGCTCCCGCTGAGCTTCGTGAGTTGTGGGTACAACTAGAGGACTTACAGGGGAAGGGATTCATCTATCCTAGTGTTTCTCCTTGGGAGCCCTGATTTTGTTCACCAAAAAGGCGGATGGGAGCTTGAGGCTTTGTGTTGACTATCGACGCCTAAACCAGGTGACCGTGAAGAACAATTACCCACTCTCGAGTATTAACGACCTCTTTGATCAGCTAAAGAGAGCATGGTGGTTCTCGATGATAGACCTAAGATCAGGCTATCACCAGCTCAGAGTACGAGATGAGGATGTGAAGAAGATGACTTTCAGATGTTGGTATGACCATTATGAGTTTTTTTTCATGCTATTAAACATAACCAATGCTCTAGTAGTGTTCATGGGACTCATGAACAGGATCTTTAAGCCATAACTTGATCACTTTTTGGTGGTCTTCGTTGATGAAATTCTCATCTACTCGACTACTGAGGAGGAGCATGTCTATCATTTGCAGGTAGTACTGGACACACTCTGAGAGCACCAGCTTTATGGTAAGCTCTCGAAGTTCCAGTTCTGGATCCGAGAGGTTCACTTTCTGGGACATGTCATCTCGGAGGCTGGAGTTGCAGTGGATCCAGCAAAGATTGAGGCGGTACTTTCTTGGGAGCCACCCAGGAGTGTGATGGAGGTATGAAGTTTCTTGGGCTTGTATGGATACTACCGGAGGTTTGTGCTAGATTTCTCTAGAGTTATAGAACCTTTATCAGCGTTGACAAATAAGGGGAAACCCTTCGTGTGGTCAGAGAGATGCCAACGGAGTTTTCAGGAGCTCAAGCAGAGGCTGACTAGTGCCCCCATCTCGAGGCTTCTAAAGGAGGGAATAGGGTATGTAGTATACTGTGATGCATCAGGGACCAGACTCGGATGTGTCCTGATGCAGGAGTGAGTAGTGATCACATATGGTTCTCAACATCTGAGACAACATGAGTAAAACTACGCTACCCATGACCTAGAGTTAGCAGTAGTGGTCTTCGCCTTGAAGATGTGGTGACATTACTTGATGGGAGAGTGTTTTAAAGTCTACTCGGATCAGAAGAGTCTCAGGTATATCTTCTCATAGAATGAACTAAACCAAAGACAATTACATTGGATTGAGTTCCTCCCAGACTATGATTTCGAGATAGTCTATACTCATGGGAAGGGGAACGTTGTAGCAGATGCACTCAGCAGGAGATCTGGTATACAACTATTAGGAGAGGTGACAGAGCAGCTGACCACTTTGCAGATATCCTTTGTAGATCGAGATGAAGCAGCTTTTCTTCAGTCTCTTACAGTCACTCCCCCACTTCTTCAGCAAGTCAGGGAGGCGCAATGTGGGGACACTGACAGTGAGGCTCGATGTGCTCAGATATACACAGAACATGCACCTGATGGATTTTTTGAAGCTGGGGAGCACTTCATCCTTTTCAGAGGACGTACCATGGTACCAGTGTCACTTCAGGAGGAAGTGTTGAGGGAGTTTCACATGTCCCCTCTAGCGGTACATCCAGGAGTGGAGAAGATATATCAGGACCTCGGAAGACAACACTAGTGGCCGATAATAAAGAAAGTATTAGCAGAGTTTGTCTCTCGATGCCTCACTTGTCAGCAAGTGAATGCAAAGCATCAGGTACTAGCAGGCTTAGTTCAGCCTTTAGAGGTCCTAAAGTGGAAGTGAAATGGGATATACATGGAATTCATGACAGAACTTCCATGTACATCTAGGGGTCAGGATTCTATCTAGGTGATAGTTGAACGACTCACCAAGTCGGACCACTTCCTACGATCAGAGAGTAGGGTTCAGTAGAGAGCTTGGGACACATCTATGTGCAGGAGATTGTGTGACTACATGGATTAAACTTTATGATTTTCTTCGATCATGATACACATTTAACTTCCTGGTTATAGAAGGTGTTGTAGGAGGCTTTCGGGACGTAGCTTCATTTGAGCACCGCCTTTCACCCTCAGACGGATGGCCAGACTGAGCGGACTATTAAGACCCTTGAGGACATGCTGCGTTCTTGCGTCCTCGACTACGGTCATATCTGGTAGGATCACTTTCCTTTGGTGGAGATTGCATACAATAACAGCTATCACTCCACCATTGGGATGGCACCTTTTGAGGCCTTGTATGGGATACCTTGCAGATCACATTTGTGCTGGACGGACCCAGGGGAGTCAGTACTCATGGGACCAGAGATTGTACGGGTTACCACAGAGAAAGTTTAGGTCGTCTAGGAGCAGATGAAGACTGAACAGAGAAGGCATAAGTCTTATGCCGACAAGAGATATAGACCTCTAGAGTTTGAGGATGGTGACCATGTCTTTCTATGGGTCTGACCTCGACAAGGTTTGTAGAGATTTGGCCGGGGTGGAAAGTTATCTCTGAGTTTCATCAGACCCTTCCAGGTCTTTAGTAGAGTTGGCGAGGTGGCCTACCACCTAGCTCTTCACCCTCAGTTGCACCAGGTGCATGAAGTCTTCCATGTATCCCAGCTGAGGAGATACGTGCACGAACCTACCCACGTCATCGACCATGGAGAGATGGACATCGGCGATGGGGCGACGTTTACGGAGGTTCCAGTAGAGATTGAGGATCGACAAGAGCAGGTCCTTCATGGATGGTCGATACCTCTGGTGCACATTCACTGGAAGCACATGAACCTCCAGGAGAGCACATGAGAGTGGGAGGCTCAGATTCATTCTCTGTATCCCCACTTGTTTTCCTAGTTTTTGTAATGAGGCTTTAGGGGACGTAAAACCCTAAGGTAGGGAGAATGTAAAGACCAAGAAATTATATGTATTTTATTAATTATATAAGAATTTTATGAGTCCATTAAAATTGACTGCACATGATTCCGAGGCCCGGTGTGCCTAGAATGAATTTCTTAACTTTTTTCAGGTACGTTCATTTTACGTGCGAGTGGGTTTTTGTAACTTATAAATCGGTGCATAGAATTAAAATCTGAGGGAACCGTTGAACTCGCAGTGCCGATTTTCTCTTAAGGTGACCTTCACCTCGACCGTAGTAGGTCGAGGGTGAAAGATAGATTTTGGGTTTTTTTCATGGAAAATAAAACAAAACAAAACAAACTTTTATTTTATTTCTATTAAAACCAATTTATATGGGTTATAGAGGTGGGGACCACCCGAACTAAAACCTCCATTTTAAATTAAAAGGTAGAGACCACCCGAACCCCTTTAATGAGAGTTAAATCTTGAACTTACTCCCATTATTTAATTATGCCAACTCCCCATTAAATTGTTGGATCCAACAAACATTTAATGAAATGTGTCAATAATTTTATTTGTGCCAACATAATTAATATTCTTAAGTTAAATTATATTGGAACTTCATTATTTTGGTGTAAAGGAGAAGGGGAGAGATTTTTGAGGATTACACTTCTCTATCGAAGAACACCTCCCAATGAAGAAAGTTCTGCAATGAAGAACCACCTCTATCGAAGAGCGATTATCCAAAAAACAAGCCCGGGATCAGAGGCATGTGGCGGGCGCAACAAATGTCTACATCTTCGACTTCTTCCTCACTCCAACAACAATGAATGAACGAGGTAGGGATTGTTGTTTTGATTTTTCCCTTTCCCATTTTTGATGACTCTTTGTAATTCAAGAAGGATTCATAACCACTTGCTACCACTCTAACATGGAGAGTGCGGGCCAAGTGAACATGGCCCGACCTTTCCGCAATTGTTGTGATTATTTGTTGTGTTCTTCGCGACGAAGGCGACGATGAGAACACACCACCCGATGGAAGAGAACCACGAACTTGTGTTGTAGTAGAGAGGGAAGGGCAGACGGTTCGTTGTTGGCCGCTGGTGAAGGCACAGTGCACGACTGCGCTGTGCGGAGAGGACAACTGGCCATTCGGCCAGCCGCGGTGGACCGCCGCACCACAACCGCCCCACTGTACCACGGTAGCCCCGCCACACCGTGACACCCCAACAATCCGCAGCCACCCCGCCGCACTGCGGGCCGCCCAGGCCGGGCTGGGCAGGACCTAGCGGGTCGGGCCGGGTCAGACCAGACCCAGACCAGTTTTGACCCATTCCACACTTTTGGACATAACTTTTGTACCGGGCGTCCGTTTAACAAACCGTATATGGTGCTGGAAACCTTGGAGAGAAACAGACCTTTTGGTATACCCTACTTGAGATTTGGATAAAGTTGGGGTATGGTCGGGTTGGATCGAGCATGAATCCAATCAGGCCCTCAGGACTAAATGAATAATAACTTACAGACTAAGCGTCCGATTGACGCACCGTCTGTTGCATTGATACCCCTAATATATGGAGGTCCTTTGGGATACTTATTCATGGGACTTAATGGAATTTTGAGTATCGACCAGTGGCTTGAGGATTGGGACCTCCTGGAGACTAGCGAGCTTAGCACGAGAACCCTGTAGCTGGCTGTGACGATGTACTAGGATCCTGTGTGGGTCTGATGATGTACTGAAGATATACTAGGATCCTATGTGGGTCTGACGACATACTAAAAATGTAATAGGAACCTGTGTGGGTCTGATGACGTAGTGATGATGTACTAGGATCCTGTGTGGGTCTGATGACATACTGATGATGTACTAGGATCCTGTGTGGGTCTGACGACGTACTGACGATGTACTGGGATCCTATATGGGTCTGATGATGTACTGAAGATGTACTAGGATCCTGTGTGGGTATAAAGATGTACTAATGATGTACTAGGATCCTGTGTGGGTTTGATGATGTACTGACGATGTAGTAGGATCCTGTGTGGGTCTGACGATGTACTGACGATGTACTAGGATCCTGTGTGGGTCTGACGATGTACTAACAATGTGCTAGGTTCCTGTGTGGGTCTAACGATATACTAGGATCCTGTGTGGGTATGAAGAGGTACTAGGATCCTTTCTGGTTCTAACTATGTACTATGATCCTTTGTCAGCCTGATGATTATTTAGGATCCTTCGTTGGTCTGTCTCTTAACAGAGTAAGATGAATTAGTAGTTACATCTAATCATCTATACTACTGTACATAAGTTATACCTGGTGTGAGATGAGTCTGTACCTATGTGGTACTTTCCTTCGTGGTGATACCTTGGTGGTATTCTTCTGAGTGGCTTACCTATGTGGTACTTACCTTCGTGGTATTACTTCCTTTGTGGAACAGTTGTGCCTTGTGCTTTTGATTTGGACTATGTTTTTCCTCATTTCTGAGATGAGTATACTTGATAAATTAGGTATATGTATGGACATATACCTAAGTAGGGTTTTCAGTTGATTTCATGCCCTGTGGTTTATCCTTTTTGGGTTTTGTGAGACCTTGAGGGTCTCAGGGTCCCTACTGAGTATCGTTATACTCACCCCTGCACGGGCTATGCCCGCACCCTGTTGTGTTTGGTCCAGACGACGGACAACGCTGACTAAGGACGAGGGTACTAGGACTGGAGGTAACTCAATGGTGGACCTAGACGAGGAGTAATATAGAGACAACCATTTGAGAGATGTACCTACCCTTCAGGTAGGATCCTTGGTGGGTGTTCACAGGAGCTGTTCTAGTTTACTTGTAATTTTCAGTTTTCCACTACTTTCCAATTGGGCTTGTATTCTGGACCCTTTTTGATTACTATACTCACACTTTTACTTTAAAGTTTACTTCTGTTCGTATCTTACTGTGTGCTTGGTTGCATGTGTTTACAGGATATAAAGTTAATGCCTTATCAGTTTTAGGGAATACACCTTTCAGTGCTAGTCTCCATCCCCTGTCCTATGGAAGGCGGGCTTGGAGTAGTCACGGCATGGGCCCCAGGGTACGGGTCATGATAAGAGTGAAGAAAAGAGGTGATATTACATTGATGAACAAACCTAATGAATTTAAGAAACTCAAAGGTTCCACCATGTATAAGGATAAGAACCAAGTATACACTAGTGGGATTTATAGGTGTATAATGCAATAGAGAAGGACCCCCAAATGATGGTTCCTGGTATATAAGACACATTTATTAGGGATCATCCTATCTAAAAAATTATCATATTTTATGGATCATTAACATATTGTAAAAGATGTAAAGGTCATGAAAAATAAATATTTTCCAAATAATATTGACAAAGAAGGTCTTTGTAACCAAGATAGAATATTTTTCATGTCAAATTTATAATTAATTTAAATAGATTGAATGAAAGAACACCTTAAACTTATGATCTTTATTTGATGAAGTTTTTTATCATTATAAACCTTTTTTTCAACCACCGTTGCGATTATAGAATCTATGTGTCGAATCCATCTATTAGTGATCTACACATGCTCCTATGATCTCCAAACCATGTTGATGGATTTACAGATGCTAGCATGTCAGATCAACCATCTTGTGGTGTTTTTCTTGATCATTGTAGCGATTACTTCAGGCATGAAGAGTCATCCTTTTAATACCATTCTTGATATGATAGAAGATGAATGATAATATCTAGATAATTCTTTAGTCTTGATAGAGATATCAAGATTTTTTTATTCACAATTATTCTCAATTTCAATTAATCTCAACAAAATAGACATAATATTCTATTTATAATGATAGGGTTAGAGTTAAAATATTACTTAATTTCAAAACTACCATTTAATAAAATATTAAATCTTATATGACCCCATTCCATGTAATAATAATGATAATAATATTTTCTCATGACATGTGCTAATTTTCACAATGATAAATATTATTTTACTAGCTTGAAAATTAATATTTATCACCAGACACAATCTTAGTCCACTAATCATCCTCCGTATTTATCAAATACATGAATAAATATATATTATTTGATAAATAAATAATTATTATATATATATGTATGCATAATTAAATAATTAATTTGTGAATAAATATTTATTTAATTTATTTTTTTCAATAAATTATAAATAGATATTATTAATTGGACCTGAGAATAATATTTATTCCAAAAATTAAATTCAAATAGAATTGAGTTGATATCAATGGAAAAAATTAGTGTGTAACCCTCAAGGATTAAATCTCACTGAAATTAGGCAGGATTGCATAAAGTATAAGATTATTTTCTAGTAATAGGTAAAGGAATCTAAAAGAAAGAAGTTAACATCGTAACATTGATAAATTCATACGAGCACTAACTGTGTAATATAATCCCTTTGTCATGATATCTCATCAAGTAGGTTTCACACCAATGTCATCAACCTATATGATTGATATTTATTTATTTGAGCATCTATAATAAACTTATTGTTACACCATTGACATGTAATTTAATGCAACAATTACATTTTAATAAAATGGTTGAGATATCAAATTCCATTAATATGGAAGGGATAAATCATTCCTATAATTATTCATTAATAACGCGTCCTTTATGGAAAACCCAAGGCACAATAATTCCTGTAAACATATGGCATCGAGTTTTTGGTTAGTAAATATAAGTGAATGAGTAATGACATTCCTTAATAATAATATTAAATTCTACAGACCATTACACACACTCATAGATAATAATATCTAATTACACATAAACATGTGGAATTCCTATATAAAATTCTATTCTCACAGTCTTCTATATTAGATATTACTAAGTGAAAATTTCATGAGAATACTCAAACCTAAAAGTCAAAATAATATGTACCTCATAATAGAATGTTATCCAAATGAATAACTATGTTTTAGAATATTTTCATGGAAATTTAAGGTTCCCATCATAATTGGGAACTATTATAACCTTATTAATGAGACAAATACTCTAAGAAATTATAACATTAAATTAATTTAAAACTATGGATGATATGTAATAATATTCTTTAATTAATATTTTATTATTTTAATGTATGTCCAAAATAGAAATAGTTTATTATAGAATAGAAACTTTAACAGAATCCCACTTGGACTAGTTCCAACTACCAAATACTTTTAGTTCTCTATACCTCACATGATGATTATATTTCAATTGAGTTAATGATTTAGTTAAGTGGTCTACCACATTGTCTTCCATAGAGACGCTGCTTACTGCAACCTCACCTCTCTAGAAAAAATACCTCAATAGATGATACTTAAAAAGTATGTGCTTCATCTTATGACTTGACCTTGGCTCCTTTAAAGTAGCCACCACTATAGTATTATCACAATAGAGTGTGATAGGTTATTTAATACTAGGCACCACATAAATATCTTAGAAAAATATGTGTATCCAAAATAATTATATATCTAACTTAGAAGCCTCAATATACTCAAAATATGTTGTATAATCTATGACCATGACTTATTTTAAGCTCTTATAGCTCATAGAACCTCCATTGAGAGTGAAGATATATCCAAAATATGATTTCAGATCATCTTGGTCTGTTTGGAAATAATAATATGCATATCATATGATGACTAGTTCCTTATATCCTCCATAGACCAGGAACATATCCTTATTATGCATTAAATAATTAAGGATATTCTTGAATTCTATTCAATATTGGTCAACTGGGTTAGCTTGATATCTTCTCACCATACTTAAGGTATAGGTGACGTCTAACCTACTATATAGAATACCATACATGAATAACCCAATTATCGACATGTATGGAACCCTTTCTATCTTTTGTATTTCCTCATGTACATGAGGACCCATTTTCTTCAAAATATGAATTCTATGTTACAATGGAAATAATCCCCTCTTGGTTATTCCATGATAAATATCTTCTTTATCTTGTAGATTTATATACTTTGAGTTTGACCAAGCAATCTCTTAAATCTATCAAGATGGATCTTATTCCTAAGAATATATTCTTCTTCACCTAAGTAATTCATAGAGAAGCATGTGTTCAACTTGGATTTAATAGACTATGAGTCTGATATTTCATTTCTAACATGAAGTATTTCATTGATATAAACTATTAAGAAAATGATCACACTCCCACTAAACCATTTATAGAAAAAAGGATTATATTCATTCATTATGAAACCAAATTCTATTATGGATTCATCAAAACAAATATTCCATGACTTGGATACTTTATTTAATCTATAAATGTAAATTTGTAATTTTTATACATTTTTTGAATCATTTGGAGTCACAAAACCTTCAGGTTGTGTCATATAGTCATCTTCCTAAAGGTCCCTATTAAGAAATTCTATTTTGAAATCCATTTTCCAAATCTCATATTCATGGTAAGATTCTATGTCAAGTAGCTATCTGATATATTTTATCATAGAAACAGGTGATAGGGTTTCATTATAGTCTAAGACTTTCCATTATTGGAAAAATTTTCCAACCATTTGTGCATTATAAGTATTGAATTTCCCATTTATATCTAGTTTATTATTGAATACCCATTTACAACCAATGGGATTTACATCCACTAGAGGATCTACTAAAATATAGACTTGGTTTTGATATATGAAATCCATTTCAAAATTCATAGATTCTTTCCACTTGGAAACTTCTTTTCCACTTACCACTTCCATGTCAGTTACATGATCATTATTATCAATTAATAATGATTAAATATGCTTGATGACTAGAAAAACTTATATTTTAGGTTCTCTAACCTCTCTCATACTCCAATATAGTACTTGTGTCTCCAAAAAATATTCTTCCACTAGGCCTTATGGAACCTATTCCTCTACCAAATATTGTATACCATAAACTTGGACTTCATCAAAGTCTATATTTATCCCACTATCTATTATAGATATGTTCTCTCTATCAAGGAATATGGTGATTCTTTCCAAAATAAATTTTTTTATGAGGGTTTTATAGGTAATATCCCTTTATTTCCTTGGGGTATCCTATAAAGGTACACTTTTTTCATTGAGGTATAATTTTTATCCTGAAGAGGATTTAATAAATGCTCCACATCCCCACACATATAATTACGACAAAAAGATTTATTTCCACTCCAAAATTGGTATGGAATACCTTATTCCACTTTATTTAGAAACATGTTTAGTATTTTTACTAAATTATATAATTCCTATCCCCAAAAAGATAATAAAATACCTGCATGAGTCATCATTGATATCACTATATAAAATATGGTGTAGTTCTTACATTCCCTTACACCATTCTATTGTGCTGTACAAGGAGTGAGTTGGTTTAGAATCCTAAAACTCCTATAAATGAATACTTGATTAAGATATATTTCCAAGTTTTGAGCAGAGTTTCTTAATATTCTTACCAAGTTATTTCAAAAATTTATTATTATATTATTTAAATATATAAAAGGAATATAACTTATACCTCATTAATTATAAATATCTATATTAGTAAAAGTTATGAATTATGAGTACCCACCCCTTGCTTTAATTGGAAATGGTCCACTCACATTGGTATGAACCAATTCAAGAATATATTTTCCCCTTTCACCTTTTAAACTAAATGGTAATTTTTCCATTTTTTACTTGTAACCATGTTTTACATACAATTAAGTTGTTTTTGTTCAAAGGAATACAAATATACATATTTTTTAATTTTTTCAAACACTTTTCATTTACATGACCTAGCTAGTGATAACATAGTTGGGTGTGATATGATTCATGTGTACTAGTTTCATTATAGATTTCCATTACTTGTTTCATGTAATCCAACACTTAAAGAACATTATTTAAATATTCTATACCATAACATATGATTTCTTTATAAAACAACATAAATTTATTCCCAAATTTTTAAATAAATCCATCTATTTCAAGTATAGATATAGATATAGATATAATGTTTTTGGTGAATTAAGACACATAATAAAAATCATTTAAAATCAAGATCATTCCCATAAACAACATGAGGTGGTAGTCCACAATAGCCAAAATAGTAAGTTTGTATCCATTAACTACTCATATATTTTCCTCAACCTAGGAAATCTTTCAAAATATACTTGGTTTCTATATTTTAATATATATATATATATAACTTCAAAATGATGTATTTAATACATAATGTTTAGAAAAAGATAAATTTTAATTGATAAAAAATGCACCTAATTCCTCTTTTTCTTCTTTTATTGGGTGTAGTTTTTCTTTCAGTGGAACTTATTTCCATATTTTAAATACATAACATCAATATTAACTTACTTATCCATTGATCCTTATCTTCTTGGAAGGGATCTGGGAAAAGGACTTAGACTTAGATCTATTATTCCATTTTTTTTCACTTCATATCATTATCAATTTGGAAAAGTAGAGTGAGAATATTTTGGATAGACTTTTCTATGGTGTTCATATTGAAATTGATAAAAAAAACTAGAGAAGATATGAAGGAGTGATGAAAGAATGAGATTGGTGTTCAATTATTCAGACAACTTAAACCCTAGAACCTATAGGCACTCAATATTGAAAATGATTTTGACTATGTGAGACCAAATTGTTGCACATTCTCCAGGTTTTCTCTAAAAGAGAACCTTGGATATCTTAAACCCTTCCCAATAATTTTCTATCCAGATATAGACCATAAATATTTTAGATAATTCAATAATCATCCATGTATTTATATGAAATTATGAGTTCATTATAAATGGATGAAATCATTAAATATTGAACATTAAATACATTTACCAGGTTTTTATCATAGAAAACAAACTCCCCATCACTCACCTCCTTTTCAAGTGGATCAAACATTTAGGAGCATAACATGTAAGATTTCCATTAAAGGTGAAACAATACCCATAAACATCTTAACTAAACCAAGAAGTTACTTCCAGTTTTGAGATGGTATTTATCTAGAATTGATCATAGGGATAATTTGGTTGATAATATTGTCATTATTCTATAATACCAAAGTATAAAATTATTATTACTTCACATGATTACAATTTATGTGAGACATAATAATAATGTTTTAATTTTATTAAGCCTCCCACTATTTTATCAATCCCCAATAACCCTCACCATTGGACTTGGAATATCTAGTTTCTAAAACATTCTAGTGGTATGGAGCCATATTACCCTTTTTATAACCCAAGGTAGGTTTTGTTCAATTACTTAAAGGTATTTAGGTAGGCCAGTCTTTTCCAACTTCAGTATTATAGCTCCTTGATATGTTAGGCAGACTCCCCAATTCAATAATCCTTAATCGAATCTCCTCAACTATCACATCAAAGTTACATAAAGTTTATTGAGGGATACTTATGTTGATTTTTATTATTATGTAAACCCAAAAATTTCATAATAACTCCCTAATAAAAGTAAGTTTATCAATATGGGTTGGTCAAATACTTAGTTTTATGGTTTTATTCCTAATAAAATAACAGAAGGCCTAGTTTGAATTAATATTAAATTGAAGGATTTTATTTATTATGTGATTTTTTTATTTTATACTTTACATGTATTGTTAATACAAAGTGTTTTCTAATTTAGGTATTAACCATTTTTTATAAAACATTTATGTATAAACCATTTATTTTAATTCCATCTTTTCATGTTAGTCCATTTACTTATGTGATCACGATATTGCATACATAAAATAAATCATACATAAGAAAGAAAGAAATAAATAAATAAATAAATAAATTAAATGATCACGAGATTTATATAATGGTTGATTTATTTTGGAGACTATAAATCAACCTATTACCTTAGGTAAAAAACTCTATGTGCCATTTTTGTCATGGGTTAACACATTCCACCAGTCCGCCTATGTACTATCTAGGTTTTTCCTACCCTGATTCGTTATTTAACCATCACAATGTTCCATAAAATGATCTTTTTATTACATATGTTTTATAAATCACATGTAGGTGATGGAAAAAAATGATTGGTTAAAAATAATTACATAAAACAACCTTGGACATGCAGGTCCTATATAATAAAGGAGGGATGGATGACATGCATGCTATCATATTTTACTTAATAGTAACTAATTATAAAAAAATAAAATAAATATTAATTTACTTAAACTAATTCACACATAGGTTTAGTAAAAGATCATGATCAGTCATACACATGAAACAACTACGCATTTATACATCTAGCTTGCATTAATTTCATTTTGTTCTTTGATAAGATAAAACACAATCAAATTAATCTAATTTATGGTCTTATTAAACAATTAATTCATTTTATCTTATTCCTTACAATAGTCTTGAAATTACCATCTAATGTGAATTTTTATAAAATAAATAATTTTATTTTATTTAAAACTTAATAAAATTTCACACACCTTTGTACTTGGAAGAAACTTGGTGTGTACCCTTCCAAACTACTCAGTATTGTTGTAATTGTATACAATGCACACATTAAATATATTGTGTACATGGAATGTGATTTAATTTTATGGAATACATTTACAAATTAATTCCACATACAACACTTGAATATTATTTTGATTGTAAAATTTAATATATTGAGCCTTTAATATACAATGACCATACATCAATTGTAGTTAAAATATTATATGAAATTAATTAATAATTTAATATAATATAAAATATAATGACCAGTGTGTACTATAAATTTAATTACCTATGAAAATAAGGCTGATGAGTTTTATTGGATCAATTAATTAAATTTAATATTTCCATGTAAATAGGTAAAGTAGACAATGTGTGCAAGTTGGCCACATGGCGTGTAATTTACTTTTCTGAATATCCATAGCGCACACCTAGGGATTCAGTGTTTATTTATTATGACCATTTATAAATTAAATGGCATGTATAATGGATATATAATGTGTGTTTCAAGTTATATGACTGCCATCCTATATGTGTCATGTATTAAAAACACGTGGTGTATTAATTATACGATGTGGATTAACTATGATTTTCTCCCTTGAAAACACATGGACTACATGGTGTGTAGGTAATCTACACATCATGTTGTCCAAAAAATCATGTTACACCTTGGATGGTCATCACATGGAGTATTTAATTCATGCAACATGTATTTATTACATGATGAACCAAAAACCAAATGGGTGTCTTGGTGTAATGAACAATGTTACATGGTGTGTAACAAAGGAGTACACAGAGTGAAACCTTGTATTATCTAGCCAAAATTCTTGGCACCCCTAGTTGGATTCTTCATATTTTTCTTCATTAATTATTAATTGATTTATGTGAGTAATAAATTAAGAGGAGGAAGAAGTGGTTTTGATGACAGATCAATAAAAAATTAATACTTGGAATGTAATTTAAGTTTTAAATACATAATGATAAAAAATCAAATATATTTTTTAAAATATGAACATGACCACTTTGATACCACATGATGGTTCTAGGTGTAGAAAAAGCACTTAATGGGGCCTATATTAACTCAGAATCTTTCAAATTCTATGGATCATTATAATATTGCACAAGATGTAAATGTCAAGACCAATGAAAATTTTACAAATAATATTGGAATACAAGTTCATTGAAACCAAGAGAAGATATTTCCAAATAAATTTACAATTAATTTAAATAGATTGAAAGAACTAATACCTTAGACTTTAGATCTTTCTTCGATGAGGTTATTTATTATCCAAAACCCTTTTAGGTCAACCTTCATTGTGATTTTAGGATCCAAGTGTATAATCCTTATATAGGTGATACACACATGATTCTATTATCTTTGAGTAACACCAATGGATTGTTGAGTGATAACAAGATGGATCAATCATCTTCTAGTGTCCATAATGATTTCTGTAATAATTCTTTTGGGCTTGACGAGTCACCCTTGAAATCTCATTCTTTAGATGATGGAAGAAGAAGGATAATCTCAAGAGTGTTAATCCCTCTTGATATGGATATATAAATTTCATTATGCATAATAATACTCAATTTCGATCAATCTCTACATAATAGAAATAATTTTCTATTTATAAAGACAGGTTTAAGGTTAAAATATTATTCATTTTAAAAATGGAACTTAAATAATATATTAAACCTCATATGATATCATTTAATAATAATAGTAATATTCTCTCATGGAGTGCACTAACTAGCTCAATGATAAATATCATTTTACCATCTTGAAAATTAATATTTATCGCTAGAAATAATATTTTTCTGCTAGTATTCCTTAGTTTATATAAAATACTCAAATAAATATTTAGTCAATAAATTAATAAATATGATATATATGCATATAATTAAATAATTAACTTTAAAAAATATATTTATTAAATTAATGCAATAAATAAATTCTGAACAAAATTATTCTTCACTCTTGAGAATAATACTTATTCCAAAAAATAAATTTAAATAGAATTTAATTAAGATAAAAAAAAACTTAGTTTGTGACCCTATAGTCTTCTTTATCATTGGAATTAGGTGAGCTTAACTAATATACAAGATTACAATATAGTAGAGAGTTAAGGAACCCAAGATAAAGAAGTAAATATCATAATTTCAACATCAACATATGAGCACTCATTGTGTAATATAATAAATTTTTCATGATAACTCATAAAGTAGGCTTCACACCCATGTTATCAACCTATCTTGTAATAACCATGAATCCACATTCCTAGATTTATCGCTAAAAACATAATATTAACATTTCTCGCTTTGACATTGATAAATGTGACCCAATTTTAACCATCCAAAAACTTAAACCATCGATTGGAAATATTGGATCACATACATACCCATGGTAATTTTAGGTTTAGAGTTTTAGAAAATTAGGAAAAACTATTATATAAAAATATCCATGTGTTTAGGTGAGAATTTCTCCAACTATACCTAGATTTTATTTTTCCACATTAAGTATTCAACACCTCCCATAAAATTATCATGCATGAATCCTTTATAGACATAATTCATTTAACATCAATATTTATGACCATGGGATATAAAAAAATAATAAGAGTGAGCTCAAATAATTAGTAAGGGTAAATATAAGAATTAAAAATTTAAAGTTATTATTGAGAATAAGATGAGCATAAGGGTATGGTGAAATAATTAATGTTCATGAGTGTAATATAATAGAATTAATACACATCGAAACATGGATCATAAATCATAAAACATGGAATAATGCTTTAATATAAGACAAGAGTCGAATAAGTCAACAATCATGATCCATGTAAAAAAATCCTCAAACATAGGATCTATTAAAATCTCATAGAAAGTATAGATAAATTTTTTTGGTACCTTGGAAAATCATTATTATATCACTCTTACAATCACTCTTACAAATAGAACAACCTACCTGGTAAATTCCAACAATCTATTAGGAGAAACCTATAACGACTTAACTCAGTCTATTTACCCAATAAATTAGAGAGCTATATCAGGATTGTAGCACCCCAAAATTTTTATGATATGTATCTATTAATTACATTCTATTCATCATTGTGTTCCTTTGAAACAACACTAGGTTATTTAGGAGATAGTCAGAACCTATCCCTTAAATATAAATTTTACACTTCTCTGTTTTGAATTTTGAAAAATGGTCATCTAGAGTTGTGATTAATAAGTCATTTGGAGTCTGATAGAACAAACTTGATTTTTGGTGAATAGTAACATACCCTTATGAATAGTAAAATGAATAGTAAAATGACCCTTATGAATAGTAAATAATAAAATTATTTTACTTTCTTAACTCAATATGATAATGGGATCTTAATTAAATTTTCAATGTCACATAAAACTAATTCCACTTCAAGATTGTTATTTTTCAAATTAACTATGACCATATTTAAAAAATTAAATTAATAATATTTAGAAAATTATTTTTGAAAAATGTATTTCAGTTTTTAATTCTACACGTCAAAAAATGGTAGGGGAATTTTTGGGACTTTTATGAAATTATTGAATTTTTGATGAATAGTGAAATACGGTAAAATACCATATATTCAATTTATCAGTTAAATACACTATTTATGACATCATAAGTGATGTAAGGACACATGATTCAAAATCACATGATCTTATTACTATTTGGGGTCACATTAACCAATACTATTGGTTGTCTTGAGGAAAATAATAAAATAATGAATTAAATATTCAAAATTTACCCCTCTCCTCCACTATAAAAACCCCTCACCACTCCCTCTTCTCTTCAATCCTCTAAGCCTTGAAGCTCCCCAACTTTCTATCCAATAATCCACCCAAGTCTCTTCCCCACGTCCTAGATCTTCTGGTCTCACCAAAAAACCAAAACGAAAGCCATTAAGAAGGATCTAAAGGAGAAGAGATCAAGAGGTAAACAACCTCTTTTATTTTCTTTATTTTCTTTCATTTTATGTTATTCTCTTCCATTAATTTTGGATTATGTTAGGATATTTCATTAAATATTCCCCATTAATTTCCATATTATTTATGAATGATTAGATATTCCATTCCTCTCATCAAATTATTTTTATGAAATTTTAAGAGACGCCGTTAGGCTGCCAAATTTTCGTGAGAAATTTATCAAGTTTTCTTTCATTTTAAGATTCCTTTATTTTATTCTTCTTTCCTCACCTACTATTAAACAAGAGGCATGGAAGCTCCAGAATCTTGTATATTCTAGATGTTCTCATGTTTATGGAAAATTCATCAACATTATTTATCTCCTCTCCCTCTTATTTAAGGAATAAAAACATTGTCCGTGATGTGTCCAATTACCGACATTGTGGACGATGTAATTTCAATTTCCATTAATTATTTCTTGTCTGGTCATGAAACGAAATATATGGTTGAAACAGATCATAATATATGTATTTTATCTTGATTAATGTTCTGGAATCTTGACACATTCATAATATGGAATAAAAATACAAAACAAGTTTATTTAGCACAAAACCACCAAGCCAAATTCAAGCGTTTATCTTTAACTCATCGAATGAGTCATCATCATAGTATATAACCAGAATCACTATAAGATATTTTTTGTCTCTTTAATTTCACTAATAATATATGTTAACAATTCTAGATGTTTTACCATATTTTAAACAAACTTCCATTCATGAATATAAGTAAACAAAGCATGAAACCAAGTAAGAAAATGCTTCCAAAACAATAAAATTAAATATCTTACATAAAAAAAAGGCCATTGATGAACTTAATAAGGTTATAACATGTCAAAGAGGTTCTGGAATTGTGAATTAATAATCCTAATTTGTTTATTCAGGTCTTTAATAACAAGTCAAGAACACCTTCAAGCATATGGTAAGGGATTCTCTCTCTCACTTTTGTTTAAGAATAACCCCTTTGTTGTGACTAACTTTGTATTGTGCACCTAATAATACTTATGTGGTGTACCTACTGCCCATTTGAGTTCACTTTACATTTGAAATTATATTTCTATATAATATCCATAATCTCATGTCAAGGATATGTTTATTGTCTAAACCATGTACCATTTCACATATGGTGTATATTGGGGATGTTATTGATGAGTCCATTTTCTATACTCTATACGGATTTTAGAAAGACATATTTCTCTTGTATTGAATCAATGTATAAAGAATGATTTGGATGTAGAGGTGTGTGGGGCCCACTAAATCCCCTCGATGCATCGGTAGGTCTCATGAGACAAAACAGTTTGGCGGCAGACCCTTCGAGTTTGTTTCCAAAAAATAAGACAGGTTTCTACCCACAGTAGTAAACCGTTTTTACGGTATTATGGTTTCATATGCCAGATACATGACATCCAATTAATAAGAATTCTCTTTATTCATTATCAGTTATTATTATCCTTGGGATTTTCACTATGACAAAATCTATGGATGCAGTTTCATTCTCAGTTCATATATGGCATTAGTTTGTCATTTATTCACTATGTCATGTTGTTTATGTCAGATTCATTATGATTCAAGATTTATTGTACACGTGATTCTGCTATTTTTAACCCTTAATAAGCATTGGAGCTCACCCCTTTCATTGTTTACCTTCAATAGGTGATGAAGAGAAGGTCTTTTATTGAGTTCGTGTGGTTGCAGTTTTTAGTTTTGTTATGTATTTTATTTTGTAAGATTTTCCAATGTAATTTGAGTAACATATATGTATCTAGTTTATTCAAGACTACTAAACTGATCGTTCCTTCGGGATTTTAATTCCTTCTAACCATTCCAATATCACATGTAATGCACTGGCTCCATCCTAGAGGGGTCGGGGTGTTACAGTTGGTATCAGAGGAAGTTTAGTAGAACACTTGGAAACAGGAGAATAAGGTGGCAGATGCATTAAGCAGGAAAGATCATGGCCTTATGACTCAAATGAGGAACGAAAGAGATCCTATGTTCATGGATCCACTGAATATGGATATGGAAATTGTTAAGGAAGGGGAAACATCACTCCTCTTTCAAATGATTTATAAACCATATTTACTAGAGAGGATAAAAAGTTCTCAATCTGATGATGAGAATCGGCACAAGAAAATTAATGCAGTCAAGGATGGGAAACTGGCTGACTTTGTGTGTGAAGAAGGAATTCTGAAATTTGGGAAGAGGTTATGCGTTCCATCAATACCTGAGCTAAAAAGGGAACTATTAGATGATGATCATAGCTCAAATTTCTCTATACACCCAGGTAGCACCAAGATGTATAAAGATCTGAAGGAATATTTCTGGTGGGATAATATGAAGTGGGAAATTGCGGACTACATGTCAAGGTGTCTAGTTTGTCAAAATGTGAAGGTGGAGAGACAACATCCCAAAGGAATGATGCAAACTCTACCTATTCCTATGTAGAAGTGGGATACCATTATGGTGTATTTTGTCACCAGACTACTGAGGAAACCTAGAAGGAATGATGAAATATGGGTAATTGTTGATCATCTCACTAAAACAACACATTTCCTTCCAATAAGAGAGGATTTTCCACTTGAGCGCCTGGAAAGACTTTATATTAATGAAGTTGCGAGACTTCATGGTTCACCTCTATCAATTGTCTCTGATCGAGATCCCTAGTTTACATCAAAATTATAGAAAAGTCTCCAGAAGGCTTTGAATACTAAGCTTCATATGAGTACTCCATATCACCCTCAAACCGACAGACAATCTGAAAGAACTATTCAAACTCTAGAAGATATGTTGAGGTCATGTTCTCTTGACTTACAAGTTATGTGGGATCAATACTTTCCTTCGGTGGAATTTTCATACAACAATAGTTTCCATTCTAGTATTCAGATGGATCCATATGAAGCATTATATGGAAAGAGATGTCGAACTCCAACTTGTAAGGATGAAGTTGGTGAGAGGAAACTTAGAGGCCCAGAACTTATTGAAGATACCATGAAAAAGGTGAAGAAAATACAAGCCCATATTAAAGCAGCCCAAGGTAGGCAGAAGAGCTATGCTGACAACCAGAGAAAGGACTTGGAATTTTAAGTGGGAGATAATGTATTTCTGAAAGTATCCCCATGGAAGGGCATCTTAAGGTTCGGTAAAAAAAGGAAACTGAGCCCCAGGTACAATGGACCATTTGAAATTTTGGACCTAATTGGAGCCATAGCTTATTGTTTGGAAATGCCGCCAAGTCACTCTAAGGTTCACAATGTGTTCCACGTGTCAATGTTAAGAAAGTACATGCCAAACCCAACACATGTACTCACTTATGAAGAAGTAGAACTTGAGCCAGATCTATCTTACTGTGAAGAGCCTATCAGGATTCTTGATACAAGGGAGTGGGTATTGAGAAACCAAACAACTATTCTAGTAAATTTTTTTTTGGAGAAACCAGAATATGGAGGAAGCAACATGGGAACCAGAGGATTTCATGAAGAAGAATCACCCACATCTTTTTGGTGGGATTTATACATAAAATTTCAAAGACGAAATTTCAGAGGAGGGAATAATGTAGCACCCCAAACATTTTATGATATATTTATATTAATTACATTATGTTAATCACTATGTTCCTCTGAAACAACACTATGTTATTTAGGAGATAGTCAAAACCTATCCATTAAATATAAATTTTCCACTTCTATGTTTTGAATTTCGAAAAATGGTCATCTAGAGTTGTGATTAATAAGTCATTTGGAGTCTAATAGAAAAAACTTGATTTTTGGTGAATAATAACATACCCTTATGAATAGTAAAATGACCCTTATGAATAGTAAATAATAAAATTATTTTATTTTATTAAGGCAATATTATAATGGGATCTTAATTAATTTTTCGATGTCACATAAAACTAATTGCACTTCAAGATTGTTATTTTTTGAATTAACTATGACCTTATTTAAAAAATTAAAATAATAATATTTAGAAACTTATTTTTGAAAAATGGATTTCACTTTTAAATTATACACGTTGAAAAATGGTAGGGGTGAATTTTTGGGACTTTTCTAAAATTCTTGAATTTTCGATGAATAGTGAAATACGGTAAAATACCGTATATTCAATTTATTAGTTAAATACACTATTTATGACATCATAAGTGATGTAAGACCACTTTATTTGAACTCACATGATCTTATTACTATTAGGGGTCACATGAAAAAATAATATTGGTTGTCTTGAGGGAAATAATCAAATAATGAATTAAACATTCAAATTTTACCCCTCTCCTCCACTATAAAAACCCCTCACCACTCCCTCTTCTCTTCACTCCTCTATACCTTGAAGATCCTAAAATTTCGTCCCAATAATCCTCCCAAGTCTCTTACCCACGTCCTAGAGCCACTGGTCTCACCAAAAGACCAAAATGAAATCCCTTAAGAAGGATCTCAAGGAGAAGAGATCAAGAGGTAAACAACCTCTTTTATTTTCTTTCTTTTATTTCATTTTATGTTATTCTCTTCCATTCACTTTGTCTTGTGTTAGTGTTGACCTCACCTGTTTTGATAATCTCAATCATGTATTCATATGTGTTGAAAATCCCAATTATGTTTTCATTCTCTATGATATTTTTAAGTATCATTGATCTATACTTTAATTCTTTCAAATCTGTGATCAAACCAACAATAATTTTTAAAATAGTCTTTGGAATATGTTAATACTCATTTATCCATGTTAATACAAGTTATAAATTAATTCTAACACAATCGGATGTGTTCTGCATAAAACAGATAAGTAATATGCCTATAGCTACTGATAAAGAGCTACCGGTACCCAGTCTACCGATAGACTTAGTCTACCGACAGACAAGTCACCGATATACTTAACACAGAGCTACCGATGTGCTTATAAATGTAAGCTACTGACTTACAGACAGCTACCGATACAAACATAGAGCTACCGGTGTAAGTATAAATAGCTACCGATGGAATAAGAGTCACCGATGGACGAAGCTACTGACAGACTCACAACTACTGATGCATGGAGCTACCGATGCATGGAGCTACCGATGCATGGAGTTACCGATGCATGGAGCTACCGATGCATGGAGCTACCGACGCATGAAGCTACCGACGCATGAAGCTACCGACGCATGGAGCTACCGACGCATGGAGCTACCAATAAACAAAGTCACCGATACAAGCATGTACCAACCGACGCATAGAGCCACTGATAGAGTCAAAGCAACTAATGACATTGAGCTACCGATGTCCAAGATACCGATGCTGATTACCTACCGATCACTCAACTCACTGTTTGAATTTCTTTATTTCCTATCTTTATTTAATCTATCCAACGGTCATATCATGTAAATTTTAATGATTTGTCAAATATCTGATAAAGGTTGTCGGATGTCAGGAACCCGTACCTCGTACCTGCAGAAAGGAAATCTTTTCTGTCCCCTGTTGCCCATGAGATAAATACGAGAAAACTATGCTGCCCAACACAACAAGAAGTAAAAGAAAAGAGAAGTGCATGGTGGATGAAATATACCAGAAACACAAGAACAAGAAGAACACAAAGAAGCTCATAGACAATCAAGCATACTCGAGAAGTGTCTGTGCATATAAGAAGAACACTGAAGAAATTCAACCTCTGCATTCTTACTGTCTGTGAACCTGGAGCATACGACACTCTGTTTCTCAAACAGAAACGAGAAGAGGACTCAGACTCACTTCTGATCGAATCCAAAGGAGTTCAGAGCTACACCGAAATCACCAGAACCATCTCTAAACTCTACATCTCTTGTTCTGTGATTTATTATTATACTTTTTGAGCAGTGTGTGTTATCTACTATATCTAACACATACACTGTCTCCTGCACTTAAACTGGAGGATTTGTAAATCCTTACCAAATTCTTGCATTCTTTCCTTCCCACGAATAACAGTGGTAGAGGTCGTGTGTGACTTGGACAACTGGTTGCTGTTTTACTATTTCCCACGAAGAACAGTGGTAGAGGTCTTGGACCTGGACAGTTGTAAACTGTTGAACCCCGATCCAGGGTGTGGATCAATTTTATATAAACTTTTGAGAGGACTAAGTCTCGGCTTGAGACTGAACCTCTTGGTTACATTTGTTGTGCCATCTCTTTCAAAGTTTTATTCCGCTGCAAATCACTTTAAAACCAATACTATTTTTAAAGTCACTTTGATAATTAAATTAGATAGTGTTTATGTTAAGTGTAGATTAGTAAGTTAGTTTCAAAAGATAATCACACACTCTTGTGTTGATTAACTGGGAATTAATCAATCCCTTGAGAATCTAATAGAACCTCTATTTTAATATAAATTCACTACAATTTAATTTATTATTTTATTTGGGGGTCTTTAAGACAGTGTTTTTAAATACAGAAATTTTAATTGGTACTCAATTCACCCCCCTCTTGAGTAAACCACTCCGACCAACACTTGGTATCAGAGGATTGAAAATACTTTCTAAAAGTACTCTGCTTTTGAACTGTTATTTTAGTTGTATTTTAAAGTTCTTAAAATTTCTGTTATATCTAAATTTTTATCTCTTTAAAATTTTCTCATCATGGACAATAGACTTGAGGGTGCTGCTACTAACCGGCCACCTTTCTTCAATGGAACTAATTATGCTCAGTGGAAACTGAAAATGAAAATTCATCTAGAAAGCATAGGTTTTGATATTTGGACTGCTATTGAATCAGAATAAAAAATTCCAACTACTGCTAGATCTACTTGGGATGAACCTATAAAGACTGCTTACAATAACAACTGTAAAGCTATGAATGCCTTGTACTGTGCTCTAGGAGATGAAGAGTTTAATAGAATTTCTTCTTGTAAAACTGCATATGAAATTTGGGATACCCTAGCTGTTTCTCATGAAGGAACAATGAATGTTAAAGAAATGAGATTGAACACTTATACTATCAAGTATGATAATTTTAAAATGAAGCCTGACGAACCCATTTCTAACATGTATCTCAGGTTCAATGAAATTGTCAATACAATGATCTCGCTGGGAAAGGATGTCTCATCGAAGGAACAAATTATGAGAATTTTGAGATGTCTACCTGATAGATGGAGAGGCACATCTGTCTCAATCAGAGAATCATGTGACATTGCTGCTCTACCTGTCAAGGAACTAATTGGCAAGCTGATGATGTATGAACAAGAGCTTAAAGTGAATAATGAGGAAGAAAATGAACCTCCAAGAAAGTCTGTCGCTTTCAAATCTTCAACTTCAAAGAATAAGGACAAAGAAAAGCTTCAAGCTGTAGCTGAAAGTTCAAATTGTGAAGACAATGAAAGTGATTCTCACAGTGATGCTGAGATGGCTCACATTGCTAGAAGATTTAAGAAATTTTATAGGAAAAAGAAGTTCTTCAGAAAAACAAATTATAAGGGTAAGTATGATCACCAAGGTAAATGGAAAAAGGATTGGAAGAAGAATGACAAATCAGATGATGTTGTCTGCTATGAGTTCAAGAGAAAAGGACACATTAAAGCCGACTGTCCAAAGCTGAAGTATAAAAAGAAATATGAATATAAGGACAATAAGTTTAAGAAAGCCATGAAGGCTACCTGGAGTGCTTCTGAGGATAGCTCTACTGAATCTGAAATCTCTGAAACTGAACACAAAAATAAGGCAAATATGTGCTTTATGACAAACACTTCTCAGGTAACTGCTGAAACTCCTGCTTTAAATTATTATTACTCTGGAGATAATGCAGAATCTGATTCTGATTCTGTAATAATGTCTAAAAATGAATTGTTTGAGTACTGTGATATGCTGGAAGAGACATGTAATGAACTTAAGGATAAATACAAGTCATTAAAGAAACAACATGCTCTCACCACTACAGTTAACACCGAACTCACTATTGAAAAAGAGAAAAATGCTCATCTGTTAAAAGAAAACACTGAACTGAAACTATCTAATGAGCAACTCAAGAAAGACTTAGAGAAGTTCACCAATGGCAAAAATACACTAACACAGATGCTAGGAAAGCAAATGGCACCTAAATATACTACTGGTATAGGATACCAACCTGGACAAAGGAAAATTTCCAAAACTAGATTCATTTCTAAATCTGGACAGAATGAAGGTAATTCTGGAACTTCATATGCTTCAACCAGTTATATACATAGCTATGGATCTAATAAAGTTTATCTTTCAAAGCATGTCAATTATACAAATTATATGAGACCCATTAGACAAATATGGGTACCTAAAGTGTTATTGGCTAACCTCTCTGGACCCAAGAAAATCTGGGTACCAAATTCATCTCCCATCTGAATCTGTTTTGTAGGGAACTTGCTTAAAGAGATCCTGTAAAGAGACCTGGTATTTGGACAGTAGATGTTCAAGACATATGTTAGGAGACTTCTCTTGTTTTAAGAGTTTAATAAAAGTTGATGGAGGCTTTTTCACCTTTGGTGATAACTCTAGAGGAAAAATCATCGGCCTAGGCCAGATTTGTAACACTGATTCAATTTTGATTTCTAAAGTTTTATTTGTTGATGGCCTTAAATACAATTTATTAAGTATTTCTCAGTTATGTGATGATGGTTTTCATGTTAAATTTGAAAATGATTCTTGCAAAGTTTTTAATTCTAAGAATGTTTTGGTATTTTCTACCTTAAGAAATGAAAATGTTTATGCTCTTAATCTGAATTCTTTAGCTAAGAAGA
Organism: Viscum album; assembly: GCA_963277665.1. Taxonomy (NCBI): domain Eukaryota; kingdom Viridiplantae; phylum Streptophyta; class Magnoliopsida; order Santalales; family Viscaceae; genus Viscum; species Viscum album. The sequence goes on along the minus strand of OY728166.1, from coordinate 1,407,042,413 downwards.
ATATTACTTGTTTAAATGATTTTCATAAAGAATCTTGGATATGGAACAGAAGATTGGGACATTGCAACATTCACTCACTTAGAAAACTCTCTAGAAAAAACCTAGTTAGAGACCTACCTAAATTAGAATTCCCAAATGATAGAGTGTGTAACCCCTGTCAAAAGGGAAAACAACACAAAGTTTCTTTTAAATCAAAGAAATAAGTTTCGACTTCTCAACCACTTGAATTGGTTCACATGGATTTGTTTGGACCATCAAGAGTTTCTAGTTTAAATGGGAAGCACTATGTTTATGTTCTTGTAGATGATTTTTCTAGATATACTTGGGTATATTTTCTAGCTCACAAAAGTGAAGCTTGTTCTTCTTTTGTTAAATACTCTAAATCTGTAGATAACCTTAGTGGACTTAAGATTAAAACTTTGAGAAGTGATCATGGTCGTGAGTTTGAAAATCAAGATTTTGAATCTTATTGCTCACACAATGGCTATACTCATAACTTTTCTGCCCCTAGAACACCCCAACAGAATGGTGTAGTAGAAAGAAGAAACTGAACCCTTCAAGAAATTGCTAGAACCATGCTCAATGAATATGACCTGCCTATTTATTTTTGGGCTGAAGCTGTAAATACAGCTTGTTATGTTATTAATAGAGTCTTAATTAGACCTGTTCTTAAGAAAACCCCTTATGAATTGTGGAACAATAGAAAGCCTAAGGTTAATTACTTTAAAGTTTTTGGTTGCAAAGTATTTATTCTGAATACTAAAGATAATCTGGATAAGTTTGCTTCCAAAAGTGATGAAGGAATTTTTCTGGGTTACTCTATGTCAAGTAAAGCCTATAGAGTATTCAATAAGAAAACCAAATGTGTGGAAGAATCTGTTCACATCAAGTTTGATGAAACTGATCCACATGAGCCTAAAACCTCTCTTGAGAATCTTGAAGAAGATTTGTCTGTTCTGGACCTTAATGATAAATCTAAAGAACCTGTTATAAAAGCATCCAGTTCTGGACTTTCTCCAGAATCTGCTTCTGTTGAACCCGAACCTATAGATGAACCTGAAATTTCTAGTCCAACCTTTACCAGATCAACAAGGATTCTAAAGAATCATCCTTTAGAAGCTGTTGTTGGTAATCTTGATAGAGGAACACAAACTAGAGCTTCTCTAAGAAACCAGGTTGAACATCAAGATTTTCTTTCACAGCTAGAACCCAAAAATATCAAGGATGCTATCAATGATGAATTCTGGGTAACAGTTATGCAGGAAGAATTAAATCAGTTTGAAAGAAACAAAGTCTGGGAATTAGTTGACAGACCTAAGGACACTTTGACAATAGGCACAAAATGGGTTTTCAGAAATAAAGTAGATGAATCTGGAAATATAGTTAGAAACAAAGCTAGACTAGTTGCACAAGGATATAGTCAAGAAGAAGGTATAGACTATGAGGAAAATTTTTCACCAGTAGCTAGAATAGAAGCCAATAGGATCTTACTTGCATATGCTGCACATCTGGATTTCAAGTTATATCAAATGGATGTGAAAAGTGCATTTCTAAATGGTTTTATAATTGAAGATGTTTTTGTAGAACAACCACCTGGATTTACTAACCCCCATTTTCCAAATCAAGTTTTTAAACTTTCTAAAGCTTTATATGGTTTAAAACAAGCTCCAAGAGCTTGGTATGATAGACTTAGAAATTTCCTTATTTCAAAAGGTTTTACTAAAGGGATTGCTGATCCAACTCTTTTTATTAAAAGAATTTCTAAAGATGTTTTAGTTGTACAAATATATGTTGATGATATTATTTTTGGATCTTCTAAACACTCTTTATGTACTGATTTTTCAAAAAGTATGCAAAATAAATTTGAAATGAGCTTAATGGGAGAACTTAAGTACTTTCTTGGATTTCAAGTATTTCAAAATGAAAATGGTATTATTTTAAATCAAAGTAAATATACAAAGGATCTTTTAAAACGTTTTGGTCTGGATAGTATCAAGGAAAGTGAAACTCCTATGAGTACTACCTGTAAATTGGACACAGATGAAACTGGGAAACCAGTTGATCAAACAAATTACAGAGGTATGATTGGTAGTTTACTTTATCTTACTACTAGTCGACCTGATATTATGTTTAGTGTGTGTATGTGTGCTAGATTTCAAGATAATCAAAAAGAATCTCATTTGCTTGCCGTTAAAAGAATATTTAAATATCTCAAACACACGGTTAACTTAGGTTTGTTTTACCCAAAAGGACAATCCTTTGAGTTAATGAGTTATTCAGATGCTGACTTTTCTGGTTGTAAGTTAGATAGAAAAAGCATATCAAGAACATGTCATTTGCTTGGAAAATCCTTAGTTTCTTGGTGTAGTAAGAAACAGAACTCAGTTGCATTATCTACTGCCGAAGCAGAATATATAGCTGCTGGTAGTTGCTGTGCACAAATTCTGTGGATGAAACACACTCTTTTGGACTATGGATATGTTTTTAAATATGTTTCAATCAAATGTGATAACACCAGTGCAATAAACATCTCTAAGAATCCTGTATCTCACTCTAGAACCAAACACATAGATGTAAGACACCATTTCCTAAGAGATCACTATCAAAAAGGTGATATTTCTCTTGAATTTATTGGCACTGAACATCAATTGGCTGATATTTTCACTAAACCTTTAAGTTCGGATAGGCTAAGTTACATAAGACACGAATTGGGAATGTTTAATCACTGATGTGAAATTCTCACCGATGTGTAAATTCTCACTGATGTGAAATTCTCACCGATGTGAAATTCTCACCAATGTGAAAATTCTCACCGATGTGAAAATCCTCACTGATGTAAAAATTCTCACCGATGTGAAATTCTCACTGATGTGAAACTCTCACCGATGTGAAATTCTCACCGATGTGAAAATTATCACCGATGCGAAAATTCTCACTGATTTGTTTTTCTCACCGATGATTAACTCACACCGATGCAATGTTTTACATCTGTCTACCGCCAAGAATATGAATCGTTTTATTTTATTTTATCTTACTCTATTTTAGTCGTTTATTTGGAATTCCTAAATGATAAAACTAAGTCTAAGCCACTTCTTACCTCACCGAGCTCAAAATCTCTCACCTTCGAACCTTAGCTCCCAAATCGGCCAAGAACCCAAAACCCGCGATGGCAAAAACTAAGCTTCCTATCGTCAGAGATGAAAGTGTAGAACCAAACGCTAAGAAGCAGAAGACACAGCATAAAGCCAGTGTTAGTGAAGTCAGAACTAGATCAGGAAGGCGACCAGTTAATCCTCACTTGCAAAATAGAGACATAGTAATCGATAAGGAACTGTGCGTGGAATGGCTACTGCCTAGAAAATCGTTAGTACTCGAGATTCTGGAGGACCAGAAATGGGTGGATTGTTTCTCGAATAACAATGGCCCATACTACCCGAAGTTGGTAAAACAGTTCTACGAGTTTGTAACCTTCGAGAAATCTGAAAATGAGAATCGGGTAAGCTCTTTTTTAAATGGAAAAGAGATGTCTTTTTCTTCAGTAGAGTGGGCTGAGTATTTGAAAGTACCACATGAAGGTGTCTCTGGGTATGTATCAAGAGCAATGCCACCTAGCAGTGACATCTTTGATTATGAAACCGCCTTACAAGAGCTGACCGGTAATGGGAATCAAAGGCAAGTGGTTGCTGCTGAAATGGATGGAGAGAATCGACTACTCTTCAAGTTTGTTCAGCATGTGTTGATACCGAGGCGAGGAGATTTTTCAAATCTGAGATATCAAGATATCTATCTTCTTTATTTGCTAAGACATGGTGTGAAGATCGATCTGTGTAGATTGTTGATGCTTCAAATGGAAGACATGATTAGACCAAAGTCAAAGACTAATGCCTTATTCTTTGCCAAGCTGATTTCAGTAATGATAAAAGTGAAAGGAATAGCTGAGTCTCAGGATGAGACAGTTGTAGTCAAGAACAATTTCTGCATCACCTCGACTGTTTGTAAGTACATGAAAATTAACTAGAACCCATGGAAGGGATAATGGGTCAGTGATGATCAGAAGATATATGATAGGTTTAATCCTGTGGATCATCCCTCAAGACCAAAGGATATGAGAGATCCGATTCTGAGACCTGATGAAGAGGAACCTGTTTATAGTGATGAAACAGAAGAAGAAGAAGAAGAAACTCCTATGGATGTTGGAGGAGATCCAGACTTGCCCCCAAGTCCTGTTGCAGAATTGGTTTATTCTAGGAAAGGAAAGGTAGAGGAAATTTTGTCTACTTATGAGGAAGACCAGTCTGTGCCTCACCAAGAAGAAGAGGAAAAGGAGAATGTATCTGAATTGTCTGCTTCTGGTAGTTTAAGTATGAGTCCTTTGATTGGAAGCTCAGCTATGCCTGCTGCTGAAGTAGAAAAAGATACAGAAGAAGCTGTACCTGTATCAGAAGATCTTCTAGATGCTGCACCGATGGAACTTGTAGTAGAAGATTCTGATGAAGAGAATCCAGCACTGAATGCTATTGTGATACATGAGAATTCACCCATTGAGGGGGAGCATCAATCTGTTCTTGGAAATGTTACAGTAGCTGTTGAGTTTGGAGACTGGGAAGAAGACCCAGGGTTTATAGTCTGTGGATTGGATTATCCGGATTCAGATAATGAGATGTCTATGAATAGACCGAAGACCAATTATGATCTTGCTTCTGAGTTGTTGCCCGATAATGTGGTTAGATTTCATGATCTGAATAAGCTGAAAGAGGACCTTAAAACCAGTTTTGTTGAAGAAGTGAAGTTAATGGAAACCTCCCTTTCATCCTCAATTCATTCAATAATGACTGACTCTGTAGTTAGTTTGGCCTCAACAAGGGGATCTGCTGCAGTTGTCCCTAATGATTTTGTCTCTAAATCTGATCTTGAATCCATGAAGAATGAGCTGAAAGAATCATTCAGTGTATCAGTTGCTGAGATGAAGCAAAGCTTTAATGAAGAAATGAAAATGTTAGAGAGATCCTTCGAGCTATCTCTGGCTTGTAATTTATCTTCTTTTGTGTCTGAGCTTATGGAAGAAGTGAAAGAGTGCCAGACTCAGTCTTCTAGAATCGAAGCAGATCTTGAAGCTCTCAAGACATCAGTTGCTGCTTTGGATTCTTATATGAGCTCCAAGTCTCAAGCTGACAAGGACCTAGCTTATGTGAAGAGTGTAGTAAGCCAGTTTGTCTCGGTGTTTGAAAGTTTCAAAACCTCAGTGAAGGATCATGTTCAGTTGCAAGACTCTCAAGTTCAAAGCCTAATCAGTGGTTTGTCTAAGAGTTTCAAAGAAACTGTTTCCTTCTCTCTTGGCCCTCTCACATCCAAACTATTAGTTGACCTGAATCAAGTTCGAGCAATGTTGAAGGAGGAGATTGGTTCTATTTCAACCAGTGGCTCTGTGGACTCATCAGAGTTGAGCCGAGTGGTGCTTTCTACAAGAGATTCTGCTAGAGAAATAATGAAGATTGTTCAAGATTATATGAGAGAAGCCTCTGCCTCTCAGGAAGCCATAAAGAGCAAAGTGGACTACTACTTCACCAGAATTTTCACCAAGCATCAACTCGATCACCACTTCAAGCTGATGTTGGAAAACATGAAGCTGCCTCCATTAACTCAAGCTTTTAGAGAACAAGTGAGCAAGCTAAGAGAACTGACTCCTGCCTTGGAGAAATTTATGGAGAACAAAGATGATTTCATCTCTTCTATGGAAAGAGGAGGAGGAATTATTATGGATTTTAGAAATCTGTTGCTGCCTTTCTTGCATGTTGATGCCAGACCAGTCATCATACCTCCTGCTTTGCCTGCTTCTGCCTCAGCTGCTTCCACAGTCCAGCTGACTCCTGCTCAAGCTATTTGAAGCCTCACTCCAATGATCACCCAAAGATCTTCAACCTACAGGCCTGACTCTGTGTCAGTAGCCCAACCTCCTTTGATCTTTTCTGGCATTCCAAAACCTTCACCTGCATCCTCACCAACCGAACCTTCTTCTGATCCCAAAGGAAAATCTCATGTGGAAGATGTGGAATGATCCAGTGGCCATGATTTTTGATAGGAATTCATTTGTATTTTGTTTATGTACTTTCTGACTGCTCTAATACAGAAGAACTCTTTTTTACTTCTCATGTTTTATTTGTCTCCTATGTATGCTTTCCCACTTTTTGATTATCACAAAGGGGGAGAACAAAATGAGAGCATAAGGAAGGGGGAGAACAAAATGAGAGAATGAGAAATATTAAATGAGGGGGAGAACAAAATGAGAGAATGAGAAATATTTTCAATGGAGGAAAATAACCTTCTTTCCAATTTTATCTCTGATGCTGTTTTCAATAAGAACATTGAATTTAATATTATACTCCTTACTATTATATTTTCACTATGTTAAATGCCCATATCATAAATTGTGATTATCAAAAAGGGGGAGATTGTTGACCTCACCTGTTTTGATAATCTCAATCATGTATTCATATGTGTTGAAAATCCCAATTATGTTTTCATTCTCTATGATATTTTTAAGTATCATTGTTCTATACTTTAATTCTTTCAAATCTGTGATCAAACCAACAATAATTTTTAAAATAGTCTTTGGAATATGTTAATCCTCATTTATCCATGTTCATACAAGTTATAAATTAATTCTAACACAATCAGATGTGTTCTGCATAAAACAGATAAGTAATCTGCCTATAGATACTGATAAAGAGCTACCGGTACCCAGTCTACCGATAGACTTAGTCTACCGACAGACAAGTCACCGATATACTTAACACAGAGCTACCGATGTGCTTATAAATGTAAGCTACTGACTTAAAGACAGCTACCGATACAAACATAGAGCTACCGGTGTAAGTATAAATAGCTACCGATGGAATAAGAGTCACCGATGGACGAAGCTACTGACAGACTCACAGCTACCGATGCATGGAGCTACCGATGCATGGAGCTACCGATGCATGGAGCTACCGATGCATGGAGCTACCGATGCATGGAGCTACCGACACATGAAGCTACCGACGCATGAAGCTACCGACGCATGGAGCTACCGACGCATGGAGCTACCGATAAACAAAGTCACCGATACAAGCATGTACCAACCGACGCATAGAGCCACCGATAGAGTCAAAGCAACTAATGACATTGAGCTACCGATGTCCAAGCTACCGATGCTGATTACCTACCGATCACTCAACTCACTGTTTGAATTTCTTTATTTCCTATCTTTATTTAATCTATCCAACGGTCATATCATGTACATTTTAATGATTTGTCAAATATCTGATAAAGGTTGTCGGATGTCAGGAACCCGTACCTCGTACCTGCAGAAAGGAAATATTTTCTGTCCCCTGTTGCCCGTGAGATAAATACGAGAAGACTATGCTGCCCAACACAACAAGAAGTAAAAGAAAAGAGAAGTGCATGGTGGATGAAATATACCAGAAACACAAGAACGAGAAGAACACAAAGAAGCTCATAGACAATCAAGCATACTCGAGAAGTGTCTGTGCATATAAGAAGAACACTGAAGAACTTCAACATCTACATTCTTACTGTCTGTGAACCCGGAGCATACGACACTCTGTTTCTCAAACAGAAACGAGAAGAGGACTCAGACTCACTTCTGATCGAATCCAAAGGAGTTCAGAGCTACACCGAAATCACCAGAACCATCTCTAAACTCTACATCTCTTGTTCTGTGATTTATTATTATATTTTTCGAGCAATGTGTGTTATCTGCTATCTCTAACACATACACTGTCTCCTGCACTTAAACTGGAGGATTTGTAAATCCTTACCAAATTCTTGCATTCTTTCCTTCCCACGAATAACAGTGGTAGAGGTCGTGTGTGACCTGGACAGCTGGTTGCTGTTGTACTGTTTCCCACGAAGAACAGTGGTAGAGGTCTTGGACCTGGACAGTTGTAAACTGTTGAACCCCGATCCAGGGTGTGGATCATTTTTATATAAACTTTTGAGAGGACTAAGTCTCGGCTTGAGACTGAACCTCTTGGTTACATTTGTTGTGCCATCTCTTTCAAAGTTTTATTCCGCTGCTAATCACTTTAAAACCAATACTGTTTTTAAAGTCACTTTGATAATTAAATTAGAAAGTGTTTATGTTAAGTGTAGATTAGTAAGTTAGTTTCAAAAGATAATCACACACTCCTGTGTTGATTAACTGGGAATTAATCAATCCCTTGAGAATCTAACAGAACCTCTATTTTAATATAAATTCACTACAGTTTAATTTATTATTTTATTTGGGGGTCTTTAAGACAGTGTTTTTAAATACAGAAATTTTAATTGGTACTCAATTCATCCCCCTCTTGAGTAAACCACTCCGACCAACAGTTAGGATATTTCATTAAATATTCCACCTTACTGTACATATTATATATTAATTATGAGATATTACATTCCTCTCATCAAACTATTTTTATGAAATTTTAAGAGACGCCGTTAGGCTGCCGAATTTTCGTGAGAAATTTATCGAGTTTTCTTTCATTTTAAGATTCCTTTATTTTCTTCTTCTTTACTAACCTACTCTTAACCAAGAGTCATGGAAGCTCCAGAATCTTATATATTCTATATTTTCTCATGTTTATGGAAAATTTCTCATCATTATTCATCTCCTCTCCCACTTATTTAAGGAATTAAAACATTGTCCGTGATGTGTCCAATTACCTACATCGTGGACAATGTAATTTCAATTTCCATTAATTATTTCTAGTATGGCCATGAAAACAAATATATGTTTGAACCAGATAATAATATATGTATTTTATCTTGATTAATGTTCTGTAATCTTTACACATTCATAATATGGAATAAAAATACAAAACAAGTTTATTTAGCACAAAACTGCGAAGCCAAATTCAAGCGTTTATCTTTAACTCATCGAATGAGTAATCATCATAGTATATAACCAGAATCACTATAAGATCATTTATATCTCTTTAATTTCACTAATAATATATATTAACAATTCTGGATGTTTTACCATATTTCAAACCAGCTTTCATTCATGAATACAAATAAACAAAGCATGAAACCCAGTAAGAAAATACTTCCAAAATAATAAAATTGAATCTATTAAATCCAAAAAAATACCATTAATGAACTTAATAAGGTTATAACATGTAAAAGAAGTTCTGGAATTATGAATTAATAATCCTAATTTGTTTATTAAGGTATTTAATAACAAGTCAAGAACACCTTGAATCATATGCTAATGGATTCTCTCTCTCACTTTTGTTAAAGAATATCCCCTTTGTTGTGACTAACTTTATATTGTGAACCTAATAATCCTTATGTGGTGTTCCTAATGAACATTTGAGATCACTTTCCATTTGAAATTATATTTCTATTTAATATCCATAATCTCATGTCATGGATATGTTTATTGTTTAAACCGTGTACCATTTCACATACGGTGTATATTGAGGATGTTATTGATGAGTCCGTTTTCTATACTCTATACGGATATTGGAAAGGCATATTTCTCTTGTATTGAATCAATGTATAAAGAATGATTTGGATGTAGAGTTGGGTGGGGCCCACTATAGCCCCTTGATGCATCGGTAGGTCTCATGAGACAAAACCGTTTGGTGACAGACCCTTCGAGTTTGTTTCCAAAAAATCAGACGGGTTTCTACCCACATCAGTAAACTGTTTTTACGGTATTATGGTTTCATATGATAGATACATGACATGAAATTAATAAGAATTTTATTTATTCATTATCAGTTATTATTATTATCCTTGGGATTTCTACTATGACAGAATCTATGGATGCAGTTTCATTCTCAGTTTATATATGGCATTAGTTTGTCATTTATTCACTATGCCATGTTGTTTATGTCAGATTGATTATGATTCAAGATTTATTATACTCATGTTTCCTCTATTTGTAACCCTTATTAAGCGTTTGAGCTCACCCCTTTCATTGTTTACCTTCAACAAGTGATGAAGAGAAGGTCTTTTATTGAGTTCGTGTGGTTGCAGTTTTTAGTTTTGTTATGTATTGTATTTTGTAAACTTTTCCAATGTAAATTGAATAACATCTATGTATCTAGTTTATTCAAGACTACTAAAATGATTGTTCCTTCGAGATTTTAATTCCTTCTAACCATGCCAATATCACAAGTAATGCACCGGATCCAGCCTAGAGGGGTTGGGGTGTTACAGGGATAACCCATCATCATGATATATATTGAGATCACTCATCATAATACACAATTTCTAAGAACCATAACATAATCATAACACATGAAAGATTTCATTTTTCAACATAATAATAACTAATTTTCTTTTATAGCTTGATTTACCCATGAAAAAGAAATAGGTTCCATGAAAATTTCTTTGAAAAAATAAAAATACATCCAAAGAAATAACAAGGATGTTATCATTAAAATATTTACCCAGTGAACATAAGTAAAATTAGGGGTTTTTATCACCGATGAATAGAAATTACATAAAAATAACATTAAAATTATTCTTGAATAAAATACCCTTTCTACTTTAAAAATAACTTTTAAAAACATACAGATTTATAAAATACTAGGAAAAATATTTTATTTAAAAAAAAACCATAGAAAATTGTAAATTAATATTCAAATCATTAAGTGTTCATGAAAACAGTGAATTCCATTTATTCCATAATTGTTAAAAAAATTATTCCGTTCACACCCTCTGTAAAAAGTACCTTATTTAGAAAAATACAGGAAGATATTTTTTAATTTTTAATGTAGAAATTAAAATATGGGTAAAAAAGAATTTAAAAAATATTTTATGAATAATTAAAATCATTATAAAAAAACATTTTAGAAAATATGGATATGGAAGAAAAATGTTTTCTGACCGAAAGAGGATATATAAGGTTAGATTTTCTTTAAAACATTTTCTGAACCATTTTAAAAACCAAAGGGAGAAAAATGGAACTAAAACTTAAATATTCCAAAAATATCTAGAGTATAATAAATAAATGGTTTTAAAATATAAGATCCATATTATTTCCCTTAATGGAAATTTAGTGTAGATAATATTGAAAAGAAATGGGATTATAACATAAATTATTAAAATTTTGGTAACTATTTAATAATAACCCCAATGAAAGAAATAACTTCAAATGAATATTTAAATAATATTAAAATAAGTTTATTCTTAAAAAATCATATAAAATGGTATGTATATAGAAAAAATAAAAGAATATAGGTATATAACATAACATTTTTCCCAAAGAAGGTAATTTGAGATGATATACACTTAAAACTTGGAAACTTTCAAGTCAAATCCACTTGATTAAAATAATTTAAATTTTAAATTTAAATACAATGAATTAATAATAAATCATGATATAACATTTAAAAATGTTATTATATACACCATATATAATAAATTAGGTGTGTAATTTTAAAATATGCCTCAATTAAGGGAAATTGTGATGAAATCTCATACCTCTAGTCCAAACTTTCAATGTATGTCCTTTAAATCATGTATAATAAAAAATTACCAATTATTTAGTTTCTTAAGAACCTTTACCAGGTTTAATAATTTATCTCTAAACCATTTATTTCAACAAAATATTTAATTACTTAATTGGTTTAGTCCACATCAGGAATTTTGAGGGTGGTTGGTTCATAATTTCAAAATGACTTCAATATGTTGACCATATCCAATGTGTTCATTATTCCAGAATATAAATAATACTAATAATGAAATAATTATCATTTTTATACATTAATTTTAATTTTAAAACCAACCATGAAATATTGTTATGAAAAATGAAATATGTTATAATCATGGGATGATAGACCACACACATACACGAGAAATGTTTCCATTTTTCAATGAACATGAGAGAAATAAGGTAAGTATCATTTTAAATTTATATAATTATTATTATCTCATAAATATTATATTAAATTTTAAAATATAATTATATATACCATCTATGTGAGGAGTGGACAATAAATGAGTCAAATCACTTCATGAAGCTGATAATCTGCACATACACACAAATGATGTTATCATTTTTCAACAGATAAAATGGTAAGGAAATAGATGATATATTTTGTTTAAAAAGTATTAATTTTTTCATTAATATAATATATATACTTTAAATCCATCATTATAAACATAGTTTATAGGCGGTGATGGAATTATGTACACCAGTTAGTGAGGCATTAGTTCACCGTACACACAAATAATGGGTTCATTTCCCATTTTATGGAAGAAGGAGATGGATTAAGGTTAATACATTAACATAATAATATATAATTATATGAGATATAATAATTTTAATATATCACAATCATTATATTATTTTTAAGATTTTATAAGAATAAATAATACTAAAACATTTGGTTAAAAGATATACCTCTTCTTCAGAAAAAATCCTTTTCTTTATACTTTAATCCTTGAAAGGTTGGTAATATACTGAAAATAAAACCACTAGGATGTGGGGAGGTATGTTTTAGAGATAATAAGTCCGGTATTTTATAACTATAGTTCTCAAAATGTGGGTGGAAGATAATATAGGAGGTTCCCTTGTATAAGTTAAGGGAGGGGAACTCTTAGAACTACTTAAATTATTAAATTAATACAAATTAATTTTCAGGTTCAAGTGGAAGAAAATTTAAATATTTAAAATATATTATGATTATGATTCTAAATTATCTCATACAATAAGATTTGTACAAGTTTAGTATAATTACCCATCCTTAAAACATTATATATTATTGAGTTTAATACAAGAACATAAATTATTACACATTGGGGATCTTTTTAGGTTTAGAGTTTTAGAGAATTAGGACATAAAACAAACTTAACATCCCAAAATTATACACGGGGATACCACAAAAACTGTATCAATTTCTTCCAAAATACAATTTTTTAAATAAAACATGATTTATTTGATAAATCTTCATAAAAGTTAACTTGAATTCCTTCTTTCTCTTATACATCCTTATAACTTGTGGAAAACATTTAAAAAACTTGGGACGAGTACAAAAGCTTATTAAGGGATATACAGAAAGAAATCATTAGTCAAGTGATAACATAAACACCTAATAAAACCCATTACATAAAAACTCATTTGAAAGAATAGAAATATCATGTAGTTTACTTGGGACATATTTACCATATAACTCTTACAATCACCCTTACAGATGGAATAACCATTCAGTTAACTTCCATCTCTGGAGTACCTAATGTATTGGAGAGCTATAATGGGGCTCACCCATCAAATCTTGAGCTATAATGGGCTCAACCCAATATATCTTGAGCTAAAATGGGATCAACCCAACCTATATATGTACAAGGAACATATTATAGTAATAAATCATCATGAAATAATGAGAATCCACTTATTCCATATATATATATATATATATAAAATAATCTTTTTGAATTTAATTAAAGAAAATTTTAAGAGGATTTTAAAAGGAAAGTACCTTACAAATATAATTGGAGTGAGAATTAATAGAATAGAATGGATATGTGTATACACTATAAATACACATAATAAAACAAAATATAAACAAAAATCAATCACATAAATAATATCAATACCACATAATGAATAAAGTAGAAGGTTAACCAAAATAATGGAATTTGGGTTAATAATTCCCTTACCTCAGATTCATCTTACTTAAACATGATTAAACCTCATCTATAATGGTTAAAATAGTATTATTAATACTTTAAAGAAGCATAATAATTTTTATAACACCTTATATGATCATTTTATAACATCATTCCACCCATTAATTTATAATATTTTGTTCTTTCCATTGTTTCGGGTGCATTCTTTACATCCTCCTCCAATGGCCTGAAGGATTTCATTTTTTATTCATTTTTTGATAATACACCTTTCAATGGGTGTGTTGGAACCCTTAAAAGGACCGTAGGCATAAGTATTACGTATCCCATAGGCCTTAGAGAAATTCATTTCCCGTAGGCTTAAAACATTACATACAACCCAGACTAATTACTTGGAACTGCTCCTCCCCAACATCTTCATTATGAAATTAGATCTCCACCTTCGCATGGATGTTTGGATAGGCTTTATCGTGCATTCATAGGCTTGTCTCAATGGAAGGTTCCATACCCTTTCATTCTTGAAATCTTTTTAGCTTTTTTTATGGTGAAAGCTCCTTGCTGATCCTTCTTCTTGGAGTTTGTTCCTTGTAGGTTATTTGGTTTTCATATGCACTTAAGGTGGCCTGAAGACCTTAATGAACTAAAGGCCTGGGTGGCTCGAAGGCCTTAAAGGACTCGGAGACCAAATCAGTGGCCTGAAGGCCCAAACAGGGGAATAGTTCCAGATTCTACAATGCCAAAAAGTGCCTGGTATAGTTCCCTCTACAGTACCTGCTACAATACTACTATAATACCTGCTACAGTTCCGGAAATATGCCTCTGCCTGGATTTGATCCCAGGTCACCTCGATGCACTTAAGGAGCCCCCACTAATCAGGCTGAGGCTCATGTGCAAAACTCCAGAAGTGGAATTATATTTTATTAAAATGTTTAAAAAATATCAAATGACTCCATAAATCATTTTGGTTATATGGTATGAGGATAAATCATTATATAAATCATTAGTGATAATCATTAGTTTATTTTGGTGAATTTTGATCATTACTAACCAATTTTGTTTTATTAATTAATAGTACGAATAAAAACTAGTTCCAAAACATAATATATAATATAATATCTACAATAAAATATTATTTAACCATATTATTGTTTTTATAACCATATTGGAAGGAAGTAAAGGAAATTGAAAATACATCGTCCACAATGTCGGTAAATCGACACATCACATATGATGTTTTTATTTTGAGAATAAGAGGGAGAGTAGAAGAAGTTAGTTGGTGAATTTTACATAAACATGATAGAATTACAGTATATATATGATACTAGATCTTTAATTCTTATTGGATAAGGGGAGGGGAAGAGAGAATAAGAATAGAAAAATAATTGAAATGAAAATAAAATAAAATAAAAGAGGTTTTTCACCTCTTGATATCTTCTCCTTGAAATCCTCCTTAAGGCCTTTGGTATTGGAATTTTGGTGAGAACATAAGGTATTGGCTATGGGTAAGATTTTTAGCAAGCATAATGGGCAGAATATAGATAGTGCTAAAAGCTTGAGAGGTGTGAGAGGAAGAGGGGGCGAGGGTGGTATTTATAGTAGAGGAGAGGGGGGGGGGGTTTCCATTATTTTAATCATTAGTTTAATATTTTTTCTCAAGAATATGTATAGTCTTGATTATTGTGAAAAAATAGTAACATATTCACATGAGTTCAAAAAAATTTCCATTTACATCATCCATGACTCAAGCATGATGCATAAATTCATTTCTTTAGAACATTTTTTAAATTATCAAATTTCACAATTCACAAAAATTCAAGTATTTCAGAAAAATCCCAAAAATTTACCCCAATTTTTTCCCCACATTTAGAATTAAAAAATAAACTCCATTTTATCAAAATAATTTTTTAAGTATGAGAAGTATATTTTTTAATTAAAATTAGAATTTATTCAAAAAATAACAATGTTAAAAACTATAAATGATTTTATAACACCTTGAAAAATTAATTTAGGTATCATAGAATTATCTTATAACCATAAGATATTAATTTATGATTATATGTAATGAAAATAATTTTTCATTTAAATTATTTAATTAATCATAAAATTTTAATTAAATATGTATGATTTTCAAAAATACCAAAACTTATATAATGATCATATTGTCACTTATAGGATGTCTTTTTTATTATAAATTCATGGGTGAGGTTACTACACATTTGGTTGATTTACTATTTATAAGGGTCATATTACTATTCATAAGGGTATTTTACTATTCATAAGGGTATGTTACTATTCACCAAAAATTAAGTTGGTCATATCAGACTCCAAATAACTTACTGATCACAACCGTGTATGTCTATTTTTTGAAATTCAAAACACCAAAGTGGTGAAATTATGTTTAACTAGTTTATAACTAGCTTGTTAAAAAAGTGTCATTATATAGAGACTCAGAATTTCTTACATTAAATTAAATTTATTTGTAAAACCATGGGGTGTTAAATTCTCCCCACCTTCTAGAAATTGCATCCTCACAATTTTTTATTTACTTATTAAACAAGTGAGGGTACTTTTCCCTCATATCATTTCCAGATTCCCAGGTTGCTTCTTCAACAATGTGGTTTCTCCATAAAACCTTTACATGGTGTATTTCTTTATTCTGTAATACTTTCTCTCTATGATCAATAATTTAAATAGGTCTCTCTTCATAAGAAATTTCCTCTTCCAGCTGAAGTACTTCTAGCCTCAACACAGGAGATTAATCCAACACATAATTTCTCAACATTGAAACATGAAAAGCATTGTGTACCAGAGATAAACTCAGAGGAAAATCTACTTAATAGGTGACTGGTCCAACTTTCTCTAGGATTTCATAAGGTCTAATGAACTATGGACTTTTCTTTCCTTTTTTTCCAAAATTCATAATACTTTTCCAAGGAGAGATTTTAAGGAAAAAAATGATCACACACCTCAAATGAACTATCTTTCCTCCTGTTATCTTCATAACTTTTTTGCCTGATCTGAGCTGACCTCATGTGTCACTGAATAATCTGAACTTTTTTCTACCACTTCCTTTAATAATTATAGTCCCATCAAGTTCCATTCCCCGACTTCATCCCAAAATTCTATATTTCGACACCACTTTCTATACAATGCTTCAAAAGGTACCATATGTATAATGGAATGGAAATTATTATTATAAGAGAACTCAATGAAAGAAAGACATTGATCCTAACTTCCCTGGTAGTCCATTTAACAAACTTGAATAATATCCTCCAATTTCTGAATTGTTCTCTTGGTCTTTCTATCATATTGAGGATGAAAAGCCATGTTGAAATTTAATTCTGTGCCCAATAAACTCTGAAGGCCTTTCCAAAAGTTATAAGTGAACCTGTGATCACAGTCAGATACTATAGAAAGAGGAAATCTATGTAACCTGAAAATATCTTTGAGTTATAGTTGATAAATTTGATCTAGAGACGTAGTATCTTGAATAATAATGAAATGTACATATTTTGTTATACGATCAACAATAACCTAGATTGCAATGTTAGCCCGAGATATCTCCAGTAGTCCCACAACTAAGTCCATGGATATATTTTCCAATTTCCACTCTAGCACTGGTAAAGGTTGAAGCATCCACTTCAGGAACTACCACTCCACTTTAACCTATTTACATGATAAACATTTCATGGTAAAATCAGTAATATCTATTTTCATTCCATCCCACCAGTAATACTCTTGATAATCTCTATACATCCTTGTACTACTAGGATGAACTAAAAATGGATAACTATGAGCTTCACATAACAATTATTTCTTCAATTGAGAATCACAAGGAGCACATAATCTCTTCAAAAAACTCTAAAAACAATCCTTATCAAGGTTAAATTCTAGAAACTTACCCATTTTAACCAATTCTACTTTTTTCTGTAACTCACCATCTTTTTTCTGTGCTTTATTAATTCTGCCTGATAGAGATGACTACATTGAAACCTGAAACAAAATATAGGAACTTCCTGCACCAAAAACTTCCAAGCCAAAGTTTATCAAATCATTCACCAAAGGGTCACATTCTAAATGTATCATGGTTAATGTTGCATTAAATTTCTGAATCAATGCATTAACCACTCTATTTTCTTTTCCAAGATGGAAATGAATCATGCAATCATAATCCTTGATTATTTATAGCCATCTTCTCTATATCATGTTTATTTTCTTCTGAGTAAATATATACTTCAAGATTTTATGGTCAGTATATATCTCACATTTTACTCTATACAGATGATGCCTCCAATTTTTTAATGCAAAAACAAAAGCAACTAATTCCAAATCACATGTAGAGTAATTTAACTCATAAGGCTTGAAATGACTTGAGGCATAATCAATCACCTGATCATACTTCATCATAACACAACCAAGTCCCATCAAATAAGCATCACTGTAGATGAAAAATTCACCACTTCTGGAATGTAGGGTCCGAACTAGATCATCCACCAATATTCTTTTCAATTCATGAAAACAATCTTCACATTATTTTTTCCTGATGAATTTAACTATTTTTCGAGTTAACTTAGTCAGTGATCTAGATAACCATGCAATTTTTTCAAGAAACCTATAGTAATAGACTTCCAAACTAAGAAAAATAGGAATATCGGTTACATTTTTGGGTCTTGGCCATTCTTAAACAACATTTGTTTTAGTAGGATTAACAATTATTCCATATTTAGAAACAATGTGACCAAGGAAAGAAATTTTTTACAACCAAAATTCACACTTAATGAATTTTCCATACAGTTTGTTTTCTTTTAAGGTTTTTAAAACAACCCATAGATGTTTTTCATGCTAATCGTTACTTTAAAATATACCATAATGTTATCAATAAACACAACCACAAACTTATCCAAGAACTAATGAAATATTATATTTATAAGATCCATGAATACATCAGGTTCATTAGTTAACCCAAAGGACATAACTAAAATTTCATAATGACTATATATAGTATAGAACATAGTCTTCGGGATGTCTGCATCCTTTACTTTCAACTGATGGTACCCCGACCTTAGGTAAAACTTTGAAAAATACTGTGCTCCCTAGAGCTAATCAAACAAATCATCAATTTGAGACAACAAATACTTGTTTTTAATAGTGATGTTATTCAAGGATTTATAATCAATGCAAAGTCTCATTGAACCGTCTTTATTTTTAATAAACAAGACATGAGCACCCCATAGAGAAGTGTTGGGTCGAATGAAGCCTTTATCTAATAATTCTTACAAATGATTTTTTAATTCCAGAAGTTCCATTTGATCAATTCGATAAGGGGGTTTAAAAATTGGATTATCATCAGGAACTAAGTAAATAGTAAAATCAAACTCTTTATCAGGAATCTAATGTCCCAGAATTTCCATGTAATTTTTTTAAATTATATGGAGTTATTTCAAGACCACACGCTCCAATGGCTAGTGATTCCAAGGCCCGGTGAGCTTGGGACGAAATTTTGAACTTTTTTAAGGTACTTTCAGTAAATGTGTGAGTGGGTTTTTCTATCTTTTGAACCATTTATCGGATTCAAATTAAGAGGGCACTGTTGAAATCAGAATTTTGGGATTTTCCTAGAAAGTACTTAACTTTGGCTGATAAGGGTTGAACGAAAAAGTTAATTTTTGGAATTTTCGAGAAAAATAATAAAATAACTTAAAAACGTAATTTTACTTATTTTCTCACAAACAAGAGGTGACATGGTGACACTGCAATGAAGTGAAAAGGTAGCAACAAGGCACATTAATGGAACTCATTAATGTCTTGTTAAAATGCATCTTAATGATTCTTTAATGACGCGACATCGCAGCGCAACAGAAACACTATGACATGTTTTCTTTTTAATAGTTGACTTGTTAGTGGAAAGAAGGATTAAACTATGAGGAATCTCTGAAAAAACTCTGACATATTTCCTCCCCAATAAATAAAAAAGAATTTTGGTGGGACTTCATTGAATTCGACATACTTCGAAGAATGAAAAACTCCATCGACCTCTCAAATCCTCAAGGATGAAATGTTGCGACAACGGATGTCAACAAGATAGGGGTTTGAATTATTTAAATATTTCCCCATTCCTTATTCTAAATTATGAACACAGATTAACCCACAAACTGGTTAATCCACAGATTGTACATTTTTTTTGAGATGGTGTCTTTCTTGGGTTTTCTATTCGGGGTTAATTTCATTGTTGATAAAATTGTAATCCCAGACCTCCCCTGCTTTAAACCTCTAACACGGATGGTTTAGTCCGACACAAACAAGGTATGAAACCCATACTCCTTTTGATTTCTTAGTGGAAAAATTATTAAAATGGTGGAAAGGAAAGTTCATGGCCATTGCAGTGAAGACAGCAGGTCTATGGTTTTGTAGGCGCAGACAGTTTGAAAAATAGACCATCAGAGCAACTCGGTGGTCCGTAGAAAGAACTGGCGGCGGTGGCTGGTAGTGGCCCGTGGTGATAGATGCGGGTGGAGGGAGGGGTAATGCCATAGAAGCAGAATATTCATGGCTCGTTGGCTACGGTAGTGCAACAAAGGGTCCATCGGTATGCACCGACAGTAGGCGGGAGTGGAGCGCGCCGCAGTGGAACGACAGGAGACCGCGAATCGTTGGCCACGACATTGAGATAGAACTTAGTGTCACCAGGCCCCAAGTGGAGGAGTGGCCTACATCTATGGGCTGTATTGAACAAAGGTGGTGACCGGGTTGACCAGCCACATGCGCCCCCACCCAGATCGAACGAACCGGTCCGGGCTGTACCAGACTGGCTGAACCACCGGGCCGA
Source organism: Viscum album (assembly GCA_963277665.1). Lineage (NCBI taxonomy): Eukaryota > Viridiplantae > Streptophyta > Magnoliopsida > Santalales > Viscaceae > Viscum > Viscum album. Next base: position 1,407,021,964 of record OY728166.1, on the reverse strand, counting down.
GCCAGGCCAATTGGATCGGGCCTCCCAAGTGACTTGGTCAATTTCTTTTGCAGGATCATTTTAGAGGATTGGGATAGGGAGTTAAAACTGGGATGCATAGGCTGCTATGCGGCCCGGGTAGGAAAAAGAGACCGGCCCGCTCGAGTGGGCGGGGCCAGATAAAACTGGGTCACTGGGTGACCTGGTGGTTTGGACCCACAACCAACCTAAGCTAGGACCATTGAGGCCTAATGGGACAAGTATAGAGATGGATCATGCAAGACCATGGGCTGGGATGGGTCGGGTCGGTCTGACCGAGTCGGACCAGGCCCAAACGCAACCACCCCCTTTTTACTAAAACATATGTATCTTACAGACCATACGTCCATTCAATATGTCATCTATTTTGTTGGAACCCTTACAAAAAGATAAAACTTTGGGTGATTTCTATGTGGAACTTCGTGGTTGCTGAGGTATGACTGATGGCTTGAGCGGCATCTGTGTGGATCCTTAGTGGCCCGATAGATGAGCAGCAACCATGTGGATACTTAGTGGCTCGACAGATGAGCAACAACCATGTAGATCCTTAGTTAACTAGTATATGAGAAATGATTCATCAGGGATGAGTCCCTCTATAGTACAAAATGTTATTCACTATAATCGATGAACCTTTATAACTGTAGAATATTCTTGGTGTGAGCTGTCTTTTCTTGGTGGATTTTCTTTGTGGTGTTTCTCCTTAGTGGATTGGGATCCCCTATTGAGTACTATGGTATTCACCCATACACGGGCTTCGCCTGTACTTGTCGTGTCTTGTGCAGATGACAGACGTTTCGACTGAGGCTTGGTGGCCTAGGAGTAGGTGGGGCTAAGTAGGATTAGGCGAACATGACATACTACTTCGTCTTCTTGTAGCTACACTACTCTTATCATCAGGTGGGGTTTTTAGTGGATGTCTACCCAAGTCCCTTCATACCTTGCTATTTTCAGTTATTTTTGTTTGGTTTGTATTCTGGCCCACTTTTTTCAGTTGTACTTGTACTCAGCGCTTGTTTTATTATAATTGTTTTCCCTTTTAAGTTTGTGGGACGTGGTTGGGCATGTGTGTATATACAGGTACTTAGGAAAATGCCTTCCACTTGCAGGTTGAGACCTTCAGTGTTAGTCGCTAACTCCTGGCCTTCTGGAGGTGGGATTGGGGTATGTCATGGCATGGGCCCCGGGGGACGGGTCATGAAAAAGTGGTATCATAGGTGGTCAGTTCTACCTTAGAGACTGAGAGTTTGTTGTTTTTTGGGGCAACATTGTTAAATGTTGTGAATCCAACTTTCAGATTCAGAGAGTCTAATGTTGGTGTGAAGACCAGCGTATCCTTACACCAGGACCCTAAATTCTGCTTTTTCGGATCTAAACATGAAAACTATGGTTGCATAAGCATCTCTTTATGTTATTTTGTATTATATTCAGCTCACCAGGTCTAATCTATTAAATGTGGTCCATCTGGATCTATTTCAGGATGCCTCCACGTAGACAACCAGCTCGATTCTCGATACATGGTTGTGAGGAAAATCTATGTTAGGTCCACTGGGTTTGATACCCTGGGGGGGGGGGGGGGGTGAATCAGGTTATGATATATTAAAACAACTTCCCCCATTGATCTTGTTTTTCTATTAATAAAAACTATCTTCTCTCTCTTTACTATAACAGAGTATAAATAGAAACTAAATCATGAAAATGACACAATGATTTTTACTTGGTTCACCCTCACTAGGCTACGTCCAAGGAGCATACACTAGAAATGTGCTGATGTACCAAATACACCAAAAGTGAACTGTTGTTTGCAAAGTTTGGAATGGACTCACTGTCTCTCCTGGTTTACAACCACTCACAATATGAATGCTCCCTGCTCTCTCAAATGAAGTGTGCTCACTACTTCTTCAGAAGATTCAATCATAGTTTAAAGACTTGTAGGTCCCTTCATTATCACAAATTAATGCATCTTCCTCTGTATGAAGATGCTTTTTGAAGTTCCACTTTCATCCACTGATGAATAAAACTTTACCACGAATGTACCGGGCAATATTCCATCTTTTCGCACAACTCTAGAATGACTGGCGTGCTTATCTATGCCTGGATCACTTCTCTAAAACTTGGCGTGCTTCTTCAATCCTAGCATGCAAGTGTCACCTAACCACTTGAACGACACTCCCTTTTTCAACCCAAAACATGGGCGACTCAAACCCTTTTACACCCAATCTAGTATTGGTGCGCAACTTCTGAAAAACTTTATACTTGGGTGACCAAACCACCACTTGCGTGACCGAACCACATGCGTGACTGGAGATCTAATTTTCTCTAAGTATTAAAGTCCCTAAAAAATGAGGAGGTGTGGGCCTCTATTTATAGGTATTTTGGACACCCTGAGTGCCGGCATAGAAGCCTCCTCTCAGTGAAAAAGTCCACCTGCCCTAGTCTCTATCACCCTAGTCACTTGCATGCCCAAACCAAAACATGGGGTCCCCTATTTCATTTGCAATATTTTGATGTTATGATATTGAAAAACATATGGTGCGAAACTTTCCAAGTCTCCAAGACACCGGCGCAAAAGTCCCTTTGGCAAAAACACTTTTCTCCATTTGTCGATTTTGAGGCTCAAAAATTTGGCGAACACTGGAAAACGGTGCCACCTTGTATCTACTCTTTTTGTACCAACTCCAGATAATCTATTCCTTTGTCGAGGTTCTTTAATCAAACATGGATTGTTAAAAAAATCCCTAGAACTCGACATTCCACCATGAAAACCCCCTTTTTCAACAAATTTGTACATCATGGTCTGTTTTGTCAACAAACACAACACGAAGGCCCACTTTGTCAACAAACACAATCACCTAAAAAATGCTTCAATGATACCTTGAGGAATTTTTTCCCAAAAATATATCCTTTTGGTTTTGTTGACAACTCTTCTCATAAAAGTTCTCTTCACTTTGATACCTCACTGAAGATCCTTCCATCATCCACCATTCACCTCTTGCAATTCTGATAGTGATCAATGATTCATTCAACACATACTCTAAGACGACATGAACAATTCTTGGTGTGAGAAACAAGAGTAAATGAAAATTTCATCAGTGAATCACTTCATTTATGACACTAATTATCGATACCACACTAATACCAATTGCTAAACTGATACCAATTTGTGAATGCTGGAAACCTTCTAACACCATTCCAATGCCACTCTTATGCTTTTATCACGATCCTTAGCTGTCATGATATCTATTATTTGATTGATCACTTCTAGCATCGTAAGGTTCAGAAGTCCCCCTATCTGCTTATAGCTTCAACTCCTCTTTAGCTTTCAACACCCCCTATCTTGCTACTCTACCTGTCATATTCTCACCACGTCCCTTTTCAAGCCAAAGTTTCTCCCCCTTTAGGAGTCACCCTTTCTCCCCCTTTGTCAAAAAACCAAAAGGTCACTCCTTTGAGGTCTACAACAGAGTAGAGATCGCATATTAGTACAGTAAGGAAAAAACACCAAACCTTGGGGAGGGTGGTGGTGGGGGGGATCCAAATCTACACTTTTTCAAGTGTGGGGAGTCGACTGAACTCCCAAAGCCAGTCGATGCCTCTCAAAAGCTTCCTTCGGTAAGGCTTTTGTCAGAATGTCTACAACCTATATTTCTTTAGGCACATACTCCAACTTCATGATTCCATTCTCAACCTTCTCCTTGATAAAATGATACTTTATCTCAATGTTCTTTTTCCTTGAATGATGTACATGATTTTTTCTGCGATTTATAGCACTTGAATTATCGCACTAGATTACAATCAGAGAATTCACTTCAACTCCCATATACTCATATTCTTTGGTGCTCAATGAAATGAAAACATGCTTATTTATCAGCCAAGAAATAAAAAATACACCAAGTTATAAATCACCTCCTGACGTTGATTTCCAATCATCCGCTAAACCAGCCCAATCTGCATCATTAAATCCCAATAACTCTATCTGAGACTTGTCATTATATTTCAAGCTGAAATACATCATTCCCTTGATATAACAAAGTATTATTTTCACTAAAAGCATGTGACTTTCCTTGGGATTACTCTGATATATCACTACTTGGCATGTGGAGAATACAATGTCAGACCTTGTTGTGGTCAAGTACAACAAACATCCAATGATTTGCCTATATTCTGTGATATTATCTACCTTTCCATCCTCATATTTGGATAGTGTCATCTGTGTAGCAACCAGAGTCTTTTTCTCCTTGTAATTTTCCATTACAAATATTCTAAGAACCTCCTTGGCCTATTTTTATTGAGAGATAAATGTTACATTACTTCCTTGTGTTACCTGTAAACCAAGGAAAAATTTCAGATCACCAATCATAGACATTTCAAACTCATATTTCATGAATTTGGAAAACTGTCTATGCTATGCTTCATCTGATCCTCCAAATATTATGTCATTGACATAAACCAGCACCATCATCCTTTGATTACTATTTCTATTGAAATAGAGATTGTAATCAAATCCTCCACACTGAAAGCCAAGCTTCTTCAAATACTGATCAAGCCTTGAGTACTATGCTCTCAAAGCTTATTTTATCCCATATAACACCTTCTTCAGTCAAAAAACCTTATTTTCATCCTCATGAATGATAAAACCATCTGGATGATCAATATACACTTCTTCCTCTATAATCCCATTCAAGAATACAGATTTTACATTTATATGGAACACTTTGAACTTCCGTTGAACTACAATGGCTAGGAATAATCTGATTATCTCCAGCCTTACAACTGATGAAAATGTCTCATCGACATCAATTCCCTTTATCTAGGAGTATCCTTTTAACACTAGTTGTGATTTGTTTCGAATCACTATTCCATATTCATTCATCTTGTTGCGAAAGACTCATTTAGTCCTGATGACATTATTATCAGCTGGCATAGAAACAATCTCCCATATCTGATTCTTCTCAATATGGTATATATTTTCATTCATAGCCTAAACCCAATTTTCATCTTTAGCTGCATTAAAAAATCATTTTGGCTCTGCCTGAGATAAGTAAAATGTATGCTTTAGTGATTTAATTCTTCTTTTATGAACTGGAGAAGATTGATCACCAATGGTATTTTGACTATCAATTTCACCTTGACTCCTTGGCTTTTGTGCAGATACATATTTTTCTTGTTCGTCCTCATCATCAGTATCTTCTTCTGAATCAGCATCATCCACTTATGCTCCTCCTATGTTGCTTTCCTCCCCATCGCTTTCATCAGAAAATTGTTCACTGTGCTATGGAATGTTCTCATCATTTTTTACAATAGTGATGTTATTTCTCTTAACTACTTTTCCCAGCCTTTTATTAATGCATTTGTATGTTTGGATTTTTCCTAAGTAGACAAGTAATATCCCCTCATCTCCACGCGACTCAAATTTACTATGTTTCTCCTTGTTGAGGATAAAGCACTTAACTTCCAAATATTCAAAAGTATTTTAATATTGGATTCTTTCCATACCACATCTCATACATAGTCTTTAATTCCTTTGGACACAACAAAGCCCTATTATAAATGTAGACTGATGTAAATACTAATTCTTTCCAAAATTTCTCTGGTAGGTCTTTTTCTATAAGCATCATTCTGGAAATGTTGTTGATGATCCAATTTCACCTTTCAACCACACCATTCTGTTGGGGAGTTATCCCTGAGGAAACTTGATTCCTTATCCCATGTTTCTTGAGATAGTCTTCCACCTGACTATTTGTGAATTCCATACCATTATCAGTACGAAACTTCAGATTTTTTTCCAATCATCCTTTCGCACTCCCTCCAATACTGTTTTAAGAAGCTAAAAACATCAGACTTATGGGAAATAATAAATACCCATGCCATTATGATATATTTATCAATGAAAATAACATAGTACCTCTTTCCATCAATTGATCTTGGTGTGATAGGCCCACAAACATCATCATGCACCAATTCAAGCACTCTTGTTGACTTCTTTTCCTTTTCCTTATACTTCTTTCTGATGAGCTTCCCTTGTTGGCATGTGTCGCACGTGTGAGTACGATCACATGATAGCTTAGGGAGGTCTATTACTATATCACACTTTACCATATATTCTATGGATGGTTGGAATATATGACCAAGTCGTTTATGTCATAGTTTATTTTCTTCCTCTATGGACAGAAAGCATATATCTTCTTCTGCACTTAACAGGTAGAGATTTCCCTTTGTTCTTTTTCCCTATAGAACTACACCCTGTATTTTCCTTTGATGATACAAATCTTCTTAGTAAAACTTATAGAATTTCCTGAGTCACATAATTGAATTACGCTGAGAAAATTGTTACTGAGACCTTCTATTACTAAGACATCAGCACGTCTCATCACTTTGCCCCCAAAATTGGCCTTTCTTAAGACAATAATCTTTAGTACTTAATAGTTTACAAACTTGAATACTCCTTCTTTGTCATATTTTATGCCTGTAACAAGATCCTTATTACCTATCATGTGAGATGTACAACCGCTGTTAAGGATCTACACACCAGAACAGTCTGATGCTTTAAATGAAATTTCTACCACCACTACCTTCTCATCCTTTTTCATCTTGGTCCATATTTTTTTCTTCACACTTAGAATATATTGAGACTTATGATCTTTCTCAGTGTATGATGAACCAGCTTAATATTGAAAAGATGCAAATCTATTTTTCATCTTCAAGTCACCTGTTGGTTCATGATATGCTACTTGCGAACATTTTGATTCTGCTTTATCACATTCCTCTGTATGGTCGATGTACAGTATCTATCCATGTTCCCAAATTCTCCAAACCAAAAATAGTGTCCTTTGAAATATATTCTAGATAATTTTTCCCTGTTTTTCCAACACCTATGTTCTTGTGACCTTCGATATCTTCTAGCTATAAAACACACATTTTGTTAGTGTCCCATATTTCCACAAAAATAACACCTGATGAAAGGAACATTCCTACATGTCACTTCTATACTGCCAATATTTATTTCAGTTCCTTTAATTTTATGATTCTAATTTTTACCCACATACATTTTCAATCTTGTAACACGTGCTTGTGGCCTGACTTCAACTTTCACTACTTTTTTGTTTTCGATCAAGCCCCCAATTGGCCTCAGCATCTGAACATAATTGATGATTCCTTTCTTCTAAACCACTATTATTTACTTTTATCCTCTCAGTTGTCTAAGTTATCTGCTTTCCTGATGTCCCAGAAAGATTTAAGAGTTTTTCTTGATCCTTAAACTTTTTTCAAAAACCAAAAACTTCTCCTTCAAGTTATTCAATACACTTGATTTGATCTTTCATTGTGGTATTCAAGACATTAATCTCCCTTTTCTATTCTTCAATCTTTATTTTATAGTCACTAACCGAATATGAGTCCTCTGGTGTTGACGACTTTAGTTTCTCAATTTATTCCATTAACTCATACTTCTCTTCTTCTTGCTACTACATATAGAGTTTAGCGTCACGAAAAACTTTGTTGGATTTATTTGTTTTGGATCTCCAAAAATCTATCTCCTCAAGAGAAGACTCTAACTAAACTTTCATATCAACTCTTCCTATAACTTATTATTCTTCATCAATGCCAGTTTCTTCCTTTTTATGAGTACTTCCGACAACTGCCACCATATCATTTTCTCCACGATCTTTTTAGTTCTCTATCTCTTCAACCTCCCCAACCTCAGAATCATCTGAACTACCACATTCTTGTGAGAAAAGATTATTTTCCTTAAAGAAATTTCTCTTGAATTGTTTATTACCTTTCACTTAGGCTGAATTCTTCTTCTTGGGAATTTTGATTTCATCCTCCTCATCTTCTTGAAACTTCTTGGGGAACCTTGCGGCATGTTGACCAACTTTTCCATATCTAAAGAAAGCAATTGGACATTTTCCTTTGAACTTTCCTTTTCCTATTTAAATATTTGAGGAATGGAATGACATCACCTCATCTGTCTCTTCTTCTTCTTGAGAATCTTCAATGGTGAGATTCTTTATGGCCTTGAATTCCACCTCTTTGGATTTCCCATTTTCCATAACATCATTATTATCATTACTCATTTCATATGCAACAAGGGTGCTGTGCAGGTTATCCAATGTCATCTCTTTTAGGTCTTTATCTTCCAAAACTGATACTTTAGAATTGAACCGAGGTGGAAGTTTCCTCAAGATGTGCTTCACAATATTTTTGTCTTCAATAACTTCTCCAAGTCCTTGCATGTCTTCCACTAAAACATTTACCCTGTCAAATAATGAATCAATAGACTCATTCGGGATCATTCTCAGATCTTCATACTTATTCCAAAACACTTGCATATTTGCCTCTATGACCTTTGAATATCCTTCATATATGTTCAATATCTTTTCCCACATATCATGTGATTTTTTTCATGACATCAACTTCATATAGATTTCATTGGATAGGGATCCCCCTAAAGCATTGATTCCTTTGGCGTCAGCATCTAATTATCTTCGCTCGACTTCTAATAATCCACCAATGTTAATATCAGCAGTTATGCCATGCATTGCTGCTGTGAAGACATCCATTCACAAAGATCTAAATTAGTGTCACATCCAATTCTTCTATTGATGAAAATTGTTCCCGTCAAAGATCGGAATCCCTTTGTGATTGATGACCTCCATTTGAGAAAGAAAAATTGATATCAACCTTTCAGTCTGATACCAATTATTAGGTCCACTGAGTTAGATACTATGAGAGGGGGGAGGGGGTGAATTAGGGTATGACAGATTAAAATAACTTCCCCTATTGATCCTAATTTGTTGTTAAGAAAAACTCTCTTCTCTCTCTTTCTTGTAGAAAAGTATAAACAGAAACTAAATCATGCACAGGACACAAAAATTTTTACTTGGTTCACCCTCACTAGGATACATCCATGAAGCATACACCAACAATGTTCTGATGTACCAAATCCACTAAAAATGCACTACTATTTACAAAGTTCAGAGCAGACTCACTATCCATCCTGGTTTACAACCGCTCACAATTTGAATGCTAACTACTCTCTCTTCTAAAGTGTGCTCACTACTTATTCAGAAGATTCACTCATAGTTTAAAGACTTGTAGGTCCCTTCATTTTCAAAAATGAATGCATCTTACTTTGTATGTAGATGATTTCTTGAAGTTCCACTTTCATCTAATGATGAATATAACTTTACCACGAATGTACCGGTCAATATTCCAACTTTTCATGCAACCCTAGAATGACCGGAACACTTCTCTATGCCTAGCACGCTTCTCTAAAACCTAGCGCTCTTCTTCAAGACTGGCGCGCAAGTGCCACCTGACCAATTGCATGACACTCCCTTATTCAACCCCAAACTTGGGTGACTAAAACCCTTTTACTCCCAAACCAGTATTGGTGCGCAACCATCAATTGGCGTGCAACTTCTAAAAAACTTTATACTTGCACGAACAAAACACCACTTGTGCGACCGAACCACCTACGCGACTGGAGATCTAATTTTCTCTAAGTGATGAACTACCTCAAATTGAGGATGGGTAGAACTCTATTTATAGGCATTTTGGACACCATGAGCACCAGCGCACAAGTCTCCTCTCAGCGCGCAAGTCCATCTTCCCTAGTCTCTGTTTCCCTAGCCACATGCGCACCCAAACCAAAACATGGGCGCCCCTATTTTTTTCATATTTTATGTTCTGATCTTGAAAAAAATATGGTGCACAACTTTCCAAGTCTCCAAGACACCAGCTCACAAGTCCCTTTGGAAAAAACACTTTTCTCCATTTGTCGATTTTGAGGTCCAAAAGTTTGGCAAACACTAGAAAACGGTGCCACCTTGTATCTGCTCTTTTTGTACCGCTTCCAGATCGTGCATTCCTTTTTCAAGGTTCTTTAATAAATAATGTATTGTTAACAAAATCCCTAGAAATCAACATGCCACCATGAAAACCCCCTTTTTTCAACAAATTTGTACATCATGGTCTGCTTTGTCAACAAACACAACATGGAGGTCCACTTTGCCAACAAACACAATCACCTAAAAAATACTTCAATGATACCTTGAGGAATTTTTTCCCAACAGTCAACCTAGTGAAAAGGCGTCCATTTAGGGACCAGTGCTATAGATGGCCCCACCGGGTGGTATACTGGTGTTACCACCACCTGTTGATCAGCTAGAAGGCCCACCTGTAGTGGTTTAGGTGGATGCATCTTTCTAGTATGATTCATGGATGACTCTTTTTGCACTTAGCGATGAGGCACAGGGTTAGAATGTGTTTTAAAGGCATTTGAGGCAATGATCACCTGAGATGAGGGCTCAATAGGTCCTATAGATTGTAGGTGCACAAAGTAAGCCACAGAACCAGAGGGTTCATAGGAGGGAATGGGCTAGTTTCCATAAGGGAAGGCTATGCTATGCTGGTCGTCAAAAGGGACATCTCATGTGAGATTGTCCCACCATTCATACTGCAGGGTAGGAGAGTAGAAATTTGCAGACTATTGAGGCTTATGACCCCAGACTATAGGGATGAATCAAGGTACGATGCATGTATTTCTACTTTAGTTTCAGTATTGATAGAAACTTGTACTAGTGATTTCCCTTTGCTTCCACTTCTTCTTGTTTGATACCTAAAGGTTCCGGTTAAGTCCATTATCTTGAACCTTATGTTTAGAGACTCTTACTAGAGAAGACTAATTGACCACACACTGGTGTCAAAAGTGTAACCTGAATATTGGAGGCAAGAGTATCAGTTGGGATCTATTGGTAGTAGCATCAAGGCCTTAAAAAGTCATTCTTGGTATGGACTAGTACCCTTTATGCCAGGATTTACTGCATTGGAAAAAGGATGTGGTTCATCCATGGATATGGAACCAAATTTTCTTTTATTAGTATAGGGGAACTCCTTGCAGCTCTTGATAGACTCTTGTAGAGGAGGGTACAACCAATTCCTATTCAGTTGGCTAGTTAGACCCTCAGTGCAGTGAATGTAATTAGTCCTCATGTTCCTTAGTGACAGTAGAGTATAAGGACGTCTTCCTTGAAGATGTTCCATGTTTACCTATCTGTTGATAGTTAAACTTCTTCTTTGATCCATACCCTAGGATGATATTGATATCCACACCAGTATATTAGATGGAACCCACAGAGCTATGTGAATTGAGGGTACAACTTGAGGACTTGTAGGAGAAGGGATTTGTGAGGCCTAGATTTTCACTGTGGGTATCCTCAGTATTTTTTTCCAAGAAGGAAGATGGGAGTTTGAGGTTATGCATGGACTATCAGTGCCTAAACCAAGTGACCATAAAGATCTAGTATCCACTACTGAGGATTGATGACCTCTTCAATAAACTGAAGGGAGCAAGGTGATTCTCCAAGATAGACCTCAGATTAGGTTATCATAAGCTTCAGGTATGGGATGAGGATGTACTGAAGATGGTCTTTAGGTGTCAGTATGGACACTATGTGTTCCTGGTTATGCCTTTTGGCATGACCAATGCCCCATCCTTGTTCATGGGACTAATGAAAAATATCTTCCAACCTTACCTCAATCATTTCATGGTGGTCTTTATTAATGACATATTGTTGTACTCAGTGTATGAGGAGGAACATTCCACACACCTACCGATAGTCCTGGATACACTTTGAGAGCACCAGCTTTATGGTAAACTCTCTAAGTTCTAGTTCTGGATATGGGAGGTCCACTTTATGGAACATGTCATCTTGGAGGCTGGAGTTGCAGTAGATCTGATGAATATAGAGGCAATGCTTTCTTGGGAGACACCAAAAAGTGTGACTAAGGATCAAAGTTTCTTAGGGTTGGCTGGATACTACTAGAGGTTAGTGCCTAACTTTTCCAGAGTAATAACACCTTTACCAACCTTGACACGGAAGGGACAACCTTTAATGTGGACAGAGAAGTGCCAGCAGAGTTTCCAAAAGCTAATATAGAGACTGAAGAGCACCCCCATATTGATACTAAAAGAATAGGGAGTTGGGTATATGGTATTCTACAATGCATCAGGGACTGAAGTACCCTAGACCACCCTGAGGGGGGGGGGGTGAATCTGGGTGTCAACTTTTTCTCTTCTTTATTGGATCTTGTTACCACATTGGTAGGAACTTGTTTAAACATGTATGATGGATATGTGAAGTAATTAAAAAATTAACATGCAAAAGGATATCACATCACTTTTACTTGGTTCAACACTAAGGGATACGTCCAAGGAGCATACACTGGTAGGTTTCTAATCGTACAAAATTCCACTAATCTTTACTAGCTTTGGATTAAAAAGGTTTGGGTATAGTCACTCTATACCAAGCACACTACCTTTAAAAATGTTCAGGGATAGCTCACTACTTTCCTCAGATCATTTCCATAGACTCCCCCTAGCTCACTACCTTGGAGAGGAATTCACTCAGTTTATCGACTTGAAGGTCGCATCAACAGATTGGCATGAAAGTCTTGGTCTCTATTCAGCATGAGACACTGCTTGCATCGAAGTACCGAATTGATTTTATTTTATATTCAGTTTTATCCTTTAATGTAATTATTGAATTCACTAAAACTTCTCATTTTAACTAGAATCACATACTACCTTTAGGAAGTTTCTGCTTCTACAAATTGTCCCTGATTATGTAGACTGTCACTGATCTACGTACCGCACCTGCTCCGCATACTGTGCCTGCTTCGCATACCATCCCTGTTCCGTGTACCACACACCTTCTCTATGGACTGCACCTACTCCATGCACCACACCTTCTCTACACACTGCGCCTACTTTTCCCACAACACCTACTCTACCCACCACCCCTTCTCCACACACCGCGCTTGCTCCACACACCACCTCCACATACTGCCTCCACGTACTACCTCCGCGTACCGCCTCTACATACAACTTTCTTGTACCGCCTCTATGTACCGCCTCTGTATATCTCCTTTGCATACCACCTACGTGTACCACCTCTTCCTTTTAGAGACTTATTCTTCAAATTATTTGATTTATTTTTTCTCCTACATGCCACTTTTTCGTACACAAAATCTCTTTTGCAGACTACTCCTTCCAATATTGTGAGCCATTTCATCTTTCGCGTACCACTTCGTCCTACATAGAATTTCTCCCATGTACCACTTTCAGACTTAACTGAGTTCTTACAAAACGATTATATTTTCTAATCAAATTCGATCTTTATTAATGATGGGATTAACACTCCTTATATAAGCAAACAATTCTGAAAATTTCGCTAATCGGTTTTACCCAAATTTTCAATGCGGGACAAAATTCACCGCATAATGAACTCTATATGCATACTGTAAGCCTCTACCACATACCGTTAACCTTTTGGTCTACATATTTTATCTCTTACGCCAAAGATCATCCATCTTGCGTACCACAAATCCTTCCACTTTGAACCATCAGCATTCCACGTACCGCACTCCTTCACCACGTATTGTCTCTGCAAACCATTTTTGGTTCTATCTACCGCTTTGTGTACCGTTCCTACTACCAGGTACGCGTCCACAAACCATTCTTGGAATGTGGTACACAGTCCATGTTCCAAGGTATGAGGTTCCCTTCCTTTGCTGATTTCCTTTGCTAGTCCCCATCTCATTCACTCCTTTGAAGAAATCCTTCCATTTCCAAAAATAGAATCCCAATTTGGAGGTCCAAAAATTTGGCAAATGCTAGGAAATGACACCACTATAAATATTTTCTTCCGAAAGAACACCCATGATTCTTAATTTTCATTTGGATTCTTCAATAGTCAGTGGATTTCATCACAAACTCCTTCCACCATGATATATACTCTTTGAATGATTATTTTTAGCATTGTTAGATTCTCCAGGTAAAGTACTACAACTTCCCAACTTCCTTGTCTCCCAGTAACATCAGTCTCTCTATACAACACTGAATATGACTGGTATTATCCTATAAACTTTGTATGATCATTCTTAAATATTCAAATCTCTACATGATCCCTCATGAAATGATGTATGTCTCTTCAAGTGGGATCTTTCATGGCCTCTTTGAATAGTGAGATGTTGCATGATCACTTTATAACATGAATCCCTTCAACACTCTCTGAGATGGTTTCATTTTTGTATACAATGTATCACCTTTGGTATATATATTTTGAACTTAAGATCAGTTCAAAAACCATCTAAAATTATCACTCTCAATAAGTTGGGAGTTCTTCTTCATCTCCTTATTTATTTTTATCTTTATTGACAACTTTTGAAAACAAATACAACCTTATACACAAAGTAGTACCAATAATCTCCCCCTCTGTAGTTTTTTTCAATATCGTAAAGTCCTCCACAAATGACTGTGTCAATATCAAAATGAGAAACTTCTCTCTACCCTCTTTCTTTTTCTTTATTTCCACCTTTCTAACTTTCATTTCAATTTATATCCCCCTTTTTAAAAAGAAATACAATGTTCATGGGAAAAGGGTAGAAATCCTTTCTTAAGAAATGTGCCATCATTCATTTCACTCTAAGTCTACTTGATCAATGATCAATGTATAAAACAAAAGGATTTTCTTTATAAAACAAAGTTTACATTATCCACTGATCACAATACCTCATAAGATGAGAACTCATGTACTTTGTCTTCAATGGTTTTCAACTTTCATTTCAGGTTGAAGAAATTGAATGTGATAGGTAATAATCAACTCCTGCACTCACTTCAACAAACAGATAAAAAACATTCAAGTTTAATTGGTAGGATAAGTGTCCTTGGGGAACTTCCATTCTTCTTATGTCACTAATTAATTTAGTTACTCCTACTTTGTAAAATTATCTTCATTATGAGTAACCAAGGATGATATATTAAGAAATGACATACCTTTTCCAATTACATGTTCTTTAAGAAATTTCTGGAGTAATTGAATTTAATACCAACTAAATTTGATACTGATTGAAATGATAACTCTGGAGGCTAATTCATTTATCTCCCCCTCAAGGGAAACACTCCTCATAATCTTCGTCAAGGGTGATCCTTCATCATTTTAATATTTGAATATCAATTTAATAATATTACGAGGATGAAAACGCCTTCATATTAGCTATAAAGAGTTGACCACATTCACTACTTCTCAGGTTCTCCCCTAGAGAGCATGATTTACCTTCAATTACCTATGTTATCAGCACAAATATAATACAAAAATGATTAAGGGAATAAGGTGGATCCTCCTTGCTTCATCAATATGAGCAACATGGTTGAGATTCTTTTCACAACCAAGTTCCTTCATTTACTTCAGTCTTCATTATTGCACATATGAACATATGTTCTGATCTATGTTGATGTGGCATTGCTCTCTTCAAATTATATTTTGATTTATGTGGATAATTTTTCTTCTTAATATCCACCATGAATGATACATTCTTTCTCCTATTAAGGACTGCTTCTTACTCTGGTATTAATGTTAGACAACCTTTTGCAATGTGACCAGATTTCTTACATATCTCACACTATAATTATTTAATACGCGTGTTTCTCTTGGTTTTAAATATATCATGTACTTTATCTTCATCACATGAATGTTTAAATTTTCCTTTATCACTATCCTTATCCTTTTCATCTTCATATTTCCCCATTCTTTCCAAATCTTCTGGAAAAATGACCGACATGTCATTTGGAACTATTGTAGAAAGTTTGGATCTTCGACACAGGTTCATCTGAGTGTCATCCCTCTTATTTTCTCTTTTGGATGAATTTACCTTTAATTTCATGGATCTAAAATCCAGGGTCTTCTCAAATTCCCTACTCAAGATATTCTTGGGGAAATTTGAATTCACAATATTCTTCTATCTTCTTCCCAAGGAAGGTGCTTCATACTTAGTTGGAATCAATGGTCTTCTTTTCTTATCAACATTGAATGAATGTTGAGATGGGCATGTACCTACCTTGTGACCACTGGAATTGCATAAATCACATATGTTATCAAGCGTTCCAAATCTGTTTGCAGTAAAAAGATACTTCTGGACCTGCAGATGTTTCTTCTTTTTCTCTAGCATTCTTCCCCATGAGGTAGGCTTACTTTGTGATTTTACATTATAAGGATTGTACCAATAATTTATTGAATAGTTCCCAAATCTATTTCAACACCAACATTGACCCACAAATCTTTATTTCTTTGTATTATGTTGCTAGACCATATTCTTGACTTGTTGTGCTCTTTGGGGAGATCCACCTTCCACATTCATCTTTTTATTCACCCTAGACATGGTGATAGGTAACTCCTCAACCTTCCTCATCCATACTTGTTTTGAATTTCTATTCCATCCAACTTTTCTTGTGGAAACATATTTTGAAACATGAGTACAAGATGGTTTGGATGATACCTTATTCTTCTCAGCACTTGTGATAGACCAATGAGTGAATCCATGATCTTCTTATGACATGTTGGAGGTCTTTTGATAGTAGAATTATCCCGTGAGAATTTAGTAGAAAAAAACACTATTTATTGAGATAGATCATCAAGAGTAGTCATAATCTTCTTGTTACATGTTGGAGGAATTTCAGCTTTAGAATCCTCTAGTGATAATTGAGTACCAGCAACAACTATTTCATTATTTTGTGAAGTCTCAATATGTGTCTTCTCAAGATTGGTTAACTGAGATTCCAATTCTAGACATTTGTTATTGAGGATGACCTTCTGATCTTCAAACACAGTCATCTTGTCTTCAGAATCCTTCTTCATCCTAACAACTTCTTCTTCATGTTCATTTTATTCTAAATCAAAGAGTCATGTTCCTTGATCTTCTTGTACATCCCTTACAATTGTATAGTCTTGAAATCAATGCAATTTTTGAGTTTCCCTTCAAGCTCATGGATCTTTTCTTCAATATCCTTTCTGAATCTCTCTTCCTCTTAAACTTATTTTAGCCATTTTGGTGTATTTATTTCATGTTTTCTCCTTATTTCTTCAAAATATTCAATCTATCTGGAGAGCTTATAACATTATGATATTTTTTTTACTAAGCCTTCCTCCATGGAATTTTCTTCTTTTCTTAGATAGGTGATTTCCACCTGTATACATTGAAATATTCTTCTAATACTGATGCCTCTATCTTTGGAGGTATTATAAAGGTATGTTTGTAGTCTTTCAATTTCATTTAAGTTTGAAGATTGATCTAGGGTGCAAACACCTACCTCCCAATCTCCTAGCTCGTTTCTTTCAAGGACTGAAACATCATCATTTTTTTAATGGCATGGAGAAATAGATACAACCAATTCATTAGATAAGAGGGACTTATTTAACTATCTCTTCTCTTTCTTTTTCCTGTTCGTCATGTTCTTGCTGGGTATAGACTTCTGCTCTGAGATAACTAAACTTTCATCAAGACCGCTCTTCATTGTTGACTCAAGAAGGATAAATCAAATCATATTTTGAATAGAATTTCTGAATATTATCCAACATATGAAATCCTTTTCCCTCTGATACCAATTGAAGGACCCTAGAATACCCTGAGAGGTGTGTGTGTGGGGGGGGGGGTGAATCAGGGTGTCAACTTTTTCTCTTATTTAATGAATATTGTTCCTAAGTTGGTAGAAACTTTTTTAGACTTGTATGATGGATATGTGTAGTAATTAAAACATTCACATGCATAAGGACAACACAACACTTTTACTTGGTTCACCACTAAGGGCAACGTCCAAGGATCATACACTGACATGTTTCCAATCGTACCAAATTCGACTAATCTTAACTAGTTGTGAATTACAAAGTTTTGGGCATAGTCACTCTATCCCAGGAACACTACCTTTACAAAGGTTCGGGGATAACTCACTGCTTCCCTTGAATCACTTCCGTGACTCCCCCTAGCTCACTGCCTTGGAGAGGTCTTCACATAGTTTATCGACTTGAAGGTTGCATCAATAGATTGGCATGAAAGTCTTGGTCTCTGTTTTGTATGAGATACTTCTTGCATCAAGTCCCAAATTAATGATATTTTATATTCAGTTTCTCCTTTAATGAAATTCTTGAATTCACTAAAACTTCTTCTTCTTTTCACTGGAATCAAATACTCCCTTTAGGATGTTTTTACTTCTGCAAACTATCCCTAATTCTACGGGCTGTCACTGATCTACATACCATGCCTGATCTACGTACTACGCTTAATCTACGTACTGTCCTTGTTCCCAGTACCACTTGCCTTCTCTGTGTACTGTTTCTACTCCATTCACCATTCCTTCTCCTCACATTGCGCCTACTCCATACAACATGCCTACTCTGTGGACTACCCCTGCTCCGCGCACCGTGCCTTCTACGCGCACCGCGCCTGCTCCACACCCCACGCCTGCTCCACGCACCGTGCCTGCTCCGTTCACCACATCCACATACTGCCTCCATGTACTGCCTTTGTGTACCACCTTTATGAACCACCTTCACGTACCACATCTGTGTACCGCCTCGGCGTACCACTTCTGCGTACCACCTCTACGTACCACCTTTGTGTATTACCTTCACGTATCACCTCTGTGTACTGACTCCGCATACCACCTCTTCCTTTTATGGGATTCTTCATCAAATTATGTGAATTATTTCGTCTCCCACATACCACTTTTTCATATGAAAAATCTATTTCGTAGACTTCCCCTTCCAATTTCATGAACTGTTTCATCTTTCGCGTACCAATTCATCATATGCAGAATGTCTCCCGCGTACCACTTTTGGACTCAGCTGAGTTCTTCCACAATGATGATATTTTCTTATCAAATTCTCTCTTCTTTAATGATGGGATTATCACTCCTTATATAGGAAAATAATTCCTAAAATTTTTCTAATCTGTTTTACCCAAGTTTTCAATGTGGGACAAACTTCACCGCATACTGAAATCCATCTGTATACAATAATCTTGTACCATGTACCATTAACCTTCCGGTCTATGTATTGCATCTCTTCCACCAAAGATGATCCATCTCACGTACCAAAACTCCATAATCTATGAAACATCAGTATTCCATGTACCACAAGCCTTCACCGCTTACCATCGCTGCAAACCATTTTCGGTTCTGTGTACTGCTCCTCGTACCGTTCCTGCTGCCAGGTATGCGGCCGCGAAACATTCCCGAAACATAGTACACAAACCATGTTCTGAGGTATGTGGTTCCCTTCATTTTTTGATTTCTTTTTCCATTCCATATCTCATCCACTCATATCAATAAATCCTTCCATTTCCCAAAAAAAATCCCAATTTGGAGGTCCAAAAATTTGGCAAACGCTGGGAAATGACACCATTATAAATATTTTCTTCGGAAAGAACACCCATGCTTCTTCACTGTAATTTGGATTCTTCAACTCAGTGGATTTCATCATGAACTCCTTCCACCATGATATATACTATTTGAACAATCAGTTTCAGCATCATTAGATTTGACAGGGAAAGTACTACAACTTCCTAACTTCCTTGTCACCTAGAAACATCAGTCACTCCAGTCAACATTGAACATGACTAGTATTATCCTCTCATCTTTGTATGACCATTATTAAATATTAAAACCTTCACATGATCCCTCATGAAATGATGTTTTTCTCTTCAGGTAGGCTCTTTAATGGACTTTTTGAATAGTGAGATGTTGCATGATCACTTTATAACATGAATCCCTTAAACACTCTCTGATATGGTTTCATTGTTGTATACAACATATCACATGGGTTACATGTATTTTTAACTCAAGATCAGCTCAACAATCATCTAAATTTATCACCCTCAATAACTTGGGTGTTCTTATTTATCTACTTCTTCATTTTGATCTTATTGAAAACTGTTGAGAACAAATACAACCTTATACACAAAGTGGTCCCAACTGGGACCATACTAGGTTGTGCCCTGATGTAGGAGTGAGTGGTGATCACCTATGGATCATGCTAGTTGAGGCAGCATGAGTAGAACTATGCGACCCACAACCTGGAGTTAGTAGCAGTGGTCTTTGACTTGATGATGTGGCGACACTACTTGATGGGTGAACAATTTAAAGTTTACTCAGACCACAAGAGTCTAAGGTATATCTTCTACTAAAAGGACATGAACTTGAGACATCAGCGATGTATGGAGTTCGTCCTAGACTATGATTTTTAGATAGTCGCACTACTGGAATAGAATTTTATACTAACAGTTTTAAACCGTTGGTATATGCTGGAAAACCGTTTGTATAGCCTATACCAACGGTTTTCCAAACTGTAGGGTAGTAAGCCGTGAGGAAATCCCTATACCAAAGGTTTGATCTAATCCGTTGGTATAGCCCATTGTATTTATTGATTTACCAACGGTTTTAGACTAACCGTTGGTATATGTTAATATAACATTTTTATCAATGGTTTCAAGAAACCGTTGGTATATATTGAATACAAAACACTATAACAACGGTTTTAAAACCATTGGGATATTTTTAAAATTTCTCTCAAAGTATACCAACGGTTTAAAACCATTGGTATTGTGTTTTTCTAGACCTGCTGCGCAGCAGCCCATCTAGTAGCTCCTCTAGTATACACCTGCATAAAAAATAGCACAAAAACCACATACAAACACACTTAAAACAACATAAAAAACACCTAAAATAGCACAAAAAAACACATAAAACCATCAAAATCTTCCAACCATGTCATTTACTACAATTCCCTATTTCAATCTTCATATGAAACCAATCATTCAGTAGAGTTAATAACAGATTCAGTAACTCAAACATTATTTACACCCATTTCAATCTTCATATGAGAACCACTCTTCTAGTAGTAATTCACCTCACCCCTGCACAACCCCCAACCTCCCCATCAAATTCTAATTGGTATAATAGTCTTATAAATACTTATTATATTTGAATAAGAGTTTTAAATTGGCTCAAATCCCAAATTTTTTTCTTCTGATCTTATATTTGGGTATGTAATGATTTGTGCTGAATTTTTCATTGAACTTGTATTTTTTATAATATATAGTGAAAAAGTATTTTCTTAGGAGTCTCGTCACTTATGACCCCATGAGTGAAACTACCCAACTCATGAAACAGAGTTTGCGACTATCATTGACGAGTGTAAATTTCAGTTGTTGTATTCACTTAAAATGATGTCCTTTTGAAACAAAAGAGAGACACTTTGAGTGGTGCTGGCCACACTGTGCCTCGGATTGAGGTAGGGTTGACTCATACACGTCAAAAATGACCCATGGATCATTTTCCTAAAGTATCAACAGAATGTGAAAGTGTTTGGTCCATTTTCCATATGTCAGTTGTTGTTTTCACTTAAAATGTTTTCCATTTCAAAGAAACATGAGACACTTTGAGTGGTGTCAGCCACACCACACCTCAGATTGAGATGGGGTTGACTCTTACAGGTAAAAAATTACCCATGTATTGTTTTCCTAAATTTTCAAAATAATCTGAATGCATTTGGTTGGTTTTCCATATGTCAGTTGTTGTTTTCACTAAAAATGATGTCCATTTTAAACAAAAGAGAGAAATTTTGAGTGGTGTCAGCCACACCGCGCCTCGGATTGAGGAAGGGATGAATCTTACACGTCAAAAATTACCCATGGATCATTTTCCTAAAATATCAACACAATCTGAATGCGTTTGGTCAGTTTTAAGTATGGTAGTTGTTTTTTTCACTCAAAATCTTGTCCATTTCAAACAAAAGAGAAACACTTTGAGTGGTGCCAGCCACACCGGCCCTCGGATTGAGGTGGGGTTGACTCATACACATCAAATATGACCCATGGATCTTTTTACTAAATTTTCAATAGAATCCGAATGCATTTGGTCTGTTTTCCATATGTTAGTTATTGTATTAACTTAAAATGATGTCCTTTTGAAAAAAAGAGAGACACTTTGAGTGGTACCGGCCACACCATGCCTTGGATTGCGGTGGGGTTGACTCGTACAAGTCACAAATGACCCATGGATATTTTTCCTAAAGTATCAACACAATCCGAATGCGTTCGGCCGGTTTCGACCACCCAACGCATGCTTTTCAAGCGCGCCAAACACCTAAAAAACACATATTCATCCATGCCACGCAAACCGCGCATCCGAATGATGTTCTGTCTCCTATTACACCTCAAGAATAATAATTAGGGTGTTTCCATATGATTTAAAGTCATTATGATGTCGTTCAGAATGCATTTGACCGTTAAATGCATGTTTAGGCCATTTATGACTCGCGGAGTGCGTTTTCGGCCAGCGCGATCACACTACACCTCTGATTGATGTTCTATATAGCCGAACATTTCAAAATTCACTCACCCTTTGTTGTCGTCTGATTTCATGGTATTTCGAGGTCATTCGGCCGGTTTTGACCACCCCACACATTCTTTTTTAAGCGTTCAAAACACCTAAAAAACACATATTCAACTGTGCCGCGCAAACCGTGCGTCTGAATGACATGTCGTCTCCTTTTACACCTCAAGAATAATAATTATGGTGTTTTTGGGTGATTTAAAGTCATTCCGATGTCGTTCGGCATGCATTTGATCATTAAACGCATGTTTTGGCCATTTACGACACACAAAGTGCATTTCCGGCCAGTGCGGTCACACGACACCTCCGATTGACGTGTCTTCTGACCGACCATTTCATAATTCACCCACCATTTGTCGCTGTCTGATTTCATGGCATTCTGAGGTTGCTCGGCCAGTTTTGACCACCCCACGCACGCTTTTCAAGCACGCCAAACACCTAAAAAACACATATTCAGCCATGCCGTGCAAACCGCGCGTCTGAATGATGTTTTGTCTCCTCTTACACATCACGAATAATAATTAGGGTTTTCTAATGTGATATCAAGTCATTATGATGTCTTTTGACATGCATTTGACCGTAAAACCCATGTTTTGGCCATTTACGACACGTGGAGTGCATTTTCACCTAGTACGGTCACACGACACCTCCGATTGACGTTCCTTATGGCCGACCATTTTAGAATTCACCCAACCTTTGTTGTCGTCTGATTTCATGGCATTCCGAGGTCATTCGTTCAGTTTCGACCACCCCAGGCACGCTTTTCAAGCGTGCTAAACACCTAAAAAACACATATTCGGTCGTGCCGCACAAACCGCACATCCGAATGATGTGTATTCTCTTCTTACACCTCAAGAATAATAATTAGGGTATTTTAGTTTGATTTCAACTCATTCTGATGTCGTTTGACATGCATTTGACCATTAAATGCATGTTTTGGCCATTTACGACACGCGGAGTGTGTTTTCGACCAGTGCGGTCACACGACACCTCCGATTGACGTACTATCTGGTCGAACATTTCAACATTCACCCACCCTTTGTTGTCATCCAATTTAATGGTATTCTGAGGTCATTCGACCAATTTTGACCACCCCACGCACGCTTTTCAAGCACGTCAAACACATGAAAAACACATAGTAAGCTGTGTCGTGCAAACCACACGTTCGAATGACGTTACGTCTCTTTGTAAACCTTAAGAATAATAATTATGGTGTTTTTATGTGATTTAAAGTCATTCTGATGTCGTTCGGTATGCATTTGACCATTAAACATATGTTTTGGTCATTTACGACATGCAGAGAGCGTTTTTGGCCCGCGCGGTCATAAGACACCTCTGATTGGCATTCTCTCTAGCCGTCCATTTCACAATTCACCCACCCTTTGTTGTCGTCCGATTTCATGGCATTCCGAGGTTGTTCGTCTAGTTTCAACCACCCCACGCACACTTTTCAAGCGCGCCAAACACCTAAAAAACACATATTCAGCCGTGCCGCACAAACCGCGCGTCTGAATGACGAGACGTCTCCTCTTACACCTCAAGAATAATAATTAGGGTGTTTTCATGTGATTTCAAGTCATTCCGATGTCGTTCAGAATTCATTTGAATGTTAAATGCATGTTTTGGCCATTTACGACACGCAGAGTGCGTTTTCGGCTAGCGCGGTTACACAACACCTCCAATTGACATGCCGTATGGCCGACCATTTCAAAATTCAACCACCATTTTTTTGTTGTCCGATTTAATGGAATTTTGAGGTCATTCAGCTGGTTTTGACCATCCCACGCTTGCTTTTCAAGCATGCCAACCACCTAAAAAACACATATTCAGCCGCACTGTGCAAACCGCACATCCGAATGACATGTCGTCTCCTCGTACACCACACGAATAATAATTATGGTGTTTTCATATGATTTAAATTCATTTTGATGTCGTTTGGCATGCATTTGAATGTTAAACGCATGTTTTGTCTATTTACGACACGCGGAGTGTGTTTTCGGCCAGCGCGGTCACACGACACCTCCGATTGACATGCCTTCTAGTCAACGATTTCACAATTCACCCACCCTTTGTTGTCGTCCGATTTCATGGAATTCCGAGGTCATTCGTCCGGTTTCGACCACCTCATTGATTAAAAATTATTTTTTTGAATATTTTATTGATAATACATGATATAATTTTCTCATATTGTGTTAAATATGTTTATTTATAAAATATTTGGGATTTGATCATTCATTTGAAAATTTGGTGAAAATTCCAGTTTTACCCTTTATAGTGCACTGTAGTATTTCAAAGATAAATAATATTATATTTATTATTTTATTTTGAAATTTAGTAAAAGTGTTCCCAACGTAAGTTTCTACAACTTTAATTAAGGACACTAGAGCTAAAAATTGCATTTGGATAGAGTAAATTGGCCCTTAAGCCAATGGTGGGCTGGACTTGGCAGAATGGACACGGGTTCTATATTTGGGCTATATCATCTTCATCCGGGCTTGGAGTGAGCCCAAATTTTGAGGAAATCTCGGGGACATGATTTCGCACAAATCATAATCCTGGAAGGCCGGTCAATTCACGCGTTTTGGAGGTCAACTAGGCAGTGCAATTTGGAATAAAATATTTGGCCGAGTTATTCATTTCACACTTAAAAAGTTATGTAACCCTAGCCCTCACAAACTCTATTTAAAGGGGGTTTTAACTCTTTGGGAGGGCTGGTAGAGGCTTTGGGAAGGTGGGTCCGAAAGGGTGTCTCTTGGGAGGTCTCACAACTCTTGGAAAGAAGTAAGCCTTTGTGAAAACCTCTCTTCCAAAAAGGCTCTTCTCTCCCACCTCTTCTTTGTATTTATTTTATTTCATGTTTGTTTCTTGAATTTTTTTTCAAAAAATCTTCTATGTTCTTCCCTCTTATTATTCTCTTAATCTTATTAATTGGGTTGGAATCAATAGTGGAGACAAGATTGAGTTCTACCCTTTCAATCCTTTTCTTATGCAAAACGTCTCCACGATGACTATACCGCCCATGGAAGAGTAGTTCTTTTTAGTATTCGATCGACCTATATCCTTTTTCATTTAATTATTTTGAATCATTGAGCTACTATAATTCACTTAATATGATCCATTAATTGTGTTTTTAAATTTTAAGAAACTAAGCAAGCAATTGAATAATTAACACAAAACACACAAGGTCGGGAATTGTGTAAATTGTGAGAGCGTGATCTTAATCGGTAATTCAAGACCATACGGGATAAATTTGTAGATTTAAAATATAATACCTAAACAAAATTCATCCTCATTTCCCGAATAGATATGTGATCTAATTAACCACTGAACATAATCTAACCTTAGAACAACAATCAAATCAGGGTGCTGCGATTGCGTGTTCCGAAGCTAGCCTAGAGTTTAAGTAATTTTATCTTTGTGGTTAAGTTAACTATCGTAGGATTCGAGGGATAAAAAATTAGGGGATCATAGTTAAGTGGATATTTATTTAAATGATAATGATTAATAAGTTAATGAAGAGGTAGAGTTAGATCGATTATGCCTTTTAAAATATTTTCTAAAAAAACATCTTTTTGTTGTGTCATTTTAATCGAACTTCATTTCAAAAATAAAAACAAAAAAAAATACAATCTTCTTCCAGAAAACTTCTTCTAGATTCATAAAATATAAACAACCACCCCCAGCCTTTCAAGTAGTGTTTTTATTATCTTTTATTTTATTTATAGAATACCTCAAAAAATTGTTTTAATTCACTTCCTCCTCTGAGAGACGACCTTGGTCATCCACTCTGCTGCACCTAAGTACCCCAAAATAACATTAATCATTTGAGGGCACCCACGACAGTTCTCTATCCAATTGGCACCATTTCTGGGAAGGAAAGTAATTTATTCAACCATTTAGAGGTATTTATTGTATTTTTCATTTTATTATTTTCTTCACCTCTCTCTTTCATCTTTCCCCTTTCTCAAGTTTTCATTTTGTTTTCATCCTCTTCTTTTCTTTTTGGACCATCAACTCAAACTTCTCATTTTTATTTTACTATGGTCCACTTTATTTCTTTTCTTTTTTATTTGATTTATGACATGAACTAATCCCGAAGATCTCTTAGATTTTGACCCTGAGATTGAACGCAACCTTAGGGAACGAATCAGACATTCTCAATCTACAGGAAGTTTCAATATTCAACCAGTTGGTGAATTCCTATCTTCTGGAAACATTGAAATTGGAAACAATTCAAATTCAAACATAAAAGAGGAACCAATGGCTGGAAATAATGTAAATGAACTTAATATAACTATTCGAGAATTGGCTACACCAGATATTAACTATCAACCAAATTTTATTGCATACCCAAATCTCAAATAGGACTTTGAATTAAAATCTAGATTAATTCTCCTTCTTCCAAAGTTTCATGGCTTATCTGGTGAGGATCCCAACAAACACCTTAAGGAATTTAATGTGGTTTGATCAACTTTAAAACCAAGAAATGTTTCTGTAGATCAAATTAAATTAAGAGAATTCCCATTCTCACTTGATGGAGCTGAAAAATATTGGATGTATTATTTGCAACTTGAAGATGTAACATGTTGGAATGATTTGAAACATCTTTTCTTTCAAAGATTTTTTCCAGCATCAAGGACCACATCCATTCGAAAGGAGATATTAGGGATCAATCAAGCCCAAGGAGATTCAATGTATGAGTATTGGGAGAGATTCAAGAAGTTGTGTGCAAGCTGTCCACATCACCAAATCAATGAGAAACTCCTCATTAAGAACTTCTATGAAGGACTCACACCTATGGAGAGGAGCATGGTGGATGCCGCAGTAGGAGGGGCATTGGTGGACAAGACATCAGTAGCCGCATGTGCATTGATCGACAAGATGGCACAAAACTCCCAACAATTTGGCGATCAAGGTACACCACATGTTAGGGGAGTACATCAGGTAAGTCCTTCTTCTCTTGAGAGTCATTTGATTGATACCAAGTTAGATGAATTGACAACTATGGTGAGGCAAATTTCTTTGGCACAAAATACATCTTTACCCCCTGCTTCAAGGCCTTGTGGCATTTGCACTGAGACAAGCCACCCAACTGACTATTGCCCACAACTACAAGAGACAGAGGATTGCGCAACAGTATTCCCAGGGATACCATTTCAGCAGCAACAACAACCATATCCCCAAAAGAAGTTTGATTCATTTTCTCCAACATACAACCGAGGGTGGAAAGATCAACCGGACATGAGGTTTGGCTCTGGACAACAACAAAGTCCCCTTTTTCAACCATACTTCCAGCAGCCTCCACCTTACCAATATGGTTTCCAATAACCCCAAAAAAGATTTGAAGCCCAAGCATCAACAAGCTAGCAACAAGGGAATCCCCCAACCAAGGTAGATTCTAACATTGATGAACTTTTGAATCAAATTGTTCTTAATCAACAGAATTAGCTAAAGAGTAATGGTTCGGAGCTGAGGGAGTTGAAGACTCAAATGAGCCAGATTTCCACCACCCTCTATGAACTTGTAAGTAAGAATTCCAGAAATCTACCTCCCAACCCACTCAAAATCCAAAGGGGAATGTTAGTGACATCACATTGAGAAGTGGGAAGCAAATGAATGATACATCTGGACTTGACATTCCACCGGGATTCACCTCAACTCCGGAGCAGCCGCATTCCAAACCAACTGATGAGAAATCCAAGGAGAAAGATAATGGTAAGAACAATATTGATGATGTTCCTCCTAAACCCCTTCCTTTTCCCAACAGAGTTGTTCAAACCAAGAAGATGGCTGAATAAGCACTGCAAAAGGAGGTTTTGGACACATTATAGCTTGTGTAGATAAACATTCCTCTACTTGAATCCATTAAGAAAATCCCAAGGTATGCCAAATTCTTAAAAGAACTCTGCACCAATCGAAGGGGGATCAAGGGAAATGAGAGGATCAATCTTGGAAGGAATGTGTCAGCACTCATTACACCAACTCTACCAATGCTGACAAAGTGCAAGGATCTAGGGACATTCACTATCCTATGCACCATAGGGGAGTTACACTTTTATAATGCACTTTGTGATTTGGGAACTTCCATAAATGTGATGCCTCACTCTGTATTCTCTTCTTTACAGGTTGGTGAGTTGAAGCTGATGAGAGTAGTGGTGAAATTGGCGAATAGATCTAAGACATATCCAACAGGAGTCCTTGAGGATGTACTTGTCTGGGTAAGAGACATGATCTTTCCAGCAGATTTCTACGTGCTTAACATGGAGGATGATCAGGTAAGTTCTCGTGCTCCCATTATCTTAGGTAGGCCCATCCTCAAGACTGCAAAAACTATCATAAATGTCAATGAGGGTACACTTTCCATGGATTTTGGAGATGAAGTTGTGATATTTAATGTTATGGATTCCATGAAGTACCCCTCAGAGGATCATTCTGCATTTGTTATCTCCCATTTTGAACCACCAAGTAAAAACACCATGGAATTGGATTGTCCTATGCTTAGGGAGATTATGAGTATTGGTTATAGTTTGATGTCTAAGAGTACTTCTATACCCATTCCTAAGGAATAAGACTCTCTAATATTTTATTTTTAAATGGAATCATATTCTGATTTTGATCATGTGAACTCTAATTATGACATGGATGTTGAGTATGCTGACAGATTTGATGCATTATTTTCTAATTTTGAGGATTTTTATTCTGATACTGATGTTCATTGTGCAGATATGTCTGTTGCATCAATTTCTCCATCTATACATCACCCCCTACATTGGAACTCAAGCCATTGACCCCAAATCTTAAATATGCATACCTACTGAGTGGTGATAGATTGCCTGTTATCATTGCTAACAATCTATCTTTTGAACATGAAGAAAAAAATTGGAATCTTTTGAGAGATAACATTAGGGAAATTGGTTGGACATTGGAAGAAATATCAGGTATTATCCCATCCATTTTCATGCATAAGATTCTCTTGGAGGATGGGGCTAAACCGGTGAGATAGCCACAAAGGAGACTCAATCCCACCCTCCTGGAAGTTGTTAAAGAAGAATTTGAGAAATTTCTTGAGGTTGGTATAATATTTTCCATTTCAGATTCTCAGTGGGTAAGTCCTATTCAGGTTGTGCCTAAGAAGAGTGGTGTTACTGTTGTTAAAAATGAGAAAGATGAGTTAGTTCCAATGAGGGTACAAAACAGTTGGCGTGTGTGTATTGATTATAGGAAACTAAATCAGTCCACTCGCAAGGACCATTTACCCCTCCCATTTATTGATCAAATGCTTGAGAGACTAGCTGGGAAAACACACTATTATTTCTTGGATGGATTTTCTGGATATTTGCAGGTTCCTATAGCTCCGGAGGATCAGGATAAGACTACATTCACCTATCCCTTTGGCACATTTTCCTACCGAAGGATGCCATTTGGACTTTGCAACGCCCCAGGTACCTTCCAAAGATGCATGGTGAGTATTTTTTCTGATTTTATTGAGACCTGCATAGAGGTATTTATGGATGATTTTACAGTGTATGGGTCTTCATTTGATGAATGTCTAATTAGTTTGGGAAAGGTGTTGAATCATTCTATTGAGAAGAATATGGTCCTAAACTTTGAAAATTGTCATTTCCTGGTAGAGCATGGCATTGTCTTAGGGAATCTAGTGTCAAAACATGGGATAGAGGTTGATAGATCAAAGGTAGTTATTATTTCATCCTTACCATATCCTTCATGTGTGCGTGATTTTAGATCTTTCCTAGGGAATGCAGGATTTTATCGGCACTTCAGCAAAGATTTTAGTAAGATTGCTCTTCCTATGTCACGATTACTCCAAAAGGATTCTGATTTTGTGTTTGATGATTCTTGCAGGACTTCCTTTGATGAGCTAAAGAAGTGTCTGACCACTCCACCTGTCATACAACCCCCACGGTGGAATATTCCTTTTGAGATTATGTGTGATGCCTCCAACTTCGCGGTTGAAGCTGTCTTATCGCAGAGGGTGGAGGGATGTTCACATGTGATCTCCTATGCATCAAGGACACTGGATTCAGCCCAATAAAACTACACAACCATGGAAAAAGAGTTTCTTGCTGTCATATTTGCTTTAGATAAATTTCGTTCATATTTATTGGGCTCTAAAGTAGTTGTTTTTTTGACCATGCAGCTCTGAGGTACCTCTTGAAGAAGCCAGATGCAAAGCCCAAGCTGATCCGATGGATGCTCATTATTCAAGAATTTGATATTAAGATAAAGGAAAAAAAGGGGTCAGAAAAATTGGTGGTGGACCACATGTGTAGGCTTACTCACACACTAGAGGATGACACCTTGGACCATGTACCAATTTGGGACACTTTCCCCGATGAGAATCTTTATCACATCTTAGGTACGCATCCTTGGTATGCAGATTTAGTTAACTACCTTGTTGCCTCTGAAATCCTTGCAAATTTAAAGAAACATCAAGTCCAAAAATTAAAGAGTGAGTCAAGATTTTATGTTTGAGATGATCCATACTTATGGTGCATGTGTAGTGACCAAGTTATTAGGAGGTGTGTTCCTGATCATGAGTTCGAGTCTGTTTTGCATTTATGTCATACACTTGCATGTGGTGGACACTTTGGACCCCAACGGACAGCTAGGAAAGTTTTAGACTCTGGATTATATTGGCCTAGATTATTCAATGATTCCCATGTGTTTTGTAAGTCATTCTCTCGTTTCCAACACACTGTAAATATTTCAAGGAGACATGAGATGCCCCAATAACCCATTTTATTTTTTGAAATTTTTGATGTTTGGGGAATTGACTTTATGGGACTTTTTCCTAGTTCCTTTGGTTTTTTGTACATTTTGGTTGCTGTTGATTATGTGAGTAAATGGGTGGAGGCTAAGGCCACTAGGACTGATGATTCTCAAATTGTTTTGGACTTTGTCAAAGCACAGATTTTTTGCAGGTTTGGAGTACCAAAGGCCATCATCAATGACCAAGGGACAAACTTTTTCAATAGGAATTTCACTTCCCTCCTTCGAAAGTATGGGGTGACACACAAAACATCAACACCATACCACCCCCAAACAAATGGCCAGGCTGAGGTTTCAAATTGTGAGTTGAAACAAATTTTGGAGAAAACTGTGCAGCCAAATAGGAAGGATTGGAGCAAGAGCTTGGATGATGCATTGTGGGCTTATAGAACAGCATACAAGACCCCCATTGGTATGTACCCATTTCAGATTGTTTTTGGGAAAGCATGTCATCTCCTAGTGGAAGTCGAGCATCGGGAATATTGGGATATAAAGAAATGCAACATGGATTTAGCCCAAGATGGAATTCAAAGGATGTTGCAAATTCAAGAGCTTGAGGAGATTCGATTGTCATCATATGAGAACTCAAGGCTCTATAAGGAAAGATCAAAAGCATCTCATGATAGAATGATCCAACAAAGGGAGTTTTATGTTAGAGATAATGTCCTTCTCTACAGTTCACGACTGAAGCTGATGCTTGGTAAGTTGTGTTCCAGATGGTTAGGTCCTTATATTGTATCTAATGTTTTTCCTTATGGTGCAGTGGAGATCACACAAGAGGTCACTGGAAGGAGCTTTACAGTCAATGGGAAATGTTTGAAGAGATACATTGAGGGACTTCCTACTGATTAAGTGGATTTTATCACACTGCATGAACCCATCATCACTTGAGCACATCAGGCTGTTCCTAACCCTTTCACTTTTATATTATTTGTCCTATTTAAAAATTCTGTATTTCATGTGCATATATCATCTCATGGGTTCACATTGAGGACAATGCAATATTTTAAGTGTGGGAGAGGGAACCTTTTAGTTTAGTAATTTAAATTGTTTTCCTATTTAAAAAAAACCAAAAACATTTTCGGTGTTTTTCAAATATTGTGTGTTTATTTTTCAATTTTCTTTGTGTTTTTGAAATTTTTGAGCTGAAATGATTCTCATCACAATTTTGAAATGAATATCAATGAGTGAAACGATTTATCCCTTGAGACTAAGCTTAAATGAATTTTAAAATGTCTTTGTTTCAAGTTCAAATATTTAGTAATTTCATGAAAAGTACACTGAATTTTGAATCCCATTCCACATCTCACTGTCTTTATATTTGAAATCACTTTCCTGTGAGGCTTTGAACCATTATTTTCATGTTCTTTACATTCACCTCACTTCTTGAGAGGACCAAACTATACTTGATTTAACCAGAATTTGATTTATTTCTGTCAAAACTTGAGGGTTTGAGGTACTTATGTCTAAATGATTGAGGCATTTGTTTGGTATTAAAGCCCCTATTTCAAAGAATCCTTTTTTTATAATGGCCTACCTTGAATATTTAATCCTTTTAGCCCTTAGAAGCCTTGCACATCCTGTTAGGTTAGCCACATTACAATCCAATTTTACCTATCCAACCAACTCTTGAAGTGAAATTGCATAATCTAGTTGAGCTTAAGTGTTGGGGAAGCTATGTTGTGTTGTGCTACCACTTTCTGTGAAACTTTGGGTGGAAAATTAAATTCTGAAGATATGTGTTTGTTGCTGAAGAAAGTCATTATATTGAAAGCTGTGCCTTTTCTAGAGCTTTCATGACAAGTGAAGCTGTGCCTTTTCTGGATCTTCTAATTGAGGTGGAAAGCTGTGCCTATCTGGAGCTTTCAAGAAAATCATGTTTGAGAAGAATGACAATTTTTGATGCTGAAATGAAGAATGGTGTAAACTTTTCATGACTTTTCATGATGATGGAGCTGAATTGATACTATAGAGATTAAAGAGAAGACCATATTTAAGTGAAAATCAGATTAATGCAATTTTGCTTCAAAAGAGTCAAGCCCTCCTCATTCAGCCTCAGAGTTTTTCACATCTTAATCCTACCAACCGAAAGCCACAGAACAACCCTGAAAAGTCCTCATGATAAACATATGTCCTTGACTCACATCAGGTAGCGATTTAGTAACCTATCAATCCTATGGTGACGCTTGTATGAGTTTGGATGAGAAAGACATTGCAAAAAAAAATTGGTATTTGAGTGATGAGAGAAAATTCAAGCGAGGTAAGTGTTTTGTGCATGGGAGGATAAATGAAGTGGAAATATATTGAATGATATAAATGGAGAACATAAAATAAGTTTTTTTATGAGGCATGATATCTTTTTATTCTTGGTGTGAAATTGATTGATCTCAAGGATATGTGTTTTAAAATTGGTTTTGATTTGATATTGATGTTTACTTAATATGAGATTTTTCTCAGGAGTGCAAAAGGGTAACTATGGGGGAGTTGATAAAACACTATTTTGTTGAATATTTAACTGATAATAAATGACATTATTTTCTCACATTGTGTTAAATATTTTTATTTATAAAATATTTGGGATTTGATCATTCATTTGAAAATTTGGTGAAAATTCCAGTTTTACCCTTTATAGTGCACTGTAGTATTTTGAAGATAAATATTTTTATATTTATTATTGGAACTTGAAATTTTTTAACAGTGTTACTAACTTAATTGTTTACAACTTTAATTCAGGCCACTAGAGCTAAAAAATGCACTTGGATGGAGTAAAGGGGCCTTTAAGCCAATGGTGGGCTGGACTCGACAGAATTGACACGGGTTCTGTATTTGGGCTATATCTTCTTCATACGGGCTTAGATTGAGCCCACATTTTGAGGAAATATTGGGGACATGATTTGAAACAAATATTCCCTCTGGAAGGCCGGTCAAGTCTCGCGTTTTGGAGGTCAACTAGGCGGTGAAACTTGGAATAAAATATTTGGCCGAGTTTTTCATTTCACACTTGAAAAGTTATGTAACCCTAGCCCTCACAAACTCTATTTAATGGGGGTTTTTAACTCTTTGGGAGGGATGGTAGAGGATTTGGGAAGGTGTTTCAGAAAGGGTGTCTCTTGGGAGCCCTTAACAACTCTTGTAAGAAGTAAGAATTTGTGAAAAACTCTCTTCCAAAAAGGCTCTCCTCTCCCACCTCTTCTTTGTATTTCTTTTATTTCATGTTTGTTTCTTGAATTTTTCTTCAAATAAAATTCTGTGTTCTTCCCTCTTATTCTTATATTAATATTATTAATTGGTTTGGAATCAATAGTGGAGACAAGATTGGGTTCTACCCTTTCAATCTTTTTCTTATGCAAAACGTCTCCACGATGACTACACCGCCCATGGAAGAGTAGTTCTTTTTAGTAATCGATCGACCTCTATCCTTATTCATTTAATTATTTTGAATCATTGAGCTACTGTAATTCACATAATATGATCCATGAATTGTTTTTTTAAATTGTAAGAAACTAAGAAAGCAATTGAACAATTAACACAAAACACGCGAGGTCGGGAATTGTGTAAATTGTGAGAGCGTGATCTTAATCGGCAATACAAGACCATACAAGATAAATTTGTAAAGTTAAAATATAATCCCTAAACACAATTCATCCTCATTTATAGAATGGATATGTGCTCTAATTAACCACTGACCATAAGCTATCCTTAGAACAACAATCAAAGTAAGGTGCTGCGATTGCGTGTTCTGAAGCTAGCCTAGGGTTTAAGTAATTTCATCTTTG
This sequence comes from Viscum album, assembly GCA_963277665.1. Lineage (NCBI taxonomy): Eukaryota > Viridiplantae > Streptophyta > Magnoliopsida > Santalales > Viscaceae > Viscum > Viscum album. The sequence goes on along the minus strand of OY728166.1, from coordinate 1,406,987,155 downwards.
TGGTTAAGTTAACTCTTGCAGGGTTCGAGGGATAAAAAATTAGGGGATCATAATTAAGTGGATATTGATTTAAATGATAATGATTAATAAGTGAATGAAGAGGTATAGTTAGATCGATTACGCCTTTTAAAATATTTTCTAAAAAAACAACTTTTTGTTGTTTCATTTTAATCAAAATTCATTTCAAAACTAAAAACAAAAAAAATACAATCTTCTTCCATCAAACTTATTCTAGATTCATAAACTATAAACAAACACCCCCATAATTTCAAGTAGTGTTTTTATTATCTTTTATTTTATTTCTATAATACCTCTAATTTTTTTTAATTCACTTCCTCCTTTGAGAGACGACCTTGGTCAGCCACTCTACTGCACCTAAGTACCCCAAAATCACACTAATCATTTGAGGGTGTCCATGACAGTGATCTATCACTCATGCATGCTTTTGAAGCATGCCAAACACCTAAAAAACACATGTTCAGTCATACCACACAAACTGCGCGTTCGAATGACATGTCGTCTCCCTATACACCTCACAAATAATAATTAGGGTGGTTTTGTGTGATTTCAAGTCATTATGATGTCGTTCATCATGCATTTGACCGTAAAACCCATGTTTTGGCAATTTACGACACGTGGAGTGCATTTTAGGCCAACGTGGTCACACGACACATTTGATTGACGTGCCATCTGGCCGACCATTTCAAAATTCACCCACCCTTTGTTGTCGTCCGATTTCATGGAATTCCGAGGTCATTCTACCGGTTTTGACCACCCCACGCACATTTTTCAAGCATGCTCAACACCTGAAAAACACATATTCAGTCGTGTCGTAAAAAACACGTGTCCAAATGACGTTTATTATTCTCATACACGTCACAAATAATAATTAGGGTGTTTTCGAGTGATTTCAATTCATTCTGATGTCCTTCGGCATGCATTTGACCATTAAATGCATGTTTTGGCCATGTACAACACGCGAAGAGCGTTTTCAGGCAGCACAGTCACATGAAACCTCCGATTGACGTTCTGTCTGGCCGACCATTTCCTAATTAACAACCCTTTGTTTTCGTCTGATTTCATGGCATTCTGAGGTCATTCGGCCGGTTTTGACCACCCCATGCACACTTTTCAAGCACGACAAACACCTAAAAAACACATATTCAGCTGTGTCGCGCAAACCGCGTGTACGAATGATGTTCCGTATCCTCTTACACCTAAAAAATAATAATTAGGGTGTTTTCATGTGATTTCAAGTCATTATAATGTCATTTGGAATGCATTTGACCTTTAAACACATGTTTTGGCCATTTACGACATGCAGAGTGGTTTTTCGGCCATCGCGGTCACACAACACCTCTGATTGACATTCCGTATAGCCGAACATTTCTAAATTCACCCACCCTTTGTTGTCATCCGATTTCATGGCATTATGAGGTCGTTCGGCCAGTTTCGACCACCCCACGCACGCTTTTCAAGCGTGCCAAACACCTAAAAAACACATATTTAGTCGTGCCGTACAAACCGCATGTCCGAATGACGTTCTGTCTCCACATACACCTCAAGAATAATAATTAGGATGTTTTCATGTGATTTAATGTCATTTTGATGTCGTTCGGAAAGCATTTGATAGTAAAACCCATGTTTTGACCATTTACGACACGCAGAGTGCGTTTTCGGCCAGCACGGTCACACGACACCTCCGATTGACGTGCTGTCTGGACGACCATTTCAAAATTCACCCATGGATCTTTGTGTTGAAGTATCAATACAATCCTAATGCATTTTTTTAGTTTTCTTTATGCCAGTTATTGCTTTCACTTAAAATGTTGTCCATTTCAAATAAAAGTGAGACACTTTGAGTGGTGCCAGCAACACCGTGCCTCGGATTGAGGCGGGGTTGACTCGTACATGTCAAAAATGACCCATGGATCGTTTTCCTAAGGTATCAACACAATTTGAATGTGTTTAGTCAGTTTTCAGTATGCCGATTGTTTTTACTTAAAAGAGTATCCCTTTTAAATAGAAGAAATACACTTTGAGTGGTATCGACCACACCGTGCCTCAGATTGAGGCAGGTGGGGGGGCTGTCCGGGGGGGGGGGGGGGGGCTGTTCGGGGTCCAGGGAGGAGGGTGGGGGGGATGTTTGGGGTCCATGAAGGAGGGTGGGTAATGTATCTAAAACTTTATCTAGGTATCATATATCAAATTCTGATAGGACTGTGAACCACCGTGGGGTGTTGTCCTGGAGCAGGGCCAAATCACGAAATTACTATGGAGTTACCGCGGCGTGACCGCGGTGTGACCACGGCGTGATTGCGGCATGACCGCGAAGTGACTTCAGCATGTTGGCTCAGTCCAGCGGCATCCACGGGGCGACATATTCTAACCAGGATTCCAAATAAATCCTATGTAGTTGTCCTTCACATTATAGAAACTGATCTTATGTTATAAAAAACAGAATCTTGATTTAGTATTATGGTATGATAAAGATATATATTTTATATTCGTTGTTTTTAAAATTGGTACTAGGTAGTTGAAACTACTAATTGAGAGTTAAATTATCACACCCTAAACCATCACTTTGAGTTTTTGCAGACATCACACCTCTATTGGAGGGGTTTTATTATAAAAACATGACTTTATTTATCAAATGAAACAATTATAATAAAGAAAACTTATTCAAGACATGGAATTCAATATAATTAATCATAATTAAGAAATAAGATAAATTTAATTTAAAGCATTCTTAAATTAAAAAGGCTTCCATATTTGGTAAAAAAATAAAGAGTTATACTGAATTCAAAAATATCCATACCAGAGTGAAAAACCGAGTTAAGAAATAAAGTGTTATACATAATTCAAAAATGTAATGGATCAATCTTCCCCTGATCACCATCACCATCACCATCACCACTGTCATCATCGGACTCATCCTCACCTCCATCTCTATCCTCATCATCGTCCTCATCATCGTCTCCATGCTTATCCTCAACCCCATCCTCTCCCTCGGCCCCATCCTCGCCCTCAGCCCCATCCTCACCCTCTTCCTCATCCTCATCCTCACCCTCACCCCCATCCTCTTAAGCATCCTCATAATCACTAGGAATGTCATCATCTCAACCGCCAATATAAATGCCACCTGGTGCATTGGATAATGCACCCATCAACGACATATATGGCTGACAAGCCGTGCTGGCCTCTGGTGGAAGTGATGAAGATAAAGATTTCATCAGTTTTATAAATTCTTTGTCCCACATTTGAACTTGTACTTCCAACTTTGTGACCCTTTTATCAGACTGTATTTCATGCTCCTTGACCTGTTCCAACTTTGTGGTACTAGAATGGATACCTGGAGAGGACCAATACCACGTCGGGACTATATTCTTACCAGGTCGGTAGCGTACTCGACTAGAGTGCTCATCTCCCAAAACCTGATATAAATGATCATGTGGCCGTAAATTGTTAGGATTCTGGGAATCAAGGGCCTTTAAAGTAGCCTGTTAAAAATATTAATATATTATTAAATTTCAAAATAGATATTAAACTTTGAAATAAAAAAATTATAACTTACAATATTTTCTTGTGTCGGATCATTAACCGCAGTTCCATATTTTTTCCTTCTACTCGAGCAAAAAAAATTTTCTCGAGGGATACTTCCTTAAATATTCAATTTGTGCTTCTGTAATGACATTGAAATAATATAATGTGCAAGTATAATCATATGTTCAATATTCAATAAATCACATATTTTAAGTAGGAAACAATAAAAAGGGAAAGTCCTAAAGAAAAATTATAAATAACTATATCGTACCAGCTGCCTCTCATGATCGGACATAGTAGTGCGCCCCAAAGTGTAGAGGTATTTCTTTGAATAAATGTTTTTTTTTTGTTTTTTTCAGAATATTCCTAAATAATGTTTAATAATAAATTATATAATACTAATGAAAAATATGAAAATTTCCATTTAAATACCTCAAATGGGATTAATACCTTAAATTTGGCAGTCGCCCAATGGGTAATCATTTGGAGATATTGCTCTATCGAGAAGTCATCCATGATAGGTAATTTATAAAACTCCATGCCCACTCTATCATACCATACAACATACAACTCATGATTATAAGCTCTCCAAAGCTCTCCTAGCTCCTTTAAACACACTGGTCGTGCACCTTCACCATCAGGGAAGTTATACTGAAGTTGAAACCCAATAGATTAATTCATATAAATACAAAAAAATACTACATTAAATAAAATAGATTTGTTACACATATTTGTGCCCACGCAATATCCTTGACTTCGTGTTGTAGATTTCTCCAAGAGAGAGGGCTGACCGGAATGATGTCGGAGTATTTGGCTAGCTTTTCCAAAAACCACCGACATTCCTACCAAGATTTATCAATCATCTGTCCATCATCATTGTATTTAACCATCAACTGTGTCTGGAAGTTCTATACCACACGCAAGCAAGTATTCCCCCTCCCCCACCTCCTATCAGTAGATGAATATGTTATTAAAGAAAAAAAATATCAGTACAAGTTATAATAAAAATAAAATTTGGTATAATTGTTTTAGAGTTATATAAATATACCTATGGTAGTCGGATCAATGGGCATCTCTGGATGTGCAGAAGCTGAAGGAATATCCCATACAGGTGGAGTGTCCCTCAGTGTATGCTCCTCAGCCACATACTATGTCAGAGTAGGAGTTGATGAAGGTGGAATAAAATAGCTCATAGATGATGAACCAGAAGAAAAAGATGATGGCACAGAAGTGTGACCAACTGGTAGTGTAAACATCAGAGGCCTAAATATCCTATGTGTCCCTAAAGACACACTAGGATCAAAATGGGGCGTAAAAGATAAGTCTGTGGTAGGGGCATAGTCCAATCATGTATGACCAGTGGATCGTCTAACTATCGCACCACGAGCCCTCATACCACTAGCCTCAGTATCGGGACCACCATATGATCGTCTCACTCTAACACCACCCCCTCTCCCACCACCAGCCTCTGTACTGGGAGCAATATCAGGCTCCTCGTCGGATATCTCTCATCTAGGGGGTGGATCCTGAAAAAAAGTTTAACACAAAAGTAAACACATGATATTATAAGTTATTGATATATATATATATATATATATGTTTAAAATAAAATACTCACAATTGGGATGAGTGGAGGAATGCCCATCTGTGTCATGCGATGATTATTTTCTGTCATCTTTTTCCACCGCCTCTCTTCAATGGGTGTCATTTCTTGCAATGAAAACAAATATTGAAGTAATTAAAAAAAATAACTAATGTGTAAACCAAAAAATAAAATATAGAAAAACCATTCTGATAAAAAAACCTAAAGAAACAGAAGATTTATGGTGTTTTGAAGGTAAGTACTAGGATACACACTCTGAACGATGTAGGTGAAACATGTAGGTGAGAACACGACTGTATGATTCTATATATTTCCCACCACAACTTTGGGTTCACAATCAACTCTGACAATTGAGCTATTGGAGTCATCATAAGTAATAAATGGATTTCTTCCAATTGCAGTAGGGATAGTGTCAACTTCATCATCACCATAATAAAAAACATGTCTGAGATTTAATTCAATAATTAAACCAAATTTAGCATGAAGATGATCTTTGACATAAAAAACATGTTTCACCATTGATGCCAATACATATGGTTCATCGGTGGAAAGAGCGCGAGTCATGTCAATAACTAGAAATACACAATCATCAATAAAGGTGCCTTGCCTCGTCATTGAATCAAACCATTGATATTTCATCATCGTGACTCGACCATGCGAGTAATAATCCAAAATTATTATTTTCTCCACGACTTCATAATAAGATACATTTTCAGAACGAGGTCTATTATCTGATGAAATGGCCTAACAATCTATTGTGGTAGTTATCATAACACCATCATGTTGTGTTCTCATGTTTCTTGCTCATTTAGTGATAATAAACTTGTATCTATTGATCACAAGTGATTTACAAGCACAAACCATGGTATTAGGACCAAAATCCAAATCTCTTATTTCTTCAGAAACACAGTCTGTAGGAAAACTCGATACCTGAAATATAAACAAAAAGTAAACTTAATTAAATATTATTTTTATTTAGTTATTAAAAAAATATTTTTACCTTCAATTTCAACCAAGCATAAAACCCTTTGCTATGCAAAGTCTCTTTTTTTTCCCAAAGATAAAGAATAATGCTTTCTATCTATCAATTCTTTATGTTCCCTGTAGATAATAATAATATTTTAACAAATATTTAAAATGAAAAGAGATAAGATAATAGATACATGTACAATTTACTTACTTGATATACTCATCGAACAAATCACAATTGAACAACACTGTGCGATATGCCATATCCCGCTCTTCAAGGATTAATGTCGTCAATGTATATCATCTCGGAATTCCTCTTGTTTGAGGAAGTGATGGAAAACTAGGATCAATTTTCCTATACTGTTCTTCTTCATTTGTCATTGGTCTGTTTATTCTCTTAGTAAGATCAGACAAATACATTGAGCAAAAATCTATACATTCTTGAGCCAAGTAACCATTCACAATAGAACCTTCAGAATAATTCATGTTCCGAACATATGATTTCAATGTGCAAATGTTTCTTTCAATTGGATACATCCAACAGAAAGCAAAGGGTCCTCGAAGAAGTATTTCAATCAGAAGATGGACAGTCAGATGCAACATGCATGTAAAAAATTATGGAGGGAATATTTTCTCTAACTCACAGAAAATTAATGGTGTCTCTGCCAATAGTTTTTTCAAGAAGGATTTGGACAAAATCTTAGCACAAAGATCTCTAAACAAATAGCACACCTGAATAACTGAGACTCTTACATTATTAGACAAGATATGATGAATTGCTATTGGAATCAACTCATGCAAAAGGACGTGATAATCGTGAGTCTTCAAATATTTTAGCTTCAACTCTTTTCTGTTGACCCGTTTTGATATATTGCTTGAATAGCCATCAGGAACTTAAATATTCTCTAGCACTTCCAGAAATTGATTTTTTTCAGCAGGTGCCATCACATAAGAAGCACATGGAACTTGCCATTTATTTTCACTGATATAGATAGGATGCAATTCTGGTCTGATCCCCCAATCTACCAAGTCACGCCGAGATCATAAATCATCTTTTGTCTTACCCTTGACATTTAGAAGAATCGAAAGCAACATTTCACATATATTCTTTTCAATGTGCATTACATCTAAGCAATGACGTAACAAGTTGGTTGAACAATATGATAACTCAAAGAATATAATCTTATTATTCCAATTGTAACAGGTATCATTAGAAACATTTTTCCTCTTTCTAGATTTCCTTACACCCTTCCCAAATGAATAAATGAAATATTTTAATACATTAAGAACATCAGTTCCAGACATACGCTGAGGTGGATCGTCAGTCTCCATGGTAATGTCAAATCTTCGACGATTGTTTCTATATGGATGGTTCATTGTAAAGAATCGTCTATGTCCCATAAAACTAAAACTATGAGGATATTTTAGTCTTCTCGATCATGTATTCTTCATACAAACAAGACATGACATTTTTTATTTTTCTCTCAATCTAGACATCATTGCATAAGCAGGAAAATCATTGATTATCCACATAAGCGCAACACGCATAGGAAATATGTATTTTGAACATGCATCATATGTGGGCACACCCACATCCCAAAGATTTTTCAATTATTTTATTAAAGGTTTCATGTATATATCTATATCATTGTCGGGATCAGAAGGGCCAGATATCAGTATACTCAAGAAAGTGTAAGGATTTTTCATACACAACCATGGGGAAAGGTTATAAATGTGTATGAAAACTGGACATGTGTTGTGCGAAGTAAGCATCTTCCCAAATAGATTAAAACCATCACATGAAAGACCTAGTCTCACATTACGCATATTGGCTGCAAATTCAGGATATCGAGCATCAAATCTCTTCCATGAAAATCCATCTACAGGGTGAACCAACTCTTCATTATTCTTTTTTCTCTCGGTGTCATGCCATCACATTTTTACTAATATTTCATCAGACATGAAAAGGTTCTATAATCTGTGGATCAATAGAAAGTGCCACATTACTTTTTGTGGCACATGATATGGTGTGCCATCATCCTTTGGCTTCCATCGGGAGGTTTCACATTTGATACAATCATTTCTTTTAGAAGTTTCCTCCCAAAATAAGCTTCATTCATTTGGGAAAGCATGATTTTTTTTTGAAAATCCATGTTCATCAACTAACTTCCATGCCATATAGTGGTTTGAGGGAATATCTTCATCATCTGGAAGTAAGTCCTTCAAGAAGGTAATAATGCAATCAATTGAAGTATTTGAAATCCCATACATAGTTTTCCCATGAGACAATCAGATTAAAAATTCCAACATTTTCATTTTATCGCATTGCTAATATACTGGAATTATCGTATCATCATTCAATTTTTTCACCCTATCAACATCATCATTTTCATTGGACGCATCATGTGTGCTTGTATCGAAATATTTTTGGCTGGAAATCCTTTCCTTCTCATGATTCCGAATAAATGGAAATCGATCATATAAACTCTCCAATTCAGTCCTATCATTTGGATCATCAACATTTTGAGATTCCATTTTCTCTCCATTATGATACCACACATAATAGTTTGTTTGGAAACCATATTTGGTTATATGATAGCTAACTGCTTCATGAATGAACCAAGGTCTTCCAACACAATTAGAACATTGGCAGTGTATGCGACCACTATCTGAAGCCTTGTCAAATTCAAAATCTAAAAAGCTGTTCAAATTATTTTGAAAATCGGTTGAAATCTGATCAGTTTCGTACATACAACTTCTATCCATTCTATAAAAAATTTTCAATAAGTCATTTCAAAGAAATTCAATAATATTGAAGTTCAATCATAAAAATATTTAGGTAAATGAAATTTTTTTACTTTAAATAAAAGCACAACTGACACATTACTCTATATGAGAATCATATTAAGAAATACAAATAAAATATAGTGTATATAATAAAATAATATATAGAATTTATATTGCCTATATTCAAGGATTTCCCAGTAAGATATTGGAACTGGATCAAGGAATACATAATCTTTAAGGGTCTTGTTGGGAGTACATGAGTTTTATACTTTAACTTCTTCAGGGATATCAGGATGAAGAGTAGGATGAGGATCACATCAAAAGTTATTATGGCCTCATCAAGTTTCACCTTAACTATGGATTAAAGGATCCTAGGTTTGGGGCCATAGATCATAGGTTGGTAGGGTGTATTCATTTAACCAATGTTATAGTTTATTTTTAGGTGAGGTGAGTTAGAAACCATGTTAGGCATGTCAGTAGAACATGGGTTCTTCCATTTGACCATGTAGTCTTGAATTTCAGGGATGAAAGTGTTTTGACTGATCTAATTACTACTTACTCTCTAGTATGGCCAACACATCACGTGGGAATACCCATGAAACAAATCCATGTGTAAATGGGATGTTTTCATCACCCAATTTGGCCAAACATACTTTTCACTATAAGGGAATGGACATGTATATTTACATGGCTAACCAAGTCATGTACTGTGTGTACATTCCCATGTACATTCCCAGGACACTAGATTATCGTAGACACCATGTCAACCGTTATACACACCATGTGAACCCTTATACCATATCGTCATTATTACAACCATTAATAACAACTTATTAAACAACATCACTTGTCAAAGATAATCAAATTAAACATAAATCAATAATAATATTGGATATATCAAGTAAAATGAAGTCATACTATCTTACATCCTAAATGAACACCCAAAACCATGATTAATGACCACAAAGCTCCCCTTTTGGCCAAATAAAAAGTGAAAACAAAAACACATAGTTGCAGAAAACAGCTACATTTGTGTGAAGAATAATAATCCCATGGTCCTCTTGATATTTGAACCATGCAGTGATGATTTTCGAGATGAACTTGTATCCATGAAACCATATGAGAAACACGATTCAATACACGTGTTTTTCTGATTTTCCAAAGCATTTTGAGGAACCCCAAATCATTGAAAATGGTCATTGTGTTTTAAAAATGTGATTTAATAACTCATGTATGATGTTGAAGGAAAAATTATTAATGGTTATATTAGGAAAACTAATATTCATTAATATTGTGAATTTTACATTCTGTGAATTAGTTTCATGAAGAAGGAATAAGTACTACATGGGAAAAGGAGAGGTCCCACCGAGAGTTCCCTTTATAGATATTTTATTCATAAAGAACATTGGATTGTACGGTTAAGTATTTCTTATTTCTTCTATGAAGAATAATTAGGGACCACATACTATTTTTCAAAGTTCAAGAAGATACTCCATATGTTCTATTGTGCAAAGGATAAGTGAAAAGTGTGTCATTTTATATATATATAGATTTTGATAGAAATGTGATACATACTTGTTATTTAATACACATAGTGTACAAAAATTAAGATGAATAAGATCTTCATGTTTAACATGATCTTAATGAAAGGAGTGATTTTCATGAAATACTATAAATAAATATTACAAACAATTTTTTATGAGTTCATATACATGAATCTGTAATATTTGAAGCATTGAGATTAAAAAAAATTACAAATCTTTAAAATTAGAACACAAGAAAGGGACACTATGCCCTTATAAATGTATATGTGTAATGAAAACATTAATTGGACAATGTGTACACTGATGTAGTGATTTTATTACACAATTCTTGGATTTAGTGATTTGATTACACGTGGAGTAGTGAATCACAAAATTTTCCAAAAACCCTAGAAATAGGAAATAATGATATCCTTGAGAATAGAAGGATATCCTTGAGAAGAGGTGGAAGGATATCCTTGAGAAAAGCTGGAAGGAGTCTAACTTGGAAGCTGATCTGATGGAAGAGGTGCACCTATGCTGGGGATTCTCAAGGGCTTCTGGGATTCGAGAATCGCTTCTGGGAGAGTCGCGCACCTTCTGCAATATGCTTCTGGAATTAGGGGGGTCACCTACCTTAGTCAAAATTGGGGTTTTTTGTCAAAGGTTATTAAAAACCGTTGGTAAAACATTTCTTTCCCAACGGTTTGATGAAACAGTTGGGAAAACTCATCTAAACTCCATCTTTACCAACGGTTCTCATGAACCGTCGGTAAAGAACAATGCTTTCCCAATGGTTTCATCAAACCATTGTGAAAACTCATCTAAATTCCATCTTTACCAACATTTCATGCAAACTGTTGGTAAAGAACGCCTATACCAACAGTTCAAAAGAACCGTTGGTATACAAGTGTTGGGAAAAAAATTATTTCCAATAGTTTCTATAACCCTGGGAATGGGAACGTGGTGATAGACGCGCTCAGCAGGAGGTCTATTTTACAGCTACTAATTGAGGCGACGAAGTAGCTAGCAATAATACTGATATCCTTTGTGGATGATGACGGAGTAACTTACCTTTAGTCGATGACTATCAAACCACCACTATTATAGAAAGTTAGAGAGGCACATCTGGTGGATGTTGACTATGATTCCCAACATGCTTAGTTATCCTCATGACATGCTTCTAATGTATTTTCGATAGTTGGGGAGCACATCATCCTTTTCAGAGGGTGCACCATAGTACCAGTGGTGTTGCAGGAGGACGTGTTGATGGAGTTCCATACATTCCATTTGGAGATACATCCTATAGTGGAGAAGATGTAATAGGACCTCTGAAATCAGTACTGGTGATCGGGAATGAAGAAATCAGTGGCCGAGTTTGTCTCATGATGCCTCACTTGTCAGTAAGTAAAGGCTGAGCATTAGGTTTTAGCAGGCTTTGCTCAGCCACTTGAGATACCGGAGTGGAAAAGGGATGGTATCTCAATGGAATTTGTGATAGGGTTACCATGTATATCTAGAGGCCATCATTCTATCTGGGTGATCATTGACCAACTTACCAAGTCGGCTCAATTTCTACCCATTTGGGAGTAGGGACCAGTAAAGGGCTTGGGACACCTCTACGTCTAATAGATAGTGCAACTCCACAGATTTCCATCGAAAATTGTATCAGACCATGATGCAAACTCTACATCCATATTGTGTAAGGGATTATAGGAGGTGTTCGGGACTCAGCTGAGCTTGAGAAAAACTTTTCATCCCTAGATGGATGGTCAGACAGAGAGAACCATACATACCATGTAGGACATGATTTGTGCTTGCCTCCTGGATTTTGGTCGTAGTTGGGAGGACCACCTTAAATTTTTGGAGTTTTCATACAACAAAAGATATCACTCCACCATTGGAATGGAATAATTTTAGGCCTTGTATAGGAGACCTTGGAGATCACCTCTATACTGGACAGACCTAGGGGAGTTGGAACTCTTGGGTCCAGAATTGGTACGGGCTACCACTGAGAAAGTGAAAATCATCTAGAAGTGGATGAGAACTGTGAAGAGTAGGAAGAAGTCTTATTCCTATAGGAGACAAAGACCCTTAGATTTTGAGGAAGGAGACTATGTGTTCCTATGGGTCTCACATTGATGAGGATTTCAAAGATATTTCCATGGAAACAAGCGATATCCAAGGTTCATCAGACCTTTTCAGATCCTGAGCAGAGTTGGCGAGGTGGTTTACTACCTAGATCTTCCCCCACAAATGCACCAGGTTTGCAATTTTTTCCACGTGTCACAACTGAGGAGGTACGTGCATTATCCATCACACGTCAATGACTGGGGTGATCTAGGCGTTGATGATGGGGTGACATTTTCAGTGTCCCCAGTAGAGATAGAGGGTTGACATGAGTTGGTCTTTCACGGATGGTCAATTCCTCTGGTGCATATTTGGTGGATCCACAAGAACCTCTAGGAGAGAACATGGTAGCAGAAGGCTCAAATTTATGCTTGGTACCCCAATTTGTTTATTTATCCCTTGTTTTGGCTTTTGGGGATTTAAATCCCTAAGGTGGGGTGAATTTAATGTCCTGTAATTTTTATGTATTTTTTTTTAAAATATATGGAATTATTTCAAGACCACATTCTATGATGGAACATGATTCCGAGGTCCAATGAGATAGGGATGGAATTTTGAACTTTTTTAAGGTACATTCAGTAAACATGCGAGTGGATTTTTAGAACTTTTGAATTTGGGCTCGGATTGAAAATAAAAGGGCTTCATTGAACTTAGAATGCCAAGATTAACCTACAAAGGACATAACTTCGGTCGACAAGGGCCGAATGAAAAAGTTAATTTTCACACTTTTCAAAAAGAAAACTTAAAAACTTTTTTTATTTCTTTTCTCACCGATGAGTGGCAAAACAACGACGTTGTGGTGCAGTGACGAGACATCGAAGAGGCACACTAATGGAACTAATTAATGACTCGTTAACACGCAATAGAATGATGCTTTAATGTCACAGCGTCACAGTGTAAACAAAATGTTGCGATGTGTTTTATTTTTAATAGTTGATATGTTGGTGGAAAGGAGGATTAAACTATAAGGAATATCTAACAATCCTCTTATGGATTTACTCCCCAATGAAGAATGATGAAATATGAAAGGAAAAAATCTACTTCAACATACTTTAAAGAATGATGAACTCCATTGACCTCTCAAACCCTCAAGGATGAAATGCTACGACTATGAATGTCAATGAGGCAGGGCTTTGAATTATTTAAAGCTTTCCTTGTTCCTTATTCTAAATGATGAACACAGATTAACCTACAAATAGGTTAATCTACAGATCATGAATTCTTGAGGGAGGGTGTCATTATTATGTATTTTATTCGGAGTTAATTTCATTGTTGATTGAATTGTAATCCCAGACCTCCCCCTCTTTAAACCTCTAACGTGGAGGGCACATGCCAACACAAACAAGGCCCAACCCCCCTCCGCCTTGTGCGTTCTTGGTGGAAATTCTTTTTGAAGGATGGAAAGGAAAGTTCAAGCCCATCACAATGAAGGATACAACCCTACATCCCATAGGCACAGGTAGTTCGAAAAAAGGATTTCCAGAGTAACTCCGGTGGCCCGAAGAAGGAACCGATGGTGCGCCTGTCGACGCACTGTGGCTGAAGGAGAGCCACGATCGGGCTATCCACGACGGTGCGCCAAAGGGGCCACCAACATGCACTGTCGGCAGCCAAGAGTGGTGCATGTTGTGGCGGGATGACAGGAGGCCACGACCCATCATCCTTGGCATTGAGCTGGAACGTGGTTCCACTAGGCACCACATGGAGGAGTGACCTGAATCTGTGGGCCATGTTGAAAAAAGGGGGTAGACGGGTTGACCTACCGTGTGCGCCCCCACCCAGACTAGCCGAACCACCGACTAACCCACCAGGACGAGCCACCTGAGTGGCCTAGTCAGTTCCTTGTGCCGACCCATTTTAGCAGACTGGGCCAACGAGTTAAAGCTGGACCGCATAGGCCGCTATGCAGCTCAGGTGGGAAAAAGAGACCGACCCACCCTAGTGGGCCGGGCCAGATAAAACTAGGTCACTCGGTGACCTGGTGGTTTGGACCCACCGCCAACCTGAGCCAGTCCCATTGAGGCCAAATGGGCCAGGTAGACAGATAGGTCATGTGGGACCCCGATCTGGGATAGGTTGGGTCAGTCCGACCGAGTCAGACCATGCCAATATGCAACCAAACCATATTTACTAAAACGTCTGTATCTTACAGACTGGGTGTCCGTTCGATATGTCGTCTATTGCATTGTAACCCTTATGAAGAGAGTTCACTTTGTGTTATTTCTATGTAAAACTTATTGGTGGTTGAGGTACGACTGATGGCTCAAGAAATATCCATGTGGATCCTTAGTGGTTCGACAGATGAGTAGCAACCGTGTTGATCCTTAGTGGCCCAACAGACAAACAACAACTATGTGGATCCTTAGTGGCCTGACAGATGAGCAGCAACCAAATGAATATTTAGTGTCCTGGAAGATGATTAGTATCCGTGTGGACCCTTAGTGGCCCGACAGTCGATCAACAACTGTGTGGATCATTAGTGGCTGGAATATGAGCATCGATTCATCAGGGATGAGTCCCTCAATAGTACAAAACGTTATTCACTATAACTGATGAACCTTTCCAACTATAGAATATACCAGGTGTGATATATACTTGATTTTGGCCTTTCTTTATGGTTGTTTTGTGGTTTTTCTCCTTAGTGTAATGGGGTCCCCTTCTGAGTACTGTGTTACTCACCCCTACACAGGCTTCGCTTGCACATGTCGTGTCTTGTGCAGACGAAGAAAATTTCGACGGAGGACTTGGTGGCATAAGAGTAGGTGGGGCCAAGTAAAATTAGGTGGACATGATATATTACTTAGGATTCTAGTATCTACACTACTCTTACCATCAGGTGGGGTTTTCAGTGGATGGCTACCCGAGTCCCTTTGTATCTTGTTGTTTTTAGTTTTTTTGTTGGGTTTGTATTCTGCACCACTTGTTTCAGTTATACATGCACTCAACACTTATTTCAGTATACTTGTTTTCCCCTTTTAGTTTTTGGTATGTGGTTGGGCATATGTGTCCATACAGGTACTCAGGAAAATGCCTCCCACTTGCAGGTTGACGCCTTCAGTGCTAGTCGCCAACCCCTGGCCTTTGGGAGGCAGGCTTGGGGTATGTCATGGCATGGTCCCCAAGGGATGGGTCATGAAAAGTAATAACACCATAAAAATAATCTAAAAAACATCCAAGTATTAATTTACCACAGGTATATCATTAATCTGGATATTTCCCTTATCTTAAAAAATATGAGCAATATAACTTTCACTTCCATCTTTTATCAGTTTCTTAGCTTCTTAATATGTTATCAATGGTATGTGTTAATTATTGTACACAAAATGATACTCTATATGAAAAACAAATTATTTTTCTCTATAATCTATCTTAGCATGATAAAAATAAATCCAGTCCACACCCAAAATAATATCAAACTCTACTAGAGGCAATACAACAAGGTATGCAGATAAAATCTTTACATAGAAAAAGATAGGTAGATTCTTATAATTTCTTTTATCCACAATATTTCCTCCAGGGGTTTTTACCATGATTTCTGGTTTCATTTCATGATTTGGAATACCTAATTTTGTAGAAAATTTCTCAGAAATAAAGGAATGTGTAGACCCTAAATCAAATAACACATTTGAAAAATCTATAAAAACAAGAAATTTACCTGATACCAGTTTATTTTATGGATCAACATCTAAGAAAGTGGTTCAAAGGATTTTTCCACACCCTTCTCCTTCTAATGTTGCTGATTTCCTTCCTGAGTGACTAGATTTGGACACACATTTGAAAAATGTCCCAATTCCTTATAGTTAAAGAATCTCACCATCACCTTCTCATTAATTTTCAGATCATTTTCCTTGTACTCACATGACATGTTCCCAAACTTTACAGATCAGTATCATTTCCCATAATTTATGAGACATTCACTAGGATTATTTTTACAACACTTTTAACAAGAAGGGAAATTGATTTTATTACCTCCATATTTATTTGATGAATTATTCCCCAATACCTACAAACCTGACCACTTCTTATTCATGTCATCATTAGGTAGATACATGTTAGTAAACTCCATATCAACTTTTTCAGCACAATGAATAAGTTTCTCCTAGCTTTTAAACTCTTGTAAAGCCAAATATATTCATAAAAATGGTTTCAAACTAGAGTAAAATATATTAATTTTACTATCAAAATCTCGAGTAAAATTCGGTATGTACTTGGACAGTCTTGTAAAATTGGCTTCATATACTTCCACAGAATCCTCACCTTTTTTCTTCAGTTCCAAGAATTTTTTCTCCATTCCAAGTTGAACAATTTTAGGAAAATATTTTCCCAGAAAAATACTTTTACAATGATCCCATTCCAGAATATCAAGATCACCTCTTTATCTCATATTCTTAACTAGATACCACAATTTATCAATTTAACCTTCAAAATTATAAATGGATAATATTACCTTTTTACAATCAGAAAATCCTGACATCAAATATATTTTCTAGAGCATTGATCTATCCTTTAGCTATAACTGGATCTGTGGTTCCACTGAATGCTGGAAGACATTGCCTCATAAAATTCTCCAAAAAGACATGTTTCTTCATGGTAAGTTAGCTTCCTCTCTTGCATGGATACCACCACTATTTATCTCCCGATCCAACTCAGCCATTGCTATCACAAACTACTTGGGTCTGATTCCCACCATTCTAGGATGCAAATTCAAATAAATATCAGCCTCTTGGTGCCTCCTACTTCAACATCCCTACTTCTTCTATAGAAAACCATTCTGAATATAAATATCATAGATGGAGAAATATAGTAATATTTAAATTATATATCATTTCAAATCAACCATAAAGTAAAAAATCATTTATGTTATTCTATTAACATCATCCAAACCCCAAAAATTATCTAAACAATATTTTGATACCACCTATAAGGAAAACTCCTTAAAACATACATATTATTGAGTTTTAGACAATAACATACATTATTACACATTGAGGATATTTTCAGGTTTATATTTTTAGATAATTAGGACATAAAACATACATAACATCCCTAAATCATACATGAGGATATAACCAAAATAATACCCATTTTTTCAAAAATATAAAACTTTTAAATAAAACATGATTTATTTGAAAAATATTAATAAATATTAACTTTAATTCCTTATTTCTCTTACAAATCCTTATAACCTATGAAAAACATTGAGAAAACTTTGGATGAGCACAATATCTTAGTAAGGGATAAATAGAAAGAAATCATTAGTTAAGTGATAACATAAAAACCTCATAAAACCCATTTTATAAAAACTTGTTAGCTTGAATAGAAAGATAATGTAGTTTCCTTGGGAAATATTTACCATATAACTCTTACAACAACCCTTAAACATGGAATAACTATTTGTCTAAATTCCATCTCTGGAGTACACAATGTATTCAAGAGCTATAATGGGGATCAGCCGTCATATCTTGAGCTATAACGGGATTAACCCAACATATATTGAGATATAATGGGATCAAACCAAGATATATATTTCCAGGGAACATATAATAGTAATAAATAATCATGAAATCAAGATAAATCTCTCATTCCAAATATATATAAAAATAATCTTTTTGAATTTTATTAAAGATACTTTTAAAAGGATTTTAAAAGAAAAGTACTTTACAAATATAATTGAAGTGAGAATTAATAGAATGGAATGGATATATGTTTACAATATAAATAAACATAATACAAGATAATATAAAAAAAATCATCAGACAAATAATCTCAATACCACATAATTAATAAAGAAGAAGTTTAACCTAATGAATGGAATTTGGGTTAAGAATTCCCTTACCGCGGGATCGAATTACTTCAATATGATTAAAACTACTATATAATGGTTAAAATAGTGTTATTAATACTTTAAATAAGCATAATAATTTTTATAACACCTTATATTATATTATTATAACATCATTCCACCCATTAATTTATAATATTTTGTTCTTTTCTTTGTTTCAGGTGCGTTCTTTACATTATTTCCATGGTCAGTTCGTAAAAGATTTCCCTGTCAAATGGAAGAGAAACTAAATAAGTGGAATGAGTTGTTATTAAAACTTTTCTATAATAATAAATAATTTCATAAATTAATTTTGTTATATGATATGAGGATTAATAATTAAATAAATCATTAGTGATAATTGTTAGTTTATTTTGGATAATCTTGATCATTACGAACCACTTTTGTTTTATTAATTAATAGTATGTATAAAAAATGTTTCCAAAACATAATATATCATATAATATGTATAATAAAATATTATTTAACCATATTAATGGTTTTATGACAATAGTTTAAGGAATTAAAGGAAATTTAAGACACATCATCCATGATGTTGGAAAATCTACACATCACATACAATGTTTTTATTTTGAGAATAAGAGGGAGAAGAGAAGAAGTAAGTTGATGAATTTTCCATAAACATGATAAAATTAAAGTATATATATGATAATAGAGCTTTAATTCCTATTTTTTAAGGAAAGTGGAAGATATTATAAGAAAAGAAAAATAATTTAAATGAAAATAAAAAAAGAGGATTTTTAACTCTTGATCTCTTATCCTTGAGATCCTCCTTAAGGCCTTTGGTATTGGACTTTTGGTGAGACTAGTAGGTCTTAGACATGGGTAAGATACTTCGTAAGAATATTGTCATAATTTAGACAATGATCAAATATTGAGAGGTGTGAGGGGAAGAGGGTGGGGGGGGGGGGTGAGTGGTATTTATAGTGGAGGAGAGGAGGGGGTTTCCATTATTTTAATCATTTTTTAATATTTTTTCTCAAGAATATGTATAGTCTTGATTATTGTGACCAAAAACAGTAATAGGTTCATGTGAGTTCAAACCAATTTCCATTTACATCATCCATGACTCAATCATGATGTAGAAATTCATTTATTTAGCACATTTTGTAAATTATCGAATTTCACTATTCACAAAATTCAAGTATTTCAGAAAAATCCCAAAAATTTACCCCAAAAAATAATCCACGTGTAGAATTTAAAAATAAACTCAATTTTATAAAAATAATTTTCTAAATATGAGAAGTTTAATTTTTAATTAAAATCATAATTTATTCAAAAAATAACAATTTTAAAAATTATAACAGATTTTATAACACATTGGAAAATTAATTTAGGTATCATAAAATTATCTTATAACCCTAAGATAATAATTTATGATTAAATTTCATGAAAATATTTTTTCGTTTAAATTATTTAATTAATCATAAAATTTTATTTAAATATGTATGACTTCCAAAAATACCAACACTTATATAATGATCAAATTGTCACTTATAGGATGCCATTTTTCTTATACATTCATGGGTGAGGTTACTAAAAATTTGGTTGATTTACTATTCATAAGGGTCATATTACTATTAATAAGGGTATGATAATATTCATAAGGGTATGTTTCAATTCACTAAAAATTTAGTTGGTCCTATCAGGCTCTAAATAACTTACTGATCGCAACTGTGAAGTCCATTTTTTGAAATTAAAATCACAGAAGCGACAAAATTATGTTTAACGACTAGTTTATAACTATCTTCTTAAAAGCATGTCATTATATAGAGACTAAATTTTTCTTTCATTAAATTCAATTTATTTTTAAAACCATGCGGTGTTACATTTAGGGGATGTTTTCACCCTTATGTATTTGTTTTAACCCCTATAAACCCTTTTGATAATTACTGTGATGTCAATGTGTTTTACTCTTTAAGAGTCAAGAAAGTTATTATAAAAGGTAATATAATACAGAAAATTGAAAATGGTTTATATTATAAATGAAATATTATTCACATGGACAATTATATAATTTTTATTAAATTTAAATGATTTAATAAAATATTTTTTAATATAAAATATTATTAATGTTATTTTTGGTTCTATTCATTTAATATAACTCTAAAGTTATCAAGATAAAAATATAATAAATATATAATAAATTTTACCATAAATAATAAATTATTATTCACTATAAAATTCATGTTTCACCATAATTCATCCAAAATTCATTACTTTTAATGTTTTTAAAATTATTAACTTTAATTTTTTCACTATTATCACAAGCACCGAGTCAGCGTTGTATAAGCATTTAATATAATTACATAATAATTAAAAATTAAAAATTTATTACATTCATAAATTTAATTTAATTATTATAAAAATAATATTTAATATTCTTCCATAACTTATTTTTATCCTTATGTGAACATATTAGATAAATTTAAAAGCAAGATACATTTTATATTTTTCTTTACTTGAAATAATATAATGGTCAAAATCAAAACTAAAAGGAAAAAAGTCACATTTAAAACGTTTAGATGACAATGTTTGAAGTATAACCATCCTATTAAATAAATTCATGAATTTTAATGAATTTTATGCCTTATCACTTTAGTTTTACCATAATTCACCC
The DNA here is from genome assembly GCA_963277665.1 of Viscum album. Taxonomy (NCBI): domain Eukaryota; kingdom Viridiplantae; phylum Streptophyta; class Magnoliopsida; order Santalales; family Viscaceae; genus Viscum; species Viscum album. The sequence goes on along the minus strand of OY728166.1, from coordinate 1,406,966,141 downwards.
ATTTCACTCACCGTGGTAACAAATATTTACTATGGTTACTTTTCATAAAGAAAAAAAATAAATGGAAAATATTTCAAAAATATGAACCTAATGATTAAAAATATTGAATACAATTTTCAATATTAAATTTATAGAAGTGGAATAAATTAATTTAATATAAAAATGTAAAATGCTACGAAAAAACAGTTTTTAGAAAAATGTGTTTTTAAACCTAAAGTTGAAATCATACTAAAATCAAGAATAATAATGATTCAAATGTAATTAATTAGATTATATATAATAAATATATATTTTTTCAATTTAATATTATATTAAAATCATAATGTTTCTTTTTTAATGGAAATAAATGACAGTTTTACAAAAAACATTATTTTTCACTATTCACTGAAATATTATTCTTTTCAAAAAACCCAAAAATTTTCCATAAGATAATTTTGATACAATGATTTCAAAAATGAAATAATTTTTATAAAATATTATTTCTAAAAGAGTTAAAAATTAATTATAAAATTTTATCACAAAAGGGATTAAAAATCATTTTTTAAGAAAACATATTTTTGAAGTATAAAATGACTTTATTAAGAATTGAGTACATATTTATTATGAATTAATCAATAAATTTGGATTATATAAATCATTTTTACATATTTTTCATAATATTTTTATTTCTATTCTACCCATCAATTTATTATCTAGGTAATAATGATCACATTTAAATAATAATATTTTTATAGTATATCACAATTCTCTTAAAGCACGATGTTGCATGTTAAGAATGCTATCAAGAAAAGTGTTATTTTAAAATATAAAGGTATTTCATATATGATTGATACATATTTATTTCACAATCTAAAATAAAATCATCGTTACACCATCTCAATGAAATGTAAGGTGACAGTTCCATTTCAATCAAAGGGACGAGATATCAAATTCCATTCATATGGAAGGGATAAATCCTTCCTCAAATTATTCATTAATAACATTTCATTAATGATGCACCCAACATACCCTACTTCCCTTGAACATATGGTATCATGGTTTTATTTATAAAATTTTATTTTATGAGTCATTTCATTTATTAATAATAATATTAAGATCCAAGGACTATTATAAACACTCGTAGAAAGGAATATTCGATGACATATAATCATGTGGAATTCCTAATAATAGGTTTGTTATCGTAGTCTACCATCTTAGAGATTACAAATTGGGAACTTCATGAGAGTGAATCTTATCTATTTATGAGTACTCATACCTAATAGTAAACATACTATGTTCCCCATAATATAATGTTATCTAACTAAAGAAATAGGTTTAAGAATATCATTATGGAATTTTGTGGTTCTCATTATAGAGGGGAACCACTATAAACTTTTCAATGAGACAAATACTCTTCAAAATTATTCTATTAAAGTCATGTAGAACTATTAACAATATGTAATAATATGTTTTAATTTATATTAACTTATTTGAATATATGTAATACAAAATACAAATAGTTTGTTCTAGAATACCAAATCCAACACAAAAAGGGTTAAACCCGAGAAGGGAAAGTGGTAAAAACTAACTATTAAAAACTAGATCAACCACATTCAAGACATGAATAAACATTCATGGTGTGAATGAAATTTCATCCCAAATATTAAAAACATGCAACCCCATTCCACAGTGTGAGTAAAATCCACCCAGTGTAGTGAAACAATTGAGACAAGATTGATGATAGATATATAAAAGTGGTTCATGGAGAAAACCTATATTTTATGGTGTGAACGACTGTAGTCTGCAGTTTCCAGTGCTGTAACCTCTATTGGTCCATCCAAAACTCTCAAAAACCAAAGAAAAAAAAGTATCCAAGATAAAAACAGAAAAATAAAATAAATGTGAATAAAGACAAAGTCAAAATGTGACATGTGTGATGAATGTTTTCCATTTATGCATGATAAAGTTGTAAGTGAAATCACAAAGAGAAAGCATGATAAATAAAAAAATATTGTTTTCACCACAAAAACTTTATAAACCCTCAAATAAAATATTATATCATTAAACCCTTCCATAACTTGAATTTTAATAAAGATTTATCTTTAAGGTTCTTGTCAACCATAGTTCATAGTGTTTATTACCACTGAGTCATTCTTATGAAAGTAGAGGGTCGACTCAACTAATGTTTGAAAAAAATAAGTTTTAATAAATAGATTATTTCAAATTTACAGGTAAAACATTTAGTAAATAAAAGTTAAACCTTTTAGGGGATTATAATTCAATCAAAATATCAAGGAACCTTGAGTTCATGTGGTTGGAAAACTAAAATCCTACCTGCAATTCATTAAGTAGTGGTGTAGCCATAGCATGGATTATGAGGAGAGGGTTTAATAATCTTTAAAACTAGAATACTCTAGTAACTAAGTATTATTAATCTAATAGTTGAGGGCTAAAAATATCTAATAAAATAGTGGGATACATTTAAGATTAATAAATCTATAATTTCTAATAACTAGTAATCAAGATAAAATTACTAATATGATAATGTTTAATTTTATAGAAAATAAACTTAATACAAAAAATTCACCATGATAAATTTTGTAAAATAACATTTCCTAACCTATATAAATTTTTTAGGGTGGTACATGATTTTGATCATAATACTATGATATAAAAAGAAATTGGATGTGAAAAAGTCCCCACTACCCATTGATCAACCTCAATAAGCTACTGATGGTTGAAAGGAAGATTACATGAGACTAATAAATGATGAACTTTATGTTTATATCATAATGATATCATCTATATCTACTTAGTTTCGAAATAAACATTAGTATATGGATGGTTATACTATGTTTTCCTATCACTAAGATGTTTTTGAGAAGTACGTGAAGTGAGAAATTAATGAGATGATAATCAGACTAAACATGTGTAAATTCAAAGATGAATTACAATATTTAAATTCATCACATTATTCCATAATTTTAAACTAGTTACTTTAGTTTAATTGAACCTTAAAAACCAAACTATATAGATAATTTAATTCAATTAATATCATTTGGGTAAGGTTCTATAAGAAGATAAGAATTTAAAAAAAGATAAATATTTAGTTCATATGATGAATAAGAAGAATGACATGGATTAAAGGCCAATAGAAAGTACACCAACAATGGAACCTTTGAAATTAAATTGTTTAAAACTAAAGATAATGATGGAAAACATTAAGCATGAGAAACGTTTCTTTATAATTGGTAGGATAATTCAATGGAGTAGAAACTCTAATGTATCGAAGTTGAAGAAAATAGTGGCTTCAAATTCATGTAAATTCATCATTTCATGTGATGTTTACATTTTAATTATTTGGTATTTGATAATATTTTTGCATAACACATTTTTATCCATATATAATAACCAATTATGTTTATAAACATGACAATAATCAAGGTGAATTCTTCTGGGATCATAAGAAGGGTGATTTATATTTGAGCAGCGAGAAGAATATGATTTCATTTTTGCCGTGTTGATTGATTCTAATTGAACTTTTATTGAGTAATACCAAAAAAACTATCTCATAAGTCCATTGAAAATAATGATATATTATTTCATTTTGTAATTTATATCGTTTTTGGTGTTTTATACTCAACTAATAATTTAGTAATACTTGAATCATAAATAATAAATGATGAATATAAAATATATGACTCATACATAGTTATTGTAAGAAAATTCTTTGTCAATTAAAACTATAAGTAGTTATCCAAGATATACCCTATAAATTGTTTTTATCCAAGAACCATAAGTATTATCAACACACTTACTTATCAAGTTTTAGACAAAGTGTCCTTTTGAGATAAATGTGACAAATCCACAAATCCTCTAGAATTAGTTCAGTAAGATATGTGTGAACTACTTCAAGTCAATGATAGAGGGAAGTTTAATTAGTTTATAAGATTAATTTAATATTTAATGAATGTAAAAGTGTATTAAGGTACATGCGTGCTTAGAAGATATGAGTTTTTTTGGGCCTGTGATATGAATAATATCTTAATCAAGCATTTATCAATCCTGAAAATATAGAGTGGATATATGACTAAACTCAAATTTCTTTAAATGCATCAGATTCATGATTTTAGTAAAAGGAGGATCAATTATGAGTGTTAGATTTATATAATTATCATTAAAATATAGATTCTATTTTTTTATTAAACTAACATTTCCTTTTACAGTTCAGAGCTATGATGTAAGTACAAAGAGGATCAATTATGAGACTTATAAGTCTTGAATAGTCTTTAATTATCTATGCAATAAATTATTCATAAATAGAATCATTAATCCATAACCATATGCCAACTATAATTATGAATGAATATAGTATGAGTTATAGTATGATATAAATACATCATTTCATGAAATAAGTATTTAGATGAAAATGTTTGTTAAGTCTAAGTTAATAAACAAAATTGCAGCAATTTTATGATCTTAAAGTTTATATAGGATATTACATAATTACCTAAGATAGAATCATTACAATAAAGTGATATACTATATATTCTATAAAAGATTAAAAATATCTATTTGAGATAGTGGTATCAAGATTGAATTTGATATAGGCAAGGATTGAGATACTCAAGCTGTTGGCATGGGAACAAGTTCTATAAGAGCTCATGGAAGAGGAGTTATTCCAAGGAAACATACTACATAGGATGATTAGAACCAAAAGGTTGTTTTTATATTCACTATAATGGGTGATACATTATTCATTAATAATAATAAATCCTATAAGGAAGTAGTAAATTTAAATAAGATTTTATTTTCATGTACACATGAATTCAAAGATGGATTCTATAAACTAAAATCAAGTTTGTATTTTGTTAGTTTCCCCAATTGAATGAAATCCATTGGTGGGTATTAAATATGAACTATAAATGGGTGGTAAAAGAGTAGTAACAATAAGGATTTATTTGTTATACCAAATTATCATGCTTAAATACATTAGATTTCTACCTATCTTATCAACTTTCTATGTTGGGTATTGGATGTTGAGACCATCTTTCTTGGAGGGTGTCCATATGACACAACCCAAAAAGGTTAGTGATACAAATGAATTCGAATAAGAAATAAAAGTTATATAGATACATTTTGGATTATTAAAGGCATCATGATTATATAATATTAATTCATAATGAAATTATACTAAGTGTCTACAAGAGGTTTACGAGAGAACTATGATTTTAAAATTAAAATATGTTGATAACATATAAAAAATAGTTTTTATTATTATAGTTACATAAGGATTGATTGAAAAAAAATCTTCATATATTGACTTAAAATAATGAACCATGTTTTAGGGAATAAGATATACTGAGGTATATCTAATGGGTTATATGGACTAAGTCAATTTATATATAATGATGGGGTATTGAAAAATACACATTGAAACAAATTGAGATAGAATTGTTTCCAATGTCACATGGAATAAATCTATAAAAGATTACATGTATGATACATAAAGGAGATTATAATACTAAGTGGTATTCCATTTGATTCAGTGATAGATCCATCACATATTCCATTCTATACACCAGAAATAATATTGAAACAAATATATTATGTAAGGAAAATATTAGATAAATACTTGATAATTGCATGAGTAGTAGTAAAAATTTTATAGTAATACTTTAGAAATTATGAGGGATATGTACATGGGACATGGAGAGGAAGTAACACAAGTTTTTATAGGGATAAAAACTAGTATTCCTTAAGATATGTTTGATCTAGAATCACAGTTAGGCTAAGGTAATGAGCTAGGGAAGATCATTAAAGATAGAAATATACATATTTAAAAATACTAAGTATGTTATGAATTATGATACGGATAAAGAAATATCATAAATACATAATAATCTACTCCATTTAATATAATCATTTATAAAAAGTGAAATATTATAGTAATATGAATTATGATAAGATTATGACATTGATACTAAGTGATAAGTCAAGGTTTTGATAGAGGAAAAAGGGATATACTCAAGGATATCATCACTTGAGGATTTTTTTCTAAATGAAGTAAGGTTATAGATAATAGAGTATCAATATAGGAATACATATAAGGCTTTATGACTAAATCCATAACTTAATTTAATGATGAACATATCATATAAGAGCTAACAAGTTTATTGTTAGCAAGTTAGATTTGGTGAAAGTTAGAGTGTTATAAAATCGAGTGCCCATAACCCAACTTGATAAGTAATTTCTATTACCATATAATGTATATAAATATTTATGTATGATGTATTCCTACCATAATAGTGGAAATACTTCTTCTTCCACTATTTATATGGTAATTTACTTATATTATTTATCATATCTAAATGTTATTTCAGTTCCTAGATATAATGAGAATCTTGAGGTACTATTATAGTAACCCAAAAACAAATCTACTATTATCTAGATACATAATACTGATGGGATAAAGATGATATATTACTATCAGGTTCTAGGGGATCTTAAGTATTGAGAAATTTTCTAATGAATTTTTCACTTAGTGATATCCAGTAGAGGGGATCATAAAGATTGAACCGCTAATAGGAACACCACATGTTTTTGGTTTTATTGGTTATTTATATTTAGGAGAATGTGTATTGGTCTCTTGACATGAAATAATTGTCAATGTATACTATTTTAGTTTATACTTTGATACAGTATTAAAACCATGAAATTTATATTGTTGTGGGGTAGCTTGTATTGGGTGTGTCCTTGGTGGTATGACATTGATTGAATGGTTAAGACAATATTTTTCAATTAATAAAGAAAGAGATATATTGGGACCAATTTAACAGGATGGCAGAACCATTACTAAATCCATGGACATGGTAAAAGAAGTTAATTACATCTAGTAAGGCAATGAAATTATAAATAAAGTAAGAATTATGACAGAAAGTGTGAATCCTACTTTACGAGACATCACAAGACAATGATATTATATTACACCACACATGTTTGTAGGTGGAAATCATAGAAATGATATATACTTATCTCCTTAAATCCCATGATTTGTTTCTTGATAAAACTCTTGGTCTATGGGTATGACTCATTTCTATCAATATAAGGGCCTAGAGGGTCACACACAGATCATATCTATAAGTTCCTCCTATTCATATGAATAAGAGTTTATAGAGAAGTGGTCCCATGTGTCAGTGTAGGTGAACATTCAATTATATAATTTTAGTTTAATAATAATAATAATAATTTAATCCATTTCTCAAGGAATTCACAAGTAATTTAATTATAAAAGTGAATATGAGAAAATATTATTTTTTGAATGAACATTACACATTTAAAGTTAATTAAGTAATCAAGGAAGGAATGATCCTAGTTAATAATTTGTATTTTATGACAATGGCATGTTAAAGTTTTACAAGTGAGTTATCAAATGTTCATGATATTAATTAAAAGTTTAATTAAGTTTAAATGTTTAGAATGGTAAAAAATGAAGGTTATAACTTTCCAAGGATCAAATAATTTTTTTGGAATGTATATCCTAAATATATAATTTTTTTAGACTCATGAATAGTTTTCTTCACCATTTTCAAGAATTTATAGATAGGTTCTCACCTATACTCCCCTATATCATGTTATAAAGAGAGTGACTGAGAGAATAACAAGGTTAAATCGATCCTACTCCCACATATTGACACTATGTTCTTCCCATAATCAAATAGACATCCTAAAATGCTTTGATTTCTTACTATAAAACACAAGAATAAAATGATGATGTTATAAGAGATTTGGTTTACATGGGTATGATCTTGAGGATAAATCACTTGGAGGATTTGAGCCACAACATGCTAACAATGAATGAATCAAATTGGGATTGGAAAATGAGAAAAAGTACCATTTCTAATTTCATTTGTTTTTTATTCTTAGTACTTAAATTAAATTGAAAGTGATCTACTAGTCAGTTGGTCTTAGTTTAGGACATCTACACTTGAAGATAAATTATATCGAGAACTTGGTAGACTAATATTGGGTAACTGATGTGCCCAAGTGGAGGGGTAGTTCTATGGGGTCAAATAGCTTTCTAATTGACCTAGGATTAGTAAAAATAGGGTATTGAGTACCCAGTGAAAGGTGAATTTGTACTTGGTTACCTACTAGCTTGTTTTTTAAACTTGAATTATTTTTTATAATTATTTTTAAATTAAGTTAAAATGTGAGTCCACCCTAATTTCCCATTAGCTAGGTCATTTGAACCCATCTTCTATCTTATCATGTTTCTTATTTATCAAAGTGGAGATATTCTCCATTCAGGGTCCATTAATTTTACCATCTATTATAGGGAGTAATTGTGGGTAAGTCTATCAATCCTTTTGTATATTTCCAATGGTTTTCTTGTTGTTTCTTTATTTTTCACTATAAAAAATTAATTCTAGGGATTTTGTGAGATTTTGAAAAATCTAATAATTGGATCTTGATTACCCAATGATATTCGATGATCATAGTTTTGTTGTGTCTTGGTAGGCGTTGAATAAATATTTCTTCTATTTATATGAGTTCTTGGTTTGTGTGATTTGTTGGTGTGGGAAGCTGCATGTGAGAGATTGGGAACATGGAAAACTATAGTATCTAGGATTCAAGGGAGGTTTCCTAGGGGCGGTCCAGTGTATTTAGGTGTGTATATGGGTTAAGATACATTACGGAAATAGTGTATACTAGTCAATAAACTGAGGTCCTAGTTCAAAAAATGAGTCATTTTGTTTCTTTTTATTGTAATTATTATCACTAGTGGTGATGTGATTTACCAGTATGGTATAATAGTGATATATCATTAACCAATAATGGGGTTATAGAGGTTCATTGAGTTTTTTTGTCATAAGATGTTGGTGTTGTAGCACACAATTAGAACTGAGTTCATTAGATCATGTAAATTTAGGGGAGGTGGTGATGTCCATCAATCTTTTGAGGGTATTCTCCATAAATGTGAAACTTAGGATAAAGATGTTGATTATCTAGAAGACGAAGATATATTTCATAGATATTAGACACATGTTTTTTTAATTATTATGATCACTATTTTAGGGAAAGTTGTTCACCATATATGAGATTACATTGGAGCTACTGATCTAGGTGTTGTAATTATTTATGACTTCATATGATTGAATGTGAGGTGTGGCATTTTGTCATGCTGTGTGATTAGAAAATTGTTGGAGGATTGTGAAAGACTCAAAATGTTTTTATACCATGGGTGAATTGTCCCATTCTATGACTATCTGAAGAAAGTAGGTTACTCACCCATGTATTATCATCATGAAGTGAATAAAATATTGTTTTCTTTTTGGGTTTTTATAAATTTTAACTTGGATGCACCCATATACATGTGAATATTATCCAAGGGAACCATTGGTGGTGGCCCACAAAGTTAATAATTACACATTTCATGGGCACATAAATGCACATGAAAACTTTAATTCTCCTATCTCATGAAATGGAAAGAGACATGCAATTTACACTTAGAGTTTAGAACTATAATGGGTGTACATGTGAGATTCTGATAGTCTTTTGGATATGGAATGAGCAAACAATTAATGTTACATTAGAGTTGTTCCTTTAGTTTATTTTAGATATTCTCGTACATGATCGACCTATAGGAAGTATAAATTTATTTTTTATGGATTTTATGACATTATAGATATTCATTTTTCATAAAATGTGGAAAGTTATTAGTTATAAACTTGATTTTATATAATAATTAATGTTATTTTTATTGCTTACACAATTATTTATAGAAATTTGTGTTATAGGGTATAGTATACTCATAATTACCTACATACCCTCTCTTTTAGTTGTAATTCATTGGTGTATATGGAGTTTCACTTGAGGTCATGTGGCACCACCTGACTTGGATATGTTCTAGTTGACCAAGGAAGAGATGTTATAAAGTGGCATTAGAGTGAAGCCTGATTATTACTAATGGTATATAGTGGGTATTTATTTCTTTATTTGGTATGGTATATTGGTCATATAAGATATAAAATACATGAAAATGAACCATATGTAGGTTAGTATCTAACTCCTCTTTAGGGTATATCCATGTTAATAGGGTTTGGGATACTTACTTGGTTTTTTTTGTTATGGTATGGTTTTGTTTGAAAATTAATGCATATATGATGGTTATTTGGGTTATTGTTTGACTCTTGGACTATAGAGGAAAGATTATGTGTGTCCATGAATCATTTTAGGAATATAGGATTAACATGAAATGGATGCGATTTTATGTAAAATAAGTGTTCACTTGATTAAAGTGTTAATAATAAGCTAAATAGTTTTTTCCTACATTTATTCTTGGTGGAATAATAAACAACTAAAATAGGTTCTTGAATCTCGATCTTATTTGGTATATGGATATTTTGTGTATACGTGCATGGTTCCTATCCCTAAAATGGGTATGTGGTGATGTAAGTCTAGATGGTATAAGGATGGGGTGTGAATAGGGAAATGTATGACCTAAGCATCTATGGTAGGTCTAAAATAAGTGTAGGAAGGTAGTATCTTGAGTTTATATTTGTGCTTATGATATGGAATTAGATATGATATACAATAGTGAGGATAATGGTTGACAACAAGTGTAACCGCATAGGGAGAATACGTATATAGGTTTCATGGTTTGGGCCATTTTCATCTGTTTGGATCAACCTTTTTTGAGATATACGGAGAGCCATTTATGGTTAGAGTTATGTCATAATTATGATATTATTTTTTATTTTCATGATAGTTAATAATGAATGGTGTACATTATGTTAAGATAAATGACTAGGTGATTGTTAAGGTTTGGGCACTGAGCATGATCTATGATGAAATTGTGTTTAGTGGTTGTTATGTATGGATTTTAGGATGATGGTCAGGTATGATATTATCATTATGTCAAGTGGTTTGTTTGGGGTGTGATAAAGTAGTTTTTTTACTATGGTGGGGAGTTCCCACTATTTGGAATCAGTCACTCTAAGTCTATTTGTTTTTGGTGATTAAGAATTTATGGATGTGATTTACACCGTATTTACATTTTGAGATTGGGGTATATGGGATGTTTTGGTTTTTATCACAATGAATTGGTTTCATGTATGGAGACAACTCGAGGATGATATGTTTGATGGTTGGAAAGTTTTAATGCCTTAGGGTGTTGAGGGAAGGATTATTGTGTCAAAATATGATCTAAAAATTTGTATTTGGATATATATAAGTTATTAAAGGTAGAAAAAGAGATAGGAGTTAGGTTTTAGGAAGTTAGTCGAGGTGTGATAAATCTATCCTTAAAGATAGATGCCACTGAGTACCTGGTGGTTTGATACTGAGAAATCAATGAACCTAGGTGTGTGTGTGTGTATGGTCTGGGGTGGGGTGGGGTGGGTGTGGGTGTTAGATATATAAGTTCTATTGACCACCTATTGGACCTAGGATATTACCTGGTAAAAGAATCTGGGATCCTGATTCCCCTCTATCTTGTTTTTTTAATTTTTAATTAATTTTTTTAATTGCTTTTAAATTAAGTTAAATTTAGGGTTTACCATCATTTTCCAATAGATAGGTCATTTGAAACCTTATCCCATATTATCCCATTTGTTTCTTATAAAAGTAGATATCTCATATATTCATGGTCAATTCATCATGTTTTAATTTTTAGGGAGTCACTACATGTAAGTCTATCGATCGTTTTACACCCGTCCTTTGGTTTTCTCACAGTTTATTCATTTCTCAATGGGAATCCATAGTCATAGGGATTTTTTATATTTTTTAAATATATTTTTTATATTTTAATTACCTAGTGATATTTGATGATAAGGGTTCTATTTTTGCTTGGTAGGTGGTTCCTAGATATTTTAATTATCAATATAAGTTCTTATTTTGTGTGATTTGTGAGTGTGGGTGGGTTTGTGTGAGAAACTAGGAAAAGGTATTAATGTGTTTAATGAGATTCAAGGGTTGTGTGTTAGAGTAATTCTAGTCTGGTTAAGTTTGGATATGGGTTGATCTGTATCAAAGATGTGTTGTGTGGTGGTTAATGGGCCAGGGATTTGGTTGGTAAGTGGAGTATGTAGTTTCTTATGATTGTTGTAATTCTTGTCCATGGCGGTGATGTGATTTGTTTGGTATAGTACAATAGTGATATATAATTCATTGATTATGGGTAAATAAAGTTTAACTTGGTTCATGTTCATATGATATTGGTGTTACATCACACCATTAGCAATGAGTCCGTTGAATGATGTGTACACATGTAAGGTAGTAATGACTTCTAGTTTGTGGGAGGGTTCTTTATTAGATGTGGGTATTAGGGTTATGATTTTGATCATCATACAGATGGAGGGATATGATGTAGATGTTTTATTTGGTTTTGTGTGTGATTATGATCACCGTTAATGGATGAGGTTCTTTCTATATGTGGGATTCTATTGGGGTTCCTAAGGTGAGTTTTGTGAAGTCTGCTAACTTGATATGGTTGAATAGGAAGTGTGGAATTATGTTAGGATATGTTATTGATTTTTTAGAAGAATATGTGATCCTTGATATGTTTTAATACTATGGGTGTATCGTCCTATTCTAAAATTTTCCAAATTATATTGGATTCTCACTTGTGGCTTATTAAAACTAGGTGGAGTGAGTTCATTATCTTTTTAGTTGTCATATATTTCACCTTTCATGAATACATATATGTGTAGATATTATCAAAGGGAACCATAGGTGGTGTCCTAATAAATTAATACTCACAACCAACATGGTCACCCAGTTCCACATGTAGACTTTATTTATTATGACTTGGGAAAGGTGAAAGGCCCTATGACTATAACATATGGGATATAGTTCCAATGGGTGTATTGGTGAGATGTTGATGGTTTTTGGGAGATGTACTAAGAGGATCCTCAATTTCATGTTAGAGTTTTTCCTTTTGTTCATTTTAGTTGTTTCAACACTTGATTGACCCATGAGAGATGGTGATTATGTTTTTATGACTTATATGACACTATAGATATTAATTTTTATAGCATGTCACATGTTATCATCTTTACTCTTGATGTTATATCTCAATTAATGTTATTTTTATTCCTTTCACTTTTGTTTATGGATATTTATATTAAAGGTCATATTCCTCCCATGATTAACCATAGGCTTTCTATACAAGATGGAAACATATGGAATACAGAAAGGCATGCCTAAGGTCATATGGTATCACCCTTCTTATAATCGTTCATATTGACTGTGCTGAGGTTGTTATAAAGTGGTATCAGAGTGATGTTTTGTTATTACTAATGGTATCAAAAAGGTTGTTATTTTATTATTTTCGATGGTTTGTTGAATATCTAGTATTGATGGGACTTGTAAATGAACCTTATATAGGCGAGTAGCTTACTTCTATTAAAGGGACACCCATGTTACTAGGGTTTGAGATGTTTCTTCAGGTTTTCAATATTATGGTTTTGGGAATTTTTATTTTATATGATGAATATTTAATGATTAGTTGGGATATTGTTTCACTCTTTTATTTTAGAGTAAAAATAGAGTGTGTAATCAGACATCATTTCTAGCAGATAATATTCACATATCATTTATATGATTTTATGTGTTTGATTATCTAGTTTTTGAAAATAAGGGTTTAGTTATTTAAAGTGTAAAAAATAAGCTAAATAATGGTTTCCTGTATAAATATTTGTGAAATTATTTTCAACTATAATAGTTTTGAATTTTATTCTTATCAGGTATTAGGATCAAGTGTGTGTTTGGTACTTGATCCTAAGATGGGTATGTGGGGCTATAAAGTTGGATGGTATGATACTGATGTGTACAAAGGGAAGTGTATGGGCTAGTGGGACATATTACGTATTATATATTTCTATATTTTCAATATCTAAGTTTTGAAATCTGTATTGATCATGGTATTTAGTTTGAAATGTGATGTATCCAAGGTGTGTACCAGTGGGGTCCCCTGAGGGAAGAGATGAGAATTCACTACATGTGTAGGTTCCAAGATAACACAATTGACTAGTTGATCTGGGGAAATTATTTGATGATCAATTTAAGGATAATATAGCATTATTTATCCAAAAAAATGACTAGGGAACATAGGGAGTTGATCTATCCATGGAATATTTGACTAGGGAGTTTCAATCTCAGTATCCTCTTTTTTTAGAGAGAGGGTTTACCCTAGGTAACTGAGTACTAGATAGAGTTTTTCCAGACCATTTTTGATTATATAGAGACATCTTATGGGTGTAGAGTGAATATGGGGGTATATATACTCATAGGAATAACGAAATGATGGTGGGCTATGCACATGCATGATGATATATATTTGGTTATTATTTGAATGATTTTAAAGTGAAGTTATTTTATCACTTCATTATTGAGATGATGAGGGAGAAGTGAGCCATGGATTTATAAATTTGATACAGGGTTATATGTTATATTTAGATTATGTTTCTAACTTCATGGATTTGTTGCATTTTTCACTGACATTTTCTAGACATGAGATCAACAAGGTTTGATGATTTGAGAATGGTGTTTGAATTGCTATTAGGGTACATGTGAAATTTTTTAGGCTAAATTCATTTTATGAGGTAGTGAAATGGGAATTGATAATGGATTGGAGTTTTACTGATGATGGCCTGACTAGATTGACAACAACATCAAGTGCAACTGGTAGTGGATATTTTGAGAAGTATGAAATGAGAGGAGACCTAACAGGGAAGTTAGAGTAGGGGATTATCTTTTTAACCTTAGAGTGGGTCTTCTTTGAGGTGTTTTAAATATATGAAGATGAGGAACATTAAGGCTCTGTGTGATCTACAATCAAAAGAGTGTTAGGTTTATAGGAAAATTGTGTATTTGGAAAGCTTTTACTAGGAATTATCACATACAACTGAGGGTGAGGGACCTTGTCAGACCCATGAATTTGTTTTTGGACCAAGATAATTACAAGGATGTAGTAGTTAGAGTTTATAAACATGCTTAGTTAATGGAAGTGATAAAGATATATAGAATTTTGGGGTAATGGTTGACATATAGTGTCACCTCTGAAGGAGGGAATATATCTTAGGGTCATGGATTAGGATAGTTTCTTTAGGTTGATTCAGCCTTTTTTGAGTAGGATAGAGATCCATTAAGGGTAATAGGTATTCCATTATTGTGATGGTTTTAATTTTTCATAATAGTTAATTGTGAACTTTGTGTGTTATGTGTAGAGAACTGACCAGGTGATGGTTGATGTTTGGGTATTGAGTATAATGTCTGATGATGGTGCTTTTTAAGGCAGGTAAGTATGATTTTTAGGATGATGGTCTAGTATTATATCATCATCACGTTGGGAATTTTTTGGGGTTTGACCGGGCAGTCAGTTCCTATGGTAGGGTGTAACCGTATTTACAATCAGTCCCTCAAATTATATTTTTCATGGTGATCAGTAATTAATAGATGTGTTTGAAACCATATTTCTATTTTTAGCATGGTATACATGCTATTTTTAGGTTATGGTTGTTGTTAGTTGGTGTTTTGGCTAGATACAACTTATGGATGAGTTGTTCTGTGGCGGGGAAGTTGTAAATGGTCAAGGTGAGTAAGTATTTTAGGGTCTAATTATGACCTTAATATTTCTATTTAGGAATATTAGGGGTTTTTGAGTTTTTGTATTCATGTAAAAAGTCGAGTGACCCCTAAACCGGGCACCTGAGACAGCTAGTGGCAAGGCTCGATGGTCGTTCCTAGTCCCCACAAGCTAGAAACTAGTGCCTGAGTATTAGGGAATCACACCTAGGAATGGTTTCAACTAATAAACATAATAAAATATACAATGAACACTTTCCAAGAATCTGACATGACTAGTTCATAAGTCAAACATCCATGCAAAAAAAAAACAAGCATATCAAAAAATCAGAAACCAAAAAGGAATTTTTATAAAGGGCATGAAAACCAGATCCATATAAAAATAAAATAAAGACAATGGTTTGAATAGAAATACTAAGATACAATGAAAACATAAAGTTTAATACAAACACTCACATGCATACATGGTACCAAATAAATAGAAATAATCCCAAAATACCAGATCATCCAACACTATGTTACCTAAGGTCACTATTCCACCTCATCACCAAAGCTTGCTTTATGATCAACCAAATGTATGAGGATTCCATGATATAAAGACCGTAAATAACCTGGTAATTACATAATATATATATATATATATATATATATATATATTAGTGAGCACAAATCCTAGTTGGTAACCTCACCACACCCCATGCATAATCTTTAAAAGTAAAATCTTTTCATGTTTGTTTGAAAATACACCTATGAATGTAATAATTCTATTTTAAATTAAAATAAATCACATGAAATAATTTTAGAAATTCATTTTATTTCAAAATGATAGTTTTCTCATTCAATCAAAGACCAAGTATTAAAATATTTTAAGAAGGAAAGGAACTTTAAAGAAAATAAACAATTTCAATATAAAACCTCATAAGGTAACCATAATTCAGAAAATAAAGAATGGGAGACCAATTTTGAAATAACCTATTTTTACTTAATTCCAATTACAAAAAAATGAAACTAACAACCTTGAAATACACATAATAAAGAGAACAAAAGATAAAAGAGTGACAATTAACCAAGAAGAGAGAATAAAAGACTAAATATAAGAACTAATAACATCTATAGTGAAAGGAATTTAACAAAAGTAAACAGTAAATAAATATAAAAATCAAGTAATGAAATAAAACTAAATAATATCACAGGAGTGGAATTAGGGAAGATAAGTTCAAGGTAACATTTAAACCTATAGTATCTCAATGATCGAACCATTATAATCAACTATGCACAATATCTTGGGAGAGTAATCTCAATGCCTAGTGAAATGAATCACCCCAAAAAGTGTATCCTTATCTATCTCATAGAAATGTTTATTTAGTGTTGTAATGTAGTACAAGCCTAAGTATGATGCACTATGCCTAGTAGTACTTTCTTATCATTCCCTACCCAATCTCTTGGGTTCCCATGATAAAATAAATGGAATAAATCATAAATACAAATCATATTAAACATCGAGACTTATAAAAAACATACCCAACTACTCTCCAAGAAATATATAACTAAGCCATCCTTGCTTCCATGAAAACAAAACCCACTAGACATAACTATCAAACTTCATACATTTCTAGCAGGGACTTGATACCTCTTTCAGAACTCAAAACATTAAATTATTCTAAGGGTTTTCCAAACATGACTTAATTATTTAAACTAAGTTTTAAACATGAAAATAAAATTTTGAAACCAAATAAAATTCAATAATTTGAATTCATTTTTTAAATCTAAAACAAACCTCAATTCTATGATAAAAAATTTAAACCCACTTAACAAAAAATTCAAACATCACATAAAATTTTACTATACACACAAAAATAATCAAAACAATTAACAATAATCATAAGGTAATAACCAAATGATACCAAGATCTTTTAAAATATTCCATTTAATTTGAAAACTAGTAGAATTATTAGGTTTTTATCTGCAAAAAACCTTTAAAAATCATTTATTATTCTTATACATACTTTTTAAAACTATAATTTCATAAATAATTAATAAAGACACTTTATCAAACACCTAGTGGATTTTAAATATCCTTTTACAACTATACGTGTCCTAAATACCATCAAAATCAATTTTTTTTTTTAAACTTGTAAATCACCAAGATGAAGAAAATAAATTTTAAATTGAACAATCTATATGAAATGTAAACTATATATGAAGAGAAATCCAGAAATAAATATAGTTTCTCATGTTTAAAGAGTTATTACTGGAGAAACCTACCCCAAATCAACAAAACACATCACCTTAGAAAAAATGTTACTAGGTGAAGTTTGAATCTTAGAATTATAATCCCTAGATATGAATAATGACAATATTAAACAAACCCAATGACATAGGGTTCGATCACTATGTCCTTATAAGAGGTAAAGGAGGTGAAATCAAAAGGAAGGAATAATAAGAAGAGAGAATGAAAATATAACCTTAAATTATAAACTTGGATAAGGAGGAGAGAAGAAATACACAGGGGGGGAGATATCCATGACCAGGGATCCTACCAACTATATTTGTGCGAATTAGGGGAGAAATAGGTCCACTAGAGGTTAAAATTAGGGATGAGTAAAATATTAATTTTATAATTTTTAAGACATAAACATGTCCCATGGTTTTGTGACATAGATTTACAAATCATGTGCTAACAATGAGGATCATACTAGATCCAAATGGGGGCACCAAATGGATTGGGACACATGGTTAAAAAGAATAATGCACTAACTACACACCCTGTAACGACCCAAACACTCATGAATGGAAATCCCTATTGATCTAATTGAATAAATACTTATGTAAAATGTTTATATAAAATGTCAACTTCTTTGGTTTTATGTTAAGAATTGTGACTGTTGCTAATATGGTCTTTGAACAGTGATCACATGATTAGTATAAATATAGGGCTTTAACGAATCCAATTTACTCAGACAAAGGAAGCGATGGCCTCATCCAGTAGATGTGCCCCATACGAAGCCCATTTGTCGGAGCTCGAAAAAGAGGTGGTGTAATTGGGATTTTCTCTTGACCAAGCCCAAGTCGAGCTTCAATAGGTTAAGCTCGAGTGGGACTGTCTACAAGAGAATTGAAAGTTGATAAAGATTACCACCCGAGCAATGTTATCCGAGCCACCCCAAGAGTCTGTCACCATCGCAAACCTTAACCTTCAGTCTTATGCGGGTGCTATAAGGGGTTATTTAACAAGACCTTATCACTATGGTTATGTGAATTTTTTTGTATATAATAATTAATATATTTTCATTTTATTATTGTTACCTTGTAAATAGTTTTTAAAGATCAAATAGTATTTTTAGTTAAATTTCAACTAAGAAATATATTCTAATGAATTAATGGATTTTTTAATTAAATAATATTTTAATAAAATAATAATAATATTAATATTAAATTAATTTTTATTAAATATAAATGATTTTATGATTTTATGAATGTAATTTTAATTTCTATTAAGGTTCGAAAGCCATTTTTATCAAAACTAGTGAATTTTTGATAAATGCCGGTTTTTATTTTAAAAGTGAAAATTAACATATTTAGAAAATTATTTAGATAAAATAAATATTATTCCTGGAATAAGGATGCTGAAATTATCCAACGGTGAATTTTTCATAATTTTACGAGACAATCAACTTTTTGAGTGAAAATTAAATACCGTTTAAATATATAATGTGTTTTAGGAAATCATAATGACCCAATACTGATGTAATAAAATACAATAAGCTTTATGTTAGGACAATATATGTTTTAAAATTAAAATAATGTGATTTTGGGTTTGTTTTACTTATTTTACAAAGCATTAATGGACCCTTCAAGACTCATTAAACATCTTGTCTTTTTAAATTGTTTTCCTTGGGAGTGTGACTCACCTCCACATAAGAAACCCCATTATTTTAAGAATTTAGGACTTTGGACTTATAAAATATTTTTTCCACTTCACTTTTCTAAAGAACATGGGAAAAAATCATGCATCATTTTGTGGTTTGGATTAGTTTAATGTGAGGTGTCCCAAACCGAAATAATAAAGAATTCCCTCACCTTTCCTATATAAACCCACCCAAGCTCCCACTTCCTCCTCAATAAAAGCCTTTTGAGTTCTTCCAACCTATTACCCTATCTATCTAGAATCTTTACAAGGTTCCCAAAGCTCCCAAGAAGACTCTCTCAAGCCTCTCTCAAGCCTTTGGAAGCACACTTCCAATTAAGGGTTTTTTCTTCCTTTCTCATTTTTGTCCAATTTTCTTAATGCTGTTATTACCTTTCAATCTCAATTATAAATGTTGGGGTATGGTTTTATAACTCCCCCATACTTCTCTATTTATGTTTTAATGACTAGATACCCATTTATCTTTCATTAAATTCCTCCCATGTACACCCATTACTATGCCGAAATTCAGAAAGGAATTTCTCTCTCCTCTTTTACATTCAAGCAATTCTTTTGTATCATGAATATAAATTACAATAAAATTGTTGGGCCATAAATATATATGACCCCATTACTTTACATTTAGTTTACATATTATGAGACACCCCTTTCTCTCTCATCAACCATTTTTATGAATTCTTACATCACGTCGTTATGCTGCCAAAATTGCTCCGATTTTCTAAGTCAATGTCATTGTGTAGTGAATACCATGCCCATTTCTCTATCAAGGTTATTCACCTTTATGAACATTTACTTATTGATTATAAAGTTTCATATATTAATTCCACATTCCTTTATCGTGGAATAAATGATTATGTTTTTTGAATCCATGTTATATGATCCATGTGGCACACTTATGCATGAAATGAAATGTTTAAGAAGGGTGCACCCTTATAGAGACCCAGTGCATTGGGTAAAGTATAGAATCATGATAAATCAAGTGAAATGGGTGTTTAATCATGATAATTCAAGTAAAATTAGGTTTTACTCATGCCTCTTGTGTAATGAGGATTTACTCATGCTCCATGTTCAATGAGCCTTGGCTCATGATAATTCCATGTTAAGTGTTGTTGCCACATTTCCATGTTATGATTATCATGCTCTATTATGACTTTATATATATGCTTCTCTTGTTATCTATTGATATGCCTATTGTTTAACATGTATTTCATTCCTCATGTTATTCCATGTTTATTCCCTTACTGGGATTTATAGCTCACCCTTTTTTTATGCATGTCCTCAGGTTACCCGATGCAATGCTAAGTACGAGGGAATGTAGTGGCCATGTAAATGAAGTTTTCAATAAAGATGTTGTATTTCATGTTTTAAGTTATTATGTAATGATCCTAAGCCTCAAATACACTATACCTCTATATCATATATGTTGTATCAAGTGAAGTTTATGTAATAAAATATGTTTAATGGTGTAATAAAATGTAGGGTTTTCATAGTTGGTATCCGAGGATAGGTTTAGTTATTTTTTGGATTAGGATTAGAAAACCCTAGTGAAGCCTTAGAGACAAGAATAAGTATAATAAAAACATACCTATGTTTTGGTGAGTGTTGAGTAAGTGGTTTATCAAGAAAATACATCCCTGTCTGGATACGAGCAGGTAGAGGCAGCTCTGGAATAAATGTATCCTAGGGGTAAAACCCAAAAACATCACTTTAAGCTAGACTCGAATGGGAACTGGTGCAATACAATGAACCATTATTAAGGGACAAAAAATTCCCTAAGAATATATGTTAGAAATTAGATCATGGATAACATAGACTGAAGCCAATAGATTCATATGTTAAGGAAATAAGTGTCATTTATAAGTCATCAATTTTTTCCTTGTATTACCCTTTATGTGTTACCCATAAATTTCATTTTATTCCAGCTAATGGCCGGTAATAGGAGGAATCGAGCTAACAACCGATGTGAAAATCAATGTGATGACTGTACTAATGAGATGCCCAATCCAATGGGAGTGGGACTCACAAAAATTTTCATGATTCTCTCTTAGATAACTCAAGATTTTAATAGAAACATGGGTCAAGAGGAACATTCAACCCCCCTAAGAAAGAAAAATCCGCTATCGAGAGCTTCATGAGACAAAGGCCTCCTACTTTTAATGGATCATCTGATCCCTGAATCACTGAACAATGTATCAACTCCATTGAAAAGATCTTCTCCATCCTTCAATGTTCTGAACAAGAGAAGGTTCTCCTAGCTGCTTATCGTATGGAGGGTGAAGTTTATCAATGGTGTACGTTGATCAAAAATAAGAAGCCTGAGGAGGAGATATTGGAATGGAATGATTTCTGAAAGATGTTTTTCAATAAATATCTTCTACGCACCATCCTATTTAAGATGGAAAGGGACTTCCTTTACCTCAATAAAAAATATGAGAAATCTATTGATGCGTACGAGGAAAACTTCACACGGCTTTCATGATACACTTCCGGATTTGTCGTTACCCTCTAATGAAAGGTTGACCACATCTTTGGTGGCCTGAAACCTAGCCTACGGAAAGTAGTGGAAATTCGTGACTTCGACATCTATGATAAAATTGTCTGATGTGCCCTCAAGGTCGAAATGGTGATCATATAATCTCAGGGGTATCATGGGGATAAGATGCATAAGGTGGGATTCAATTCTGGCGGTCTGATGGATAAATCCAACGCTGCTAGGAATATTCAGTACCTCACTTTCCAAAGGTGCGGAAAGAAGAACCCTGGAAATTTCTTGAAGGGTATAAGAAAATGCTTTAGGTGTGAAAGAGAAGGGAACCTTACTATTAACTGTTGGCAAGAAAGACCCGCAGCTATGACAGAGGAGAGGAATGCTCCATTCGATCCACAACGCGTGGTTCATTACTACAACTACAAATAACCAAGGAATATTTCAAATCAGTTCCCTAAGCCAAGGGTTTTTAGAGGCAACCAACAACCTCTAAGGTAGCAAAGGAGATATTTTTCCATCACTACTGCCGAAGTGAACCCCGACAATGAAGTGCTGACAGGTACGCTAGTTATTCATTCAAGAATAGGGAATGTACTTTTTGATTCAGGTTTTACACATTCTTTTATATCTCGAAAGTTTAGTATAACAATCCCAGCACCACCAAAAATCATGTAAGTGAAGATGTCGGTGAGTACAAAAAATGGGGAAATCATTTGCATCCCATGAATATAACTCCTCCCCTATTATAGTCTGTGGATTGATCTTCCTAAAAAACCTCATAATACTCTCTCTGGTGGAATTTGATGCAATTATTGGTATGGATTGGCTTTCCTTATATAGAGCCAACATAAATTACCATGAGAGGGAAATAACTCTCCATGTGGAGAATCGACCCCTAATTCTTTACAAGTGAAATGAGGAATATGAATCTTCTTTAGCTCCATCATCTCAAGAGTGGATATTTTTTCCCTATGAGCATGCGTATCTGGCTCAGATGATTGAGTCTAAGGAGGCAACCATCCTTGAAGACATGCCTATTGTGAGGGAATTCACTGAAGTGTTTCCTGAGGAATTTCCTGGTCTTCCTCCTAGGAGAGATGTTGAATTCTCAATTGAACTTATACCTGGGGCATTACCAATATCCAAGACTCCATATAGAATGGATGTTGTGAAGCTTGAATAGCTAAAGAAACAACTATAGGAGAATCTGGATAAAGGGTTCATACGCCCAAGTGCTTCACCATGAGGTACACCGGTCCTCTTCGTCGAGAAAAAGGATGGGTCAGTGCGCCTTTAGATCTATTATCGTGAGCTTAACAAAATCACGATAAAGAACAAGTATCCTCTCCCATGAATTGATGACTTTTTCGATCAACTGCATGGAGCACAATACTTCTCCAAGGTGGATTTGTGGTCAGGATATTATCGATGATTTGTGAGAAATTTCTCACAATTTTCCAACCCTTTTACCAAGATAACTCAAAAGGGAGTAAAGTTTTCTTAGAGTGATGAATGTTAAGAATTTTTCAAGGAGTTGAAAAGGAGCCTTATCACTGTGCTCGTGCTCACTTTACCCGTAAGTGGAGAACTTTTTGTGGTATTCAGTGATGCTTCAAAGAAGGTCCTGGGATGTGTGTTGAAGAAAAATGATAAATTCATTGCCTATGATTCCATACAATTGAAATTTCATGAATAGAACTATCCAACTCATGACCTCGAGTTGGCTATAGTGATCTTTTCATGGAAAATTTGGCGACATTATCTCTTTGGGGAGAAGTGTGAAATATATACGGACCACAAAAGCCTCAAGTATATATTCACACAGAAAGAGTTGAACATGCTCCAACGAAGATGGTTAGAGCTGATCAAAGACTATGACTTCTCAATATATTACCACCCTGGTAAAGAGAACAAGGTAGCATATGCTCTAAGTAGAAAGGACCCATCGATTCTATCATTGATTAGAATTGAAAAGGATCCAATATTATTAGATTTGATGAAGATGGACACGAGAATCATAAAGAAGGGAACATAATCAATCCTTTCACAAATGATTTCTCAACTGACACTTTTGGAAAGGTTAAAAGATGCTCAAAAAGATGATGTGGGAATTTAGGAAAAAGTGGAAGCTATCGAAAAAGGTAAATCCTCGGATTTTAATGTTAATGAATAAGGAATTGTGAGATTTGGGAAAAGAATATGTGTTCCATCAAGTCTTGAGCTGAAGAAGGAACTTTTGGATGATGCACATAGTTGAAATTTCTCTATTCACCCAGGAAACACAAAGATGTATCGTGATCTCCGAGAGAATTATTGGTGGGATAACATGAAGAAGGAGATCTCCGAATATACATCAAAGTGCCTGTTGTGTTAGCAAGTGAAGGTGGAGAGGTAAAAGTATAAGAGGATGATGTAACCATTTCCCATACCACAATGGAAATGGGATAAAATCACCATGGACTTTTCCACCAGACTTCTGAAGACATGAAAATGCAGCAATACAATATGGGTTGTTGTGGACCGTCTTACAAAGGCTGCACAATTCATTTTTATTCAGGAGGATTTCTCATTGGATCAACTGGAGCATATATATATCAGGGAAGTGGTAAGGCTTCATTGAGTACCACTATCTATTGTGTCCTATTGAGATCCAAGATTAACCTTTAAGTTTTGGAAGATTCATCAACATGCTCTGAATACTGAACTAAACTTCATTACGACCTATCATCCTCAAACTGATGGCCAATCCGAGTAGACTATCCAAACACTTGAAGAAATGTTGAGATCATTATCAATGGAATTTAAAGAAGGATAGGATCAAAATATTCCTCTGGTTGAGTTCTCTTATTATAACAGTTTCCACTTGAGCATCCAAATGGCACCATATGAATCCCTTTATGGGAAAAGGAGCAGAACACTGGTGTGTTGAGATGAGGTCAGTGAGTGAAAGTTGCTTGGACTAGAAAGGGTTGAAGAAATAGTGGAGAAGGTGAAACCATTCAGCAGCATATCAAGGCAGCCCAGAGTTGACAGAAGAGTTATGCAGATAACCATCAATAAGAACCTGAGTTTAAAGTTGGAGACATGGTATTTCTACGTATATCTCTGTGGAATAAGGTCATGAGGTTTGGAAAGAAAGGGAATTTAAGTCCAAGGTACATCTACCCCTTCAAGATTCTTGATCGTATCGGGGTTGTGGCCTATCGAATAGCACTTCCACCTACCATGTCCAAAGTACATGATGTCCTTCATGTATCCCTCTTAAGGAAGTACATACCAGACCCTTCACATGTACTCTCTATAGAGGAGGTACAGTTAGAGGATGAACTTTCTTATGAAAAGCAACCAATGATGATCTTAGATCGTAGATAAAAATTTCTATGAAATAAGAAAATTACCCTCTTCAAGGTGTTGTGGCGAAACCAAAAGTTTGAAGAAGTGACATGGGAATCAGAGTAAATGATGAAGCAGAGTTACCCACATCTATTTTAGTATGGGAAAAGAAAATTTTGAGGGTGAAATTTTTTAATGGGGGAAGATTGTAACAACCCAAACTTTCATTAATAGAAATCCATCTTGATAAAATTAAATGTATCTTTATGTAAAATGTTTATATAAAATTTCAAATTATTTGGTTTTATGTTATGAATTTTGACATTTGTTAATATGGTCGTTGAACAGTGATTACATGATTAGTATAAATATAGGGCTTTATCGAATCCAATTTACTCAGAGAAAGGAAGCGATGGCCTCATCCAGTAGACCTGACCCATACAAAGCCCATTTTTCAGAGCTCAGAAAATAAGTGGCATCATTGGGATTCTATCTTGACCAAGCCCAAGTCGATCTTTAATAGGTTAAGCTTGAGTGGGACCGCCTACGAGAGAAGTGGAAGTTGATAGAGATTACCACCCGAGAAATGTTATCCGAGCCACCCTAAGAGTCTGTCACCATCGCCAACCTTACTCTTCAGTCTTATGCGGGTGTTACAAGGGTTTATGTAACAAGACCATAGAAATATGGTTATGTGCATTATTTTTTTATATAATAATTAATATACTTTCATTTTATTATTGTTACCATGTAAATAGTTTTTAAAGCTCAAATAGTATTTTTAGTTAATGTTCAACTAAGAAATATATTTTGATGAATTAATGGATTTTTGAATTAAATAATATTTTAATAAAATATTATATTTATTATTAAATTAATTTTTATTAAATATAAATGATCGTGTGATTTTATGAATGCAATTGAAATATTTATTAAGGTTCGAAAGCCATTTTTGTCAAAACCGCTGAATTTCCGATAAATGTCGGTTTTTATTTTAAAAGTGAAAATTAACATGTTTATAAAATTATTTAGATAAAATGAATATTATTTATGGAATCAGGATGCTTAAATTATCCAATGGTGAATGTTTCATAATTTTCTAAGATAGTCAAATTTTTGGGTAAAAATTAAATACCGTTTAAATATATAATGTGTTTTATGAAATCATAATGACCCAATAGTGATGTAATAAAATACTATAATCTTTATTTTCGGCCAATATATGTTTTACCATTAAAATAAGGTAATTTTGGGTTTTTTTGACGTATTTTAAAAACCATTAATGGACCCTTCAAGACTCATTAAACATCTTTTCTTTTTAAATTTTTTTCCTTGGGAGTGTGACTCACCTATACATAAGAAACCCCATTATTTTAGGAAGTTTGGACTTTGAAATTATAAAATATTTTTTTCCACTTAACTTTTCCAAAAAGCATGGTCTGTTTTGTGGTTTGGATTAGTTTAATGTGAGGAGTCCCAATCCTAAATAATAAAGAATTCCCTCACCTTTCCTATATAAACCCACCCAAGATCCCACTTCCTCCTCACTAAAAACCTTTAGAGTTCATTCAAACTCTGAACTCATCTCTCTAGAATCCTCCCAGGGTTCACAAAGCTCCCAAGAAGCCTCTCTCAAGACTCTATCAAGACTTTGGAAGCCACCATCCAATTAAGGGTTTTTTCTTCCTTTCTCATTTTTTCCAATTTTATTAATGCGGTTATTCCCTTTAAATTTCAATTATAAATGTTGGGGTTTGGTTTCACACCTCCCCCATACTGCCCTTTTTATGTTTTAATTATGGGAGACCCCTTTACCTCTCTTTAAATGCCTCCCATGTACACCCGTTACTATGCCGAAATTCTGAAAGGAATTTCTCTCTCCTCTTTTACATTCAAGAAATTATTTTGTATCATGACTCTAAATTCCATTACAATTGTTGGGACATGTATATATATGACCCCATTACTTTCCATTTCATGTAAATATAATGAGACACCCATTTCTCTCTCATCCACCATTTTTATGAATTCTTACATCACACCGTTACGCTGCCGAAATTGCACTGATTTTATAAGCCAATGTCATTGTGTAGTGAATACCATGTCCATTTCTCTATCAAGTGTATTAAACTTTATGCATATTTACTTATTGATTGTAAAGTTTCATGTATTAATTCCACATTCCTTTATCATGGAATAAATTATTATGTTTTATAAATCCATGTTATATGATCCATGTGGCACACTTATGCATGAAATGAAATTTTTAAGAAGGGTTCTCCCTTATAGTACTCCAATGCATTGGGTAAAGTATAAAATCATGATATGTCATGTGAAATGGGTGTTTACTCATGATAATTCAAGTGCAATGAGGTTTTAATCATGCTTCATGTGAAATGAGGATTTACTAATGCTCCATGTGCAATGAGCCTTGGCTCATGCTAATTCCATGTTAAGTGTTGTTGCCACATTTCAATGTTATGATTATCATGCTCTATCATGCCTTTATGTATATGATTCTCTTGTTGTCTATTGATATGTCTATTATTTAACATGTATTACATTCCTCATGTTATTCCATGTTTATTCCCTTACTGGGCTTTATAGCTCACCATTTGTTTATGCATGTCCTCAGGTTACCCCATGAAATGCTAAGTACGAGGGAATGTAGTGGTCATGTAAAGGAAGTTTTCAATAAAGATGTTTTATTTCATGTTTTAAGTTGTTATTTAATGATCCTAATACCCAAAGACATGATAACTATTGATCCTCTATATTATATCAAGTGAAGTTTATATAATAAAATATGTTTAATGGTGTAATAAAAAGCAGGGTTGTCATACACCGACAACGATAAATTGTAGGTCTAAGAACAGTTGGGCTAGACAATTATAACTAACCATGCCCTAAATATGTAAAACCCAAAGAGTTCCCAAAATTTTAGATTTCATATGAGAAAGACCCATAAATTATGAGCAATAATAGAAATAAATAAATAATAAAATTTATAATTGAAAATGATATCATGGATTTGATAATTGACAGAGGAAAACAGTTGGGTTTTGGGAAGGTGTTTCCTATATGGGACATCTTTCCTTGAAGAAAGATGCCACTAGGTACCCAATGTAATGACAATAGGAACCTAGTGAGACCAAGTTGAGGGTGGTGGATCTGTGAGGTCCATCACTCACCTGGTGGACCCAAGAAAGGTTCTCATTGGATACCAGGTACCCAGTGAAAGGGAATCTAATACCTAGTTCCCCTTTGATTTTTTATTTTTTTACTTTTTTTAGCTTTTGTTAAAATTATGGTTCACCCTCATTTCCTAGTAGCTGTTTTGTTTCACCCTTATCCCTATCCCATACTCTCTCATTTATTACATATTAAAGTGTATATATTCTCCTCTCATGGTATGTTAATCATTCTATATTCCACCTGATGTCATCGCAAGTTTGTTTGTTGATCCTTCTGTATCTGTCCTATGGTTTTCTATATGTTTATTCATTTCTCATGGGGAATCCCTAATTCTAGATATTATTTTTATATTTTTATAAATCTATTGGTTAAATTAAAATATCCTAGTTTTATTTGAAGAGTCGGGTTTTTCTACATCCATGTAGGTGGTGACTAGATATTTCCATTATATATATAAGTTATTAATTATCTGGGTTTAGGGGAATGGGAAGGTGTTTGTAAGTGATTGGGAACAATGAAACTACTTAGATTAGATTACTTGAGTGACATCTGGTTGGGGGTCTTCATGTGACCTCATGTTCACCTCTCTATATTCTCTAGTTTTATGACTAGATAAAAGGTCCTAAAACATCCATGTGGATACCATTACCTCTAAAATAAATATTTAAAGTTATCACCAAATGTATCAAAAATTTAGTATGACCCATCAATATGAAAAACATCCAAAAAACCCATAGAAAAATAAACAACCAGAAAAGAGGCCACCATAGTATAGAATAGAAGATATAAAATCATTTATATGATTAAAAAAACATAATAGAATAACAATAGATAAATATGGAATCATAAAAATAAATAGGGACACATTGCCTAGTACAAGATAAACAATAACTAGAAGTAAAATACACCAGCCTTTGGTCCAAATCACATAATCTAAACTACCAAATCCATGTTCTCTAGGATCTCATTATTCAACCCCATTTCTATCAGCAAGTGATACATGTGCCTATCATAAAACATTAAGGTCTACGAATGTACATTGAAAACCATTCTTTGTATGTGAGTAGGGAGTGAGTCTGATGACCTAGTAGGAATCCAAAGTGTCTCAATAATATGAGTTCCACTGTGGTTAAGTGTATATTCATTAAATACATATAAGTAGTGAATTAATGAATTTTTAACACACCCACCTATTAAAATAACACACAATGAAATTACAATAATACAAGCCTGGTCATCATGTGATAATGAGTCCTCCATAACACTTGACCCTAACTGCTTCATCCCAAGTCAAAAGGAAGAAAGTCACCTTGCACCACAATTCTGACCCATTATAAAAGATCCTAGGTAGGTTTTTATAAAATCCTGTGGTTATCCTTTCTCATAGGATATTCTATAAAAATAATCACCATAGATTAATTCCTTATCAAGGAAGTTTTTATTGAATAGTACCTTGGTCTATTCCCCTTAATAAAGATATACTAAATAGTAACTTAGTCTATTCCATTCAATGAAGGATTCACTTAATAGTACCCTTAGTATATTCATCTTAATAAATGAAGCATTGATAGTACCCAACCCATCATCCTCTATAAATGCACACCATAAGACCCAATACATCCCATATTTCATAGGGAAGGGAATACATAATCATCTTGCATAATTATATGCACATTCCACCAAATTATCTCTCTATCAAAGTTGGTTCCATCACAAATTGTCTTGTTATCCAACATACACACAACCTGTAACACATTAACACCAACAACTAAGGCATATAACATGTTTTAGATGCTCACTCGCGCATCACCATTGTTCCAGTCACTTGAGTCTTGGAACTTAAAATATCATCTACCATCTGGCAATATAAAATAAAATAATATGAATATATTGATCACACACACACAAAACATTCAAAGACTCTTGAAATTATCTTCCTCCATATAAGTGTATCTTCTAGGTTCTTTCAGACTCTTATCTACCCTCTAAGGGGTCAATCATGTCTATCCAGACCAATCTGGTACTTTGATTCCAAAACTACCATAATCAAATAAAACAAATAAACATGTATAAAAACATAAAAAAATTCATTCAATATATTCACCACTATATAAAAAATAAGCATACAAGCTTTAGAAAATGAGGTATTCCCCACACAAGGTCAACTGGGACAAAACATTTCAACCAAGATCCTCCCAAATTTCCTTTAAAACCTATCCAAATCCCCATTCTAAATCATTTAGAAAAGAAATCATATTCCATAATACTCGTAATAATCTTAGAAAACATCCCGTCAAATCATTATTTAAAAAACCCACTTTTGTTTTGAAATATCATTTCAAAACCCATTCATGAAATCACTAATTTTCTTTTGAAATCCATTTGAATAAAACTCCTTTTTAAAAGAACATTTTACAAAGGAAACCAATTTCTCTTTGAAATATACTTATTCTACAAAGATAACCATAAATAGGGTTTCTATAACTAATTTGAAAAAGGTACCACTATCAAACCATTTAGAAAGCTATGTGTTCCATGTTCACTATTAAGCATATGCGGTCCTATTACAATTTTTAAGAGAGATCAAAAAAGGCAGGTGACACGTTGAAAATTAATCATAATGATGGAACATGAATATTAAATCACTAAATAAGAAAGAGAATTAGTAAATTCAAGGCCATTTACATCAAACGATGATTCATAAATGAACCCCAAGAACATACTTGTAAAGAACTGAGATTGACGTACATGAACATTACATTAATTTTAAAAAATACTTAATACACGACACAAATAGAATCCCAAAGGCCGTATCAGTTTAGGGCCATTGGAAACTAGAAAACATAAACAACTGGTTTATAAAATATCTACATCATCTCATGCTTTATCCTTCATAACTAGAACCCCCTTTTGAAACCTCTTATTTAATACCCTTCTTCAAATCATGAGGGAAAATAAACATGAAAAGGGGTGAGATAAAATGCTCAGAAAGGGTAACCATGGAAAATATCTTAAAAAACCTAAACATAAAAATTTAAAAACATGAACATAATTTTTGAAAAAAATCATACCAAAATCTTGAGTCATGAAAAATTTTTTGGTAGCACGTAAGGCATAGATAATAAAGTAACATTGAACATGATAAAATAGCATTGGAATAAAATATGGAATTTTGGAAAATAAATAATCACATAATATGATTTATTTAGTAGCTAAGGCATTGTTTCCAAGACCATCATAGTTGAAAAAGTCCATTACTGAACCGGATTTACATGTCGTTCCAGCCATGTATTACTGAACCAGATTTACATGCCATTACAGCCCTGTTTTACTGTACCAGATTTAATTTCTATTCTAGTCATGTATATATCATGAGATATAAATATTTACCCAATTCATTAGAGGGATATATAGGTCTCACCCATCTCATAATAAAATCATTCTTACATGTGCTATAAAAATATTAATCATTCATCATAGAATAACCTAAGAAATAAAATGGATTTCTTAAACATCATTCCATCATAACATAATACATATAAAATATCATTCCATCATTAAAAAAATAAAATCATAGTAATAATAGGTATATAAACATAAAACAATTTAAGAGTGTTATCTTAGATGAAAAATAATTTTGATAAAACACTTGAACTTAATTCTTAAGGAAAATATCATTTTTCTTCAAAACTGTTTTTTTCTCAAAATGCCATGAAATTTTAAAAGAAAAACATTTAATTAAAAATAAACTTAAAATAGTGTAGAGGAAGCTTCATGGAAATAAGGAATCATAAAACTGTAAAAAAAATCTATTCATTTCGTATAAGTTAAAAAAAATTCTCTCGTACTTTTGCCAGAAAAGTCAAAAAGTACCTCCTATGGTAAACGAAAGAATGATTCCTTCAATACCATGTAGTAAAAGTAAAGAATGGGTAAAAATGATTTTAAACATACACAAAATAATAGTATACATTTTATGATTTTTTTGGAAAACATGGGCAAGGATAATAAATATATCCCCCATAAATACTTACATATAAACAATCTCGGATAAAAATGAGATTGTAAAATTATCCCTTACCTTAGGTCCAATTTATTCCGTATGTGTCTTAAACATCAATATAGTGGGTTTAAACATATTATTAACTTCTAAAAGAACCATAATAATATTTATTACATTATATATTATTCACTTATGACTTTATATTACTCGTTCTTTTATCAATTTCATGTTAAAGCAATGTTTTGGGTAATAATTGTTTTATTTATCGCACGTGTTTGGACTTTTTATTCTTGACATTATTACTTAGATCCTGATTTAATTAATTCCAGGATGTAAAAAAATTTATTTATATATCATATATATTCAGTATATAAATATATAAAATAGATAGATAAATTAAATGAAATACACCGTTCATGGAGACGGTAGGCCGTACGTACGCATGAATGTTGTTTCCGTTCCCTTATTGAATTGAATGGAAGCAAGTAAATGACACACACACAACCACACATATATAAACAAATAAATCCAATATAATTATTATTTCATGCTTATTTATTATATATACCTTATAATCATTCTTGAATGGTTAACGTGGAGAATGAATCTCATCGCGTCGTAGAGACGGTAAGCCATACGTACGCACGAGCGATGATATCATTCCCATGATGATTAAATAGTATAGAATTGGATGTTATGTGAATTGTACCAAATAATTATTATGTTATATTCATTATTTACATATATTATAATCATCAATATACCCATCAAAATTAAGTATTATTGAATAACAATTACACCGTGGCATGGAGACGATAAGCCTTACGTACACACGCTTAGTGATATTTTCATTCATAGGATGGATAAAAGGAGATATAAGGTTGTACAAAAATTATAATAAAATATAATCAAGTATAATATACTTGAGTTATTAATTTATTATGGAGACAACATAAGAAGATGAAGTAGAAGAAGAAAATAATTTTGAAAGAGGTCATAAAACAATTACCTCATTTTTGAGCATCTTCTTTTTATTTGCAGAAAAGGTCTCCCTAGGATGACTTTTTGACCAAACTGTGGCCTCTAGGAGTAAGGGGGGATGTTGGGAGATTATTGTAGCAGAGGTTGGATGATCCAAATGGATTTAAAGGTGTGATTAAGTGGGTATTGTTGGTGGCCTTTTATAAGAGGGCGGAGGGAAACGTTAGGAAAGTCTTGAAATATGAATTTATTATAAATTTATTCTCGGTTTATAATGATCTCAAACTCATTTATTTCGACGGTAAGATAACTATGGGTATAAATACTCTCAAAAAATAAAATTTAGATATGTTTTTATTTAATTTTAAACCAGATCATTTTGATTTATCCTTATTTAATCTATTTAATTTTATTTGTGGTAATAATATTCTAAATATTAAATGGTTACAAATATTTAATTATGTGTTGTTAATTATATATAATTTGATACCTTATGAAATTTTAGACCATATAATTTTTCCTTTTTGATTTTTAAATAATTTTGTGATTTTTAAATAATTTAATCATTTTTTATTTTTATAAAATATTAATAGTGTTAATTTTGACACTATTCATTTATTTGACTTTAAATATCATCCAAACAGAAGATAAATTCAAAATAATAATAATAATAAACTTATAATATGTCATAGTCACCTATAAAAATCATTTATTACATTAATTAGTTAATATAATATTTATTTTAATATTTTTAAAACCATTTATTTAATATTTCTTTTAATAAAATAATTCTACATCACCATTATGTCATCATTAATGGTAATTATTTAATCTATAAAAAGTATAAATATATTCACATGATGTAGATAATTTCATTATATTTCTTTAGACAATTTTTTTATGTTTTATCAAGTTTATCGCTATATTAGAATTATTATACTTATAAGATATATGAGAGTGACATGTTGTCATTTTATTTTATTTTAATTATAATTACATCAATTTCACAGAAAAAAGTCAATTATATGAATCAACTCTGACCTTTAGGTGATATGGGTAGAATTTAATTCATCTAATAAGATTTTTTCAGGTGTTAGGTTAATTTTATTGTCTTTATCATATTGTGTGTTACCCTAATTTACCTTTAACTATTGTAAATAAAAATTATCGTGGTTACTATTCATAATATCCAAAAAATTAAAATTAACATATTAAAATAATTTGAATACACTGATTCCAAATATGGAATCCATTTTTAAAAATTCAAAAACACATAAGATTCATTAATTAATTTAAAATTAATTCCCTTTGTCAAAACCAGAAAATGAGTTTTTAAGAAGTAAAAACTATCAAAAGATTGACATGTGTTTATGTCCAATTTAAATGTAAAATTACATCCAATTACACTAATTAGATTAAATGATAAAAAATAATCCAATTACACTTTAAAATCAATTAAAAATATATTCTAACAATATAAATAATTTAGAATAAAAGATAGTTTTTAATTAAAATGTGTTATTTTCACTATTAATTAAAAAATGAATTTCATCAGATTAATACCAAAAATTTCATCCAAGGTAAATTTTGATGTCTTGTTTCCAAATAATCAGTTTATTATGTAAAATATAACTTATAAATTTTTCAAAAACTCGATTTAAAAAGGTTTCTCCATCAAAAGGCTGTAAAATTGTTTTTCTTTGAAAAATACTTCTTTTATCCAAAAAATTGAATTTGTTCTTATATAATATCTAGAAAATACATATGATTAATGTCAAGGTTATATAAAATAAAAAATTTGGTTAATACTCTTCATAATGTCTAGTTTATATCCCATTAAATAATAATATTTAAATAATATATTGTTGTTTAGTAAAAATTGATATTGTGTACAACGCAAGCTATCGAGGAAGGTCGCTCTTGCATGTAACGCAAGCCAATACAGTGTTTTGTATTGTGAAAGCTTCATTTGGTGTCACATATAACATAATCCAAACCTAGTTCTTTTATACATTGAACAAAATCTATACTCAGTGTTGCGTGTATCGTACACCAACGCAGTGTTGCGTGTAACATATGACAAGTTGGTTAAACGTGAACGAAATGTTTGACTTAGTGCATTGAAAGATATAAATATTTTTTTTTAATTTATTCAAAAAAAGGTCTATAAAAATTCCGGGTGTTACAATACTAAACTCTTTTGAGTCGATGAGCATCTATCTCATCAATAAACACCATCAAATTAATTGACTAAACAATTAAAACCAATCCCCAAAAATTGGAATAAATGACACAAACTGACTGACTGACACAAACTCACTATATGAAATAATGACACCAAAACCATGATCAATGGGGTATATTCCACTATATACGTTCACCTAAAACCAATCCAAAACAAATAATAAAATCAAATACTTCAATCAATGAACAATTTCAACCAAAATCATAAAAACCCTAAATAAATCCATGGGGAACATACCTCATGGAGAATAATGAATGATGACATAAACATCCTATCTCAGGACATCTTATATGATCAATAGACAAAATCCCCATAAAGTGGAATAATTATACCATGATAAAGTGGAATTTTCTATCTGATACCCTAACTGGGTGAAATGGAATCAGAGGAAAAATAAGGGGTAAAGAACAAGGAGGAGAGGGGGAGGGATCTTACCTTGAATCCACATGATGAAACCCTTATTAATCATATATATTTAATAGTTAGTGAGATAAGGGGGATAATGGGATATACAAAAAAGGAATCTCCCATTTACTCTATTGAAATTGAATGAGGAGATCTTGAGGGGGTTCCAAATAGGTCCACATACTAATTTACCAAAGGGACCTCTA
The DNA here is from genome assembly GCA_963277665.1 of Viscum album. Classification (NCBI taxonomy): domain Eukaryota; kingdom Viridiplantae; phylum Streptophyta; class Magnoliopsida; order Santalales; family Viscaceae; genus Viscum; species Viscum album. The sequence goes on along the minus strand of OY728166.1, from coordinate 1,406,929,790 downwards.
AAAAAAATAACCTAGGAATTTGGTGTAGGTGTAGAAAATAATGGTCACACTATGGCACCTCCTTTCTAGGATATTCTATGGAGTGGTCCAAAGACCATAACACAGCCACCCCACAAAAGGTAAATGGGATCTATCCTGTAATCCTCCCTCATGGAATGACCATCATGTCCATGTTGTGACAAATCCATGACAATGACACATCATGGGGTTTCCCCTTTAGGTTATGATGTGATTTCCCTTAGGCAGAGGTTCTAAAACCTCAACTAGAAACCTTTAAGTTTTGAAGAAAATAGGTAATGACATGATTTTCCCCAAGAATAGTGCCTAATACTAGGGAAAACACCTTCATGATGTGACACCCTCTACCATTCTAGGACCTCCTACCCCCAAACAGCCTTAAAAAACCAAAAACCTGTCTTGACATGATGCTGATTCATTATTCCATGATGCCCTTCAAATAAAAGACTTCATCAAGAAACACATGATAAATATATAAATGTTTTCTCCCATTTAATGATGACTTTTTAAACATCCTATAAATTATTTAAATCATATTCAAAACACCCACTCCTTCATCCAAATCCAAAATTTCAAATTTACCCTGATTTCCACCAACCCATAATGACATGAGTCATTAAAAACTTCCCAGTACAACACTTTTTATCCTCAAGAATCCAAAATGGTACTCTAACCATAAATATTAACCAACATTGGTCATTAATACCTCATAAAAGAATCATGTCTCATAACGTAACACCCCACATGTTTCTGTTGTTAAGCTCTAACACCAACATATACTATTCACTAAAATCCAAAATACATGCTCATCGAACTTCTAATAACTCTACCCATGTGTAATTTCACATCCTTATAATAATTTCAATTTGATATATCTATAAATTCTATCGATAAGGGTTTCAACACACTATATATATTTATATGAAATAACACTAGTTGGTTCTCCTCTGGGGGAATTTTTAGAAAATGATCTACCTCACCCAGCGACAACTCTCTATATCTCCCAATAATGATTCCTTAACTCCCATATGAGTCAAAAAATCACCCAAACTATCACATTAAGTCTAAAATAAAAACTATATATAATTCCATGATTATATAATTAACCAAACTAATTCATGTCATCCTCCATACAGGAGTGTCAATGTGTTCCGTTTAAAATCACTCTTGGATTACACCGCATCTACTACCCAAACTAACATGAGGGTTATATGCACATCACTATTATAATTATTACAATGAAATTAGTATCCTTATAATCACCTCACTACACTAAACATATGGTCTCCACCACCCACTTTGTTTCTATTATAGCATATAATGATTGGATGTACCACCCCACTCATACTCGAGTGCCAACATGAAACATTGATCACCAGACACTAAGATGGTTCTTAACTACACATGTTGATCCCAAGGAACGAAAGTTACAATAGTTCATTTATTTATAAGATAATGGTTCTCCCCACCATAATACACCAATGCCAACTGCCTCCAGATAATGGTGCTCCCCACCATATGAACAACCTATTGAAACCCAAATCGACTAGTCCAAATGATGAAACTATTAACCACTCATCTAGTTATTTGACCCCAATATCAAACATCTATCCCATGATCCTAGATCACATGGATCTATTTAAATAATCATGTAAAACCCATAGAATGCACAAGTGAAACACTCAGGTATTCCCTAGTCCATCCATGAAAAATAAGTAAACCAGTCTACACAAGCATCGATATTTTTCCCATTTCTAGAACAAATCAATACACAATCATAAATGTAGCACCTTCACCTAGTTTTACACTTGAAAAGTGCTCAGGGATGGTTGAAAACAAGGCCTTAGGTGTGCCTCCCTATATGCCAATGTCTACAAACCAGTAGTTAGGGTCTGAGAGGTGATAATGGGGAGACTATAACCTATTTTGGTGATAATAATTGGTCCATACATAAATATATCAAGAGAAGAAGGAACATAATAAAATAAGAAACCAAAACAACTCAGTGGAAGTATAAAAAAGTGGTAAAAATAATAAATAATCCCAAAGGAATACCATTTTTAGACAAAACATGCCATATTATGTCATACAAAATAGTAGAAATGTAGGGTAAGCTGTGGTCGACCATACCAACACATACATATAAAGAATGATGAATAAAAAGTAAACTCTATCTCAATGAAAGAACCACCATGGTATCTTTCTATCCATCCCATGTAAAAGTTCAAACTAGATCACTAAGGTCCAACTCCCCAGCCTGATCCCTTATCTAATATCAGAGAAATAAAGTCTACACATGTCTCTAGGGGCTTGTTTAGGGTGTGAGAATAATCTTAGTAGGACACCACCAATATTTTACCATCTTACATCCATAATTATTCATGTGTATTATGAACATAAAAAAAGGTAATGTATACTTGTTTATTAATTTAACTTCTTCACTTATGCTCAACAACCTCAAGGAAGGATTACATGCTTTAGACATCACTGGTATAAGTCTGAACACATGCCCACCAATTATATATACGGAATACATGACAAGTATATATATATATATATAATTATAGTAGTGAGGATCCAAGGATCAGTGCATAAGGCATCCCATAATTAATGTCATATCAGGTGAACCCTTGGGTTTAACCAAAAAATTTTCCACTGGAACTTCATTTTGTCAATCATGTAACTAATGTCCTATTGAAACACCCAATTTAGTCCACGATATCTTGGAACTCATCTCAAAAAGCACCATTGTATCAAATCCCGATGTCTCGAGGCATGGTAATATTCATCCTCCAATAATAATCATAACCATTAGATTAATAGCTAACATCTCGAGGCATGAGGTATCTGTCCTCTAATAATAATCATCAATATTGGCTCAAAAGCTGATTTTCAAGGCATTATGATATCTATATTCCAATAATCTAGGACAAATGGCCTGAAACATAATCATGAGCCTCATCCCCAACCAATGGTATTAACACCATCAACTGCTGGTCCATCATAATCAATGCAACCTTCTATGGTGAGAACTCCCTACATATCCAATGGTCAACAACATCATTGAAGCCAAAAATTCTATGGGACCTCCACCCCAAATATTGTTCAATACCACGTCATCAAAGTCCTATTTCTATGAACATGACTCCAACAGTGCATTGGCCAAAAATGATTTTAGGAAATCACCAAAAAACCTAAGGAACATCATATGGAACCTCATTCCCCTATAATCATTTTTCTAAATATTGATGGTTAACATCATCTCAAATCACATGGGTCATGTCATCTTCCTAATGACCTATTAACCTCAATCCAATGACCATTCACCCCAACCTGTGTTCAAAATCACCCATGTAACTTGGGCCACACCCAACCTAACAAACCATATCACCTTAGTCCAAGTGATCATCATCACCTCAATCCTTGGGTCATTCCCGTTACCTTCCCATAGAACTCAAGAAATTCAATACATCACAATTCAATTTATTTTAAAATATAGACCTGGTCTAAACTTCCTAGGTCAGTACAAGCCCTTTACCCAACTTAACCATTTATATTAAAGCAAAAGCATGCCTATAAGAATACCATATCATTAGTTGAACAATTTAAATGAATTAATTAATTAATTAGGGTCTGACTTTGACAAACCAAATGGTGTAGATAGAATTCAACCCCAAAAAACACATAAAATTAAGGAGAAATATATGCACTTCCTACCTTATAATCCTAGGTGATCACTCATCTAATATCAGCCTCTAACTGGAGATGGAATGATAGAATTCATAATTTTAGAAGAATTCCCTGAAAATAGTACAAAATGGGTCTCAGGGATAAAAAATTACGTATGGAGATAAAAAAATTAAGTAAGGTTAGAGGACTTAAGGACTTAATAATTCTCTTCCAATGAGACCAACATATCTCAAATCAGAACTTAGATGAAGAAGTTGGCTCAAATTATTAAAAGTGGGGAAGAGGAGGCTCTCTCTATGCTATGCCTGTGGGTGGATAAGAAAAGATGGAAAATGAAGATAAATAGAAGGAGGGATAAAATTTAATTTATCCCAAATAAATGAGATGCATGGTTTGGCTAACCATGCACCAACCATATGGTGCTCACTTTCCAAGCACCACACACACCAGAGCTAGGTGCATGGTTTTCCAAACCATGTGAAAACTGTGTGAAATACCTCTATTAAAAATTTCATAGGTCTAGAAATGTTTTTCACCCCACAAAAATGATTTGAGAAACCATTTCCAATATAATTAGTGGGTCAAATTGGTTCTGCTAGGAAGACACATGGTTTGATCAAATTATGCGCCTTTGTTTGTGGTTTCCCAAAATGGAGTTTCTGGGGTCCAATGTACCCAAAACCCACCTAAAACACTGAGTAACTTTATGAGCCTTAAAAACCATATAAAAACACGTCCTTGTTTCAACCAAACTCCAATAATTAGGTTCCAGAGAACAAGATAAGAGTTGGTCTGACCACCAAACTCAAAAATTCAAACAAGTTGAGGATTTTTTGACCTGCTCAAAATCCAGGATGTTACAGTCTCCCCACCTTAACATAGTTCATCCTATATCTATCAAGACTTACCTTAAGATGTAACTGAACATACCCATCTCATTTACATCAATCTGGTCTACCCCAATTATCAGTTACAGGTCAATCCCCCTCAAGGAGATACCCACATTAGGAGTTACATACTAAGGTCGATTCTCAAATCAAAATAAAACATATAATGGTTCCACCAACCATACCTTTAATCAGATTTCCTCCAATGATGCATCATCATTGTTGACCTTCATATGGTGCTCAAATCATTCCCATGTCATATCTAAAACCCATTATGTCATGAATCCATTTACATTCCCATATCATACATGTGTGATACATGGATCTCATAATAACCCACATCTCATTAGATTCCCATAGATCCTGAATATGAAATGATTCCCACAAATAATAACACATACTATAGACATATACATACCCATAAAAATACCAATACCAATGCACATAATATAAAACCTATATCACATTGATTACCACAATAAATCCTCGCACCACAAACCTCATATATATACATATATAATGCATCATGAATGATGCCAACCTACTAACCAAAACTTGGATAGTCCAAAAAAATACCTGTGAAATCCATTCACCAAAACTATCCAAATCCTAAAATAAAAGACACATATTCATTCCCATGGAATACCTCTAACTATCATCAGCACCTTGGCCTGTTCTAACACTGGCTGCTCAATAACATGCACCCGACTGCCCAAGACCTAGCCTCCCTATAGATTTGTACTTGATATAAGCCGCTGACCCCACTACTAGGTCCCACTATCTCTCCCATGACCCTCACGTGTAGTTGAATCTCAGATACCATCTCTTTGTACCGCTCCCATTCCAACCTTAGATCCTTGATTTTTTCACTATCCCTAGATCGCATCCATCTGAGAGGGATTCCTGCATAACCTCTCCAAATATTCCATCAGTACACATGCCCAATACTCCTTCAGAAACCAATTTTACTAGGTTGAAAAATTTCCTAGATTCCCTCACTAGAAGTATATAGCTGAAGACCCAATCCTCAGTGGTTTTCCTGAATCTCTGGCCTGACTTCCCTACTGAGACTCTTCAAGGCCCCACTTCTTGCTACCTGAAGCATCCCCACTATGATCACCTCACACTACCAGTTATATCAAATAAGACCAATCCATCAAGTTCCCCATATCCATTAGCACCTGGCCAAACACCTCTAAGAACGATTCCATCCTAAAAATACTAACTTGAACCTTGATGGCATATAGCTTTCCATCCTCAAATTGCTGCACCCTAGCGATGTCATTGCCCACCATAATAGGTGAAAATCACAATAGGTCTGTGAACTTGGATGAATAGTCCATGACCAAAGTAACCTCATACTGTAGAGTTATGAACTAATGGGTGCCATCTACCCTCAATGTATTCATAAAGAAGTGATAGAGAAATGCCTCAAATTTTTTTCCAATCCATTCCCTCATATCTGATTGGTAAAACTAGTACATACCACAATTTCTTCACCAGTCCCCTGAAAAAATATGTTTCTAGCTTCACCCTATGCCCTGGGGGTGTCTCAATATGATCGAAGATAGCTTGTACATAATCGATCTAGTTCTTGGATTCCTACAGTCCAACCTCACCCTAAAATAATTGTTGGTACTGAGACTAAAACTCTTAAGTCAGATATTCCATAGATGTCTTATCTCCAATATCTCCCAAATCTATACCCTGTATGAATCAAACCAATCTTTCCCTGAGATGAACGTATATTCATGGCCCAAATTTTTTCATCTATGACTATTACTCCTATAATAGAGCCCATACCTGTGACTCATGATCATCCCAACCCTCCATGGCCTCATCCTAACCCTCAAGTTCCTCATCTCATACATGATTTAGTGGAACCATATCTCTACCCTCTTGTTATTCCACCATAATACATCTAGGTGGAATCATGATGAATACCAATCATGATGGTCAAACATACATAACATTAAATATACAAATATTAAAGATAGAAAATATTGTAACATACTGCGCATCTCACCAACCTTACAATCCCCCACCACACCAAGTCACAAAACATCCATCCTCAAGGCCCCTTACCTACCAATATTAGGGTCAAGTATCAAGCATAACCTAGCATCATTAACCCCTACCTACCCACATAGGAGTCATACATCATATAAAATCCATCCCCATGGCCCCCTGCTTACCCACATCAAAGTCATGCATCACATATCATATATTATTTCGGGGTAGTTGAGTAGAATTACACTAAAAAGACTATACAGGAAAACATTCGTTATCTTCTTTGTTGAAACTTTAACAACTCACCTCCCCGTTACCATCCCTACGTACTCATACCAGATTCAGGCCCATATATATCATGCACATAGAATCACATATAGATCTCATTAGAACCACATTCCTAGTATGGATGAGTAGAATTCCAGTAAAAGAGGCTAAGTAAGAATACACTGTTTATCTTATTTTTTGAAACTTTGAACAACTCAACCCACCTTTCTGCATTCTAGGTCCCCAATGAAAATCACAAGAAAACATACATCATCTGAGCTTAAGTGCCTATCATGATATATGAAAAATTATTCCTTTTCATAATGGGATAAGGGTAAAAACCCACATAATAGATAACCATCATACCTGATTCACCACTCAAGGTGGAATTTGAATCAAATATAAAATCACATAGTAGAACATAAATTTATTACCTCTAGAAACTTGTTCTATCCCCTGTGCATGGGGCTACAGGCACTCAAACACTAGCTCTTTACCTAGTTTCAACTACATCCTAGTATCCAATATTTTATAACCCAAATAGTAATAATAAAATGGAAAAAAACTCTTTTGATACCATTTGTAGTGACTTACATGATTTTCAACCCAAACAGTGCTCTAGGATGGTTGACCACAATGCCTTAGGTGCACCTCCCCGAATGCCAAAGGCTTCCAACTACTAGTGAGGGTCTGATAGGTGATAGTGGGGAGACTATACCCTCTAGTGATGATAATTATAATGGTCCATACAAAAATATAGCAGTGGAGGAAGGACTATAAAAAAAGAAGCAACCAAATAAACTTAGTGGAAGTATAAAAAAAGCATGAATAAGAAATAAACCGAAACGCAAACCATTTTTAGAAAAAAATGTCATAAATGGTCATGAAAAATAATAAATAATGATAAAAAAATAATTATATACAAAAACTAAACTCTATATTGATGCAGGAACCACCATGGTCCCTTTCCATCTATCCATTATAAAATTTCCAACTCAATCACTAAGGTATAGCTCATAAGCCTGATCCCTTACCTGATATTATAGATATAAAGTCTACACACATCCCGCAGGACCTATGTAGAATGTGATAATAATCATAGTAGGACACCAAAAATGTGTTCTTGTCCTATATCCATAATTATGTAGGAGTAAGTTGAACATAAATAAAAAGGCAACACACACTTGTTTATTAATTTTACCACTTTCCTTGTGCTCAAAAAACACAAGGAAGGATTACCTGCTTTAACCATCACTGGTATAAGTTTGAACATGTGACCCAATTGTATATATGGAATAAAAGACATTCCTACATATATATAATTATAGTGGTGTGGATCCATGGATCAACACCCAAGGTATCCCCTGATGAATGTTATAACAGGTGAACCCTTGGGTTCCACCAAAAAATATTCCACCAGCACCTCATGGACTCAATCATGTAATCAATATCCAATCATCTTTCCCAATCAAGTCCATGATTCCTTAGTTCATACAATCACTATTGGATTCAAGTTCTACATCTTGAGGCATGATGATATTCGTCCTCTTGTAATAATCATCACCATCAGATCAATAGTCAATGTTCCAAGGCATCGTGATATCCACAATCCAATATTAATTATCCCCATTAGATCAAAATTCAACATCCAAAGTCATATATTTATCATCCTATATAGAAATATAAAAAATAAGTAATTAAAGAGGACTGGAGGCCTTATCGATGTGCTTCCAATGAGACAAAGTTCAGATCAAAACTTAGATGAAGAAGTTGGATCAAATTATTAAAACAGGTGAATAGGAGGCTCTCTCTCTACTATGTATGTAGTTGGAGAATAAAATATGAAGAAGTAAGATAAATAGAATGATGTGAAAAAATGTAATTTCATCCAAATAAATGAGCCATGCAGTTTGGCTAAATGTGTGCCAACCATGTGATGATCACTGTCCAAGCACCACACGCACATGGGATAGGCGCATTGTTTTTCAAAAAAATCACAAACCATGAAAACTGCCTTTATTAAAAACTTCATAGGTCTCAAAAAACCATGAAACCCCACCTGTATGGTTTTACAAACCATATACAATGGTATTAGTGGGTTACATAGTTTCTCATTGAAGGCCACAAGGTTGGATCAAATTATGTGCCTCTATTTTCAATTTCCAAAAACTAATTTGAAACCCCAAGGCACATTACAAGCCTTAAAAACCATCTAAAAACAAGGCGTTAGGTTTATCAAACTCCAATAATTAGGTTCTGAAGATCAAGAGAAGAGTTGGAATGACCACTAAACTCAATAATTCGAATACTTTATGGATTTTTTGACCCACTCAAAAACTCAATACATTATAGTCAACCTAACTCAGTGATTTCCAAACAAACATGACACATCAACCAAGAAAAAAAATTCAAGAATTTGGTCATTTCTTGACGAAAATAAAAAATACAGAAAAAACCAGTTTACGTAGGCACAAATTAATTAATTTAAAATAAACTCAAATAATTTACACACAACAAAACCCACTCAAGTTATTAAAGAACCTATCAGTATCTAAGGGTTTTGAAAGAAAAAAACCCGAAATCCCCTGGCCAAGATGAACAATTTCTTGGAAACTAATCCTATTATCAAAATCTACTTTGATATCTGATTTTAAAAACCATTTGAAATACTATTTATAAAACCATTTTCCTATGATTTTTTTAAAAAATAAAAAATAAAAACCACTTAAAATCACAGAATTCATAAGCTATTTTAGTTAAAACCAAATTATAAAACCATTTCACATATAACTCAACAAACCACATAGATTTTCATTTACAATTTTTTTAAAAAAAAAATACCAAAATACCAAAATCGCAAAACCATTTCCCTATGTTGGCCAACAAGAATAGTCACAAACATTCAAATAATACACTTAAATACCTATTAATCTAATCAAACATGATAATTTTATTATGAAAATATCAATTATATTATAATTTTATTCAATTAATAGTGGATTTTGATGAGAGGAAAAGATAAACAACACTACCCATGGTCACATGTACAATTCCCTAAGCATTCCACTATCCTGATTCATGAACAAATCGCCATATCCTAGATGAACCCTATGAATAATTCCAAGTCTCATTCACCCCACATTGGAATTATCAGTATAATACCTCACTCATCCAAGATTGTCTAGTCCTAAAAATATACATCATCTGGAAACTTGGGTTTCAACCAATATCATGTTGTCTAGGAATGCACTCAGTCTACCTCTTGATACCAACATTGTATCATCCCAAAATACACTCTATTACCTTTTTTAATGACCCAACCTAGATCACCCAAATGATACCCAGGTGGGGTTCATCATGTGACCTCAAACACACTTCCTTATACATTATATTCTGCCATCCAGTGGAGAGGGACTAAAATATTTTTGGGCTTACTATTCACTCTAAAATAAATCCTTAGGTTCATTCCTAAGTCAACCAAAAATTTCACATGACCGATACATATTGAGGACATCCAAAAACCTATGGAAAAATAAAGAGGGTGAGAAGAGGGACCTTGAAGTAAATAATAGAAGCAGTAAACACATATATATTATTCAAAAAACATGACAAAGTAGAAGTATATAAACATGACATCATAAAAATAAACAATGACACACTGTTTAGTATAAGTTGAATAATAACAAAATGTAAAATACATTGGCCTTTGTCCAAAATCACGTAATGAAATCCACAAAATCCCTAGGTTTCATGACTAGATAAATAAACCACATGTTTATCTCTTAGTGATACCTATTCCCCAGAGAAAACATGAAGGTCTAATCATATAATTAAAAACCCATTCCATGTACATGACTAGGGGGTGAGTTTGACAACTCAGTAGGAATTTTTAGTTCATTAACAATGACGAGTGATGTTGTGGTCAAGTGGATATGAATTAAATACATAAAAGTAATTAATTTATTCTTATAAAATACAACTACCTAAAAACATAACACATAATACACATACATTCATTTTAGTCAGGTCATCATGTCCTAACTATGCCACCAAAAAACTTGAACCAACATAATTTGGATAGAGTTGAAAGGAAGAGAGTCATATTTCACCACAGTCTTAGAACAAACCTAAAGGTTTTGGGTAAGAAATTATAAAGTTATCTGGATATCCCTTCTTAAAAGAAATTTTTTAAAATAAGTACTTTAACCAAAACACTCATTAAGAAATGCCACACTTAATAGTACCCTGATCCATTCTCCTTTGGAAAGGCTTTACTGAATGGTACTTTGGGCTATTACCCTTAGGCAAGGCCACAACGAATAATAAAATTTTCTATTCCCCTTAATAAAGGACTCAATTAATAGTACCCATGTCCATTCCCCTCAGGGAAGGCTGTACTAAATAGTAACCTAGTCTATTCCTCTCAAGTAAGGTTTCAAAGAATAATAACCTGGTACATTCCTCTTAGGGACAATATCACCAATAGTACCCAATCCATCTTCCTTAGTAAATTTTCATTATAAAGCCTTGTCTATATCCTCTTCTATAGGGGAATTCATCCACCCTCATCTCGAACATCACTAAAAATATCCTTCCCACTACCCTCTCACTTTATGTAGGATTAATTGTATATTATCTCATCATTTGGTATACAAACAACCAAGAGCCTGAAAGCAACAAAAACTATGGTATAAAATCTACCAAACAAGCTCACCATCTCATAAAAAGGGTTTTATTCACTCTAATCCTAACACCACACATCTCATCATCCATGCATCCTCATAGGCTAATCTCCCCAAACTATCTCATTCATACACACATAACATTCACTTTCATACCCCATGATTTTTTTCTTATGAATATTTATAATAAAAATATAACATTAAGGCATACAAAAATAACATTATAATCCTCTATACACTCTCATCCCACCCATAAGGGCATTCACTAGGGCCCTTCAGAACCATCTCTACACTCGAAGGGGTTAAGAACATATATCCAAACAAACCCAGTAGTTTTATAAAAAAATAACCATCATAAAAAAAACATAAATTTGCATCCCCATGCAATAAAATACATTCCATTAAATCACCACCATGAACACAACAAGCATAAAATATTTAAAAAATAGGGAATCACACACTGACAACACCTATTGGTTGGTGTAAAAAAATATATTATTTATTTTTTTCTAGTGTATCAGAGTCGATGAATAGGTTCATCTCTTTTGAGGATATTTTGTATTAAATCACTCACTAATTTTAAAAAATTACTTATATTTTTTTTGTTTTTATATTTATGAAAATTTAGAAAAAATGGGGTTTTGATAATTGGAATAAAAATATAGAAAGAAACATGTAAAATAATATTATAATGAATGAGTTGGAAAGAAAGAAATTAGTCATAGGGTTTAAATGATTCATTATTCAAAATTATATTCTAAATTATTTTTGATAATCCATAACATCATTCATGGACCCACACCCTCTACCTTAAGTTCAAAATTTATCATTCATAGGATATCTATTTGACATACCAAACCCTAACTCATATAATAATTAAGAATAATGAACACACTTCAATAAAGAGTGTGAAATATTTAATACCCAACCCCATTGTATTCCATTTCATCTAAAAGACACAATTAACTCAATCATATGAAGAGTATGCGTAATAAAAGGGAGAAAATGATATTTGGTTGAGAATAGAATGAGTTTGAGAGTCATGCCAAAGAGTGGAGTAAAATAACCACACCAATAAATAAAACTTCATCCCCTCACTTAAAATAGAAAATAAACATAAAGGATGGAAAATAAATAATTCAGGATCATTGAGAAAACCTCCCCAATAACCAATCCTTAGGTTAGTCACTCACCATTTTGGGTGTAAGAGATCACAGTAAAGTGAGAAATAGAGAGAGAACATGATAGAAATGGATAAATATAAAAATGAGAGAGAATTATTTTATTAAAATATTAAAAAGTAAGAGTATAGTGGAAGATAAAAATAAAATACAATAAAAAACAACTCTAAATATAGAAAATTATATTTTCTCTATAAGTTCAGTTGATCCCCCAAAATAACAGACTTCAATAGTGGTGGCCTCCTCTTATTTATAGGCCTAAAAACTTCTTCTCAAAGGTTTGATATTCCCTACAAATATCCCAAATATCATGAGAATCATATTTTAGTCAAACATGTAAAGTTACTTATAATGAACTCATAAGATCGTATTTCTAATCCCCACTTGAAAAAACCTATTGTAGGATTTATTTCTTGTGTTTTTAAAAATTTCACATACATCTTTATTCAAGTAGGACCATGTGAAAAGACACTTCACATGACTTATCATGCATTTAACCTCAAGGGATTGATACATTGGCATCATAGATGTTTCTTACTCTCCTTTATTCATTCATGGTGATATAAAGATTCATAACACTCTAAAAATACTCTAAAACCATTTGGAGAGATTCCTCCATATGTCCATGGTCATTCACGAAATTTTCTACCTTCACAACATTATAGTTTTATATCCATGTATTAAATGGTAGATTTTGGGGTTTATAGTGTTAGTTCATGATGATTCCTAGGTTTTATAGGGATCAATATCCCTCCAGTGAGCCTGGAGTCTTTCTGGTCGATGAATATAACATGAGAAAGATCTAACAAGGCTTAAAAACAAATAAATTATAGATGGAGTTGACAAATATCTATAGTAGGGAATAATATATATTCTCCCATGCACACACATTTCTAAAATGATGAATAGTTCCCCACACTCGTGCATCCCACATCAATTTTCTAGTTGGAATTATTCTTGATTATTAACCACAATACAGTGAATAATGGATATAAAAATATGATAAAAACACCCCACTCCTATGGTTCACTATGCCTCCCCACACAGTGGTTCTTTCCTTCACCCAACACCATCCCATGAGTGTGAAGATAAAAGTATATCTTTAAATTCTTAGTGTTATTTAAAAACATAGTGCACCATACACACCACATAAAAATGGATATTTTGAAATAATGAAATGAAATTTTTGTTGAGATGTATTGAACTATGTTGATTGTACATGATACTTCTTGATTCCTTTTGAAAATATCTATTGGAATAATATTTCATAGTTATAATCATTGTTTTTATATGATAAACATTTATATGAATCCTTATAAGATGTACTATATTGAAAAACCATAATTTAAATACTTATGGGTGTTTGGTATTCCCTACATTATCAATGTCACAAGTGATAATATTAGGAAGTTCAATAAAAGAGGTATTGATGGTATTTTTCATGGATATGCCTATAATGGTAGAGGATACATGTGTTATCACAAGGAAATTTGAAATATTATTTATCCTATAGATTTTAAAGTTATAGAAAATTATGATATAATATTATCATAGTCATATTTGGATGTTAAAGGAATAAAATAAGACATTATTGTAGTAAAAAAACATGATAAGCTTCTCATAGATGAAATTATATAGAATTTGTACAAGATAAAGAGATAGATTCATCGATTTCAATTGTAGTGGGGGCATTAAATTCATCTTGTACAAGGATATGAAATCATGTTTTGGTCCAAAATATCATTGGAGATCAAGGGAAATATGTTCAAACCATAATAATATTGATAGAAATTACACATACTTATTTTTATTCACAGGTTGATCCAAGAGATGTTAAAGAAGATTCGGAGCATCGAGAGTTGATTAATGTGATTAATGAAGAATTGAATAAAATTTTGAAAAATGACATAGGGTAACTCATACCCAAACCAAAACAAAAAAATACTATAGGCAAAAATTGATTTTTCTAGAACAAGTTGAATTAAAAGGGTTATGTGATAATAAATAAGGCAATACTAGTTTGTAAAGGTAATTCACATGATGGAGGTGTTGATTTTGATGAGACATTCTCCCCAGTATAAAGACTTCAAACCATTATAATCTTCCATTATATTACTATACAATAGATATATAAGATATTCCAAATTGATAACAAGTTAGATTTTTTCAAGGGAGAACTAGAAGAAAATGTTTATATTAAGAATACATTTGGATTATTTTTTTTAGAAAATAAAAACTATATCATCAAATTGAATAATGACATGTATGGATTGATACAAGATCCTAGAGATTGGTACTCTAATCTATATTCCTTTATGAACAATATTATTTTTTTAAAAGGAATATTTAAAAATAACCTTTACATGAAATAAAATCAAGATGTTCCCCTCATTTTGATTGTTTGTGTTGATGATTTCATATTCTCATGGAATTATTAAAGAATTAATGAAATTTTTTCTTAGGAGATGAATAAGTTAATTTAATTGAATATCCTAGTAGAAATTAAATAATTTCATAGAATGAAAGTATCTAGAAAGAAAAGGGACATTTTCCTTCCGTAAGATAAGTATTCT
Organism: Viscum album; assembly: GCA_963277665.1. Lineage (NCBI taxonomy): Eukaryota > Viridiplantae > Streptophyta > Magnoliopsida > Santalales > Viscaceae > Viscum > Viscum album. The sequence continues at coordinate 1,406,914,482 of OY728166.1, read as the reverse complement.
AAGGAACTAAATTTGTATAGGAATACTTGAAGAGCATTTCCACATATATTTTAATAAAAATGACATTTTACAAATATGGGAAAGGAAAGGCGGTTGATCCAAAATAATTTAATAAATTTAATAGAAGCATGTTATATCTCGCATATTCAAGAAAACATCTGGTGTATATTGTCACACATTTTCCCAGTTGTCAAAGTGGACCAAAGATTCTCATCATGTGAATGGAAAAAATAATTCTCAGATATATTAAAGTAACAATTGATTTTGGGTTGAAATATTAAATCACATGGATAATTGATCTATTTGTTTACATAGATGTAGATTTTCTAGGTTGTTTTGATGATAGAAGATCCACATCCGGTGGGGTATTATATTTTGGAGTAAATTGTGTGAGTTAGAATAAAATGGTTCAAAATATAGTGACTCTCATAAATTTATAAATTAAGTATGTATCTACCACTAAATATACAATGTAGTTAATATGGATGAAGATGTAGTTGTAATATTTATTGGTCTATGTGTAGCTACCCCTTACCTTGGTTTGTGATTCTCAAAGTACCATAAATATCACTAAGAATCCAGTGAAACTTTAATAATCCAAAGAAATTGAAATTATATATCACTTCATTAAACAAAATGTGTAAATAAATTAATGAAACCTAGAATTTATTCCTACTTCAGATATATTAGATGTTATATTTGCAAACCTATTTGTGAAAGAATAAATTCAGAAGTTGAGGTTGATTATGGGTGTACAACCTCACTCTCCTCAAGGATAGGGTATGTGAAATATGTTCCCTCTCTCATCATGCCTATGAATTGTGTTTTCAAATGGGGAGAAAATATGTAACCTAAATCTATCCATTTTTATGTGATTTACCTATTAAGGTAGATAATATATTTATGTGGAATTTTTAAAAGGGGTAGGTTGTGATGTAATCATGTGTGATTGATTATAATTATTTGTTGATGTGGTTACTAGAACTGTTTCATATAGGTTGGAGTCAATTTTTGTTAAAATGTTCTGGATATGAAAGAAGTTTGGAAATGATTGTTAATCACTACTTTTCAGACAACCTGATATTGTTGTTCGATGATTCATGTTTCCTCCATCAAGAATACTCACATAGATCACAGAATTCATCTTGAAAATCATTATCCCACCGATATATGTCTTCATTATTCACCAAATTGTGAATTATAAGTACTTTCTTGTGAATTTATTTATGCGACTCTTGATGTAGTCATTACATTCATGAATCCCTATCAGATATTTGATGAATCAATTAGGTGTTATATTATATATCACATTTTTATTTTTAGGGTAGATCTTGGTAACATGATGGAATTCCATGAAGATGATAAATTTCAATGATTTGAACCTACAAGTACATTTCAAGTGGATCATCTTCACGATGAATTGTCATAGTTTGTTAAAAATTACCACAATATTACTAATATGATTACAACCATGTTGATATTTGACTACCAAATCATCAACATTACATTCAAAAAATTTCCATTGAAGGTCCTCAAAGATACGGTGAATTATATTTTGGTATATGGAAATAGTTTTTTTCAAGAAAAAGGGAATCATTTTATAGTAGTACACCACTTATGATTCATTGAAGGTATTGCCTTTTTCATCTTATGGTCCCATCCAAAGTTGGTTGTATCCTAAACACCTCTATGATATATCTATTTTATATAGACATTTTAATAGGTTATTATATATGTTGTCGTTAGATTGTAAGACTAAAATAATACATTATATCTTGGTTATTTTGGTGTTTTATATTTCACTTAAAATCAATAATATAGGGAAAAGAGAAATAGTAAATAAAAAATACCAAAAAATATGGCCACCCCGAGCCATCAACCATAGATAAATCCATCCACTATTAGGAAGATGTCTAATCTCATATGTGGATAAAAAGAAAAGAATGGGAAATGAAAGGTCATCTAAGTACATGAGAGTCATATGACTAAGAATAGTGGATATAGAGTGCTTGATACATGGCAACATTGGGGATGAGGAGCAGTGTGAGATGGCACCATCAATACTCATCTACCAGTTGCATCACACACAAGGGACTATAAGAAGTGTTTTGGTCATACGATCTTTATATATATCAATTTTTTATAACCAAGGAACTATTAACATACCAATATAGTGTCATCTAGAACATATATTTTTTTGTAGATATAGGGTTTTTTTATCACATCAAACCTCTCCAAAATTCACAATGTACCTCCAATAGAGAGTCATGAAAGCTCAACCCCACCTATGTTAATCCACATATCTATCTAAATTTACATGAGATATCAAGTTGTGACACTCTGAATGAGGATAATTAAATGAATGAAATCTCATTAAAAAATTATTGATTCATCATGGTTCTTCTACCATGAGGCCACCCATCATGATGTAAAAGCGTCATAGGAGATCAATAATAGTTCAAGGTAACTAGTAGAAAGATAATACAAACATGTTGTGACTATAAAAATTGTTGCATGGCCACTTATAATCCCTATAGAATATTACACAATAGAATAATTCTCACACTATAATGTTATAACATAAAGGATAAAGAATCTTAGTAGTAATTTTTCTATTTTTATGACACTGCTTGGGGTATAGGTCATCTATAAGAGGATGAATGGTAGTGATGAAGGATTTTTTAGAATAAATTTTTTCATGAAGAAAAGGTATCAATCAATCCTATTGGTATAATGAATGTAGATGGGTTTATATAATTATTCATGTCATGAGGGTTTGAGATCACATATCATACATTCAATATTTAGTGATTTAGAATGTCTAATATTTTTTTTGAAATCATTATAGTGTTTATGTATTTATTTCCCATGTGTTGGGAAGTTTCATATTTTACAATATATAAAGGGTAAGTGTGTAGTGTCATGACATATGGTTAATTAAATGAATGATTTTGATATTACATATTGAAAATATACATTCTTCATATATATATATATATATATATATATATTTATGGAATACTGGGTGTTTTATTGGGTAAACCTCATGCATCTTGATGGGATTTTAACAAAAAATTCAACCATAGGAGAAGGGATCACTTGACATGGTAAGAGTTGGGTTTTAAACTTGGGAGAGTATTATGGAAAGGTTTACTTCTCTAGATTTCATTTTTTATTTTCTATTATTCAAAATTTGAAATTATAATTATTTTATTGTTATAGAATTATATTTGAGCCATATATTATATTTTATCTCATTGATGTGGTTTGGTTTCTTCATTGTCAAAAACCATTCAAATATTATTGGATTATTCTATAAGAGATGTTTTTTTTGGTTGAAAAGGGTGTATACCTAAACATTTTTATTTTTATTTGATCATAGAATTATCATATATAATATGTATTCCACTAAGACTTAACATATACATTATTTTTTATTAAATCATTAAACTAATTCATTTAATAATAAAAAAATCTAGTTTGGTATAGGTGATTAATTCATGAATGATTGACTAGAATATTTCCTTGAAATTACATTCAATTTAATTTATTCTAGTTATTTAGGATTTTAATATCATAGGGTTAGGATGATAAGTTAGTTTCAACAATTTAAATAGTTATTATTAAATAAAATCAATGATCTCATGCAAATTTATTTTCATTTATCTTATGAGTGGATTCAAGTTATTCTTTTAGTAAAACCATTATTGGAAATAGGTTCCGCTCTCTATTTTCTATCTGTTTCTTTTTTCATTTTCTTTTCTTTGATTTTAAAATTTAATAGTGAAATTTAATTTAGATTGCATATAATTATGTAGGCAATATAATTATGATCTTACAATTATTTAAGAGTCATCATTAGTATTCCATGTTCTTAATGGGATCAACCCTAGAACTATAATATTATATGCCTTAGTAGTTAGTCTTTGTTCTATAACTATAAATATATAATATTTGGTTGTGTGTTAAAATTAACAACATTAGTGGGAATTTTTTTTAAATTCCCCCCCCCCAATCAAGATTTTTCCCATCCTTGAGTAAAATATCAACATGTAATGCATTAATGGTCTATACCTAAAAAGGGGAAAATTTAATTCATTACATCATTAAAAATAAAGTTATAACTAAAGCTTAGAATAGAAAAAATAAAACAAATAAATAATTTTAAACTATATCTCAACTATAATTTATAACACATGAAGTTTTCCTTTTCATTCACATATTTCAACTGCTCAACAACATTCATTCCTATTAAAATTTATCCCACTATTTTTGAATTTCAATAATCACTAAAGAATATATAATATGAAGTTATTATCAGTCTCCGGTGATAAAATATCTATCTATATGCTTTTAAGTAATATATATATCCACTTACAAATAAAAAAAAGTCCATGAAGACATTCTATAAGGTTCATATGAATTTGAGGATGAAGGTTGGTGAATAATGATGTGAAAATTAAAATCTGAGGCTGAAAATAGGGGCTGAATTATTAAATTATAATGCATGATATTCAAGTAAAGATCAGTGGAATGAATTAATCCTTCAAGTACCCTTCCAATGAAATTTTTTCCCTTTAACTTCATCTTTTACCAAATTAGGGACATAATATGACATGTAAAGTAATTATGAAATCCTATTTCTCATATAATTTTATTTGTATATGATTTTTTCAATGGAATGTGTCAAAGATAGTCCCATTGTCTTGTAAGTTAGTCCCACTAAAACATTAATCCTAACCATTAATCGCCTACCAACACTAATTGTAATAGTTTTTATAAGAACATGTGAAGGTTTTTCTAGTTATAAGTTAATCCAAGGTATTCCACATCGTCACCTTTTCATTATTTTCTTCTCTCTTTTCTAATTCTTATTAATTAAATATAAAAAATAATGAATTAATTAGAATCACCAAAATTAAAAACAATACCTCACACCCATTCATGGAACTCTCAACTAGTGTTTCTGTGAAGAACCCTATACCCTCTATACTTCTCAAATGAAATAATCATAAAATTACACTCAAATAATAAGGGTAGGAGGGATACATAAACATGTAATGTATATCCCTATCATGGTATTCCATAGTTTCTAAGGGTACACAAAAGATAAAATGTAATTTAGTTCTCATGATTAATTGGGCACAAATATAATCAAATAATGGTCTTAATCATTTTAATGTGGTTTAAATTCAATATACATCATTAAGTGTAACAAGAAAATTCTGGTAGTTTTTCTTTCCATGAGTTCACCCAATAAATAGGATATGAGGAATAATATTTTGAAATAGGATTGTAATATAACAACCTCAACCCCAGTAACCCCCAAAAGTGGTTAATTTACTAAATTGGTGAAAGTTACAAGTTATTTCTTCCCATGGTATATAATAGTTTAGTAGTCTTGAGAGACTATTTACATACATGATTCTTATATTACATTCAAAAACATGATATAAAACATAAATTCTAATAAGTAATTTATTATTTAATATATTATATATTTGAAAATAATTTTAACATAACTCATTGTTACCTTGGGAATAAGAAACAAAATAAACAGGTGAGATCAGTTTCTAAGTATGGGAAATCATAAATTTAAAGCTACTGTAGAATAAATAATGAATTTATAATATGGAATAGATAAATAATAATAAAATATGTTATATAACTAATATCACAAAAGAAAAATATATCTATGGATGAAATAGAAATAGAAATAATAAAATTTATATAAATAACTAGTTTCATAATGATAAAATATATAATACTGGACATCATTATCTTATCATCAAGGCCTCATTTCAATATATTGTGTATAATTATGTAAGTTATACACAAAACATCTAATATAGGTTTTCTTGTGATACCTACCAATTAATTTAGGGGATACTTGATATGGGGAACTACCCATTATTTAAAAATCTCATTATATTCATCATATAAATGAAATTAATATCAATGTAACATATAATCATCAAGCCTTAGTAATCAATAAAAATATGGATTGGAAAACTAGCATAAAAAATGAAAATAATTTTCCAAGTAAATAAATGGAAATACATGATAACATATGATACATAGAAATAAGTTGGATGAAATCATTAAATCAAATCCCTAGTGAATCATAATAATCTTTAAGGTATTTTAACATAGAGGAGAAATACCTTTGTAATGAAATTAGAATTTCTCTTTAAAAGCAAGAAGATATATCCTTCAATTTAAAACATTTAATAGCTAAAAATTAATAGAATAGTGAGAAGAATAAATCAGTTTAATCCAAATTGAATACTTTTGAGGAATACCAATAATGAATAATGGATATGATGGTGTAAAAAGGTTGTCTTGTAGTAAACATTAAAGAAACAATCTTCCCCCCATTTCATAAAAATTCAATAAGGGCTTTTATAGAAAATATTTAAAAGATTAATTTAAAAAAACAAATAGAAATTAAAGTATAAAAAAATTTATTAAGATAAAATTTTATTATTTAAAATAATAACATTTATTGAAAATAAATAATATGGATATGGAGGAGAATTATTCCTGATCAAAAATAATAATTAAGGTCTTCTTTTCTTATAAAATTTATTTCCATAGTTTTGAGTACCAACATGATGTAAAATGTAAAGGATAACGAGAAAAATTATAAATATACATATGATAATAACATATATGGGTTTTATAAGAAAAATGGAATATAATTACATCAATTTAAATTTAAACATAAAAAAATAATTACAAATGAGACTATAGAATTAACCCTTACCTTGTATTTTAGCTTGGTCAAATACATTCTGAACTTATAATTTATAAATTTAAATTTTTTATTAATAAATATAAGATCCATATATATATATATATATATATATTATTTTATATCATTTATTATAACTTTTCTTTATCCATTTATTTTTAATTCCCTATTAAAATTATTTATTTAAGTGTTAACTGTTTTTTAAATTATGCATGATTTGATTTGAAGATTCCCATAATTTCACCATGGAATGGGTTTTAAAATATAAAAAATGGTCATAATGTAATATATATAATATTTCTAAACTAAATAAAGTATCATTACCATCAATTTATAGTGGTTTTAAAATTTTAATTGCATTGCTTCGTCGAGGAGGTTGTTTGCAAATAGGCACGAGCGACATTTCCATTTTTCCAAAGAATGGGAGAGAAACAAATTAGAAAATATTTTATTACTATAGAATAACAATTATGTTAAAAAGATATTATATATTAATAAAATAATTCTATATTTCCATCCATTATAGGTAGTAATAAAAATTGAAATGAATCGATTTAAGGAGGTGGTAGTCTGCACAAACATATGAGTGATATTTTCTTTCTCATTAGACAACATATGATCAAATTTATATGCTCTAAGGGACAATTTTAATAAATATCAACCTTATTATCTAATTAGATTGGAATAATTATTTTTTGTAATGTCAAACAATACCAATAACCACATCTTACTATTTCAAAAATTTCAATATTACATACCCTGTTTATCAACTTCTTCATGTTAATCTAGAATATATGTCTAGTCAATTTATACCATGACTAATTTTCTTGCGTCATACTCAGATAACTGAATTATATGCATCTACAACACTAAAAATATTTCCCTTAGTTCATTTTACTCTTTTTAAAATATTCCCATATTTAATATTTTTTACAACAAATCCATAGTTTTAAAAAAAACTTCATTTATTTCATCATATAGCTATGAAACACTCAAAATGTTGTCTTTAAATCCCTAAAAAACATGGTACTTTTGGATTTCAATTTTTATTTACCAATGATATTATTTCTGAATCCTTTGATTACAAGTGAATAACTATTTTAAAAAGCCACACTCCTTCATTGTAATATTTTAAATTCATGAACAATTTAATACCCCTCTTCATATTTAAAGAAATCACAAAACCCAATATCCAAAGTCATTATCTTTCTTTTATCCTTGAGTGTAGATTTAATAAATAATACCTTCACATTGAATTTTCCATCCTTATCATGAGGATTTTGATATTTTTAATATAAATTATTCTCCCTGATATCATAATAAGAAATAATTTATCAAGATGTATAGGATGATGAAATATTTTAAAAATTGTATTAAAAAGTTTAAATATATTTTCAATTTTAAAACAAGGTTTTTCATGTTGTCTTCTTTGAGTAGGTTGACTCCCCATAAAACTGCACCTATAATAAATTTTGGAATCATTATAGTGATGATGATTATACCATAAAATTTTCAATATACGGCTAAAGCCTCTAAAATACCAATAGTATTCATTTATATCATATTTTCTAATGTGACCTACATACTACCCAGAATTGTGCATCTATATTCCAGGATCTTTCTGTTCATAAAACATGGATATTTTTGTGAACCAAAGTTTTGGTGGGCTGTTATAATATTTTTATTCATATTTAAATTCTTATGATCCTTAATAGAGTCACCAGTTATAATAGTGTTTACATCAATGCTTGACACCTCAAAACTTCTAGAATTTTGGAATTCACTTGTTTTGGCTAGATACAAGGTCCTCCTGAAATTATTATTCTTTTTAAAATCTTCAACCTTGTTTTAAACATCCAAGAATGATATTTTTTGATATTTCTAATTGTTATCTTCTTAATAACTTCATAAACTTATTTAATAATGTTTTAGAAGATTCTTATTTTTTACCCACTTTAAAAAGTTTTTGTTTAGGAAGATCAAACTCCTACTTCACATTTATATTTTCTTCATGTTTTATATTGAGGTTCTTCTCTTCATTAAGTAAATTCTCCAGATCATGAATCAATTTTAGCAACCAATATTTTTATTCAATAATTTATTGTTGATTATTTATAAATTATATCATTTCTTCAACTTCTTATTCACTTTTCCATTTTTATTAATACTTGGGAGACATTTTTTCAATTATATTTTAAGCATAAACTTCATTTGAGTTTCATCATCGTATTCTTCTTATTTTGATTTACTAATTTCATCACTATTAATATTATCATCATTTACTTGAAAATAATATATTCCCTAGCACCATCGTTGTATCAAAATAAACTTTTATAAATTAAATTCCCTCTTTTTGATTAAATAAATGAAATACTAAGTAAGGACTTTATAGGAAACACATGAACTAATGTTATCATTTTGTTATCTTAAATCATTTTTGGATCTAAAATACCATTAATATTTATAAACATGGATAATATATTCATTTAAAGGTGGTCATATGACTATTAAATATAAAGGGTTGTGATAAAGTCTAATGGACATAGATGGAAGAAGCGATGATCTTGATAAGTAGGATCATACCATATGAAGCACATTTATCAGAGCATCTAAGAGAGATAAAATCACTGGGCTTTCAACTTTACCAAACCCAAGATGAGATTCGAAAACAAAATCATGAGTGAAACTATTTAAGGGTGAATTTCAAATTTATAATGATCACGACCCAAACCATGTTCACTGATCAAACCCATGAAAATATCATCATTTTACACCTTACAATTAGAAACTCTTCTAGTGTAAAAAAGGGATATGTATCTAGAACCTAAAAATATGATTTTTTATATTTTTATAAAATAATTATTATATTTATCCTTTATTATTATTATTTATTTAAATATTTAAATACAGATTTTGATATGATAGTACACAAATTGCATTTTTGGGAAATATATTGTTTCAATCAAGTTGATCTATTATAAAGAGTTAATAATTTTTGAAATAAATTATATTTTAATAAAATATTAATAATTTTTTTATTTAATATAACTGATTATATAATTTTATGAATTCAAAATTAATTTTTATAAGGGTCAGAAAAATATTATTGTTAAAAAACAATTATTTTTCAAAAAAATTAATTTTTGATTTAAATTTTTATAATATTAGAAATTGAGAATTATTTGGATAAAATAAATATTAATATTGAAATTTGAGCATAAATATTATCCAATTGTGATTGTTTCATAATTTTTGGAGACACATGAATTGTTTGATGAAAATTTAATATATTATAAATATACTTTGTATATTCTGACATTATAATGACCAAATAGGGTCCTAATATATTTTATAAAAGGTATTAATGGACAAATATATATTTTACCTTTAAAATAATGTGTTTATGAGGTTATTTGATTTAATTTATAAGCCCTTAGTGGATCCTCCAAAACCTATATTATATTTTAAGGTTTTAAAATATATTCCTTATAAACATGACGAACTTTCACATCATCAAGGGTATTATTTTAGTGATATCAGTTATTAAAATTGTAAAATAACTAAAAACATTTACATTTAGAAACCATGTGAAAGACTGTGGGATAGTTTTTGGTTTTGATTACTTTATCATAAATTGTCCATAACCTAAATTTGAAAATTAATAAAGATTTATCTACTCTTTCTCTATATAAACACACCCAAAATATAATTTATCTTCATTGAAAAATCTTGGATAAATAGATTACTCATTTATTCCATATGTAGATCCTTCAAAAGGTTCTATAGGCTCATAAGATTATCGTCACAATATTTTAGAATAAACCTCTCAAGAAAAGAGATCCTATCCTTATCTTTATTCAAACACCTACTTTATATATGCCTTTTGTTTTCCAATTGTTCATGTTTTGATATATTATTTATAAACTCATATTACTATCCTTATGGTTCCTAATTAATTATATTTCCCTTTCTCTCTCATTAAACCCTTCTATAAACATTAATGTATACTTGTTATGCTGCCAAAATTATCCTACTCTCTTTAATGCCAAACATTTAGTAGTGAATACCCCTTCCCATTTCCACTCAAGGGTATTCACATAGTTGAACCTATCCATCTTATATTTAGTATTTACTTGTATATAATCTAATAATACATAATTTTTGGGGTACAATTTATTAAATATATCCTTATGTTGTATGACATATTTTTCACACTTATGGATGTCCATATATGAAAATGACAGGTGGAACCAAATTTATATATCCCCTTAATTAATTGGGTAATGCTTTAATCTCATGGTATTCCATGTATGGTGTGAGGGAGGATATATTAAGAACACTATGTTATGTTTTATCAGTAGTTATCCTTGACTTATATTTATTTATACCATGACTCATTGTTCCAGATTATGATTCTCACCCCTCGTACGATACCTTGATATGAACATTGGATCAAATTTAATTATTTAAATTATTATATGATGTTTTCATTACCTAAATGAGCTTTATATCTTACCCATTTTTTATTTTCATCCATAGGTTATCCCGTGAAGGTTTAGAAGAACAATGGAATTTTATGAGCATATTAAGGATATTTTAAATAATTTCATTGTATTTCTATAGAAATTTGTTATATTATGATCTAAATTTCAAAATTAAACTAGGATTAATGAAATATTGGGATTATATAATGTGAAACTTTATTTAATAAATCATTAATTAAGATTCATTAATGATATGGGTTGTCATTGTCACGATCCAGGTCGGGTCGCCATCTGACCCAGTGACTGGCCTGGTCCGCGACATGGACCGAAGGGCATTCTGATCCCCATGGGTTGGCACAAGTGTAAAGGTATCAAAACTAACACATGGGAATGATTTAACCGAAATAGTAAACATAAAACAACTGATAATATAAATAGACTAAAACTGAAAACAGACAACCAAACAAGGCCTTAAAATAAAATCAAATTTAAAGTTTTAAAACTGGAACCAACATAAAAAAGTAACGATAACAAAAGAAACTAAAACACTAACTCAAACCTCCAAGAAAAAAGAGAGGTGTGACATCCACAAGCCACAAACCCGAACCTGTATGAGAAGACCATCAACAACTTGAACCACCATTTCTGTGCACAATGCCCCAACTTAGAATACACAAAGGACAAGGTCTACATACACCCAAAGGTGTATGTAGGGTGTGAGCCAAATTACTGGTAGGATACCTCCCAATAAAAATTTTCAAAGCATAATTATTAAATGACAAATATATTTTGAATTTTAATTAAAAAAAATAAGTAAATTCTTTAACAGTTTTAAAGAAAACAAGATTAAAGAAAAGAGTTTCAAATGAAAAAAACTAAATTAAAATACACACACTTACTTTTTTACAATTACCAACATGTCACACCGATGAGCATAAAGTAACCAATGAGCACCAATATGGGAGAGGCCTCATGGGTGTTAGCTAGATTGGGTCCCTAGAAATTTGTGTCTCGGTAAAGCATAGATTAGAAACCACGAACCTCAAAAAACGTGGCTTAGAAACCACGAACCTCAGAAAATGTGCCTTAAAAACCACAACCCTTAGTCATTCATATGTTTAGTTAGTGTTGAAATCATCAAACCTGCTAAGTGAAATAGGGCCAAAGCCACCACTGGATCACTTTCCCACTAGTCTAGTCCACCCTCCTAGCTACCCAGGCTTCCCATTTTATGCTAAAACAAGTTTTAGGTTCATGTCAAACGTCACACTTATGCATAAAAGAAAAACATGGTACTTACACACACAAAATCACCATTTTCACACCCAAACCCCCATCTAAAACCATAAACACGCCAAAAATGTTTTCAAAACATAATCTGCATAGGTTACATACTCAATTAAACCATCTGCATAGTTTAAAGTCACTTATCATTAAACAAACCACCACTTACACACATAAATACAATTTTGAAATAAGAAACACACTAAAACATTTTTCAAACATGTTTCACACCAGTAACATAATTTAAAAAACCATTTAAAAAATTATAAAGAAATAGTAAAATAATGTAACATGGATTTACACACACTGAAGTGACAATTTATACATTAAAATGCTTTCCAAATTCACATTAACTTGAATACAATTTTAAAGTGTAACCTGCACCACAAAAATAGTTTGATGGAAAACCTTGCTCCATATCTAAAACACATTTTCAAAAACCACATAATTTAATAAGCCAAAAGTAAAATCTTATAAAACAATTTAAAATAATCACTTGTCATTACCCACTAAACTCACACAAAACCTTCTTTTACGACCAATCGTACAGAATAACATGTAAAAAATACAACTCACACCACTTGCATAAATTAATAATCTAACCACTTAATTTAAAAATCACTAACATAGTTCTCAGAAGAAAACACACACGTAATATAAACAATATACTAAACAATTTTAATGAAAATCAAACATAAAAAAAACCAAACTCACACTAAAAAAATTAATTAAATAAACTGATAAACAAATTAAGCTTTCAAATTAATTCGTCAAATAATAATTAGATGTGGAACCACCTACCTTAGTGTTGGAAAACTCCAAAAATTCGGTACGCGACTCCAAAAGAACACAAAACACACCACAACGAATCCAAAATGAACCTTAGAAAAAACAAGGTACCCATAAAAGCATTAAGATCAAACCAAATTCAGCGCAACATGCACCCCAAGAAACATGAAACTCCTACCCGAAAATCTACCAAAAGTAAGAAAAAGTGACCGAAACAGAACAAACCTTCGACAGAGATATTGGAGGCTGTTCGAGCACATTGGAGAGGTGACAAAGGTACGCCACATCACAAAAATCTGTTCAAGAAGGGATGTGTGGCCAAGGGGTTGAGCACGTGGGATTTTCATCGAATATATGGGAGCCACATGCGGCTATTTGGTGATGTGAAGAGATCAGGTCCAAGAGGGGGAGGCATGGTACTGGCTGGGTAGAAGGCAGACGAAGGTTGGCCATCGGGGTGGCATAGCAGTATTCTGGGAGGGTGATGATGAGGTGGTAGAGCCATAGGGGAGCAGAGGAGGTCCGATGAGAAGGATGTCTAGGGTCACAGAGTGGCGGGGCTGGCCGGACAGCAGGGGCGTGACATGCTGGGTAGGAGGGGGCTAGGTGCGATGCGGAACGTGAGGCCGGAGATCACTGGTAGGAGAGCTGCATGGGAGGGCGCTGGTTAGGGTAGCACACAGGGGTTTTGGGGAGGGGAGAGCCACATGCAACAAAAAACCATGGGGGCTAGGTCTCGATGCAAAGAGAGGGGGGAGAATGAAGGGATAAAAAAGAGAGAGAGAAAAAAAATGAATAAAAAGAAACCTAAAAAAACTAAAAACAAAAACCAACAACAACAAAAACAACAAAAACAACAACAACAATAATAATATCCCCAAATATAAAATTATCATTATCATTAAAAAAAATTATTAATTTTATTTTACACTTTTATTCTTTTTTTTACTTTTATTTTACCACACATTTAATATTATTTCATTATTTTTAATTCATTTAATTTAGTTCATTGAAAAATGGGCGGGTCACATGGTGGCCCTAGAAAATCTCCACGGCTTCTCAATTATTCTTCGATCGTGCGCCGCATGCTTTCAAGATCCGAAAAACTCATTTATTGATGAAAACACCAAAATTCCACCAGGACTCATCCCGTACCTGGACCGAATATTTTAAAGCCAAATAAATAATAAGGTGATAGTAACTTAATATAATATTAACTATAATAATAATTATAATATAAATAAAATATTAATAAAATTTATATTCTTAACACTATGAACATTAATAATAATAATATTCTCAAAAAATATTATTATCATTTAAATAATCGCTTAAATTTTATTACAGTTCTCATTTTCTAATAATTTTACTATTCATTACATTTTATTTATCTGCCTTGAATATCAAGAGAGTCGTGCGATGAACCAGGCGAGGTTGTGTAGTGACTTTGATGGGGAAACACGACTTCGACTGCGGTGCGCTAAACTTAGTCAATGGAAAAAAATTAGTTTTTAAATAAGAACTCAAAAAAATTAAGTTGGGTTTTCATCCCGAACTACCCGAAGCTGACAAAATTAATAAAATAAATAATTTAAAAGCGGAAGGTGTGACAATTCTCCCCACCATAGTGCATCCTGTCCCCTGAAATCCACAACTAAGTCCGAACCTTAAAGTAGAAAGTGACACCCCCTTGAGGTTCAAAAAGGACCCCTATGAAAAATAAGGGAAAAGAGACAAACGCCCCGTGCTCAAAGAAGGTGTCCTAAACGAAAACCTCAAGAAACCAGTAAAATACTTTTCACTATATGTTGCCCGACCCAAGGAGCCAGAAAACCTCCAGTTGATTAATCAAGGATATGAACTCTCACACTCACGGAAACCAACTTCACAAACCAAAACACCTCGAGCACCAAAGAATGAAAACCACTCCATTTGATTGGATTAAACACACAATATCAAACAACATCCAAGAACACTCTTATCACTTACCACCAAGCCATCTCTAGGAATAGAACTAAAAGGCCAATAGGGATAATCCTAAAGGGTATCCCTACCATTAGAAACTTACTAATGCCTGAGAATAGATTATAAAACTGACATGGGGAGGGTCTGGAGAACTTACCACCATTATGAAGAAAGGACAACATCAATTAATTGCAGAGACCTTTGTGTGAGAATCATCATGGGTCTCCCCACCATTAGAACTGATAGAAGATACAAAACATTGGAAATTTTCTGACGGTGGCCAAACACCCCACCACAATGAGCGGGGAGGGAGGGGCCCGACTACTAGGACATCAAAACCATGACCCAAGATAAACCAAAATCTCTACATCCCTGGATGATCACCCTTTAAATTTGAGTCCAATTTACCCAAACAGACCCCCTAAGGACCGCTAAAAGTGATTACATATGGTGGGATGCAACACCCTAGACTTTAAGGTAATGAGACGACTATGCCTCCTCATATCAAAAAAAAAACTCACGCACCCAAATGGGTTTCTCAGAACAGAACCACACAAAAAATTTTAAACCGCCTTCACATTCAATAACAACAACAAAAATAAATTTGGGGTCTCATACACTTTCAGGGTTCCTAACCACATTCTTGCTTCACACCAAGTCCTATAGCTGGAGACCAGAAGTTTGAAGCATCTCCCACCTCACAGTCAGGTATTGAAGACTCTATAATGGAGCTTCTTCTTTCTTGGTTATGCAAGATACCATACTATATTCAAGACAACACCATCAGAAACAACACACTCAGACATCCACCTGCATCCACACAAAACATTTACCAACACAAGATCTAAAATGGTGCATGTGAATCACCCTTGGTCACATGGAATGAGAACATGACACTAAAAATAGTCACCGAACATGACCATCACTATTGATAGAAACATTATACGATGTGGGACTTCAAACTAAGTCTTAAAAACAAATGATTCATGCAATAAACCATAACATCCCCATGCGACTAGGTCTGCCACACTTGTGGCCTAGCATAGACCCCTTTCTTAAACAAAACCAACGAAGGATCAAAGGTTATTTAGAATAACATCCCGCACCAACAACTCCGGACTGGTTCCACCTTTCCCCACTGGAATCTCCTTAACCATTTATAAACCGTACTTTCAGCTTAATGAGGTCAAACATCACCCTTGACGACACAAACAACTCAAAGAGACCAAAACTCCCTTTAAATCCCCTTGCATCTGCCATCCTTCTATGAGAGGATCTACTCAGCTGAAAAGGAGAAGGGACAGACTTAGCACTATCACTAAAAAGGGAGAGTCCTTACTTTAATCAATTGGAGGTCCGACCAATGGCGAATTTCCCATGGACACACTTCAATTGCATGTTAATGCTTTATGGGGGGCATGCACTAGTCACGAAAGAAAACGATGGACCTAATAAAACTTGTCCAATGGACAAGACATACCACAAGCAAACACAAAACGTGTTGGGATAACCACTACAAAGGATTCCCGAAGAACTTTTCAAAAGAAACCACTAAGAAATCACTTTCACACCAAATTACAAATAAGAATTCAAACTCAAGACACAAATCGGTCAAAAAGGATTCTCGGCTTGAAATGCCTCACATCCAACATTTACAAAATACAAGGACACTCCACCCAACCACCTATTATTAAAACACCAAATCATTTTTACTTAAAAACCATATTTTCAAGAATTCAAAACAAAGAGATGAGGAATAATGAAAGAGGAGACTAATTTTAGTGTGTGACTGGGACATATGGTTGGTAGCCATATGCCAATCACGCCACCACCACAGAGAGTATTCTAGGACAACATCTCAGGCTCCATATGGATTTACAGACCCTACGAGCTCACTGGGACCACTAACCCTACTCCCTTTTCATTTCCCTTAAATAAGATTAACCACAAGGACCAACGACTCAGACAATCCTCAACTTACCTTGGTAACTCGGGTCCCACCATGAGGTGTGCTGGCCAAGCACCTTGATCGTATCTAGAATGTCGAGTCCTGACACCCTTAACATTGGTCTACCTAACTCTATCCCAAAAAAACATGACTCAAGAGAGAAAACCTCTTTTGATACCATTTTGTCATGAACCAGGACGGGTCGCCATCTGACCTGGCACCTGACCCAGTCCATAACATGCCCGGAAGGGAATTCTTGATCCCCACGGACTGGAACAAGTTCGTGGGGTATCAAAACCAACACATGGGAAAGATTTACCTGAAATAGTAAACATAAAACAACTGATAAGATAAATAGGCTAAAATTTAAAACAATAAACCAAACAGGTCCTTAAACTAAAATCAAAATTAATGGTTTACAAATTGAACCAACATCCAAAAATTAATGATAAAAAAAGAAACTAAAACCATAACTCAAACCTCCAAGCAAGAATAGAGGTGTTATATCCATAAGAAACAAACACCAACCTACATGATAAGACCATCAACAACCCGAACCAGCATCGCTGAGCATTATGACCCAACCTAGAATACACAAAGGACAAGGTCTACATACACCCAAAGGTGTATGTAGGGTGTGAGCCAAATTCCTAGTATGATACCACCCAAAAAAAAGTTTCCACGTATAATTATTAAATGACAAATACATTTTCAATTTTAATTAATGCAAAGAATTAATTTCTTGAATAGTTTTAAAGTAAACAAGATTAAAGATAATAGTTTCAAATGGAACAACCTAAAATAAAACACATATACACACTTAATTTTTAAAAATAACCAAAGTGTCACACGAATAAGTGTAAAGTAACTAATGAGCTCCAATATGGGAGAGGCCTCATGGGTGTTAGATATATTGGGTTCTTAGATCTTTGTGTCTCATTGAAGAATGACTTAGAAACCCAGACTCTCAGAAAATGTGGCTTAGAAACCATGACCCTCAGAAAACGTGGCTTAGAAACCACGACCATCAGTTATTTCTATGTTTAGTTAGTGTTGCAATTTTCAAACATGTTAAGTAAAACTGGGCCAAATCCACCGCTGGATCACAAGCCCACTAGTCTAGTCCAACCTCCTAGCTACCCGGGCTTCCTGTTTTGTGCTTAAACAAGTTTCAAGTTCATGTCACACGTCACACTTATGCATAAAATCCAGAAAAGGTACTTACACACACACAATAACAATTTTCACACCCAAACCCTCTTTTAAAAAAATACACACACCAATCATCTTTTCAAAACTAAATCTGCATTGGTTACATACTCATTTAAACCATTTGCACAGTTTAAAGTCACTTGTTATTAAAAAACCACCACTTACACACATAAATAACATTTTGAAATAAGACACACACTAAAAAAAATTTCAAACACATTTCACACCAGTGATATAATTTAATAAACCATAAAACAAATTATAAAGCAATAGTAAAATAATGTCACATGACTTTACACACACTAAAGTAACAATTTATACATTCAAATTCATTACCACTACACATGCACTCAAATAAAATTTTAAAGTGTGACCTGTACCACACAAATAGTTCTATGGAAAACATTGAACCATATGTGAAACACATTTTCACAAACCCTATAATTTAATTAGATAAAAGTAAAATCTTATGAAAAAATTTAAAATAATCACTCGATGTTACCCACTAAACTCACACAAAACCTTCTTTTACAACTAAACACACACAACACCATGTCAAAAATAAAATTTTCACCATTTTCACAAATTAATAAGCAAACCAAACTATTTGAAAATCACTAAAAGAGTTATTAGAAGAAAACACACACATAATATAAAAAATCTACAAAACAATTTCAATTAAAATCAAACATAAAAAAAATCTGCTTCGCAGTACAAAAATTAATTAAATAATATTATAAACAAATTAAGCTTGAAAATTAATTCATCAAATAATAATTAGAGGTGGAACCACCTACCTCAGTGTTTGAAAACTCTGAAAATTTAGTGTGCGACTCCAAAATCACACCAAACGCACCACAAAGAATCCAAAATGAACCTTAAAAAACAAGGTACCCCCAAAAGCATTAAGATCGAACGAAATTCAGCACAACTTGCACCCCAAGGAACATGAAACTCTTACCTGAAACTCTACCAAAAGGAAAAACAACTGATCGAAAAAGAACTCACCTACGGCGGAGATATTGGAGGTTGTCCAAGACTTTTGGAGAGGTGATAGAGGTTTGCTATGCTAGAAAAACATGTCCAATAAGGGAGGTATGACCAAGGGAATGTGCGTGCGGGTTTCGTGTGGGAGATAGGGGAGAAGCATGAGGCTGTCTAGTGAGGTGAAGAGTGTGGGTCCGAGCGGGGGAGGCATGGTGCTGGTTGAGACGAAGGATGATGGAGGTTTTCCATTGAGGCGGTGCAATATGAGTTCGAGAGGGTGACGACGGGGTAGTGGAGATGGAGGGGATCAGGGGAGGTCCGGCAGGAAGGGTTTCCAGGGGTGCAGAGCGATTGGGCTGGTCGGGTAGCAAGGGTGTGTTGCGCTTGGTAGGAGGGGACTAGGCACAATGCAGAACATGAGGCCGAAGAGCACCGATAGGAGAGGTGCACGGGAGGGCACTGGCTAGGGCAACATACAAGGGTTTCGGGGAGGGGAGAGCTGCACACAACCAAAAACTAGGGGGGGCTAGGTCTCGACACAAAGAGAGGGGGGAGAATGAGGGGAGAAAAAATAGAGAGAAAAAAAAGAATTAAAATTAACCTAAAAAAATAAAAACAAAAACCAATAATAATAATAATAATAATAATAATAATAATAATAATAATAATATCCCCAAATATTATATTATCATTATCATTAAAAAAATTATTAAATTTTCTTCGCACCTTTATTTATTATTTTACTTTTATTTTTCCACACATTTAATATTATTTCATTATTTTTCATTAATTTAATTTGGTTAGTTGAACAATAGGCGGGTCACATGGAAACCTTGGTGAAGCCCCACAGCTTCGCAATTATGCTTCACCTATGCGTCGTATGCTGTCAAGCTCCGAAAAACTCATTTATTAACAAAAAACCAAAATTTAACTGGGACTCATCCCGCACCTTGACTGAATATTTTAACTCCAAATAAATAATAAGGTGCCAGTAAATTAATATAATATTAACCATAATAATAATTATAATTTTAATAACAACTTAATAAAATTTCTATTATTAATGCTATCAATATTAATAATAATAATATTCTAAAAAAATATTATTATCATTTAAATAGTACGTTAAATTTTATAAAACTTATCGTTCTTTTATCATTTTACTACTCATTTAATTTTATTTATCTGCCTTGAACATCAATTGGGTAGTGGGATGAACCAGGAGAGGTCGCACATTGACTTGGATCAGGCCACACGGCTTAGACCACTGTGAGCTGAACACAGTCATGGGAAAAAATTAGTTTTTAAATAAGAACTCAAAAAAAATTAAGTTGGGCTTCAACCCGAACTACCTGAAGCCGATAGAATTAATAAAATAAAGAATTTAAAAGCGGTGGGTGTGACATTCATAATCATCAATATAATCTTCAACACCTAATTCACTATCATCATCATTTTCGATCTTGGAAAAAAATTTCCTCATTTTAGATTTAGATAACTTCTTATCTTTATTTTTGAAAATGCTTTTTATTTTTCTTCTTCTTCTTCAGTGGACTTATTTTCCATCCACCTAATTCATCGTCATCTTAAACTTCCATTAGTCTTTGAATTTTTTTAATGAAATTGCCAATCAATCTATAGCTAAAGCAATTCAATAGTAACTTTAATTTACACTTCCATATACTAATTTTCACATTTCAAGTAAAAATGTGGCAGGTTAATAAATTTTCTTCTTATATCTTCTTTATTTTTAGAGTTACAAACTTCTTCCTCAGGAAAAATCTCAGACTTTCCTTGATTTAAATATTTTTTTGGGATTTCCCAATCAATATTTTCATTAATTCTAATGTATTTTTCTATTACCATTTCATATGTCATGAGAATACAATGTAATTCATCCTTGTAGTTATTTTTAGAAAATCTATATTCTAAAAATGATACCTTGGTATCAAATCTAATGGAAGAATTATTGATATCTTTTTAACAATAATCAAATATTCAAAATTTTGACCAAAAGATATCATGGTGTGAAAATGTCATTAACGTTTATAAAGAACTCAACAATAGATTCATTATCTCCCATTTTGAAATATTCATACATAAATATCCAAATATATAAATTTTTATTATTCAATTTAATATTTCAATCATAAATATTCTTCAATATGTCCCTTATTCCTTTAAATGATCCAATTCCTTTAATCCTCATAAATTTAATTTTAGAGAGTGAGGAAAATATAACATTCCTCACTAACCCACAAATCTCTAGATTCTTCTGATATTCAACTATTGACATAGAAGCATTAGTAGTAGTATTGAAACTACCTATAGTATCTTTAGGAATTTCATATCCAATACATAAAATATAGGTAATAATTCTTTCCTTTCAGATTTGATATATATTCCCATCAAAGAAATCAATACCCTTAATATTAACTATGTTATGAAAATCAATGGAATCATTCATTTTCTTCAAACATTAATCAATAAAGAACTAAAATGGAACCTTATATATGAAACATCTTAAAATGAATAAGTATGATCTATGTGATCACTGAGAAGTAAAGGGGTTGAATCAATTGACTTATCTTTTTTTCCTTTTCCCTTTAAAACAAACTTCACCTATGGTTAGTGAGAATCAAATTTGTTGTAAATAAAAAATAATCACACCCATAAGAAAAAAGTGTTTTCAAGTTTCACTACTCTATAATATTAGCTATTCATTAGCATGATTTATAATAGATACAAGGCCACACATCCATTAGAAAAAAATCATTTCTCATATATAGAATGCTGGGTATATCCATATTTATATAAAACTATAGTAATTTGACAGTGAATGTGATCCACTTATAGATAATATGATATAAAAAATTTTCCAAAATAAAACGAACATTCAAAAACTGTCACGAATACATTTTCATTAACCTGTATAAATATTTCACACTTTTCTTCATGAAAGTCCATATTCCACTTTAGTTTATTATAAAATAGTGAGGAAGAACAATGAAACTAAATGAATTTTTGGGAAACTATATGTATGATAACCTCTTCATACAATAGTTTTTTAATTTTTTCATTCTATTTGGTAAATTATATCTGGTACCATGTTCATCCAATAGTTCTATTTCTGGTATCCTCTATCTAATGCTACTATATATGGTACTTCGACTAAGAGGAAATCACTCTCAAGATTTTATGCCTAAATCTCAATTCTTCTATTAATCTTACAGTAGAAACAACCTTCTCAGCACACCAACTACCCTTTATATAGGCATTATTTCTCTAAATATTCAAGGAGTAGTGTTAACGTTAAATTCAAAGCACCTACTCAACATTTTAATATCCCACTATGGCTTGGTCAGACACACTATGGTGAAACCATAAAGAACAAACCTTCATGGTGAAGGCTATGGTGTGGCCTATATTCTCCACATCACTATGGATAAAACCACTTAACTATGGTAAATATGACCCCACTACGGCATAACCACCCCAAAATTATCCAGAATGATTCCAAACCAATATTTTAGTTTCTCAAAGCCCACAAGGATCTTCCCATTTATGGTTCAACTCAAAAAAAAATGGGTGAAGAAGGGAAAAAAGGATTTTATTAATGAAACATGGCTGAGGTTTTTACATATAACTATTTTGTAACAGCCCGAGATTTAATAAAAAAATATTCTTTATAATTTTATTAATTTCTTGTGTTGTACGCTACACAAAAAGGAGCTTGCAAAACACGCATATTTGACTTACCTTGCATTAAACGCAATCACAACCTTCCTCAATAGCATGTGTAGTATGCAATATTGAGTTTCACGAAACAATGATATGCTATTAAAATATTATTAAAACTAGCCATTATGAATAGTAATAACCACTTTTTAAATTTTAGAAATTTTAGCTCTCAAAATGGACTTCATTTTTGGATTCGGAGTATCGAATTTAGCCTAAGGTGAAATTTTGGTACTTTTCGGATAACTTTCATATTCTAATGAATAGTGAAAATTACTAAATTATAATTAAAAACAAATTTTTTAATCGAAATAATTAATAGTGATAAATTATTAATTTGAGTGGTTTTAAAGTATATTTAGAATATATTTTTACAATTTAATACAATGTTGGTCATTGAATGTAATTTCACATTTAAACCAGACATAATCAAGTGTCAATCTTTTGATAGATATTGTTTCTTAAAAACACACTATTTGTTTTAACAGTGGGATTTAATTATAAAATTAATTAATGCAACTTCTATGTTATGAATTTGGTAAAATAGAATTCATTTTTGAATTCGGAATATGAAATATAGCTTAGGATGAAATTTTGGCATTTTTCTGAAAAACATCAATTTTTGATGAATAGTAAAACTACTAAGTGGTAGTTAAAAAACTGAATTTTTCATAAAACTTAATTTTACCGCTTCTGTGAATGGAATTTCAAAAATCCGAGAGACACGGTTGATTTCTGTAAGTAAAATGTGGTTCAATGAGATGAATTTTTTTTTTGGTGAATAGTAACTTTTTACTTTTATTTACCACGGTTAAAAGTAAATAGGGTAATTAAGGGTAACAATGCTATTAATATTACCCTAAAACATGTCCTAATCCTATTGGACAAGTGTATCTCGACCAAAAATAACCTTAAGTGTAAAATATTATCATTTAGGCCCACTTGGAATAGATTAAGACATTTATTATTATTTAATTCAAAGAAGAGTTAAAAGAGTTAAAATCAAAGTTTATTTACTAAAACATTTTTAATATAGGGTTATACAGAAGATAAATTCAATTGTAAATATTCATTAGAAAGATAAAACTATTTCCTACATAATGGTATTTTATTTTTAATTTTTAGACATCAAATAAGTTAATTTATTTGTGACACAAAGATGATGTAGTAATTATCTTATTAATGAAATATTGACATAATTGATATTATAAATACAAAAATAAATGTAATTTAAGACTTTTTATGAATTACACTAATTTTATAGGTTACTATGATATATTAGTGTTGATTTAATAAACTTGGTTCGAACATATAATTCTGTTATGACTTTCACAATAATCATATATCAAATAGTGTCAAAATTGACACAAAATAGTTTTTAAATCAAATATTATATTATTAATTGTTATTTTATTCCTAAAAATCTAAGGTTAGGCCAGAGGACTTATATAAGGATATATATATTAATAATAAACAATTTGGGGTTCGTTTGGCATGTTATAGTAAGTTTATTAACCATATAGTGTAAGAAAACAAAAAGACACAGTAAAACTTAAATTATTTAACTTAAAGTTAAATCTAATTGATAAGGTTAAAATAATAACCTAAACTTGTCTAACTCCTATTGGTTGATAGGATTTAGACTCATCCCCACTTTATCTTAGAAATAAGACCCTTTGGAACCATTATAAACCGATTTTGACTTTAATATAAAATAATATTTTGAGATATTCCTAATGTGCCCCTTTCCTCCCTTATAAAAGGGCACCTCCTCCCCCTTCTCCTCACACCAATTTGAGCACTCAAGCTCGTCCAACCCCTGCCAAAATCTCTTCTCCACTTCTCTAGTATAATCCTAGAGGTTTTGGTCTTCTTCAAAGACCATCCTTAGTTCTTTAAGTGGAGGATAAGTGAAGGCGCGTCAAAAAGAGGTAATATCCATTACCGATCTTTTTCAATTTCTTTCTTCTTCAACTTCTTCTTCTTTAGTTGTTTCATGATAAAGTAATAACATCAGTATTTATTATATACTGATATGTTATTATAAATATGAAACAACTCTAATTAACCTTCTATCCATCCTACGGAAAAAGGAAATCACCGCGCGTGCGTACGTACGGAATACCGTCTCCACGTCGTGGTGTAATCTATTTTCTGCCACCACATTAATTGGATGGGTATAAAGGTGTAATGAGTAACTATATATGATTATTATAAAGTTATATTGATACTGAAATAGTATACATACACTTCAACACAATTCCACGACCATGGGAATGATATCATCGCTCGTGCGTACGTACGGACTACCGTCTCCACGACGCGATGAGATTCATTCTCAATGATTAACCATTAATGAATGATTATAAAGTATATATAATAAGTAATAATGAAATATATGACATAATAATGATACTGGAATTATTTATATGTATGTCATCTACTGAATTCCATTCAATTCAATAAGGAAACGAAAACAGCGTTCATGCGTACGTACGGACTACCGTCTCCAGGAACGGTGTATTTCTTTCCATTTACTGATTTATTATATATGTATATTCTGAATATATATATATATATATATCATGTTTTATATTCTGTAATTAAGTAATCATGATCTAAGTAATCATATGAATAATTACAAGTTCAAAACACGAACGACAAATGAGACGATTTTACCCAAAATGCTACTTTAACATCAATTTACAAAAGAACGGGTAATATAAAGTCATAAGTGGACCATATATGATATAATAAAAATTAATATGATTCTGGAATAAGTAAATAACATGATTTAAATCATTATACAGGAGGTTCGGACACTTACAAAGCAATTCGGACCTAAGGTAAGGGAAATATCACAATCTCATTTTTATCCGAGATTGTTTATACTTTGGCATTTACTGGGGTGTATTTTATCATCCACATCCATGTTTCCTCAATATGTAATATTTATATCCTTATAAAATAGTTTATATTCAATTTTACCCTTCGTTAAATTTTTAGTAAAGGATATGAAAGGAATCTTTTGTCGTTTTTCGTACGAGGTACTTTTTTCACTTTTCCGACAAAAGTACGAGAAGAATGTTTTTTTTAACTTATATGGAATGAATGGATTTTTACAACATTATTTCCAAGAAGCTTCCTTTACAAGTTTTTAAGTTTATTTTTTATCATATTATTTTATTTTAAAGTCGTATGACATGTTATGAAAGGAAAAATGTTTTTGAAGTAGAAAGGATATTTTCCTCAAGAATGGAGTTCAAGTATTTTATCAAAATTATTTTCCATCTAAGATAATAAAAGGGTTC
This sequence comes from Viscum album, assembly GCA_963277665.1. Lineage (NCBI taxonomy): Eukaryota > Viridiplantae > Streptophyta > Magnoliopsida > Santalales > Viscaceae > Viscum > Viscum album. The sequence goes on along the minus strand of OY728166.1, from coordinate 1,406,888,010 downwards.
TGTTTTTATCCCTATTATTACATGGATTTTATTATGTTGTGATGGAAATATTTTTATGAATTCCTTTATCCTATATGAATTGATTTATGAAGTCATGTTGTTTAAAAATCCCATTTTTATTACATGGGTTATGCTATGATGTATGGTTTATGATTTTGTGGCACACATAAGAAAGGATTCATTATAAGATGGGTGGGACCTATATCTCCCTCCAATGCATTGGGTAAAGATTTCATATCTCATGAGATAGACATGGCTGAAATGGTAGGTTATACCGGTTCAGTGAAACAGGACTGAAACGAGGGTTACTCGATTCAGAAAGGGACTTTGTCCACTAAGATAGTCTTGGAAATGAGTCTTGACTAACAAGAAATGATTCTCTATGATTATGTGTGTATGCCAAAAAGTTTTATGCTTTAAGTTATGATTATTAGGATTTCATTTCACTACTATGATTTATCCCATGTTATGAAATTATGCTCTCTTTTGCAGGTTAAGATTTCCAAAAGTTATGTTCTTATGAATATGATGTGATTGATTTCTCTTTTGTTTACCCTTACTGAGCATTTGAGCTCACCCTTTTATGTTTTCTTATCCCCAGGATATAAAGAAAGGTTTTAGGTAACAAAAAAGGAAAGATCTTTATGGGAGATATTGAAGATCTTTCACCACGATTAGAAGATTACGTTCTGAGTTTCCAAAGACACTAAACTATTACGATCCTTGTGTGTGTGTTTTTGTTATGTACCAAGTATTCTGCAAAAGTAATGTAATGTCCATGTACATCAAGCTTCGGGTCTCTACAGTTGGTATCAGAGGAAATGTTTAGTCAACCTTTGGAAACTAGGATGCGAAAACGTTAGTGAGATCCCTAGAGATATTTCTAAGGTATGTCTAGGGATGTCCCTAAGGATAAGTATACGTATAGGTTATAGTACTAGAACTACGCTAACGATCATAGAATTAAACCTAAGATGTTAGATATTGAAGGTACTCCCCCTTTATTATGTTATTTTCCCTAGCATTATTTTTGCCTCTCACACTATTATTTTTGGGTTTTAGACTATGGCTGGAACCTGAAGGAACCGTGTTGATCAATGCAATGGACAATGCAATGATTGTCCTCCTGAACAAACAAATGTTATGGGTGATGGAGTGAAAAATCTTATTGCTATCCTTACACAAGCTATGAATCATTCTGGACTTCCAAATGAGCGGAGAAGGGAACAATATTCTATTGAGTCCTTCATGAGGCAACGTCCACCTTCTTTCAGTGGGTCTTCTGATCCACTTGTTGCTGAACAATGGATCAGTACCACTGAAAAGATATTTTCAGTTCTTCAATGTTCTGATCATGATAAAGTCATCTTAGCAGTATATCGTTTGGAAGGTGAAGCTGATCAATGGTGGAATCTTATCAAGAATACGAGGCAAAGATATGAAATTGAGTCCATGGAATGGGACGAGTTCAAGAACTTGTTTTTAAGTAAGTACTTCCCTCGTATTCTTCGAACAAAGATGGAGAAGGAGTTTCTTGAACTAAAGTAAAAGGATGATGAATCTGTTGGTATATACGAAGCAAATTTTACAAGACTTGCAAGGTATGCATCTGGAATTATCATCCAACCTGAAAGTAAAGTTGATCGATTTTTCAGTGGCTTAAAACCAAGTCTTCGAAGGGCATTAGCTATAAGAGACTTTAGTAGCTATGAAGAAATTGTGCGTTGTGCTATCAAGGTAGAAATGAAAGTTGGTGTTACATATCCATCTCATGGTTTTGACAAGAAACGAAAGATGGAGTTCAAGGAGAAATCTCAGAATAATGGTGAAAAGAAGATGAATGTTTCCTTATGCACAAAGTGTGGAAAGAAGCATGGTGGAGATTTTCTTAAAGGGACTAGAAAATGTTTTAAGTGTGGAAAAGAAGGTCATCGAGCAGCTGAGTGTCAAAGTAATGGAAAAAGGGATTCTAATGATGTGAATAAAGAAAACACTACAGAGAACGCACCACCAACACTTCAATGCTTCAAGTGCAAGGAAATGGGGCATTATGCTAATAAATTCCCTAATCCAAGGGTTAGTGATGATCAACATGAGAAACCACTGAAGGCAAAGGACAAAGGGAAGTCACATGCGATCACTATTTGCGATGTTGAATATGATAACGATGTGGTGGAATAATTAAGTGTGTATGTAATGGGATTCCAAAATAATGTTGTATCATAAAGTATTGGAATATTTATGTATTGGTCTATTGTGGTTTTCAATAATTTTATGGTACCAGTAACCATGGAAAGTAATTGAGATATTTTTTGGAAAGAGAATGATATGCGCATAATGAAGGGAAAATGAGAAAATTAAATATTTGACAGTATTCATGAGCTCATGATTGATATAAGGACTAAGTGATATCATGGTTTGAGTATATAGAATTTTGAGGAATTTGGTATGCGGAAAGTGTTAAATTTTAACTGCGTTCATGTTTTCACTAAGGTATTCAAGAGAATACATGATTAAGGACTTTGAATGTTTGGAATGTGACCAACAAAACACATCTTATGATATATGGGGATCAACGATGGTATTAAATCTCTGGTAATCATTTTCACTATGTTATGAGAATGGACTGCAATATTATGGATAAGCCTAAAGATTGGAATGGATTATGTTGGACATAAGTTAGTATTGTTTAAGGATATAAGTTTTTTTCGATATTATTGATGGGATGTTATAGTAATATAGTTTTAGAAAAAGGACAACCTGCAGAACGGGCAACAGCCCATCGCGTCGGACAAGGCTGTGGGAATCGAACCCACAACCGAAGTGCGACTGGCCTTTATCGCCTACCACTGGCCTACAGGAAGTCCCTGTTTAGTAGAAACCAGTTTGATTATATTAAGCAGTATGATATATGAAGTATAAGCCCATTTTAGGAACCATATATGATTAATCTCACTATAGATCGACTTATGTATATAAATTTTGCTAACCTTTTGAGACAGATGGAATGACCTGTCATTCTATCACATGATCTGCTAACACTTCACGGATAACAAATTCAACTTCATTTATTTAAGAGATGAAGTTGAAATTGTTAAAGGCACGAACAACAGTGAGGTTGTACCAACATAAAGTAAGTATTTATTCTAATTCAAATTCTTTAACTTTAGGGAAACAATCTTGAAAACCAAAAATGTTGTCCTAGTGATCTTATATCTGATGAATCAGATGGCACCTTAGATCGTCACAAATTTATGGCTTTGTGATTACTAGCTTTTCCATAGCCATGTTCTCTACCACTCTCCATCAGAACATGATGGTTAGATTTCTCTTCCATATCCATATTTTCACCTATGTGGAAACCCAGTGATTAGTTTATTTGGGTAACCGTTATGTTTCATACTTTTGTTTTTAAAGATTGGTTTTGATATTCCTTTTTACGATGTGGGTTTCTATTAAAGAAACTTTCGATTAGTAAACCATTTATAACCCTGACGAATTTCGAGGGCGAAATTCATTTTAAGGGGGTAGAATGTAACAGCCCGAGATTTAATAAAAAAATATTCTTTATAATTTTGTTAATGTCTTGTGTTGTACGCTACACAAAAAGGAGCTTGCACAACACGCATCTTTGAATTACCTTGCATTACACGCAATCGCAACCTTCCTCAATAGCGTGTGTAGTACGCAATATTGAGTTTCACGAAACAATGATATGCTATTAAAATATTATTAAAACTAGCCGTTATGAATAGTAATAACCACTTTTAAAATTTTAGAAATTTTAGCTCTCAAAATGGACTTCATTTTTGGATTCGGAGTATCGAATTTAGCCTAAGGTGAAATTTTGGTACTTTTCGGATAACTTTCATATTCTGATGAATAGTGAAAATTACTAAATTATAATTAAAAACAACTTTTTTAATTGAAATAATTAATAGTGATAAATTATTAATTTGAGTGGTTTTAAAGTATATTTAGAATATATTTTTACAATTTAATACAATGTTGGTCATTGAATGTAATTTCACAATTAAACCAGACATAATCAAGTGTCAATCTTTTGATAGATATTGTTTCTTAAAAACACGCTATTTGTTTTAACAGCGGGATTTAATTATAAAATTAATTAATGCAACTTCTATGTTATGAATTTGGTAAAATAGAATTCATTTTTGAATTCGGAATATGAAATATAGCTTAGGATGAAATTTTGGCATTTTTCTGAAAAACATCAATTTTTGATGAATAGTAAAACTACTAAGTGGTAGTTAAAAAACTGAATTTTTCATAAAACTTAATTTTACCGCTTCTGTGAATGGAATTTCAAAAATCCGAGAGACACGGTTGATTTCTGTAAGTAAAATGTGGTTCAATGAGATGAAAATAATTTTTGGTGAATAGTAACTTTTTACTTTTATTTACCACGGTTAAAAGTAAATAGGGTAATTAAGGGTAACAATGATATTAATATTACCCTAACACATGTCCTAATCCTATTGGACAAGTGTATCTCGACCAAAAACAACCTTAAGTATAAAATATTATCATTTAGGCCCACTTGGATTAGATTAAGACATTTATTATTATTTAATTCAAAGAAGAGTTAAAAGAGTTAAAATCAAAGTTTATTTACTAAAACATTTTTAATATAGGGTTATACATAAGATAAATTCGATTGTAATTATTCATTAGAAATATAAAAAGATTTCCTACATAATGGTATTTTATTTTTAATTTTTAGACATCAAATAAGTTAATTTATTCGTGACACAAAGATGATGTAGTAATTATCTTATTAATGAAATATTGACATAATTGATATTATAAATACCAAAATAAATGTAATTTAAGACTTTTTATGAATTAAACTAATTTTATAGGTTACTATGATATATTATTGTTGATTTAATAAACTTGGTTAGAACATATAATTCTGTTATGACTTTCACAAAAATCATATATCAAATAGTGTCAAAATTGACACAAAATAGGTTTTAAATCAAATATTATATTATTAATTGTTATTTTATTCCTAAAAATCAAAGGTTCGGCCAAATGACTTATATAAAGATATATATATTAATAATAAACAATTTGGGGTTCGTTTGGCATGTTATAGTAAGTTTATTAACCATATAGTGTAAGAAAACAAAAAGACACGGTAAAACTTAAATTATTTAACTTAAAGTTAAATCTAATTGATAAGGTTAAAATAATAACCTAAACTTGTCTAAATCCTATTGGTTGATAGTATTTAGAACCATCCCCACTTTAGCTTAGAAATAAGACCCTTTGGAACCATTATAAACCAATTTTGACTTTAATATAAAATAATATTTTGAGATATTCCTAAGGTGCCCCTTTCCTCCCTTATAAAAGGGCACCTCCTCCCCCTTCTCCTCACACCAATTTGAACACTCAAGCTCGGCCAAACCCTGACTAAATCTCTTCTCCACTTCCCTAGTATCATACTAGAGGTCCTGGTCTTCTTCAAATACCATCCTTAGTTCTTTAAGTGGAGGATAAGTGAAGACGCGTCAAAAAGAGGTAATATCCATTACCGGTCTTTTTCAATTTCTTTCTTCTTCAACTTCTCCTTATTTAGTTGTTTCATGATAAAGTAATAACATAAGTATTTATTATATACTGATATGTTATTATAAATATGAAACAACTCTAATTAACCTTCTATCCATCCTACGGAAAAAGGAAATCACCGCGCGTGCGTACGTACGGAATACCATCTCCACGCCGTGGTGTAATCTATTTTCCGCCACCACATTAATTGGATGGGTATAAAGGTGTAATGAGTAACTATATATGATTATTATAAAGTGATATTGATACTGAAATAGTATGCATACACTTCAACACAATTCCACGACCATGGGAATGATATCATCGCTCGTGCGTACGTACGGACTACCGTCTCCACGACGCGATGAGATTCATTCTCAATGATTAACCATTCATGAATGATTATAAAGTATATATAATAAGTACTAATGAAATATATGACATAATAATGATACTGGAATTATTTATATGTATGTCATCTACTGAATTCCATTCAATTCAATAAGGAAACGAAAACAGCGTTCATGCGTACGTACGGACTACCGTCTCCAGGAACGGTGTATTTCTTTCCATTTACTGATTTATTATATATGTATATTATGTATATATATATATATCATGTTTAATATTCTGTAATTAAGTAATCATGATCTATGTAATCATATGAATAATTACAAGTTCAAAACACGAACGACAAATGAGACGATTTTACCCAAAATGCTACTTTAACATCAATTTACAAAAGAACGGATAATATAAAGTCATAAGTGGACCATATATGATATAATAAAAATTAATATGATTCTAGAATAAGTAAATAACATGATTTAAATCATTATAAAGGAGGTTCGGACACTTACAAAGCAAGTCGGACCTAAGGTAAGGGAAATATCACAATCTCATTTTTATCCGAGATTGTTTATACTTTGGCATTTACTGGGGTGTATTTTATCATCCACATCCATGTTTCCTCAATATGTAATATTTATATCCTTATACAATAGTTTATATTCAATTTTACCCTTCGTTAAATTTTTAGTAAAGGATATGAAAGGAATCTTTTGTCGTTTTTCGTACGAGGTACTTTTTTCACTTTTCCGAAAAAAGTACGAGAAGAATGTTTTTTTTAACTTATATGGCATGAATGGATTTTTAAAACATTATTTCCAAGAATCTTCCTTTACAAGTTTTCAAGTTTATTTTTAATCATATTCTTTTATTTTAAAGTCGTATGACATGTTATGAAAGGAAAAATGTTTTTGAAGTAGAAAGGATATTTTCCTCAAGAATGGAGTTCAAGTATTTTATCAAAATTATTTTCCATCTAAGATAATAAAAGGGTTCTGTTTTTATCCCTATTATTACATGGATTTGATTATGTTGTGATGTAAATATTTTTATGAATTCCTTTATCCTATATGAATTGATTTATGAAGTCATGTTGTTTAAAAATCCCATTTTTATTACATGGGTTATGCTATGATGTATGGTTTATGATTTTGTGGCACACATAAGAAAGGATTAATTATAAGATGGGTGGGACCTATATCTCCCTCCAATGCATTGGGTAAAGATTTCATATCTCATGATATAGACATGGCTGAAATGGTAGGTTATACCGGTTCAGTGAAACAGGACTGAAACGAGGGTTACTCGATTCAGAAAGGGACTTTGTCCACTAAGATAGTCTTGGCAATGAGTCTTGACTAACAAGAAATGATTCTCTATGATTATGTGTGTATGCCACAAAGTTTTATGCTTTAAGTTATGATTATTGGGATTTCATTTCACTACTATGATTTATCCCATGTTATGAAATTATGCTCTCTTTTGCAGGTTAAGATTTCCAAAAGTTATGTTCTTATGAATATGATGTGATTGATTTCTCTTTTGTTTACCCTTACTGAGCATTTGAGCTCACCCTTTTATGTTTTCTTATCCCCAGGATATAAAGAAAGGTTTTAGGTAACAAAAAAGGAAAGATCTTTATGGGAGATATTGAAGATCTTTCACCACGATTAGAAGATTACGTTCCGAGTTTCCAAAGAAATTAAACTATTACGATCCTTGTGTGTGTGTTTTTGTTATGTACCAAGTATTCCGCAAAAGTAATGTAATGTCCATGTACATCAAGCTTCGGGTCTCTACATATTTGGATTATTATGTGATTATTTTTGTGGTTATTTGAGATTAATTTCATTTTTGGATACATATTGATGGTATATATAACCATTAAGTTAATATATGAATTTATGTCAAGGTAAGTGTGGTAATTTTAGGTGAAATATTTTTCATCATATTTTTTGAATATAATGATAACTATATCCATTGGTGGTTAATTTGATGAAAAATTACTTTAGTGAGATGTTTATATTAATTTACGATGATGGTAAATATTAGCTAGTTTGTAGGTAGATGATATTATTTTAGGACTAAATATTGAGATATTTTTTGGAATCGTATATGATTTTTTTATTTCATACTGAGTAGGGTTATTTTTGGAATGGAATAAGATATTTTGGAGAATGATAGGGGAATATACATTTTTGGATTAATTTTGTTCAATGGTAAATGTTAATTTAATTATGTAAGAATATGTCATCAAATCATATTGATTTTTTTTTGTTTTGATTTGGTAATGCATATTTCAAGGAGTTTTATGGTTAGTTATTTATGGAATAAATTGTTTTGAATATTGGGAGTTATTTTTGAGGTTTTAGAGATTAATATAATACTCCTTCATATGATGGTTTATTCATATTAATTATTATCTTAACTTTTACTAACAATTCTGGTTTTCTTAAATGTCTTGAGATTAGAGGAATAAATTTTAATCCATTTTTGGATCTTATGATCTCTTAAAATATTGTTATTTGTGCATTAGGAATGATAAATTATTCATTGGTATTTACATGAGCTGAAGAAGAGGTGTAAAGTTTCTCCAAACATGACTAATGGTTTAAATTATGTTTTTGTTTTATAAATAAATCAAGTAAGTGTATTTTTGTCTTATTCATTATATATATGGTAATGGAATTTATTAACTCAATAAAGCTAATGATAAATATATAGTTTCTTATGTGGAAAATATCAGTTAGGAATCAAGGTATGTTTTTGGAAAGTCGTTCAAAATTTTTCCTTATAAAATGATAGAAACATGGTTTAAAAATTATTCAATTAAGAAATAATAGATTTCCAAATAGTGGCATAGAAATTAATTATCATGATAAAATATATATCATATTTTAGCACTATTACATGTTAAAATTATAAGGACACAATTCATTTAAGGTAACATACTTTAACAGCCTGAGATTTCTATATGTGAATCATTATTAAAATACTATATATGATAACTTAAGTTATATGCAATGCTGAACTAAAACATGTCACAAAAATATTACAATAAAAAATTAGTAAAATAAAAAATATTGATGTATTATGATACTTAAATTATATTAGTTTATTTTAACTAATTGAAATTATTGATTATATAATAATTAATTAATGTGATATGATTAAAATAATTCAATGTTGATGATGTAATTTTTTTATAAAACAATTTTTATTTATATTTTGTATTTTCATTTATAATATAATCTTATGAATTATAGAAAATTAATTTTATTAAATTAACTTATTTTTTATTTATAATATCAAAATTATATGATGGTGAAATTTTTGTATTTTTTTAAAATGGTAGATTTTTGGGTGAATAGTGGAAAATATCGATTTTAGAAATACGATCACTTTTATGACATTATCATTATAAAATAATGGATTGAATTTTTTTGAAACCCTATAATAAAAAAATATTGAATAATTAATATAATATATTTTAAAATATATTTTTCAAAGTAGAAATATGTGTTTCACATTTTGGTAATCTAAGTGATAATTTTATTCAAATATAAAGTACTTTTATTATTCAATTTTAATCAACTAGTTACAATATTGCATTATGTTTTTTAGGATTTAAAGTTAAATAATTAACCTTTTAATAAAAATATTCCAACTAATTCTATAGGAATTAACATTACACATGAGTTTTGGAATATAATCACTTTTATACTTTAAAAGGTCATTTTTATGAAAAAACATTCATTTAATTTGGAAAAATTATACTAAAAGTAATGTTAAAAAGATATAAAAAGTAAATAAAAGAAAATAGAATCCATATTTAAAATAAAAATCTGAAATTTTTTTAATGTGGTTAATTTCATTTTTATCTATGAAGAATAATTACCATAGTTTAAGTTTTTCATCATTGTAAAGGTTAACATGGTTAACAAGGGGGTTAAACTAAATGATAAGAATTAACATATCTGTAAAAATTATATAAAAGTTATTGGTTGAGTGTATTTAAAACTAAAAATATCCAATATTTGAAATTTTACTTAATTGGATAAACTTCCATGATAAATCCATTTATTATATTTTTATATTATTAATATTTAGAAAGTTTCCACTCCCCCCACTTAAATAAGACATCTTCAATCCTCAAATTTACACACAATAAAAGAAATGTTAAATAATTAAATATATACCATAATGGTTTTAATTAACCCTTATACATGACCTATGTGTTCTATTCATACCATAATTCCCATCCATGAAGGATTTAGTTGTAAGCCTGAGAAAGATTTCTAACAAGGTGGTATAATCCTTAACCAAATTTATTAAAGATTATTTATTCTTAAACCTTCATAAAATCTATTATAACCATACAATATAATGAAAACATTATATTTACTGTAATTAAATATTATTTTGTTGATGGAATAATTATGTTCTACCTCCATTACATCTAATGAGAAATGAAAACCTCACTCATGATAAAGTGCAGAATACTATCTCTGTGAAGCATTGTATTTCATTTTTCATCACCTCCTCGGATAGATATTTTTAAATATATAATTAGTTAATATAGATTATATTTAATAAATAATTAGTATTTTATTTAGATAATATATTATATACCTTCTTACCCTCCAATTGTTTTGGGAAATAGAAATGTCGCTTGTGCGTACATGCACACTACCACCTCTGTGATCGATATATCTCACTTTTTCATATCCCCTATACATGGATTGTTATAAAATTTTATTTAATATAAAAATATGATATAAATATATACATGAAATTATTAAAACTATGTAGATGATTAAATCATGAATAAGGTATAAGGAATGAAACAACTGAATCAAAACATGTGTGAGAAAGAGAACAACAAACACCAAAATAATTGATTTCAATAAATAATTATAAATAAATGGTAGTAAAGAAGTTATGAATAAATGATATAAAAATATATATATAACTATATATTATATATATTAATAATAAATATAAATCTATTTTATGGGATGTTGGAACACATCTGACCAAACAAGAATACAAGTTATGGGGTTCTAGTCTCAAACTTCATCCTTTGAGAAATACTTTGAGTGAAAACATATTTCCATTATATGGTGTATATTTTTACACTTTAAAAAACTATATCATGATAAAACCATAAATAATTTACATTAATATACTATTTCATTTCTTTTTTTTTCATTATTTTTTAATTTAAGTGTTATAAAGTTTGTAAGGGTTATTCCTCTCAATTTTGATTCTTTTAGAAATGTTTCATTTCTTTATCTATGATTTTTCTATGGTTTACTTAATATCTCATAAATATATTTTAAAATAATATTTCATTTAATTTTTTATAACCATATAATGTTCTAACATTTTATTTCCAGTCATTTAGAAGTTATCAAAGATGTAAGGGTTTATGTTTCAATCTCAATTTTAATCGGAATTTGTTATTATTGAATCATATTTGAGGGAATTATATATTATTTATATATTAAATTAAATATATCTTATTCTCGTGTATTTATTTCTATGTTTTACAAATATCATTTCTGTTTTCTTTCTTTATGGTACCAAAATCCACCGAAAAAATGTTTAATGAAATTCGTTCTTATTGATCCCTTTTGTTTGAGAATATATTTTCTATATATCCATATGATAATTTTTTTAAATTTCATTTTTTATAATTAAATAATTAATTATTGTTAAATTATGTTAAATTTTAATTTCAATTTAAAATTTTTATATAAATATTTTCATGGTTTTATGTATGGCTCTATTCTGACTCTATTTACAAAAGCATGAAGAGAATGTTTTTGACATTTATTTCTTGATTTAAATTAACCAATACCTAATAATTTATTCATTTAAATGGTTTATTTATATTTTTATATGGGTTTTCAAATAAATTCTCAAACCTGTTGGTCTAGAAACGTTTCCTTTTTAAAAGATACAAAAAAGAAAGGTATATAATGTTCTCAAAAGATTTAAAAAACGGGGTTCATTCTATTTATGTATGTTTTATATTAAAATATACATTCTATTATATAAGAATAGTTAAATCAAAATATTTCATTTTCTTAAATTATTTTACAAATAACACTATAAATTTATCTTTGAAGCCTTTTGAAAATAGGGTTAGATGTAAGAACTCGGTTCTTATTTTTGAGGTACAGGTTTCTTCTTTTCCTTTTCCTTAAGTGTTTTTGAGAAAATATGGAAAATGGAAAAGAATGCTAAATTTTGAAACTACACGCCGTGTACTTTTGGCCATGTTGGGATAAGTACACAGGGTGTGTAGCCTCCCAGGCGACAAAGGGTGTAGGAACTGACTACACGTCGTGTAGTGGTCCTTTACACGCCGTGTAGTCAGTCGGCATGTTAAAAAGTAACGCGGTGGAATCGCTGCCAGCTAGGCGACAGTATACGCCGTGTACTTGGGAGTACATGCCGTGTACTCTTGTTGGCAGATGAACAGTGTGGCGGTGTCGCCAAATGAATAGTTAAATGAAAGGAGTACACGCCGTGTACTTTGAAGTACACGCCGTGTACTTTGTTTTTCGGGATTAAAACAGGCAGTAGCCTCCTCATTTGGCAGAGGAGGCGTTTGAGCCATTTTGGAGCCAAAGGAGGAGGCCAGATCTTTGAAGATCCACCGGGCGTTCGTCTGGAATCCGTTTTGGCTTCAGACGATTTCGTTGGAACCGCTCGGGTAAACCCTTCCTTCTCTTGGTACCGTTCTTGCCAATTCTTCACCTAATTTAAGTTATTTACATTTGAATGGATTTTGTTCTTCTTCAGATCTACGTCGTTCTTGGGCGTTTCTAGAGTCGGCATTCGGGTATAGAGTTCGCTGGCATATAAGGTAGGTGGCTTGGTGTTTATTTTCCAACTGTCGTGCATTTTTGTGCATTTTCGTGCCACAAACCCATGTTGGGGTGTTGTGTGGCTGAGGCCGTTGCTATATTTAATGCCTAGAATTGCATAGGTGATTAAATTGTGATAATAAAATGCTGTTTGGGATCGTTTCTTGGATCCAGGACCATCCCGAGGGGTGTGTTCCCCTATTTATCCGTTTGGCTAGGATACCCGAGTGTATGCCTTAAATGTAGTAACTGTAGAATTTTGTTTGAGAGGAATTTCTTGTTTACTGCATTTTGATATGTTAGGCATGGCCTGGTTACCTGTTTAGCCTGAGGGCGTTGTTGTGATTAGCCTGGGGGCGTGACTGTTTTAGCCCGAGGGCTGTCGTTATTCTGCCTGAGGGAAACCTTTCGTGCCTGAGGGATTGACTTCTATGGCTGAGGGCGACACTTCCTATTCTTGAGGGCGAGAATTCTGTTATGCCTGAGGGCAATACCTGCAGGTTGGATTCTGTATGGCCTGAGGGCAAGCCTGAGGGCGTGGTTACTATTTTAGCCTGAGGGCACGGTTCTAGTTGGCCTGAAGGCTTGGTGCTATTGATCAAAAAAAATGTTACTAAATTAAAGAAATTAAATGAATAATAAAATGGAAATTTAACTGTTAAGTTAGTTACTTTTGAGTACTTCTTAGTTATTGCTTTTACTATTTCACACTTGTTGCATGTTTTACACACAGTTGAGCACAGACCTTTGGGGGGGTGCCTACTGAGATATATTTCTCACACCCTATTTGGGTCATGCTTTTCGGCCCAAACAGATTACGTTGCTGCAGGTTTAGATAGGGGCAAGAGTCCCTATATAGGTACTTGATTGTTGCTGAGTAGTAGGAGGGCATGGGACCGAGCCTAGGCTCGCGATGCCGCTGCTGGCTATTTGCTTGCTTTGTTGTACTCTATTTTCTACTATACTGTATTGATGTATAACATGTTCTGGCTATTTTCTTAGAATTTGAACATGTAGCATCATCACTTATATACTATTGGTTATATCCACTGCTGTAGATATTTCAGTTGTGTATGGTTACTGATTCCGCTTTTGTTGTATGATTATTTTGGTATTCCGCTGCGCTACACTTTGAAAAATGAGGGCATAGTTTCCACACTATTAGACCTGGGCCCTCGCTGCTAGTTGGCAGCCTCTGGAATTTGGGGAAATGCGTTTTAGGTCACGTGGCGAACCGGGCTCGGGGCACCCGTTGCGTGGCACCCGGGGCCGGGACGTTACAAAGTGTTATCAGAGGAGGTTTCTTTTCTTTGACTTACTATTTGGAGCCGTAGTCAGGGATAGGACGAAAGGTAGTTTGTAATAAGCTGTGCCCGGGCGTAGCTAACTCGTGTACAGGGAAAAGCCAGTCTACCTCGTATTTTTCATTCTTTTGATTTTGCAAATTTTATGGTTGATATGTTTTCACCGTTGGGTGACGCACTTGGATTGTACTGATTATATTTTATCTGTGGGTTCTATTTAGTTGCAACCCGATGAGATGAGGGTATGCCGTCTCATGCATCATATAGGCACATGATGGATATCACATGCCATGCATAGTTTCCATGCCATGTAGGTGCATTAGAAATTGCATGTTGTTGTGATAGTTGTTGTGCTAGAAAGGCATGTTGTTGTGATAGCTGCACTGATAAAAAAAATACCTGTTGTTTGATAGGGTAACTTTTTTTATGTGAACTGGCTATAGAATGGACGCCAAACTTTGGTTTTTGGGGAGTATGGGCCCCATTGACCGGAATTTGGTGGATCATTGACTGTTTATGTTGTTATAACACAGATAAGCTATCAAACTTTGATTCGTGGGGAGTATGGCCCCCCACGGGTCGGAATTTGACACTTAGGTGTTGTTTTCAGTATTTTCTGGCTTCCGGAGAAGTTTCTGAGGCATACTGTCTGGAAAACCTAGAATACATGCCGTGTAGGACCTCATACACGCCGTGTGCATTCTTCTGTTCGGGAAGAAAAATGAACTTTTTGAGTACACGCCGTGTACCCTGAGTACACGCCGTGTAGTCTCTTCCCGTGTCACAAACCGTGTGGGTGGCGACACGAGGTAAGGAAGGGCTTGGGTAAAACACGCCGTGTAGTGTTGAACCGGAGTCCGACCATGTAACTAACAACACGGGTCGGTGAAATCCTTGACCGAACATGCCGTGTCAATGATGCACATGCCGTGTAGTGTGACCTGGGGACTCGACCATGTAACTAACAACACGGGCCGGTGTTACCTCCTTTTAAACACGCCGTGTACCTATGGGACACGCCGTGTAGTCTTGTCCGAGGACAGACAGTGTGGACTTAGCCGTGTGGCTGGGAAACGGGGTGTTGTACACGCCGTGTATGGGTGTAACACGCCATGTAGTGTTATGCCGAGTAGTCGGCCATGTCACAGACGACACAGGCAGTTGGAAAATAACATCGTACACGCCGTGTAGATATGATACACACCGTGTAGTTTTTTTGAACGGAAGCCATGTGGCTTAGCCGTGTAGAAGGACCCGGCCGGGGGAAAGGAAGTCAAGTACACGCCGTGTAGTCAATGTACACACCGTGTAGTCTTGTTTTGAAAATTTTCAAACGCCTTCTTCCTCTTTTTTCCTTTGTGGTTCCTTCGTTTTAGTCTTGATAATCTTAAATCTGAGGCGTGCTTTTGACCTTGTAGAGTCATGCCACCTAGACGACCGTGAGTTGTTCTCCAGGAGAGCGGCGACGATTATACTCCGGAGATGGTGGTCCATGGGCTACCAGTTGATCCACCAGCAGAGCCAGATGCAGCACCATCTGTTATATTGGACACAGGCGTGGAGGCACAGTTCCGTGAAGGCTTATTGCGGTTCATGCAGGCCTTTCAGGGAGCACCGCAGGCTGCCACATCTATGGCCGAGCTGACGCGTATCTTCCAGCAGCAGCATCCGCCTATGTTTTCAGGGTATGGAGGACCATAGGCTGCAGAGTCTTGGCTAGGATCGATACAGACTACTTTCGAGCATCTTCAGACGCCTCCCGGGCGGAGGGTCAAGCTCGCGACTTACATGCTGCGTGATTCCGCCAAGAGGTGGGGGGATGTTACCACCCAGTCAGAGCATCACAGGGACATGGCGTGGGAGGATTTTTAGACAGTCTTCTATGACTTCTTCTTTCCCGAGACACTGAGAGAAAATAGAGCTCGAGAGTTCATGAATCTGCAGCAGGGAACTATGTTGGTGATGGACTACTCTGCTTGTTTTATAGAGCTTCAGTGCTTTGCACCCGTGCTGGTGGGTGATGAGATGCTGAGAGCCAGACGTTTTGAGGATGGTCTTCTGTATGACATCCGAGCGCTGGTGAATGTTTTCAGGTTACCTACTGTACACGTGATTGTGAACTAGGCGTTGATTACAGAGAGGAACTTGCAAGAATCTAGTGGTGTGGGCCAGGGCAGTTCGGCACCAGTTACTGGTACTATTTCTACTGGCAAGAGGAAGAGACAGATGGACTTATCTCAGGGTGGCAGTGCCAGCCAGACAGCTTCTTCAGGTGACCCGATCAGGTGCTACCAGTGTGGAAGAGAGGGGCACAAGAGGCCGCAGTGTCCACAAGATCCAGTGGAGTGCCGATCTTGCGGCAAGATGGGTCATCTGCAGTGCTTTTGCAGGGCGTATCCACCAGTGGCTAGTGAGAGGGGTTCTGTGCAGACTCCGCGTGCGGGAGCAGGACCAGTGGCTTCTTACCAGTCATGGAAGTAGAATATGTCAGGGCGTGCCGGTAGAGATGGTGGTCATCACCATGGTAGCCAGACACCAAGATATCAGAGGCAACAGGGCGGGACAGCTCAGGGTAGCCAGGCTGTGTCTCAGGGCCACGGCACTGGACATGCATATGCAGTGCAACAAACCCAGCAGGAGTAGGATCCCAGACCTTCGACAGTCAGAGGTACTATTCTAATAGCTTCTGTCTTGTCTTTAGTACTTTTTGATACAGGTGCTACACATAGTTTTATATCTTTACCCATTGTGGAGAGCCTTAGGCTCAGTGTTTCTACTTTTTATGCTATCTTGACGCTAGACACTCCATTGGGGAATATGACGGTTGGTGTGTGTTAGTGCAAGGAGTGCCCCCTTGATGCTGGTGGGTGTCACTTCCTTTGGGACCTCTATGTCCTGGAGATGAAAATCTATGACGTCATTCTCAGGATGGACTGGTTGGTTCCCTTTCGAGCCTTTGTAGATTGCTATCGTCATTGGGTGTGTTTCACATCACCAGAGGGCGGGGAGTTTCTATACAAGGGCGAGTGGGATGTTTAGGCGAGTCAAACTGGACCAGAACATCATGGGCAAGGAGGAGTCACAGCCCAGATTGCGAGCTTATATCTGGATGACCAGGGGACTTGTCAGACGGATTTCCCTCCAGTTGTCGATCGTTTCAGGGATGTCTTCCCAGATGACTTTTCAGGTCTACCTCCAGTGCGTGAGGTGGATTTCTCTATCGAGCTTTTGCCAGGAGTAACACCAGTGTACATTCCTCCTTATAGGATGGCCACGCCTGAGTTGCAGGAGCTCAAGAGGCAGTTGGAGGAGCTACAGGCGAAGGGTTTTATCTAACCTAGTACTTCTCCTTGGGGTTCTTCGATCCTTTTTGCGAAGAATGAGGATGTTACCCTTAGGCTTTGTGTGGATTATCGAAAGCTGAACCAGTTGATGGTTAAGAACCGATATCCCTTACCGAGGATAGATGATCTATTTGATCAGCTTCGTGGAGCGCAAGTGTTCTCGAAGATTGACCTGAGATCCAGATATCATCAGCTGTGCGTTAGACCATCTGCTATACCTCTCACAGCTTTCAGGAGTAGGTATGGTCTATATGAGTATACGGTTATGCCGTTCGAACTCACGAATGCGCCAGCAGTTTTCATGGCTCTGATGAATCGTGTGTTCCATCAGTATCTTGATTCGTTTGTGGTAGTATTCGTGGACGACATCTTGGTGTACTCTCACACTCGACACGACCATGCCACCCATCTTAAGATCGTATTAAGTACACTGGGAGTGCATCAGTTATATGCTAAGCTCTAGAAGTGCCACTTTTGGATGGACCAGATTCATTTCCTGGGTCATATCATCTCAGAGGCAGGAGTTGGAGTGGACCCATAGAAGGCGAGAGCAGTAGTTTCTTGGGATCAGCCTAAGAACGTGTTTGAGATACGGAGTTTCTTAGGGATGGCTGGTTACTACAGGCACTTCATACAGGACTTCTCCCGCTTAGCATCACCGTTGACGGGTCTGACTAAGAAGGGTGTGAAGTTCGTTTGGTCAGAAGCTTGTGAGACATCTTTTTAGGACCTGAAGGGAAGGCTGAAATCAGCACTGATCCTGATACTCCCAGAGCAGGGGAAGAGCTATACAGTTTACTGTGATGCGTCAGGGATTGGTCTGGGAGCCGTTTTGATGCAGAGTGACCGAGTTGTGGCGTACGGGTCTCCGCAGTTGAGGCCACATGAGAGGAATTAACTAACGCACGATCTCGAGTTGGCTACAGTTGTGCATGCGTTGCGCTGTTGGAGACATTACCTGTTGGGAGATCATTTTGTGGTTTTCACCGACCACAAAAGCCTCAAGTATATCTTTACTCAGCGTGACCTGAATCTGAGGCAGAGAAGGTGGGTCGAGTACCTACAGTCCTTCGATTTTGAGCTTGCCTATACACCTGGTAAAGGTAATGCAGTAGCCGATGCACTGAGCAGGAAGACTCAGATACAGGCAGTGCAGGAGGCCAGTGGTGAGTGGCAGCTTATGGCTTTGTTCTCTGAGATGCATCTGGAGGTGCATGGAAGTGAGGGACAAACTTATCTTTCCTCGTTAGCTGTGACTTCTACCCTCCTGGACAGAGTGAGGATGAGGCAGCTATCAGTTTCAGAAGGCCTAGTTCTACGGGAGTCAGTGGAAAGTGAGGACCCTCCTCCCAGGTGGACGATAGGCGATGATGAGGTTTTGCGTTTCCATGGATGTGTATGGGTTCCATGGGATATACGCGAGGAGATGATGCGGGAGTTTCATGCTTCAACTTGGGAAGTTCATCCCGGGGTTACCAAGATGTACCGAGACTTGAGATGTCAGTACTGGTGGCCGGGTATGGAGAGAGAGATAGCTGGTTTTGTTACGAGGTGTTCCACCTGTCAGCAGGTGAAGGAAGAGCATCAGAGACCGGCTGGGCTGTTATAGCAGTTTCCCATTCCGGAGTGGAAATGGGATGATGTCGTGATGGATTTCGTGACAGGTTTACCGAGGTCGCCTCGAGGAAATGACGCCGTGTGGGTTGTTGTGGACAGACTCACGAAGGTATATCACTTCTTGCTGATCAAGGAGACCTTCGGTGTGGACGAGCTCGGAAGGATGTATATCCGAGAGATCGTACGTCTTCATGGGGTCCCTCGTTCTATTGTTTCAGATCGGGACGCCCGCTTCACTTCTCATTTCTGGAAGAGTTTGCAGAGGGCGCTGGGTACACAGGTGATTCTGAGCACAGCATACCACCCTCAGACAGATGGTCAGTCAGAGCGGACAATACAGGTGCTAGAGGACATGCTGCGCGCATGCATCCTAGACTATGGGGGCTCTTGGGAGAAGCATATACCCTTAGTCGAGTTTGCCTATAACAATAGCTTTCAGGCGACTATTGAGATGGCACCATACGAGGCTTTATATGGTAGGCCATGCCAATCACCTTTGTGCTGGTTAGAGGCAGGTGAGGTAGCTTTACTGGGGCCACAACTCATGTAGGAGACATCTGAGCAGGTCCAGTTGATTCAGAAGCGGATAGCTACCGCACAGTCTCGTCAGAAGTCATATGCTGATCGCCGAAGATGACCTTTGGAGTTCGTGGTCGGAGATCAGGTTTTCTTGCGTGTTTCGCAGAGGATGGGACACAAATGAATCAGGAGATAGGGTAAGCTTTCACCGAGGTATGTGGGACCATTTGAGATTCTGGAGAGAGTCAGGCTGGTTGCCTATCGGTTGCAGTTACCGCAGCGGTACTGAGCCATGCACGACGTCTTCCATGTGTCTCAGTTGCATCGCTATCATTCAGACTTGTCTCACGTCTTTCAGCCAGAGGAGGTTGAGCTTTATCATGATGCATCCTTTGAGGAGCATCCGATCTGTATCATGGACAGGAGCACAAAGGTTCTCCGAGGCCGGTCAGTTCCTATCGTACGGGTGCTATGGCAGCATGGCCGAGTGTAGGACGAGACCTAGGAGCGGGAGGCCGACGTACGTGCTCAGTGGCCAGAACTGTTCTGAGCTTTTTTTTCCACCCTTGAAAGGGAAATTCGGGGACGAATTTCTATAAGGGGGGATGTTTGTAAGAACTCAGTTCATATTTTTGAGGTACGGGTTTCTTATTTTCCTTTTCCTTAAGTGTTTTTGAGAAAATATGAAAAATGGAAAAGAATGCTAAATTTTGAAACTACACGCCATGTACTTTTCCAAACGCCGTGTACTTTTGGCCATGTTGGGATAAGTACACATGGCGTGTAGCCTCACCGGCGACAAAGGGTGTAGGAACCGACTACACGCCGTGTAGTGGTCCTTTACACGCTGTGTAGTCAGTCGGTAGGTTAAAAAGTAAGTCGGTGGAATTGCTGCCAGCTGGGCGGCAGTACACACCGTGTACTTGGGAGTACATGCCGTGTACTCTTGTCGGCAGATAAACAGTGAGGCGGTGCCACCAAATGAACAGTTAAATGAAAGTAGTACATGCTGTTTACTTTGAAGTACACGCCATGTACTTTGTTTTCCGGGCTTAAAACAGGCAGTAGCCTCCTCATTTGGCAGAGGAGGCGTTTGAGCCATTTTGGAGCCAAAGGAGGAGGCCAGATCTTTGAAGATCCACCGGGCGTTCGTCTGGAATCCGTTTCGGCTTCGGACGATTTCGTTGGAACCGCTCGGGTAAGCCCTTCTCCTGGTACCATTCTTGCCAATTCTTCACCTAACGTAAGTTATTTACGTTTGAATGGTTTTTGTTATTCTTCATATCTACGTTGTACTTGGGCGTTTCTGGAGTCGACGTTTGGGTATAGAGTTCGTTGGCATATAAGGTAGGTGGCTTGGTGTTTATTTTCCAACTGTCATGCGTTTTTGTGCATTTTTGTGCCATGAACCCATGTTGGGGTGTCGTGTGGCTGAGGCCGTTGCTATATTTAATGCCTAGAATTGCATAGGTGATTAAATTGTGATAATAAAATGCTGTTTGGGATCATTTCTTGGATCCAGGACCATCCTGAGGGGTGTGTTCCTCTATTTAGCCGTTTGGCCAGGATACCTGAGGGTATGCCTTAAATGTAGTAACTGTAGAATTTCCTTAAGAGGAATTGCTTGTTTACTGCATTTTGATATGTTGGGCACGACCCGGTTAACTGTTTTGCCTGAGGGCGTTGTTGTGATTAGCCTGAGGGCGTGACTGTTTTAGCCCGAGGGCTGTTGTTATTCCACCTGAGGGAAACCTTTCGTGCCTGAGGGCTTTACTGTTGTGCCTGAGGGCGACACTTCCTATGCCTGAGGGAGAGAATTCTGTTACGCCTGAGGGAAATACCTGCGGGTTGGATTCTGTATGGCCTGAGGGAGTGGTTACAAGTTTAGCCTGAGGTCACGGTTCTATTTGGCCTGAGGGCTTGGTGCTATTGAGCACAAAAATGTTACTAAATTAAAGGAATTAAATGAATAATAAAATGGAAATTTAACTGTTAAGTTAGTTACTTTTGAGTACTTCTTAGTTATTGCTTTTACTATTGCACACTTATTTCATGTTTTACACACAGTTGATCACGAGCCTTTGGTGGGTGCCTACTGAGATATATTTCTAACACCCTGTTTGGGTCACGCTTTTCTGCCCAAACAGATTACGTTGCTGCAGGTGTAGATAGGGGCAAGATTCCCTATACAGGTACTTGACTGTTGCTGAGGAGTAGGAGGGCATGGGATTGAGCCTAGGCTCGCGATGCTGCTGCTAGCTGTTTTTTTGCTTTGCTGTACTCTGTTTTCTACTGTACTGTATTGATGTATAACATGTTCTGGCTGTTTTCTTAGAATTTGAACATGTAGCATCATCAATTATATACTGTTGGTTATATCCACTACTGTAGTTATTTCAGTTGTGTATGGTTACTACTTCCGCTGTTGTTGTATGATTATTTTGGTATTCTGCTGTGCTACACTTTGACAAATGAGGGAATAGTTTCCCCACTATCAGACTTGGGCCCTCGCTGCTAGTCAGCAGCCTCTGGTGTTTGGGGAAATGCACTTGAGGTCACGTGGTGAACCGGGCTCGGGGCACCTGTTGCGTGGCACCCGGGGCCGGGACTTTACATTAGAATTGTTTTTTAACATCATTTTTATAAAAAAATACAAAGCTTTTATCAACAATAATTTTATAATTTAATTTCCATTTACCTTTATAATTATAAACAAACTTTCATTTACTTAATAACCATAATTTATAATGAATTTATGGTCTTCTTTCATTGATTACTGATTCATGATTCAAACCACATTTTTTTCACATTGAATATTCTCAGTTCCTTGATGTTTTTTTCTCTATAACTATCTATTATTATTTATAAATTATATACATATTCATTTTTATTGTTGATATATTTATCATTTAAATATTTTCTTTACCATATTCAATTTATATATATGTTATCAATTAAATTAATCTTACAAAATCTATTATATTTATTGGGAAATATTTGAAGTTTGTGTTCTTGATTCGATAGGTATATTTATTTATTATTGAGAAAAATTTATTTCCTATTATAATGGTCATTCAATATATAATTAATTAACTAGAAATGTGTTTTTTATGACTGAGGCCTTGAATTATATATCCCTATGATGCATTATTAGGTCTCATGAGATGTCCAGGTTATCATACAATTTGAATTATTTGGATACTTTCAGTATAGAAAAACCAATTTTTAAATAAGTATTAGACAAGGGATTTATAGTAGAATTTATATTTATAGCATTATATATTATATTATTGAGAAATCGATTATAATCAAATGTGATTAAAATATTTATATAATTAGTGGATAATTTTTTTGATTAAATTTCTTAGGGATTGATTATTGTAAGAAACCAGTTCTTATTCTTGAGGTACGAGTTTCTTCTTTTCTCTTTTCCTTAAGTTTTTTTGAGAAAATAAGGAAAATGGGGGATAATCTTAAATTTTGTGACTACACGCTATGTACTTTTCCACACACCTTGTACTTTGGCCGTGTGGATGGAGTACATAGGGCGTGTAGGCCGATTGATGACGATGGGTGTAAAAATTGACTACACACTATGTAGTGGGTATTTACACACCGTGTAGTCAGTCGACAGACAAAAAGTAAGGCGGTGGTAGCTGAGTAACAGTACACGTAGTGTAATCATGAATACACACCGTGTACTCATGTTGACTGATGAACAGTGCCGCGGTGGAAAGAAGCCACCGAAGGAACAATTTAAAAAATGAAAACTACACGCCATGTACTCAATAGTACACGCTTTGAAGTCTATTTTTTCGCTTAAAAAGGGTAGTAGACTCCCCTATTCATAGGTAAGGATTAGAAACAGAGGAGATCTTTGGAGGATGACCGAAACTTTGGAGATCACCTGATCGAGCACCGTGAATCTGATTCCACCTCCGTCGATCTCGTTGGAATCGTACGGGTAAGCCCTCCCATATCCTCGAATAATTCTTACCAATTATTTCTCGAGGGGAAGTTATTTATGTCTGAAAGAGATTTCTTTGACCTCAGATCTACGTTGTCCTTGGGCGTTTCGAGGAGCGCCGTTCACATATACCGATTAGGGGCAATCGAGGTAGGTGTTCTAGTTTTTAATTCCAACTACTGTGCATTTTTGTGTACCAATGTGCAACAAACCCATGTTGGGGTGTAGTGTGGCTGAGGTATTGGCTGTTTTAAATACCTAAAATTTCATAGGTGATTTAATGAAATTGTAAAACTGCTATTTGGGATCACTGCTTAGATCTAGGGACACCCCTCGGGTGCGTTCCTCTGTTTTCCGTTTGGCCAGGTTACTCGAGGGTATACCGTAAAATGTAGTATGATTTAAATTGCCTTGAGAGGAATTTTATATAATTACATGCGTATCTGTTGGGCTCATCCCGGTTACTTACTCCCGAGGGAAGAGTTTTACATTATCCTGTGGGCGTTGTTTTCTTAGCCCAAGGGCAGTGGTTTCTTAGCCTGAGGGCAACGTATCTTATGACTCAGGGCAGTAGCTTTCGTGCCTGAGAACAATATTCAGTATACCTGAGGGTGAGATTCCATATTCTAGAGGTCACCATTCATTATGCCTGAGGGTAAGCCTGAGGGCGTGGCTATATTAGCTTGAGGGCGTGATTATATTATCCTGAGGGCAAGGTTCTGATTAGCTCTAGGGCTTATTAGGAACATTGAATGTTATTAAATTGAACTACTAAATGAATTTTTAAATGGAAATGAAATTGGTAATGATAGTTACTTTTGAGTGCTTACTAGTTACTGCATTTACTACTGCACACTACTGTTGCAAAATTACACTAACAGTTGGGCACAGACCTTTGGTTGGTGCCTACTGGGATTCATTTCTCACACCCTGTTTGGGTTATATCTTTAGCCCAAACAGACTATATTTCTTCAGGTATGGATAAGGGTAAGGGTCCCTATATAGGTACATGAGTGTTGCTGAGGTGTACGAGATCATGGGACCAAGCTCAGGCTTGCGATACTACCGAAAGTTATTCTTTGTTGTTATACATGTACTTTCCAGTGTATTGTATTGTTGTGTAATGTTTTCTGGCTATTTTCATTGAATAGTGACATGCTACATCTTAATATATATATGACTACTGGTTCTTTTTTACTTCAGATGTCCTTTTTAGTTGTATACTATTTACTGCTTCTGCTGTTGTTTTATGTTTGTTCTTGTATTCTGCTGCGCTACACTTTGAAAAATGAGCGAATAGATTCCCCACTATCAAAACTGGGACCTCGCTGCTAGTCGTCAGCCTCTGGTGTTTGTGGAAATGCGCTTGAGGTCATGTGACCAACTAGGTTCAAGGCACCCATGGAGTGGCACTTGAATCCATGACATTACAAAGATGTATTAGAGGCTTGTGAGATAGCCTTCTAGGAGCTGAAGGGAAAGTTGACATCAACACCAATATTGATACTCCCAGAGTAGGGAAAAAGCTATATGGTTTACTATGATGCATCAGGTATTGGGCTGGGAGTTGTGTTGATGCAGGGAGATTGAGTTGTTGCATATGGGTCTCAGCAGTTGAGGCCACATGAGAGGAATTACCCGACGCATGACCTCGAGTTGGATGTATTTGTTCATGTGTTACACTGTTGGAGACATTATCTCTTGGGAGAGAATTTTATGGTTTTCACCAACCACAAAAGCCTCAAGTATATCTTTACTCATCATGACTTGAATCTGAGGCAACGAAGGTGGGTCAAATACCTTAAGTCCTTCGATTTTGAGCTTTCCTATACACCTAGTAAAGATAATGCAGTTGCTGATGCACTGAGCAGGAATACTCAGACACATGCGGTTCATGAGGCCAATGGTGAGTGGCAGCTTATGGATTTGTTCTCTGAGATGCATTTGGAGGTGGATGACAGTTAGGGTAAAACCTATCTTTCATCTTTAGCTGTGACTTCTAACCTCCTTGATAGAGTGAGGATGAGACATCTATCTGGTTCAGAAGGCCTAGTTCTATGAGAGTTGGTGGTAAGTGAGGACCCTCCTTCTGGGTGGATGATAGGAAATGATGAGGTACTGCGTTTCCATGGACGAGTGTGGTTTCTAGGGGATATACACGAGGAGTTGATGCGAGAGTTTCATGATTCAGCATGGGCGGTTCATCATAGAGTTACCAAGATGTACCGTGACTTGAGATATCAGTACTGGTGGTAAGGTATGAAGAGAGAAGTTGCTGGTTTTGTTACAAGATGTTCCACCTGTCAGCAGGTGTAGGGGGAGCATCAGAGGCCAGCTGGACTATTACAACAGTTACCCATTCCAGAGTGGAAATGGGATGATGTCGCGATGGACTTCGTGACTAGGTTTCTGAGGTCACCTCGAGGCAATGATGTCGTGTGGGTTGTTATGGACGGACTCACGAAGGCAGCTCATTTTTGCCGATCAAGGAGACCTTCAGTGTTGACGAGCTTGGAAAGATGTATATCCGAGAGGTTGTACATCTCCATGGGGTCCCTCATTCTATCATTTCAGATAGGGATGCTTGTTTTACATCTTGTTTATGATAGATTTTTCTGAGGGAACTGAGTACATAGGTGCTTCTGAGCACAGCTTACCACCCTCCAACTGATGGTTAGTCAGAGCATACGATGTAAGTGCTAGAGGACATGCTACGTGCATGTGTCCTGGACATTGGGGGATCTTGGGAGAAGCATATACCCCTAGTTGAGTTTGCCTACAATAACCGTTTTATGGTGACTATTGAGATGACATTTTACGAGGCTTTATATGGTAGGCCATGCTGATCACCTTTGTGCTGGATGGAGGCAGGTGAGGAAGCTTTACTGGGACCAGGTCTCATGTAGGAGACTTCGGAGAAGGTCCCGTTGATTTAGAAGCGAATGGCTATTGCAAAATATCGTAAGAAATATTATGATGATCACCTCAGATGACCCTTAGATTTTGTGGTTGGGGATTAGGTGTTCCTGCATGTTTCACCGAGGTTGGGACATAGACGAATCAGGAGGTAGGGTAAACTTTCACCGAGGTATGTTGGGCCGTTTGAGATTCTAGAGAGAGTCGGTCCGGTTGCCTATCGGTTGCAGCTACCGCAGAGGTACCGGGCCATGAACGACCTCTTCCATGTATCTCTGTTATGCCACTATCATTCAGAACCGTCTCATGACTTTCAGCCAGAGGAGGTTGAGCTTCAGATAGATTCATCCTTAGAGGAGCATCCGATTCGCATCGTGGATAGGAGAATGAAGGTTCTCTAAGCCCGGTCAGTTCATCTCGTACAGGTGCTATGGTAGCATGACCGAGTGGAGGACAAAACATGGGAGCAGGAGACCGATGTACGTGCTCAGTGGCCAGAGTTATTCTGAGTGTTATCTTCCCCACCCTTGGAAGGGAAATTCAGGGACGAATTGCTTTAAGGGGGAAAGTCTGTAAGAACCCGGTTATTATTCTTTAGGTACAGGTTTCTTCTTTTCTCTTTTCCTTAAGTGTTTTTGAGAAAATAAGGAAAATGGGGGAAAATCCTAAATTTTGTGACTACACGCCATGTACTTTTCCACATGCCGTGTACTTTGGCTTTGTGGAAGGAGTACACAGGGCGTGTAATCCGGTCAACAATGATGGGTTTAAAAACCGATTACACACCATGTAGTGGGTATTTACATGCCGTGTAGTCAGTAGGCAGGAAAACAGTAAGGCGATGGTAGTTGAGTGATAGTACATGCCATGTAATAATGAATAAACGCCGTGTACTCATGTCGATAGATGAAGAGTGCCCCGGTGGAAAGAAGCCACTGAAGGAACAGTTAAAAAAGTGAAAACTACACTCCATGTACCCAATAGTACACGCCGTGTAGTTTTTTTTTCTTTTAAAATGGGCAGTAGACTCCCCCGTTCACAGGGAAGGCTTAGAACCAGAGGAGAGATAGGGAGGACGGTCGAAACTTTGGAGATCACCCGATCAAGCACCAGGAATCTGATTTTGCCTCCGTCGATCTCGTTGGAACTGTACGGGTAAGCCCTCCCGTCTCCTTGAACCGTTCTTACCAATTTTTTCCCAAGGGGATGTTATTTATGTTTGAACGAGATTTATTTTACCTCATATGTACGTCATTCTCGGGCGTTTCGAGGAGCATCGTTCACATATACCGATCATGGGAGATCGAGGTAGGTGGTGTAGTGTTTAATTCCAACTGCTGTGCGTTTTTGTGTACCAATGTGCAATGAACCCATGTTGGGGTATCATGTGGCTGGGGCCTTGGCTGTTTTAAATACCTAGAATTGCATAGGTGAT
Source organism: Viscum album (assembly GCA_963277665.1). Lineage (NCBI taxonomy): Eukaryota > Viridiplantae > Streptophyta > Magnoliopsida > Santalales > Viscaceae > Viscum > Viscum album. The sequence continues at coordinate 1,406,860,102 of OY728166.1, read as the reverse complement.
TTAATGAAATTATAAAACTATTGTTTGGGATCACTGCTTGGATCCAGGACCACCCCTGTAGTGTGTTCCTCTGTTTAGCCATTTAGCTAGGTTACCCGAGGGTATACTATAAAATGTAGCATGATTTAAATTTCCTTGAGAGGAATTTTATATAATTGCATGCTTATCTGTTGGGATCAGCCCGGTTACATGTTCCTGAGGGCAGTGTTTTACTTTAGTCTGAGGGTGTTGTTTTCTTAGCCCGAGGGCAGTAGTTGTTTAGCCTAAGGGCAACGTATATTATGCCTAAGTGTAGTAGCTTCTACGCCAGAGGGAAATATTCGGTATGCCTAAGAGAGAGATTCCATACTCCTGAGCGCACCATTCGTTATTCCTGAGGTTAAGCCTGAGGGCGTGGTTATATTATCCTGAGGGCGTGGTTATATTATCCTAAGGGAAAGGTTCTGATTAGACCGAGGGATTAGTTCTAACGAAATTTAATGTTATTAAATTGAACTACTAAATGAATTTTTAAATGTCCATGAAACTGGTAATGATAGTTACTTTTGAGTGCTTACTAGTTATTGCATTTACTACTGCACACTACTGTTGCACAATTACACTGACAGTTGGGCACATACCTCTGGTGGGTGCCTAATGGGATTCATTTATCACACCCTATTTGGGTCATGTCTTCGGCCCAAACAGACTATATTTCTGTAGGTATGGATAAGGGCAAGGGTCCTTATACATGTACATGAGTGTTGGTGAGGTGTAGGGGAGTATGGGACCGAGCTCAGGCTCGCGATGCTGCCGGTTGTTCTGCTTTGTTGTTATACCTATACCTTCCAGTGTATTGTATTGTTGTGTGACATGTAATGGTTGTTTTCATAGAATAGTGACATGTTTCATATTGATATATATACGACTAATGGTTCTTTTTTACTTCAGATATCCTTTTCAGTTGTATACTTTTTACTGCTTCTGCTGTTGTTGTATGTTTGTTCTTGTATTCCGATGCACTACACTTTGAAAAATGAGGGCATAGTTTCCACACTATCAGACCTGGGCCCTCACTGCTAACTGGAAGCCTCTGGCATTTGGGGAAATGCTATTGAGGTCATGTGACCAACTAGGTTCGGGGCACCTATGGAGTGACACCCAGATCCGGGACGTTACAATTATTTACTCTTCCATATTGTTTATTACTTATGTATTCATGATACGTTTGGATTCACACTTTTCCATAAAAATCATTTAATCTGACACTTAATTATGTTTAAATTTATATAGGCTATGAAGATGGGTAATCTTTATGAAATATCTTGAGTGGTAACATGTGTGGTGATTTTTTTGTGAAAAATTGAAGGCTTGTTATAAAATAAAAAAATATAGGAATAATGGGAAAATTTTACATTTATTATAAAAGATATGAGTCATGTTATGTATATTTTTCCTATTACTATAAATAAATAATAAAAAATGGTATCTTTTATGTATGTGACAATATAGTTTTTTTGGATGTTATAATTATGGAAGGTTGAAATTGCGTCTATCGAGTTCATATCAATTATCACATGTAATGAATTTTTTTAAACCTCACAATTCATGAGTATAAATATGTGATACTACATCATGTGGATTTTACTTAAGTGATTAACCATATATAATAATAAAATATTTTTCCATAATCCTTTTATTTTATTTTATATAATCATGATTTTTATTTAATGCATTTTGTTATTTGATCACAGTAAAGAATCCATAAAATAAATAACTATGAAAATGATAGAATAAAATATGAGGAACAATAATGATATTAATCTACAATTTTTTATATTGAGTAAAAAATAAAAAATCATTGAACCTAATTGAAAAACTCATTTTACAAGTCTCAGATCAATTTTAAGCATTAAACCTCTATCCAATGTATCAAATTTGCTGATTTCACCTATGTACCATCTTAAACCTACACTGATTGACTAGGAGATCTATCCTTACATATCCTTTTCAAAAATTCAAGTTAGGGGAACCAATGGAATGGTTAATATTTTTACATAAAATAAATTATAGAGATACCATTCTCTACAAAATTAGAATATGGTATTACAAAAAGGTCATCATTTTAAATCTAATACAAAAAATTTTAAAAAACCCTGAAATTTTTAAACTACAAGAAATGAAATCCATACATAGGTTGGTCAAGATCATAAACCTCCATTCATGTAACATATAGACATATAATAAACTCTAAATCATTTTAAATCATCCATGTCTCCTCTATAAGACCCCTTAGGTAAAAAATTATAAAATGAATTCTATGAATAATAGGGGTGTGACCGCCTTTGATGGAAAGAATTACCATGTTTGGAATAATATCCTTATTACTTATACTCTATGTCTTAACTTAGAAGTGATTGATAAAACAAAATTTATTTTTAATCTACTGATAAAATTGTTAAAATGTATTTTACTTTAAAAAAGAATCATGAAAAGATAGTTAAAAAGAAATTATATTTTTATTCTATTATCATAACAATTATACACCATGTTGTTTAGACTTAAAACAACTAAGGAAATATGGTAAAAGTTATAAATTAGAAATAAAGGAAAGTTAAATGTCAACGTGGTTAAGTATAAGATCTGGAGGAGTATATTCAAAGATATTAGGATATAATATAGATAAAAACTTCACAGGATTCAATGAAATTGTGAGTAATATCAGAGACTATAGAGAGAAGATGTAAGACACTACAAATTTAAAGAAACTGATCAAAAATTTCTTAACAGTGTTTTATACTAAAATATTAGAATTGGATGATATATATGATCCTTACCAAGATGAATTACACAATATTTTTATAGTATATGATATGATAAAACATCATAAAGTAAAAAAATGATAAAGAGGAAATGTTACTTAAATCCATGAGGATGCTCAAGATTAAAGATTAAGAATTTGATGTGTCAAGTGACTAAGATGGTGAAGAAGAAAAGTATGAGGACTATAAGAGAATCATTTCTCTTATCTCTATGAATTTCAAAAAGGATAGGAATAATACAAAGGAATGTTTACACTAAAATTATTCACAAGTTATGGAATTGAAAACATTTTGATAAACTATCCTAGGAGAAAGAGAAATAGATTTTAGGTAAATGAAAAAAGTGATAAATCTTTAAAGATATATTGGGATAAAACATCAAAATATATAAATAATTCTTTTAAAGGTTGAAAGATTTTTTGAAGAATAAATATAAGTATTTTTATGAGTAAAGAAGAATATTATGTTCTCTCATGAAGTATTCCATTTGATGATTAATGTGTTCATATAATCATTAACAATATCACACATGTGGAGAAGTAGAGTGATTCCTTATATAGTGAGGTAAAATAATATAAAATTACTTATATAGAGAACATGATGAAATCCAAATTAGAAGTATATATTCAAAAGAATACTATGATCAAAAAATAAATCATAATGTAGAAAAAATAGGTTGGAAATAAAACTAATTCTTGGGATTAATGTGTCAATAATGTTGATTCTATATTGATATAATCAATAATTTACAACTAAAAATGGTTGTGAATGATAATATATTGGATAATATTTATGATAAAATCAAGCTGAAAGAAAAATTGGTTCAAAAGACTCAATACAATATATTTATGATGAGAATTAATTTAATAATATGGGGTATGATTAAAATAAAGCATTTGATGTTAAGGCTGAAACATAAATATCACCTAAGAATTTAAAATAAGAGGAGAAGGTTATATCTTCACTTAGTATGTCTGAATATAATTTTTCTCTATCTTGCAATGTAGGTGTAAGCTCCAAATATGAAAATTTTTAGGTTAATATGTGTGACTATAATCACTATTATACATCTAACAATAATAATAAAATCACTATAACATCATCCCCGAGGAAGAAAAAAAGACAACCCAAATCAATCCAGCAATAAAAACATTCTAGAAAAAATTTCTATTACTATGGATGACCAAGATTTAGTGTATACTGTTGGTGTTGAGTAATATTTTTGCACAAGTCATTTACATGTTAGTAAAACATGTCTCAACCAAGAAAGAGGCATGAAGTAAGGTGTAATATTGAATATATCATAAGATATCCACAAAAGTGGAAAGCTCTTAGAAATACTACTCAAATATTTATATAGAGAAATACTAATTTTAGATAGAATATATAGTTGGTGTGACATTCAGGGATACTATTCAAAGTAATTCATTTCGAACCTTCTTAGAAAAAATTATTATAATGAAAAGGGAATTGGAATTCAAAATGAAAATCAGGTAGAAAAATATTTTATTATTGTAGTGGCCATGAATTCTTATAAGAATGCCAAGCCATGGATTTTTGATAGTGGCTATTCTTAAAAAATTTCTGGTGATAAATTATTTTATAAAACTTTGATGAAAATGATAGATGGTAAATTACATTTGATTGTAAATATTATTTGAATATAAAGTTCATTGTAAATACTGAGATTGAGGAAAATAAGCTTAAATAGAGATACATACTTTATGTGTAAGGGATTAAAGAAAATCTTCTTACTATGATCAAATTATGTGATGATGGGAATGAGTTTGTATTCAAAAAAAATACTATATCATAATCAAGAACAATAATGATGGAAGTGTTATCTCTAAATGGGAAATAAAAAGTGGAAATATATTTTATAATGGGGACCTATCCAATTCATAATACTTGAGTGAAAAAAAGAAAATTATTATTTTTTAAATGAGAATAGGCCACCTTGGGAAAAGAACTTTTGTAAAATCTTAAGGTATGAAGTGGTAAGAGACCTTTATTATTATAAAAGGGACAGATAATCTTATTCCAAAACTTTCTAAAAAGGGATAATTATACATGGAATAGATAAAAGAGTGGATATTTAATCCACTAAACCGATTTAGATCCTTTAATCTAATTTGTGTGTTCCTATGAGACATTAGTATTCTAAAGATTATATTTATTTCATAATGTTTATATTTGACTTAGCTCATATGACTAATATATTTCGTATGAAGAAAAAATATAAATCATTTTATATTTTCAATATATTTAGAAGAAAATTTGAGAAATATTGGGTAGTATGAATTATGAATCTAAGAACACATAATGTTTTGGAGTGTAAAAACCTGATATTTTAAGAAATATATATTTTCAAATAAATTTAATTAATTTGATAGATTGAGTTACACACAATAATGAGTTTAGATGAACCATAATATATTATTTAAATATTGTTATCACCTAGAATTTGGATTAAAGAGTATAAATAATATAAACTAAATTATGAAAATTTATGGTTTACACATGTATAAAATGAATTCATTAGTCATCAATTAATTAGAACTGAAAACAAAAATGCTTTAAAAAGGATATATTTTTCTAAAAAACTATTTATATTTTAGTAATTTATTTTTATCCAGATAAATTAATTTTTTTTACTATTGGTGAATTATCATAATTATGTTTATATATTTTATATTCAATAAATTTTTATTACATTCATCTAATATTTTATATTACGAAAAGGATAACAACAAATCCAGATTTATGCTTAAAATTATATTTTTCTAAAAAGTGGATTTGTCGCATTTTCATCAAAAATTTTGAAATTAATCTCTTCTATTTATAGGTATTTAAATAGAAAAAATGAATCACATATTGATAATAAAGAGGCTCAAATTTTGTGAATAGGACCCTTTTATTTTTGGTCATTATAAATAACAATGTTGCTAAAATTTATCACCTAGGTAAAGTGTAAAAAAAGTAAATTTATATTGAAACAAAGTGTTAAGGCCAATAATTTTCATCCTAATTCTTAATATATGAATGTAATTATACCATTTTCACCTTATGATCCAAATGTATTGGTTTAATGGATAATTATTTAATAAAATTTCCTATAAAATATTTAAATTAGAAATAGCTACAAAAAGGTCACTCTCTTAGTTTCCTATATCTCTTATGTTTCCACATAGGGAATATTATTAAATATGAATGACTATAACTATCTATTTTAATCTTAAATAAATTAATTTCTAAATTAATTTTATTTTTAATATGAACTAATTATATAATGACTTTAATTTATTATGAATAATCGATGTAGCATTTATCCATTTAATAAAAATATAATAAATGATTTTTTAATTCTTAAAAGTGATATAATTTTTATAAGTTAATGTTTATTATGAATTTTATAGATCTATATGACTTATTAGGGAGTTTTGAAAGAATTAAATTCAAATTACCCACTTTTCTTGCTTTATTTGAATTTTGATTAAATGAATAGTTTTAATAATTACATTAATGATATTTTATGGTAACTAATATTTTATTTAAGGATATATAATTTATAAAAATATAAAGTTATGAAAAATAAATGGGATATGGTTATTCACATCAACCATGGTCTATTTTTGGGATATTTTTATTTTATTATAACTTTGTTAACACTTAATTTTGAAAAAACATTAAAATTATGGTAATTCTAAAACGGGTTAAGAGTGGTCAAAACTAAAAAATAAGGGTACAAATGAAATCCCAAATTATAAAAAAATTATTTGATATTACAATTTAGACCCATAATCATCATATACTTTTATATAATCAACTTCGAGCCACATGAACATCAAAATAAATTTATATTAATTTAATATTTTAATAAATTCAAAAGTGTCCCCCATCAATTATAAAAGTGCACCATACTTTCTATTATTCTAACCCCTTTCCACATTAAATATATACCAAAATATAATAATTTATATTAACCACTTCAATTTATATACCCTATAGTTTTTTTCTTACCAAAAGAACCAGACTAGATCCCTTTAGAGTAGATCTGAAATATTCATTTCAATAAGAGTTAATTACCTTAATCAATCACTCTCTTTTAATTTTTCTTTTAGATCCTATAAATATGTTATATTAATAATAAAATAATAAAATAAGTATAATAAATATACTAAAAAGATAATTATTATTATGATAAAACTATGATAAATCCTATTTACTATAAAATGGGAAGTGAACACATCACTCGTGCGTACGTACGACTTACTATCTCCACTTATAGATACAATTAATTTTTCATTTCCATGTTTTATGTATGGGTACTATTATGTTTTCAAAATTTATATATAATATTTATGAAAAAATTATACATCTAAAATGATAATATCATATCTACCTTCTTACAATCTAATACTTTGGGAAATGACAACGTCGATCACGCGTACATGTGGAATACCACCTCCACGAAGTGATGTGATTCATTTTTCATTTATATTTTATATGGATGGAAATGCGGTTGAATTTTAATAATATATTTTATTTATGATATATTAATTATATTTTAATGATTAATTAACATTTACCTCTATTTCATTCCATCCATTGAAAAATGAAAACAAATTCATGCGTACGTACAACTTACCGAGACCATGAATAGTATAGTTCATTTTTATATCCATAAATTTTAGGGATGAATATATATATATATATATATATATAATATTATATTTATTTAATGATTAAAATTCTGTACATGATTGAAATATGATCAAAATATAAAGACTAAAACAAAAAAACTAAAACTTAATGAGAAAAATGAAGCAATTATCACCATGAATTGTGATTTTAACAAATAATTGTTCATAAAAAGGTGAAAAAAGGATAAATTAAATCATATATGGTTTGATATATTATATCATGGTCTTAAAATAATATTCAAGATTAATATATATTTATTATATATGATGTTTGAAAACATACAATGGATATCAGACCTGAGGTAAGGGGTTTTATGTTACAATCTCATTGTTTATCAGGATTGTTTACGATTTAGTTATGATGATAAAATATTACAATAAACCTCTGAATATACCCATTAATTTTATTCACCTCTTGTTATATCTTGAAAATAAATGTTTTACCTTCATTTTATTAAACCTTTTTACTAAATAGACATGAAATATGTTTTTTATGGAAAATTGAAATCACTTCTCACTTGCGTAATATTTTTATTACATACACATGTTTTATAAAAATGTTATATAGAATATTTTTAACATTCTACTATGATTATTTAAATTAATTATTACCCTTGTTTTAAATCATATGAATTTTTTTGAATTGAATACTCTAATCATTTTCTAAATTAGGTACTTTGCGACGTTTCTAAAAAAATTATATAAGCAATGTTTTTTAAAATTATACAGTATTAACATAATTTACTTCTATCATAACTAATCGTTTTTTGATGATTTCTTTAAAATTTCCCATGATTATTACAAATGAAATTGTTTTATATAATATGATATATATTTTTTATATTTTTAATAATATTTTTCATAAATGGAAGGCTATTTTCCTCAAGAATTTTTTAAAAATATTTGGATTCATCAATGAAAACAACCATCAATATAGCATATGATTTACTTTGAATATGAATGAGTAATAAAAACATTATTAATTATATATATGGATATTTTTTATTATGGAATTATGTTAATAAATTCCATTCATTTTCAATGGGTTATTAAATGATGACATGTTTAATAAACTCACTTCATTTCATAGGTATTAATATGATGAATGGTATATGATCTTTCGGTAAACATATGTATGATTTTCATTTTTGTGATGGGTGGGAGCTATATCTGCATCTAATGCATTGGTAAAATATTGATATATTATGAGATAAATAGGAATGTAATAGGTAGTGAACCTAGTTGAGTTAGGGATTTTGTCCACTTTGACAGTTTTGGGAGTGAACCTTGACTACTATGATGGTTTGGGGGGTGAACCCGTTCTACTATTATAGTATTGGGAAAAATACATGACTACTAAGGAAATGATTTTATATTCTTATTTGTATTCCTAAATTCCATATCTTATTCCTACATTATTATCTCATGGATCATGTTATATAATTTCTCTATGATTATTGTCTTATAAACAAAAAATGTTCTCATACCATTTTTATAATTTTATGCTCATATTATCATTAATATATACCTTGATTAAATTTAATTAGCATTAGAGATAACCATTTCTTATGTTTCCTTTCCTAGTTTGTGAAGAATGTACTTTATGTATGATATGTAAAATAAGGATGATAGTTATGATGATTTTTGTTAGAGATTATGTAGAACTATCATGAACCATTTTTTATGATTCAAAATTTTCAATGATTATAGATCTATAAGTCTCTGTCATGGATCATTATGTTTTTGTAAATATTATTCATCTACTTAGACATAATATCTATGTTTGAAAATTTCAAGTCATTATATTTGGACTTATGGAAAGGTTAAGTTAAAATTTTAAAACATGGATGAGAAAACATTAGTGAGAACCCTGGGGTTAATTATAAGTAGAGGATAAAATAATTTTTTTTTGGTAATGGTTACGAATGAACATGTTTAAACCTCTGTCTAATTAGGAAAATGTGCCATGATTTAGAAATCCTGTGAATTATTTTTCATAATTATTTTATTCTAACTATGATTATTGTTTCTCAAGATATACCTTTTATTTTAGTTAATGGATGGGACCCGAATGAACCATATTAATGTTAAATTTGAAGGAAAATAAAATCTATTTCCTACTGAGATAAATAATATTTTGGGATATAGAATTAAAAGCTTCATTTTTTCCCATAAAAATCTCTATGTTATGAATTCCGATGGGATGTAAAATGTGTAAATGAGGGAACAATGTGTTGTTGAGTCTATTATGAGGTAACATCCACTATATTTATGTGTGTAAAATAATCCATTATTCATTGAGGAATGGATTCGTACCACAAAAAAGATATTTTCTATTCTCCAGTGTTCGAATCTTGAGAATTTTATTTTGGATGTTTGTCATTTGGAAGTCGACATAGATCAAATGTTACTCTTATCAAGGACATGATGAAATAAGAATAAATTTACTCAATGAAGTGGGATGAGCTTTAGATATAATTTGAAAATATGTATTTTACTTATATTATTTGTATAAAAATGTAGAAGGAATTAATTTAGTTGCAATATAAGGATGATTAATAATATTGTAAATATGAAGAAATTTTAATAAGACTTGTAAGGTATACTTCTAGTATTATCATCCAATATGAATGTAAGGTTGATTAACTATCCAATTTCTTAAAAACATTCATCCTTAGAAATAAGGGACTTCATTATATAAGAATAAATCATTTGTTTTTCTATCAAGGTGGAGATGGATATTAGAGTTAGCCATCAGTCTCTTATTTTTTTAATGATAACATAAAAGTGGGATTCAATGGAAATTATAAAAACTATAGATAGAAGAAGACATTAATTCCATTATAATAAAAATTTGAGAGGAAAAAATGTGGAAATTTTCTTAAGGGAACTAGTAAATGTTTCAATGATATAAAAAAGGTCATTAGAAAAAAAAAATGTTGAAGTGATGGGAATTAGTTAGCTAATGATGTGAATAGAGAGAAAGAAGAAAAGAATGAACTGACCTCACTCAAGATTTTTAAATTAAAGGAGTATGGTAATTATGAAAAATTAGTTCTCAAATATTAATTTTAATGAAGATGATCTATGTTATTATACTCTTAAGCCCAAAGATAATGATAAATCTCATTTGATCACTATTTTTGATGAGGGATACGATAACAACATGGTGAAAGGCACAGCTGACATCAACTCTAGAATAAATAATTTATTATTTCATTATTTATCTACAGAATATTTTATATATAATTAATTCTATAAGGGTATCATAGTACCACCTAAAAAATTATATTGTGAGTTTTTAGTAAAAATCCCTAATGGTACACTAATTGCATCACAAGTCTATTATTCTTCTCTGGATGCAGTTTTTTGGAAATATTTTTCTTGCAAATCTTATCATTCTTCCATTAGTATAATTCGATGTTATTTGGGTCGAAATTGACTATTTATACATAAATCCTACATCAATTTAAAGGTTAGAAAGATAATTTTGATATACTAAACCAACATTTAGCCATATATTAGTCTAATTACATAAATTAATTCTCATGGAAATTACATCCATTATATAGGTCATGATTCTTATTAAAAAGGGGTGTTTATCTCAGATGGTTTGGGAAAATATGAACATAAATATATTCATATCAAGTGGTATTTTATTGATGTATATATAGAATAATTTTGTTTCCTTCCAATGAATTATGAAGTTATGTTTTCAATATAACTCATAACTAAATTTACACGTATTTCCTATAAGACATATAAAATAAACCCGATTTAGCTGCAAGAATTCTAGAATCAAATCTAGAAGAATCTTGATATGGGATTCATTTAGACCAGTGAATCAACTTGGGGTGCTTCTATTTTTCTTGTTAACAACATTGATGGATCAATGTGACTTGACATTGACTATCAAGAATGTAACAGGATCACTATTAAGAATAAATATCCCCTACCTTTCATTGATGACATGTTTGATCAACTTTGCGGCTGTTAATAATTTTACAAGATTTATCTTCATTATAGATATCATAAATTGAGGGAAAATAAGTAGGATATTCCCAAGACAATTTCACATACATGGTATGTATATTATGAATTTATAGTGATAAATTTGGCTCTTATTATTCCCATCTATATTCAGGTATTTTATGAATATAGATTTTAGAGAATACCATGATAAGTTTTTGGATGTATTTATAGTTGAAATTATCATATATTCAATGACCAAGGAAGAGCATTAATATCACTTAGGGATTATGAAAAAGACCTAAAGGAAGAATAATCCTTATGAAAAATTGTCCGAGTGTGAAGTTTTTCTTATGGAAGTTTCAATCATGGGTCATATAATCTCATGTGAGGGTGTATCAGTAGACCATTTAATGGAATAAGTTTTTGAACATTGGCCTAGACTAACCAATGTGATTGAGGTCCATAATTTTCTTAGTCAGGCTGGATATTATCACAACTTTGTGGAGATTTTTCCACAGCTATCTAATCCACTCACCAAGCTAACTTGAAAGGGAGACAAGTTCATATGGATATATGAATGTGTGGAATCACTTAAGGAATTAAATAGAAGGCTAGTCATTATACCTATTCTTACACTACCTTATAGTGGATAAGGGTTTATAATATTTACTGACGTATAAGGGACTAGGATGCACCGTCAGGCATAATGATATGGTTAGATCTTATACCTCATGACAATTTAAGGCCCATGAGAAAAATTAATCAACACATGGTTTTATGTTAGCTTTGGAAATTATTTTTTTAAATATATTGAGGAATTATATCTATTGAGAAAGGTATGAAATATATAAAGATAAAAAATATTTAATTTATTTTTTCACTCAAAAAGAGACGAACATGAAGCTGAGAATATTTTTGGAGAATATTAAGGTTTATGACCTCTCAATAGATTCCCTACCATGGAAAGTGAACATAGTGGAAGATCCTCTAATTCGTAAGGATCATTATATATTATATATGATTACGATCATTAAATATTTGATATTTTTGGACTTTCAATGTATAGATCATGAAATCTTTCAAGAAGGGGAGAAATATTATCATTCAAAAAATGAGTGTTCAACCTTATATGGAAGTGAATATTAAAGAGGGGTAGAGGGAAGATATAATGATGAAAACAAAGGTGATGAATTTTCTTTATTTAAACATTGATCTTGATATAATAATATAGTACATGAACCATTTATGTGTCCCTTAGGTTCCATATTTAAAGAAGGAGATATTTGATGAAGCTTATAGTTATGAATTTTCTTTTCATCCCGGAAGTACAAAGATGTATATATATTTTAAAGATTATTTTTGGTTGGATAAAATGGAGAGAGATATTTAAGAGTATGTTTCATGGATCTGGGAATATTCGAAAGTGAAGACTGAGAGAGAAACGTATAAGGGGATGTTACAACCATTACCTATAACAAAATGGAAATGGGAAAAATTAGTTACGGATTTTGTTATCAGACACCCCAAAAAATCTAATGGGTATAATGATATATGGGTTATAATGGATCACAAAATTATTCCCTTACACATTATTTACATTAGATAACAATTCTGTATTGATGAACTTAGTCAATTATGAATTAAGTGGTAATACTTCATGGTGTACCACTATAAATTGTATCTAATCATGGTCTAATGTATACCTCAATGTTTTTAGAGTTATTGAGTACACTAGAGATATAGAGTTATATTTCATAACTTATTTTCATCCTAAAATATATGGATAGTCTAAGAGGAATATTTAAACACTATTACACATGTTGATATATTTCACTTTGGATTTCAAAGGTGATTTCTATTAACAACTTCCATTGATGTAATTTTCTTATAGCAATATCTTTCAATCAAACATTTAGATGGAACTTTATTTGACCATATATGATAGGATGTATATAAATAAAATGTGTGGAGTTTTAGAAAGAAAAATATCGGGACTAGATCTTGCTGAGGAAATCCAAGAGAAGGTTTGATCCATTAAATAAAAAATAAGAGCAAGTCAAAGTTGACAAAATATTTATGCTGATAATTTTTGAAAAGATCTAGAGTTTGATGTTGGTGAGAAGGTATTCCTATGAATATATCCTAGTAAGATGGTGATGATATTTTTAATGATGTTAAAGTTAATATCTAGGTATATTAGTACTTTGAAATTCTATATTGTATCAGGATGGTAGAATATCGTCTGTAACTCCCATGGACTCTCTCTCAAGTTCGTGATGTTTTCCATGTATCTATCATCATGAATTACATTCTCTATCCTTCATATGTTCTGAACTCTGAGATCATACCACTATATCATGATATGTTTTATGAGAAACTGGTGGCGATTCATGATTGTAGATAAAAAATTCTACGAAAGAAGACCACTCACATAGCCAATGTTTTGTGGTGAAATAACCCATTTGAGGATGCTACATGGGAACCTGAGGGTATAATGATCTAGAAGTAACCTCATTTGTTTGTATTAGAGTGATTTAATTTCAAGTATGATATTATTCTAAGTATTTTTCCAGAAAACCCTATAGATTTTAGGAAATATATATATTTTTCAAATAAATTTAATTTATTTAACAGCTTACATCACCTGCAAAAGTGAGTTTAGAAGAACCATGATACATTATTAAAATATTATAATCATGAATCCATTGGATTTTTAGTTGTGAATACAACTAACTAAATAATGAAAATTTATGGTTTATACATATAAAAAATTAATTCATTAGTTATCAGTTAATAATAAATGAATAAAAAATAATTTGAAAATAAAATAAATGTTTTTTAAAAAATAACATGTATCTTAATAATAAAAAAATAAATTTATCACTATTAGTTAATGATTTTAATGAAAATTATAATTATATATTCAATTTTTTTTTTTTAAAATCATCTAATATTTTTATTATTTATTTGATAATTATTAATCTTGTGTTATACTTAAAAATTATTTTTCCAGAATGAGGTTTTCATCACATTTTACACACTGACATTAAAAATAGTTTCTACCATTTATGGGTAATAAAATATATAAAATGAGTTTAATATTTATAATCATGAGGTCCAAATTTGGTGAATAGTCCCATTTTATTTTTGGTCGATATGAATTATAACCGTGGTAAAATTCATCACAATAGTAAAGGGTAAATATGGTTAATCTAGGTTAAAACTAAGTTATAAGCCCATATATTTTCGTCCTAATTCATATATTATTAAGGTAATTATACCATTATCACCCAAGTCTCTAAATTTATTAGTTTAACAGACACATTTCCATGAAAACTAGCTATATAATATTTAAATAAAAGAATGTTACAAAATTTCACACTCTTTGTTTTAAATATATCTTATGTGTCCACATTGGGACAAAAAAATGTTATTAACCAATATAAGTGTCTATGTTTATATTTATGAGTTTATTTTTTTTTTAAAAAAATTTAAGTAATTATATAATGACCTTAATTACTTATGAAACACTAATTCAATATTTATCTGTTTATAAATAATATAATCAATGATTTAAAATTATAAAAATATGATATAATTTTTGTTATTTAATGATACCCATGAATTTTATACTTAGATATGAAAATTTAGGGATGCCTGTCAGTATTATATTCTAATTACCCCTTTGTGTAGTTGTATTCAATGTAAAATTAAATGAATAGTGTTAAACGTTACATTAAGGATAATTTATTAATCAAATATTTAATTAAATGATTTAAAATTCATAAAAATATTTTATTCATCCAACTAAAAAATATATTATTTGTTGACATCAACCGTGGTCTATTTATGGGTCATTTTTCCATTTATTGTAACATTATTAACCCTTAAATGGTAGAAAACATCAATATTGAGGTCATTATTAAAAGGGTTAAAAGGGGTTAAAACTAAAAGATTTGGAAAAAATGTGTTCCAAACATTCCAAATATTATTATAGAAGATAAGTTCGACTCATAATCATCTTAGATTCGAATATTAGAAATTCTGAGCCATTTATAAATCCAAATTAATTAATATTAATTTAATCTTTTAAGAATATAAAAGGGTACCCCTCCCATCAATTATAAAATGAAACCATCCTTTCTATTTATATAACAATTTGATCCTTCTATCTTGAATGAACTATACCATTTTCTCCTCTACAATTCTGCATACATATCCTAGAATATTTATTCTTCCTAAAATACCTACCATAGTGCTTGTTAATGGATATCAAATGGATTCCTTTCAAAGAAGAGGTATTCATATTAACTGCCACTTACTTTTCTATTTTATCTAACCTCCTCTAAGTCTATTATATTATTCATAAAATAATAATTAAAATATAATATATAAATTTCAATTTTATCATGATTTTGAAAAATCCATTATACACACAACTTTCCATGAAATAGGATGTGAATGTATAGCTCATGCGTACATATGACTGACTGTATCCACAGAACGAATAAAGTCATTTTTCATCACTATATTTTATGGATGGGTATTATGAAGGGTTTAATATTTATTTATAATTTTTTGATGAAATTATAATTCTATAATGATAATATCAGGTTTACCTTGTTTCTATCCATTCAATTCGGAAATGATAACATCTCTCATGCAGACATGTGGACCACCACCTCCACAAAGCGATGTGAATTGTTTTTAAATTGTATTTTACTTGTATTTTAATGAGGGTTAATTTTAAGAATACAAATTAAATATATGATATAATAATGATATTATAATTATGAATTAAAATTTACCTTTCCTTCATTACATCAGTTGAAAAAATGCAAACAACCTTCATGCGTACGTACGATTTTCTGTCTCTATGAACGATGTAATTAAATTTTATATCAATAAATTTTATGGAATAATATATATATATATATATATAATGAATATATATTATATTTATACAATTATTAATTTCATGGAGATGATGGAACTATGATCAATGTACACGGACCAAAACTACCAAACATAAACATACATGAAAAATGAATCAATTGTCACCCAAAAAAGTTATTTTATTAAAGAATTGTTAGTGAATAGGTGTTAAGGTTAAAAGTGAATCATATGTGGTTTTATTTATAAAAATATGGTTCTATACTATTTTTCATAACAATCCTAGAGTTATTATATAGGAATTTTGAAAATGTGTGAATAAAGTCAGACCTGAGGTAAGGGGTTTTATGTTACAATCCCATTGTTTATTGAGATTGTTTAATATAATGTTATGATGATGAAATATTATTATAGAAATCTAATGATACTCATGAGTTTTCTTATGCTGTGGTTTTTTATTAAGAATACACGTTTTCCTAACATTTGCTTTCCCTTTTTTACAAAAAAGACCCAAAATATGATTTTAAGGAATATCAACTTCATTTCTCTATTCGGTTAAAAAACATTTTTATTGCATGTCCATGTTTTCTAAAAATGTTTTAAAATGTTTTTATGTTTATAATATGGTTGTTAATTTCATTTTTACCCATATTTCACTTTTTATAATAAGGTTTCAATGTAATCTTCTTTTCATTTTCTAAACAAGGAACTTTGTGACTTTTCTGAGAAAAGTATAGAAGGAATGAATTTTTAACCTATTTGGCATGAATGGAATTTCCCACCGTATTTGAAGATCACTAGTTTGAAGATTCATTTATATGTTCCCATATGTTTTTTCAATGAAATTTATTTTCATAATATTTTGTAAATTTTAAGATTTTGAAGAAGTTATTTTAGATTGTATAGGATATTTTTTTAAAGAATGTTTTGATAATATTTTGATTCATCGATGATAGAAACGTTTAATGTTTCTTATTATTTAGTTGGAATATTATACAAGTATACCATCCTTGTAATTTCTCTATATGTTTTATGTTTATTATTTCATGATGATTATGAAACTTGTTCCTTTTCTATGGGTTATGATATGATGAAATGTTAATGAAAGCTATTTTTTTCATGCGTTATGATATGATGTTTGGTTAATGATCTTATAACACACATATGTATTATTTTCATAATGTGATTTTTGATACCTATATCTTCCTTTAATTCATTAGGTAGATATTGATATCTCATGAGTAAAACAGGGCTGATATGGGGAGTGACCCCTATTATTAAATGATTTTTCACTACAGTAGTTTTGGGAGTTAATATTTACTACTACAATGGTTAGAGGAGTGAACCCATTCAACTATGATAGCCTTTGAAAATTAATTTCCAACTAATAAAATTATTTTTTATTCTTACGAGTATTCCTAAATTCTATGTATTATTCCTATAATATGATCTCATGAATCATCTTATTTGATTAATATATGATTAATGTCTTAAAAACTACCAATATTTATTCCACGGCTCAAGATTATTATCTAAAGTATATGTGGAATATTTTCAAATGTAGATCTCCTTTCCTTATTCCAGTTTTCTTAGGTTATGATGATATTATCATTGATATCTACTTTTTTACCCCGAATGAGCATTAGAGATCACCCTTTTTAATTTATCCTATAATAGGTTATGAAAAATGGTTTTGTGTATGATATGCCTATGAATGGTGATAGTTGTGAAGATCTAAGTGTGAGATGACGTATAACTATTATTAAATAGTTTTTTATTTTTATAAGTTTCCAAATCTATTGTACCTATATGATTTTGGATTGTATAGTAATGTAATGTAAATAATATTCATCTACATAGATATAATATCTATGTATGAAAATTTCAGGTCTCTATAGGGAGTAAAATTTAAATTCATTTAGAAATTACCTTGAAAAAATGGGACCAACCATCAATTCAGTTCACCCACACACTATTTAAAAAGGAATTATTTGTGGTGAAAATTTAATTATTATTGATATGGTTAGGGAAATGTAACAAATAACAAAGTCTCTAAATTTTTAAGTATAGATATTACTTATACATAAATCTATATACAAAATAGATATTTATTAAGAACAGAGATAATTGACAAATTATATGACATGTGGTCTAAAAGGAATATAACTATAATGTATTACAATGTATTTATAATCCCTTGTTTCATGAATATTAGAGGAAGTAATAAAAAATGTCTTTATGAAATTTTTGAAGAGGAAATTTTCATGGGATATCAATCCAACTGAAGTGGGTACAAGTGGTGGAATAAAAGTATTAAAAACCATGTTGACTTTAGTAATTTCAAGATCGATGAAAATTATTCAAGGAAATATATTCTATCTGGATCCATTGATTAGAAAATAGAAAATATTTTTGAAATCATTTATAAATAATAGTAATCAAGTTGAACCCAAATCTGTTTTGGTGGAAGTTGATAATAATAGATTCATGATATAAATGAAGATCTTGATAAATTTGAGATGAAACTCATGTGGGAGATAGTTCGAAGACATAGGAATAAATATGTTAT
This sequence comes from Viscum album, assembly GCA_963277665.1. NCBI lineage: Eukaryota > Viridiplantae > Streptophyta > Magnoliopsida > Santalales > Viscaceae > Viscum > Viscum album. Next base: position 1,406,841,164 of record OY728166.1, on the reverse strand, counting down.
TAGAACCAAGTGGTTGTTAAGAAACAAGATGCATGAAAAAGATTAAGTTACAAGAAACAAATATAGACTATTATGTAAAGGGTAATCTCAATTAGAAGGAATTTATTTCAAAGAAACCAATGCTCAAGTAGTAGGTATGGATTCCATTACAATGTTATTGGCAATTTAATCACATAGGAATTATATGGTTTACAAATTGGATGATATTTTATCCTTTCTAAAAGGAGACCAAGAAGAATAATTTTTTTAAGAAATATGAATCATTTATATTATACAATGATGAAAGATTGGTGTGTTTGTTAATGAAAACTTTTTATAATTCAAAAAAACTCCCAATATCCTATTATTATATTATTCATTATTGTTTGAGGAACATTTAAATTACAAAATGTATGTTTGATAAAAATATATATGTGAGAGTGTTGTCCACATGAACTCTAATTATCTTACTTCTTGTTGATGAGATATTATTTTCTAGTGAAAATGAATACTTGTGTGAGGAATTTTCAGAGTATATGAAAAAATAATTTGATATTTAAATTCTAGGATAGATATTATATTTGGTGAGATTATATAATAATTAAAATACTAAATATATATTTTTATCCCAAGGAAAATATTATAATGAATTGTTAAAAAATCATGAAATAAGAATTCAGAGAAGTTTCAAATCCCATTCAGTTCGAACAAAACTATGAAAAGATAAGGATAGAATATAATTCAATAAAAAATAGTTATCAAGAGTTATTATAAACCTATTATATAAAACAACTTGAAGGAAATATATAGATTATGTAGTGACTCTATGTGCTATATTATAGAGTGATCCAAGAGAGACACATATGGTTGTTGTATAAAGGATAATGAGGTATATGAAAAGAAAATTGAACAATGATTTGTTTTACAAAAACTATAATGATTTGAGCTTTATATAATTTAAATATGAAAATTGGGATGGTGATTGTAATGATAGGAGATCCAATTTTGGTAGAATATTCTTTATTGGTGGGTGTTGTGTGAGATGGCACAATAAAAACAAATTAGTGACAATTAGTGAAAATAAATAAAATCATTTCATTTCTAAACGTGTACTCACAAAGTATTTATGGATACTTGAATAATTAGTTGGTTAGGATATTTAATGTGAGAGGAAAATTAAAATAAACAACAATAATCAAAGTGAATTAGATTTATCGAAGAATCCTATATAAAACTAATGATCCACGAATATATAAATTACATATTTTTTAATTAATGAAATTGTGGAAAATGAAGATATAATGGTATAGTATGTGTTAATGAGAGATAATATTATAGATATATTCACAAAATTATTTCTAAGATAGATATTATCTTAATTTATTTTGAAAATACATGTTGAAAACATTCATTTCATTAAAATATGTGTTGAAAAAACCATCAGGGCTTTATATTTTATTTTTAGAGGGGGAGATAAGAGTACTTAATTATAGAATGTGGTACTCTCTTTGTCAAAGGGGGATCTTTCCATTCCAAAAGGGAGTTTGATATATATATAATTTTATTAATATTAAGTTTTGGATAATGATTAAATAGGTAAATATATGGAGGTGATAAATAGAAGTATGTATTATGGGGAAGATAAATTATGTCACTTGGACAAAATTTATTATCACCGAGGGATGAAATTCTCCCAAGAACATAAATTTATCTGACAGTGTGGTAAAATGCAATTATAATTATAGAAATTATATTATTTTATTATTATTTTATGATGTGCTAAATTATGAATGGTTTTTATTAAATTTGGAAGATTTGAATAATTTTTTCAAATAATCCAAAAGGATTGTATTAAAGTTACCATAGAGTTAGTAATGGTTTGTATCTATTTTATATCATAGTTGAGAATAATTTGAGATTGTTGAGATATATTTGAAGTTGTTTTGAATGTTTTTGTTAAGTTTTTAGAGTCCATTGTGATGATTTCAAGAAGTTTTGTGAATATTTTCTGTTTTCTAAAATTTTACAATTTACCAAAGTGTGAAATTGTATACAGTTTGTGGGGTACAATGGATCATCATAAGCAACAAGGAATATTTTATTATAACTTATTATGGTATTATCTATAATATATATTGTGAATCATAATTTATTTAGGTACAAACCTTTGTTAAATTCTAAAAATATGATTTATTCATAAGTTACAAGGAACTTATTAGGGTACAACTTAATGTCAAAGGATTCCATCATTGGGTAAAATATTTTTAAGGTAAAAATAAACCCTATGAACAATATGGGAATGAATTATATTCTATGAAACTATTGGAACATGAATGATATGTAATTATAATATATATTGAGAGTCATTTTAGTGTATATCGACTAGGAACCCTCTGTAAAAATAAAAAATGAAAATTTTAGCTTGAAATTATAGAATAAACACTCGATTGAAATATTATAATAATTGGTGATTTTCATAATACTCAGTATTATGAATAAATGGAATTTTATGATACTTGATCCATTACTCAATGATCATATAATCTCTTTCAAAATAATATTCATGATGATACATCTAAAGAAATCAAAATGAGTGATCTATTTAAAGCCCATTTGAATCATCCAAATTATTTTATTTGAAAAATTTCATTTTGAAAAATTTTATTAAATTATTGAAAGAAATATTAAACTCAATTAAAGAATGTTTTTATGATGTTGTATTATTTTTTATTTACACAATAACATGAAATTGTTCATTTAATAATTCTAGTTTAGTGATTTCAAGTAGAGTTTGCAATTGTTATGATATAATGGAGTAATTTATATTGTAACTTGTATGAAGAAGATGTGTGTTACAATTATTTTATTGAATGAATAGAGTTAATTATTTATGATAAATTATATAAAATCACAAATCTCTTAATTTGTGAATTGTTCCCAATGGTGATCGAATTTGAGGAGTCCTTTTATGAAATATTTTTTAGAATATGAAATATAATAAGTGTAAAAGTTTAAATACACTATAGATGGTCATTAAATTAAGAAATTAATATTTTATGATAATTGGAATCCACCCACATGAAAAGAAATTGATTAAATTCATTAAGTATATCACTTAAACTATTTTTATTATGAGAATCCTCTAGAATGTTGAGGAATAAATGTTTTCTGGATCAATACTAGAGATTTTTTGGTTTTCTTGAATTAGGTGGAGAAGTAAAAAAAAGTGAGCTATATGAAGTGAGTTGAAGTTGAGTATTGAAATATTGAGAGAAAAATAGAAGATGAATTAAAAAAATGTGAATAACAAAAAAACTCATCGTAACATGAGTTTTTAGTGAATTGAGTTTGAGAAGAAATTTGCGAATTAGATCTTCATCTAGGTTTTCATATTCTGAGATAGGCAAACCCATTATTATATTAATTATTATTTTATTCTCAGTTGAATATTTAGAGGACTATTCTATCAATTATGAAGGCTAAAGAGGAAGATCATTCCCTATTGGTAAAGTAACTAGATTCTCATGGTATATTTCCCATATTTTTCAGGTCTCATTGTAACTAGTGGGATATTATGTAATACCAGTATAATAATAACAAAAACAAGGAATAATATGATACCTCCAAACCCACATTTATTCAGTTATGCATTGTTGGTGGAAAATATTTAGGCTGGATAACAAAGGGACACGAAAAGTAGTTGGTTCATACACTGGGTTTCAACCTTTTAAAATGTTTACTTTGTGTTGTTAATTTTTTTATGAATTTATTCATATAATATGGAGTTCAAATTTGAGATATGGTAAAATCATAAATATTTATTGAATATTATTTCAGGTGTAAGCTATTGAAATATATTTTCATAAGTGATTCACACCCCCTTCTTAGTTGTGCACCAAATCATGGGGAATCTCAATAGAAATTACGAGTTATATCCGAAAAAAGTTTTCTTATAATAAAATTATATTTTGAATAAGATTTTGTGTCTAAGAAGATTGTGGGAGTATTTTTATAGTTAAATAAGTTAAATTTTTAAAAAAATTAATGATTATACTAATATAAAATTATAGTTATTTCTACTAAATAGCCAAAATAGTTTATTTTATATGATGGAAATGAAAAAAGTAAAATTTACAATTAGTTACCATGTTAAAATTAATAACCCTATTTTATAAAGTATCATGATGATCAAAATAAATTGAGAATTTATATTAATAACCTAAAAGATTTTAGTGTAGGTTGGTGAAGAGAAATGTAAAGAGTTGCATGTAGATACCATAACAAAGTGAATTTCCATTTATCCTAAATTATTTTTGCGATGTTTTGATATGTAATAATATTAATTGTTACATTATTTAAATTAATACATAAAGAGAAAATTTTTATTAAAAGGGTTTTAGGAATGATGATGTTAAACTTATAAAGAAATATTAGCAGAAAATAAAAGTCAACATCATAAAATTTTATGTTGTGTAGTTAATATGTTTTTTATATGTTTTTGTAGTTTAACATTAGGAATATGATTCCCAAGTATCAAAAATTTTCAAAATGTATTTTTTAAGACACAAAATACAAAATATTTTAGTGGGTGGACTTTATCAGATGGTCCCATATAGATTTGATAGGAATTATATATAGATAAAATGAGTTAAAAAAATTGTAGAAAATCCAACTTTGAGATATGAAAAATAGTTGTTCATTTTGTGTTATTATAGGTCATGAAAACATTTAAGGATTATAATTATTATAACTCTTGTATGAGATATAATAATATTCTCATGAGGCATAAAAATTATTATTTGTTTATGGATAATCGATTAAGTATACAGAATGGTGTTTGACACAAAGTTTCTTTGGTTTTATGGGGGTGCATGGATCATATTAGATTCCCTATTACCCAAGGGTAGAGAGAAACCTAGTTTAAAATATTTCATACATTGAAACAATTCTTACAAAATCCATTTATTATTAGTTAACAAATGGTTTTTGGGTTTTTTGTTGATTCGGTCATTAGTTAGAGATAAAAAAGTACTGGATTTGACATCTCACATAACCATTATGAAATTTTTTCCATTGAATGAGATATATTGGGGAGTGTACGGTAGAACCTATCTAGTGAATATGATATTACTATATATTCAAATGAGGTTTATGTTATTTCATCATTCATAAAGGTGAATTAAATATGATTTATTAATTAACTTCATTAGTTTATACTAAGGGTATCAAGAATGTATGAGTTAGATAAATGAGATTTACCTACTCTATGTATCATGGTCTCTCAATGTCTTGAACAAAGTGAATATATGAGAATTAATTCTATCATTTGATGTGGCTGGTAGAAATAGGTATAGAGACACATATGATATATGTAGATCAGAGTAGACCCCTTTGTAGCATAAGAGGCATTAATTTTTTATCTGCCTATTCTTTTATAAATTTATAGATTTGAGGATTGATATTTGCTTACAATGATAAATGGAAAATTGGGTCACAAATAATGGTTGAATTAATAGGGATTGAGATTGAGTTATAGAGAAACTATAAATTTTTTAAGATTTAATATAAAATAGATTTATATAAGTATTCAAAATGTAGCACATTGGATGTGATAGAAGGTCAAATTGATGATAGATCTTAAAAACTTATCTTGAAAGATATCCAAAAGTTTTTAATATAATTTAACAAGTTATTATATACAATATTATATAATTTTAATTGAAAAAGTATGTCTTAGCTTTAATGAAAGTGTTATATTGATGGAAATATGACATAAATCTTATATATATATATTTGATATATATATATATATGATATATCATATAGTAAAACATAACCAATTACTAAATATGAAATAAATTAAATAAAAGGGTTTGGAACATGCATTAATATAACATAATAATATAAAATAAGGGTAGATCTTATGGAATGGAATAGATTCTATTCCACTAACCAATTCAGTCTTAATAAACGATAGCACATGTTGTAGAGTGGTCACTCAAATAAGTTGTGACAACCTGAGTATTTTTGATATGAAATAACTTTAATGGTTTATTAATATTCATGATTATATATTTATATATATGTGATTTAAACATGTATAGTTTAATACAATGTTTCAAATGATACTATATAATCAATTATATACCAATTATAAATTTGAAATTATTATTTTCTAATTTCAATTTTATTTAAATATTAAATATATTTTCTTAAAATTATATCTTAGTATAGTTTGTTAAAAAAATTTAGGATATTTTATAAATAGATATTTATTTTAGTTATAAAAATTCATATAGAAATTTATTATTATGATAATATTAGAAATAAGTTTATCAAGGTATGAGGAAAGAATATGACTTTTCAATTAAAAAATACTAGTTTTTATTTGAAATAAATACGTTTTCTATTCACCATATATATTTATTTATTAGATAAATTTATAAATATTAGAAAATAAATTTTATTAAATGGAATCAATCTTTTAATTTATCACATAAAATTTATCATAGGGTGAATTTTTTGGATTTTTCTGAGAAAGTTTATTTTTTAGTGAATAATTTAAAAACAAAGTCATAATAAATATCATATGTTTTATGAAATAATCAGGTTATACATTGGGAATAAAAGTTTATAAATTTTTTTCTTGAAATAAATTGATAAATATAATGATATTATACACATAATATCATCTGTGTAATACGAAGTAATCTTTTGTCAAGATAAATATGAAAACATTAATTTGCACTGAGGTAGTGCCAACCCAACATTGGAAAAGTAAAAAATGGATACTTTAAGATAATATTTACAAGGATATAATTCAATTATTGAAATTAAATATATAAAATGAAAAAAGTATTATTTTTACATTTATTTATTAATTATATAGTTATATTTCAAGATAATTATCCAAATGCTTACCCTGTGCTTTAGCATGGTAATAAAAGACAACATGATATATTAAAAAAGTCATCATGATACATTTGAAAGAAAAATACATTAATTTTTTTTTCAATTTTACAATAATGAATTAAAATATATTATATTTTTGTTTCTAGTTTTTTTTTTAAAATTGTATAATAATTATCCAGAACACTTTTGTAGCATTAACACAATGCTTTGTAAATAGGAGAAAATGTAGAGTAATGATTTTAAAAATGTTAAAGGTTATGAGGTTTAGATTATAAATGTTTTTAAAAAACTTTATAGGATTATTATGAATGTTAAGGAATGATTTAAACATTAAAATTCAAAATAAATGGTTATATATAAATTTTCAAAAATAAAATTTGAAAATAACCTTTAAAATGACATTAAAAGAAGTTTAATATTAAAAATTTATTTATAAATTATAAAAAATCATAAAAATATTTTTTAAGTAAATTATAATTTTTAATTATCACTAATATGGTTCTTTACCAATTTTTTTTACAACTTTAAATTTTAAAATTTCATTATTGACCCTTAAAGGCTTAGTATTTCTGAAAATTACATTGATTTTCACATATAAAAGTGGACTCATTATAACATTTTAAAAGAAATTTTTGAGCTATGTATATTTAAATATTTTACCTTAATACCACTATAGACATCCCTTTTCATAATAATAATCCTATATAATTTTGAATAATTATTTCTCCAATGGGTTTAGACACAATCTGAAGGTGGTGATTCAAATAGAAATGTAAGAGTTTCTAAAATGATTTCTCATTTGTTATTTATGATTCAATACCTTTTAAATAATTTTCAATTATATTATTTTCATACCATGATTCTATTCAATTAGTATTTTTATCCTTTATCTCCATCAATGATTAAATATGATCCATTTTCTCTCACCATTTTCTTTTCATGAGACATTACTACATCAAAATAAGGGGTTTACTAATGTTACATATTTTCATTTCAACTGTTATCTTAATATTTTCAATAACATAAGTAATATGTAAAATCATTATTTTTTTACTAATATATTTTTATAAAAATAATGTATATATTTTTGTTTTAATATCCTTTGAACTATTTTTAATATATCTCTTATCGTGGTGATTTTACACAACTTAAGTGGTTATTAATGTTTCTATAGACTTACGCCATTCATTGATATTACTAATAATTTATTTTATGATTTAATATAATATTAATATTGAAATAATTTTATTTTTATGATTCTTTAAAGTTAAAATATCCTCCATAATAATGAAATTAAACGTGAATAATCATTGATAATTTTAATCATAAAAACATGCTTATCAAGGAAGATCCCAAGAGAAGTAACTATTTCTGGACCTATTAAACTTATTTAATTCATGAATTATATATATAAAATATAAATTGATTATTTTTTTATATTATTAAGGTATTGGAAAATAAATTTTATTCATTATAAAAATATCAAATCTATTTGGGAGATTATGAACCTAATAACCATAAAATGATTAATGTGAATGATAACAATTTAGTAATGGAATAAAATATTATAATAAGAAAATAATGAGGACTTGTAATAAGGAAACTAACATGAATGGGGTTTTTAATCAAGTATATAATTAATATAACTGTATTATTGAAAATTTTATCGGGTGTACGAGGCAACTTAGGACTCTATGTAAGGGATATTCCTTTAAACATTTATTTTACATGTTCTGAATACTTTCACCAAATAAAAATTCCTACTTAACCATATTCCTAACATGTCTCCAATAAAACTATCCCCTATACGTAAATGATTTACTAATGTAATTTTTTAATATCTCTAATGTTATTTACAATAGTTTTATAATAATTCATAATAACATTTTCCATAAAATACAATTTTGACTTTATTTTAAAAAGTGAGAAAGAATATCATTTTAATTTTATTTTGAATGAATACCATTTCCTAGTTTTATTAAAAAAAATATTAATATTTTCCTTTATATTTTTATGGTTTTAAAAAGTAATTTGTATTACCTTTTTTTTATTTATCATTTTTTTGGTTACCGAAAGAAAATGTTATTTATTTTTCAATGTAAATTTTTTAATTCTATTATCATATTCAAGATTTCACTTTCACATTAATATCAATAGATAATTGGTTACTCAATTTTTAAATCATCATATTTTTTGGGATATCCTTAATGTTTTTTATTATGGGCTGAAATGTATGTTTCTATGAGTTTTACAAAAGTAAAAATTAATGGTAATATAATATGTTTTTTATTTGTGTAATTATTATTAGAAATTACAAATGATGATGGTTTGGCCTCAGATATTGACCTCATATACATTGGGTAAATATGTGGTCTATAAATATGATTTATTATAAGTATAAAAATAGGTTATTCAATAAAATGGTGATTTCAATGGGTGATAATGAATATAATGTCACAAGATGCCTCTATGATTATTATGTTTCTTTTATGATTCCTTATGAGGTTTTTTATTAAACTGTTTGATCAAGTATCTTTTTTTTAGTTTAAAATTGTTTTTAGGTTATTTTAAAATCTCATATCCTTGTTTAAATGATGTATCTTTCCTTGGTTTTGGAGTATTTTAGTGGCCTAAACAATTTTATTTTTCTTTTTACACCATTTATGGATTTTTATGATCATTCCATGTTTTTTAAAAAAATCACATGGATTATGGATGAGTAAGAACATGTTTTAAGTCTATATTTGAATATGAGATTGTGGTCTTGATTAAAGGAAGTATTTCAATTAAAAATATTATTTTAGTGTACAATAGTCCATATATATGAATATTATGGGTTTTTGTATGGGATTTCCTAACTCTATAAAATTTAAACGTAAAAGTTCATGGGAATTTATGTAATGAAATATTTCTTATAAATCAAGAAATTTTAGAGTGAAAGTATTTTGTCTTTTGGAATTGGTATAAGGTCATAGTTTAGATAACTTTATGTATAAGCATATTATAAGTTTAGGATAATTTAACAGTTATAACTATAAATATAGGTTAATAAGTTTATATGTAATAATAATTAAATTATATTTAAATTTTCTTGATGTTTTTATGTGATTCATATTTGGGGGAGCTACGCAATATTTTGTTATACATTTATAGGGGTTTAAGAAGAATACATTATTGAAGCATATATATCCTTAGGATTAAGAAGTGGTTTAGTGTGTAGATTATTTTGGAAGAAATTTTTTATATTTTTTAGGACATATCCTAAAAGTTTTACATAACCTTTAGGCTTTATAAGTTTTTTTATAATGATTTAATTATGGTTAATGCAGATGAATAGTTATTTGATTTTGGGAAAATAAGTTTTTCATTATAAACAACCCTTGGGATTGGAAAGTGATTTGATGACATGACGTGTAATTTTATTTTTGGGATGTTATTTCAAAAAAATTGGAACACTAAATTATTATGGTATATTTTTTCAAGAAAAATGTTTTTTATAAAATTAGTTGATATTATATTAGGGATAATGAATGAGTTAATATTTGTAAGAATATATAATTTGTAAATGGATTTAAATCATGTGGATTTAGGTTAAGGGAATATATTATTATGTTATGTATGTGTTGGAGTTAGTTCCCTATAACCACATTCCATGTACTTTATAATTACTTGTATCCATTTTTTCAATATTAATATAGTTTTTATCCCATAATGATTGTTCTTATGTATGAAATTGTATGTGATAATTTCCAAAGGAAAACTATCATATTGAAAGATGAAAACAATACTCCACTATGATGAAAACCCTAAAGTTTTATGATGGTATTCTTAAATATATATTTTATAACAAGATGATATTATTTGATATGATGAAAATGATAAAATAAATCACAGGTGGATACTTATAAGAATTTGAGACACTTTCTCATGGTATACACCTTGGTAATCTTAAAATAATAAGATTAAGAGAACATAAACCACCAATTAGAAATTCAAAATTTTATATGTCATTTTATTTTCATATCTTTAGATGTTTTTTGTAATCCTTATACATTAATATTAATAATAATGCATGTCATGAGTCGTGTACTTTCTTGTACTGACCAGATCCATGATGTTATCTACTTACAGAAAGTAGGGTGTGTTAGGTGCTTCATAGTTGATGTTGCATTAATAAATAATGTGAGAATGGATTTTTAACTTATGTTATTAAATAAAATTAAATATCATATACCCTTTTATTATATTTGAACTTCCATATTAATTATAATTCCATAACATTCTTTCGAAAACATTCATTTTCAGAATGTAAAAGAAAGAGACATCAAGCATATATGATAATGAAATTAGAATGAATCCTTCTTGATTATAGATATAAGGATAAAAACATTATATTAAAAAATGATCATTTTTATGTGGTTTGATGTTATTTTGAAATTAACTTCATCATCTATGGGTGCCTCGGGTTATTTCTAGACGCTAAATTTGATGTTAGGAGGTTCTTCCTATTTTCACTGAGAAAGATCACTAGACAGTCACACACTAAGTGTATCTAGAAACATAGTGCAATTCTATATAAATTTAACATGTTGGATAAATATTATTCTCATACTAGGTTTAATAGTTATTCATGTTAGTTTGATCAGATATATTTAGTGAACAATTATTCAAGAGAATATTTGGGAGTTGAATATTTAATAAATATTTTTTTATATATTTTCAAAATTAAAATATTTATTTATTTATTCAAAAATAATGTAGTGATATTTATTTATTCAAAAATAATGTAGTGGCATTTCTTTATTAAATAAGAAGTCATTATTCATAGGCTGATAAATATTTTAGAGAATTCAAAGACCAAGTTTAGTGGTCCGGTGAGAAATAACATATTAAATATTATTTAAATAAATATTAAATTATTTATTCATGAAAATAATATTAATTTTATCTATTAATTTAGTATATCTCAAGTAAATAATAATAATAATGATATTATTTATACATGGGGTTAATCAAGTATTAATAAAAAAATACGGTCACATGCACACTTATTATTTTATTACCCTAACTCTATTTAAACAAGGTCATGAAATTCACAAAATCTCTATCCATCCATCCAATGCATTTAAGGCCTTAATTTTTTATTTATTTTTGATAATCCACCTTTTAAGGGGTGAGGATGAACACTTACAATGCCCGTAGGTATAAGTATTACATGGCCTGTAGGCCTTAGAGGAATTCATTTCCCGTAGGCTTTAAACATTACATAAAACCCAAACTAACTACTTGCAACTGCTCCTCCCCATAATATTCATCATGAAATCAGATCTCTACCTTCGCATGGCTGTTCGGCTAGGCTATCCTATGCATGCACAAGCTTGTCCCGATGGCAGGTGCCATACCTCTCATTCTTCCAATCCATGTAGCTTTTACTGTAGTAAAAGCTCCTTGCTCATCCTTATATAGAGCTTTTTTTTGTAGGTTTTCTAGTTTTCATTTTCACTTACGGTGGCCTGAAGGACTTGAGGTGTCCATAGGGCCTTACTGGCCTAAAGGCTTGGGTGGATCAAAGGCCTTAACGGACTTAGGGACCAAATCGATGGCCCGAAGGCCAAAACAGGGAAAAATTACTGGCTGCTACAGTGCTAAACATTGCCTTCTATATTCCCCGCTATAGTACCTGCTACAATACTACACAGTTCCCGCTACAGTATTGCTATAGTACTGGAAATTTTGCCTCTTCCTAGATTTGATCCCAGGTTTCCTGGATGCACTTAAGAGTCCTCACCAACTGGGATATGGCTCATGTGCACCAAAGATCTATCTATTCTAAACATTAAGAATAAAGAATTATCGATAATACTCTCAAGACCAAGGGAGATCCTCTCCTAGAATTATCTTAATAATAGAGAGAGATCCCCTCCTCTACCATCTTGATTCTAGAGAGAGATAGTGGAGTCCTTTCATACAATGTGATTATCGAGGAGTTCAATTATGAACAGTGTAAGGCTTGTGATATTCTATGTTAGCACCTTAAGTTTATATAGAGATGTTTAGAGTTTCTTAGTGAACAGCTGGATCATTTCTACAGGGAATCTATCTTTGATTATTCTAACACAATTTCAGTACTAATGAAGTCATTATCATATTTATCAAAAAAAAATAATTTCAAAAAACTATAATAATTTTTCTAAAAAATTTGGTTATAAAATATATGTGATGATCCTACATTCTTGTTTCCAGTATAATTGTCATTTTTTTAATTTAATTCCATTGGTATTGACATTATTCATCATGTACATCTCATATTATTTATCAATTATGAAAAAAAGTGTTGGAAATGACCAATATTCCCTTCCACTACACCCAAAACCTTCAAGGGTTATCAGAGTGGTCACATAATTCATTTATAACCCTTTTTTAATTGTAAATTTATTATTTGAGTTTTCATTTACAGGTTATTCATTCATTAAATAAAAATATAACATTACACTATTATTCTTCTACATTATTAATCACTTAAAAATTTATTGGTAAAATTTATATAAATAAAATCCAATGACTCCATTCGAAGGTTCCAAGGGTTAAGGATGGACAAAACATTATTATATGGAATATAACTAAAAGGTAATCATTGTGTACCCATGTTCATTAAAACAAGATTAATCTCAAATTAATTTAGATAATCATGTATTAAATACATAAGAAATGTGTTAAACACACACTATGTGTTGGTTGGTAGAGGTTAGAACATAGTTATTTGAACTATACACCATGCAACTTGCCTATATTCTATTTTTTCAATGTTTATTCATGGTAAAAAACACAGGGTCCAAGCCTTTTCATGCATTAATCACATGAAATATAGGTTAATAATCTATTATAAAAATAGGTCGCATCGCATGTATCTAGTCCACACATTGTGTTCCATGTATGTTCTAGTGACTAAAAAATTATTCATAGTCCTTATACATGTGTCTCGAGTATTTGAAGAAGAGATTACTTGGTGTGTTGCATTAATACACTCCCAATAACCTATTGTACCTAATGTGATTAATGTTATGCCTATATTTTTTTGATATAATTAAACATAATCTGCATGTTTCATTGGCTTTCTTATTGACACTACATTCCATGTGATCGGCTTATTAACTAAATATTAAATTAATTTTCATGTTAAATTCAAAAATCAAAGATATGTATAGAATTTACTTGTTGTGGACTCTACATGCATAAAAATAATTACATGTCATGTAATTTAAATGTTTCCACATTTTATTTATTAATAGAACATGCCTTGTAATTTTGTTCCACACAATACATGTTTGATTCAATTTGAATATGTAGTATAAGAAAAATGTTGGGTAGTTTGGATGAGTACACATTATTTCCTCCAAGTAAACATGTGTAATCTATTAATTTTACATAAAATTAATTTTATTTAAAATTATGGACAATGAAAATTTAGTATATGCTTATTAGAGGAATTAAGATAAAAGTAATTAATTTTTTAATTAAATAACTAATTGGAATAATTTGTGGTATTTTATTTTAATTAATGAATGAATTGACTTAAATGATATCTAGAATGAAAATTTTAATTTTTTTCTTGTGTCTGGGTGATCATGAGAAAAGAATATACCAACATACGTGAATTATTTATCTTATTTATAATTATTAAATCAAAAATTGACCTACACATAAATCACACCTCTCATTATGTATAATCCTATGTACTTTCAGTTGATCTTATATAAAACCTTTAAACTAATCATTGGTTCCCCTCACCTTCATGTGATTAATGATTATGTAATTGATGGAGCTCCCAAGAGAGAGGAGGTGGTTCATGTTTGGATATTAAGTGAATCCAATCCAAGAGATATGTAAGAGGATTGGTGTAATATTGTAACAAAAACCAAGTTACGGTTCAAGGTTTTTTACCTTAGGGGAGATGGTTAGTTTATAATCCTCTATATAAAATGACCATAGGAAATATCATTTTCATACCTATTATGTTATATTATTTCCTTCATGATTCATGGTTAATTTTTATATGGACACTTTTCTTAGATCACATAAATTAATGAAAAAAATAAATATGGAATTAAAATAAATTGGACTTTTAGAAAAATTTATCTAGTTAATGGTTAGTCACTTGTGTAAAATTAACTTAATTTTAACAATGATGTAAGACAATATAAAAAGAAATTGACACATAATGATAAAAATATAGAAAATAAAATATAAAGTTGATATAGCATTCCATTACCAAATTTACAATGGAACCAATAGATTATAGTGTTTGATCAAGCCCTTTCTAAGGTACTACCTTTTAATGGGGAGTTCGAAGGATGGTTTTGGTTTGAATTAACCAATTTTACAGAAACAAGACTAAACTTCACTAGACTTGGTGTACATTTGGAGAAAAATGTTGAGTAAATATTAAAATATGGTTTCAGGATAGTGGATTCCTATCAATAGAGTAAGGAGATATGAGTTAATGTGGTTAGAAAAGAACTACCAACCTAAAAGCCAGCAATTAATTGGCCAAGTCCTAACATGGGTTATGAGAAGGGCTATAAGGATCCTTTCAACTATACTATAAATGAGATAAGATATTTCCAAACCAATGGTTTTTTTTTGAAATAAATGTGACATGAGTTAGCCACCTAACCCATACACATGAAGAATTTATTAATGAAAACAATAGTTACATGGAATACATGAGGTGTAATGAGCTTACACCAATAATAAATTTAAGGTGATTTTATATAGACTTAGAAAACACAGAAAAATGAATAAATAAACCTAAAAAATAATCTATCCTTCGGTATTTGAAGATCCATGAAGTGTACGACCAATTAAATTCCAAATAAAAAATGGTGGTTCTAATTCAATATTTCAACAAACCACAAGGTGATCCAATTGCTTGCAAGTAATAGTCAACTGGACCATCATGTTCTAGGGACATCATATATTGAGAGCTCTAGGACTTCATTCACAGGACAATAAAAAGAACCTTGAAATATAATCACAACTATCATAAATTCCATTCCCATAAATACATGTGAACCTAAAAGGTTATATAGTCCAAATATAACTATATAATCATAAGAACAGCTTCAATCAAAATATTTGATGAAATGAGTAGATATATTCCATTAAAGGCAGGGTCAATCTTGAGACACTCTAAAATCATCTGAACATTCCACTATGAATTACAGGTTCACCCTAGAGAAAAAAAAAACAAAAAAATCCAAAAGGATGCAAAGGAGGAACTTTAAATCAGTTCACCCATTAAAAGAAAGAAATCAATGAAACATAAACTATGGTTTCCAAGGAAGAAGAAACCATAGAAACATTGTTGTCACCCATTCCAAACAATAAAAAATTCCCCCAAACAAAGTCCCAACATAGCCATAGAAGGGTTCTGAGGAAACCCGAGATTAATAAAAACATCTAGACCGGTCAAAGTGAGGAACCTCTATAGAAAGCATCATAAATCCTTAAATAAAACATAGAAAATGTGACTGCCTATTAAGTAGTTCCAAATAAAACTCTACAGTATCAAGGAGAGCCATACAAATGAAATGAATGTTCTCAGATAAACTACAATACATATCTGATTATTCTAAACCATAATTCTCCAATATAGTGTAAAATAAAATGGAAATCAAATAATAACATCTTTCCAAGCATCTATAAAGTCATCAAAAAAAAATCACGATTAAAACAATCAAGAAAATAAGGAACTTAAAACCATTAAAAATTAGGAATGCAATCATTGAAAAATAAAAAACCCAAAATAAATTATTTTGACAGAATGTCCATAAAGTTAAAATCATAATTTCTATCAAATTCCTTCTCCATATTAATAAACATACTTTTTCCAATTTTATGATATGGAATAATAGTAATACCACCATCCATGTATTTATAGAATAAAACTTCATCTTATGTATCTATCTGAGAGTCTATATCTTCATCCAAACCCTTCTCAATTTTACATGCTTCCCTCACCATGGAGTCATTTACTTCAATATTATTGATTTATCTCAAATAAACTTCACCTGAGGACAAAATATTAGTATCCACGAGTTTTGGGGGATTTTTAATTTTCTTATTAATTAAGACCACTAGGGATTTAGTAACAACTGTTCTCTCAAGGTTAGATTAATCTATATCTTTCCAAGCCTTTATGGGATTCAGAGTAATAAAACCATCTGATTCAACCATTAATTTCATACAATTCCTATAAAATTATTTTATGTCTGCCTCCTAAATATGAAAATATCTCTCATCAGTATCATGTAAGAATTCACTAAAATTAGTATGGAAATCCTGATCCTCCTCTTATAGTGGCTAAACAACTACCATAAACACATAATTAGATAGTCCAGTTTTGTTAATATTTTCTTTATCCTTATTGATATAATGATCATTAAAAACGTCACCCAAAAAACCATATAAATCAATAAGAGGGATTTGAGAATTGGAAGGTATAACCATATTCTTCTTAGCATCCTTAAAAAATTTATAAATGGAAATCCACGTGACTTTGACTATATCAACATGATATATACTTGAGAAGGATAAAATTATCACTAGATTTAATTTTTAGGAATTTTAAAAGGGATCCCACATTATACCATGCCATGAATGGAAATTAAACATATTTTAAACCCTTGTTCCTAAGTCACTTTCTAAAGTGGAGAGTGGGGAATAAATATATCTCTACCTTAAATACGTGAAAAATGTGAAAACATTGAAGTATGTCTTATGTTTCATGCTTTGATCTAGGTATTTTGAGATCATCAATACATATAGATTAATGGATTCATATAAAAGGATTTATCACCTTCAATACCATTGTTAATAGAAGAAGAGAAAATAGAGATATAATTTCTCCAATGCATTATTAACTTGCATGATTGAAGGGTCGATACCAACTAGACCACATGACTCAATATGATTTACAACATAGAGTGAACAATCATTTTGGGATTTAATATCCCTAATAAGTTTTTCAAATATATCATTCTATCCTCACAAACTAAATGATTGTCTAGTTTCATTGTAAAATATAATATAGGAAATATAGATAATACACTTTCAAAACTTCATAATTTTATTCCCCATAGTGATAAATATATAGGGTCTGAAAATATGACAATCATTATAGTGAATAAGAAATGAAATAACAGGAAATAGGACCCAAGAATCATCCCAAATCTAAGGCTCCTAAGAACTATTCTTTTAATAATAAGAATATCCAAAGTCAGGAAAAGGGAAAAAAACAAAAAAATGATTAACACGTGGAATGCTTGGAAACTGGAAGAAGAACGACACCTAATTAAAGATGATAGGGTAAGATCAATGTGAATTTTTTATTGAGCGAAATATCTCTATATCTTTAAATTGGGTATTATATTCAGTTTTTGGTCATCGCATATGTATCTAAATATAGGAACCAAGTAGATTTAAGAATATTTCTAGAGGAGAGGTGCATCTTTGAGATTCTAATAGAGTGAAACTTAATACTTTTCCTCTAAGATACTACATACTTCTATTTCTAATTTGTATAGTATTGGTTTTAAAGGATATTTATTATATACCAATTATATCCAAAAATATAATTTATGTATCCTTTCTAGATACATATGGTTTTATTTTAAAGTTCAAAAATAAGATATATTTATTTTTTATAGAAAATATATGTCATGGTATAGTTCATTTGTACAATTATAATTATTTTTAAGATTATGAAAGAAAAGTATTAGAAATAAATAACGAATCATGTTCATATGATGCATTTCAAACCCAGTTATAGTATTGAAACCTTGGTTATGTAAACGAGAAGTGGTTGAAAGATATGTATCGAGATAGATATTTAGATTCATATGTAGCATGGTATATTTCACACTAGTTTACATGGAAAAATTAACAAATAACCTTTTAGTGGGAAAGGTGAAAGGTATAATTAGAATACATAATTGGTATAAACTGATATTTGTAGAACATTTCCTATAGAATCTAGTGGTGTTTATTCTTAATTCGTATCATTTAGGTGTGAATTGAGTTGGTATGACTATGTCCACTTGATGATATATATGTTTTAGTCCTTTAATAAAATCATTGAGTAAAATAATGAAGTAAAGAATCAAATTCATAATAATATATTGATTCTTTAAAATATCTAAGGTGGTGAATATCATAACCAATACTGTATCAATATTTATATGAAGTTTGGGATTCTATCTCAGCACACTCCACCTTATACACCATCATGGAATGGTGTTACTGAAAAGTGGAAATATATAATTCATGGATTTTTTAGGTTGATGATTAGACATGCAGATATTCCATTCTAGTATTGGGTGTATGTATTGTATACTATGATATACACAATAAATGGGTTTTTAACTAAGGAGTAATATATAATACGATTCGAGTTAATGTATGAAATGAATTCCTTTTTTTATGAGGTTAAAAGCTGTTTTTACATCCATATTTTGAAACAAACTAGCACCCCGAGGAGAAAAGTGTATCACTATAGGGTATCCCATTGAAACAAGGGGACACTATAGATAAGAACACTTATTAGACATGGTAACCATCACAATACATGCCAAATTTCGAAAGAGGGTAAAGAAAAGCATATTGGGTTCAATATTATCTTCTATGAGGTTGATACTCAATATATTCAAGAGTTGATACAAGAAACGACTCCATAAGACCCCACAAAATAGGTTGTTATTAGAACAAAAGTACTATGTAGAAGAACCATAAAGGTTAGAGAACTTGAATGATATTGTTTTTACTTCCTAAGGATGGTGACTCATTATTGGTTTATAGTAATGTTACTCTTTCCTACAAGGAGGATATAAAGAGATAAAATTATGAAGGATGGAAATAATATCCTAATTTTAGGATAGAATACATGTATCAAAACATACATTGGGTTTTGTTCTGTCCACCAGTTGATGTAAAGAAAATTATGTGAGGTATTCTAGAGAAAATCTAATATTAAAGATAAATTAATTACATATAAATCAAAACCTGTGGACAAATGGTTTAAAAAATGTTAAATAATTGACTATGATGAAACTATTTCCTTAGTATCCATGTTAAAATATATCGGAATTATAATTTTTATGGGATATTTTCCAAAATTTGAGATTTGGTATATGGATTTCCAAACAACATTATTGAATTTCAGACTAAAAGAAGAAGTTTACATGGCAGAGCTAAACGGGTTTATAACTCCATGCAATTAAAAACTATATTAAAATTATAGAGATCCATTTATAGATTGATGTTGGAATCCAATCCATAAAATATATGGTTTGACGAATCCATAAAATAACATTTATTCATTATAAATGGATGTGATATATGAGTTTATAATAAGTTTAGTTTGGGTATGATTGTTATCCTAGTAGTACATGTCAATGGAATATTACTTAATGAAAATGAAATACCCGAGTTACAGTCAGTTATAGATTTGTTGTACCAGTTCTTTTCCATTATTGAATTAGGTAAAGTATTCTATATACATGGAATCAGGATTATTCATGATAGATCTGAGAGGTGTTTTGGGATATGTCAAAATATATAATTTGAACAAAAACTAAATTGGTTTAGTATGTAATAATCCAAAGGGAATTTATTTCAATGTAACATTGTATACATAATTCCTAGAAAATGTGTCTTTAGACACAATAGAAAAAATATATACCAAGTATGATCCCATATGATTTTGTGATAGTATAAATAATTTATTCCTTTTGATATAGTAGGATTAATGTTATGCAAACCTTGATCCTGGTAGGTATATATCCATATAATCTTAGTGAAAAAATTGTACCATTGTAGAAGCTACCCATAAGTATTTGCGGAGAACTAAGGATATGCTCCCTATTTATGGTGGGGATGTGGAGCTAGTCATCCATGATTATAAAATTTTTATCTTTCAGGTAGATCATAATGATAAAAAGAATAACCATGATATTTTATTATTCTCAAATGATGAGTTATGATCTGGAAGAGTTCAAAGGAAGTAGTTGTCACTGATTTTGTAACAAGGTCTGAGTATATAGCAACTTCTTATATAAACAAAGAATCTATTTGGATATACTATATTTTATAGGAGAATGATATAGTTATTATAATTAGAGACCACATCACAATATATTGAGATCTTATTGCATTGGGGAATCTTGTAATGAGGCTAAGTCCATAACAACATATTTAGAACATACTGTGTAAATATCACTGATTGAGTGATTTTGTTTTTTAAAATGGTAAATGTGTTGTTTATAGAGTTTAGTTGGATGAAAATATGTTATATCCCTTGACTAAATCATTTTATGAACATAATATTGAATATCATTTTATATATATAGGAATTTTTTTATTAGTATTTAACTATAGTATTAGTGAGAGATTGTTGGATTTGGTTCCATAGAACCAGAATCTATGTATATTATGATGATATATATTCATTTTTTTTAAATATTGATAATATTTATATCAAAACATGATTCTTATTCATATTTAAATAATTTTTGATAATGTCAAAAGGGTAAATATCACACATAAGGTCATAATTGTTCCCCACTACGATTTGAACTAAGAAGTTCCACAATAATATTCTTAATTATATATTTTATAGCTATATGATTATATTTTAAAAGAAAACAATGATACAAGTTTCGAGGGGTAGAGACACAAAATAATTTGAGACACTTTATCATAGTTTATTTCCTTGGTAATATTTATATTAGGATATTATGAGAATATAACCAGATAGTAGGAAATTGAAATTTATACGTGTCCCTGGTTGTTCTTATATATGGATGGGTGTGACAATAATGAGGCTTTAAGATTATTATTAATTCATGTCTTGAGTTTCATACTTTGATGTACTGAACAAAGAAATGATGTTATATGTTTTCGAGAAGTAGGGTATGATGGGTGCATCACGACTAATAATTCATCCATAAATAACGTGAGAAAGAATTTTAAATTACTTTTTTAACAGAAGTAGATAACTTAGGCCATTTTGATTGAAATTGAACTACCATATTATGTCCAAGCCCCTGTCGTTCTATTGGAATGTTCATTTCAGAAAAGGCATAGAATGTGACATTGAATATATTGGATAATGATATTAGTATACAACCTACTTGATTATATATATCAAAATAAAGGGATTACAATACATAGTGAACATTTGTATGAGATTGTATGTTGTTATAACATTAACTACTTTCTCTATTGGTTCTTTGACATGTTTATAGATTCTAACCTTGGAATTTGGGTTGTAATTTATAATTTCCCTAATCAAGTGGATTTGAGGGTCACACTAAGTATCTATAGTATCTAAGTTAAATTATACATGAATTTAGCATAATAGATAAATATTATTCTTGTATGTGGTTTAATAATTGTTCATGTTAGTTTGGCCTTATATATTCAGTCACAAATTATTTAAGGAAATTTATTTATTGAATAATTAATAAAAATTTATTTTATATTTTATATATAATTAATTTATTATTGAAAAAATAAAATTCTTTTTGTCTTTGAGTTTAGTGGATGTCAAGTAAATAATAATAATAATATTTTTATTTAGGCATGGCGTTTGTTGAGGATTATAAAAAATAATAAGGTCTGATGATAACATTTTATTTTATAACCCTATATCAATTTAAACCTCGTTATAGAATTCATCAAATCCCTATCCAGTTTAATTATTATGTATAATTAATTGTATAGAATCATATCAATCCATAGAGAATTACTCTTCTAGAATTATCTTGAGAATACAGTGGGATCCTCATATTCTACCCTCTTGATTCTAAATAAGGAAATGAGAGTCCTTCCACCCAAATTAATTCTTAAGGTAATAAACAAAAAATGTCACAAGAATCATGTACTTATATTCAAGGACTTAGAGATTTCTACATTGATGTGTTGGGGTTTATGTTGCATGTGTACATCACTTATAGATATAATGTAACAATAATTCATATATTTCAATAATGGTACAAGGTGAATACATATTCAAATTCATCTATGGAGAGATAATTTCAATAAAAGGTAATTATTTTTCATAATAAATTAATTATAAAATATATGTGATGATCATTCATTTTTTGGTTCTAGAGTAATAGTAAAAAAATATTATTTTTAATAACATTGTTCATGAAATTATTTATCATGTACATTACATATTATTCATAAATTATGATAAAAATCCTTGTTGGATCTGCCCTATAAAAACATCCACTACCCTGAATTATTCATTATATATTTTTATGTGACATTATTTTTTACTTTATGTTATTTGGGTAAAAAATATAGTTTTATTTTGGAAGAATATGTTGTTAGGTTTTTCATATTTTTGGGTTTATGATTTGGTCAGGCATGTGTTCAATAGTTTTTTAGTTATTAATGGAATGATTTAAGTTAAACATGGGATGTTATTATTTATATTGAAATTTTAGAGATTATAATATTGATTATTCATATTATGGTTTATTCATATTTCATGGAGTATTATTTTTACTCATTATAATCATTTTGATTTTTTCTAATCGGGTTGAAATAGTATAAATTTCTTGTTAAAAAAATCTATCATAAAATGTTGAGCATTATCCTCTAGTTGTTCTCAAGATCCATTATGAGTATATTTTCATGCATCAAGAATGAACACTTCGACATGGATATTAATTTTTTTCAATTTGAGATGAAATATAGATCAATTCCAATTGCAATACATAAAAAATAGTGAAAGTACTCATATGAAATGCGAAGAAATCAAGTAAGGATGTTTTCTCAAATAGAATACTTGGTGGTGAAATAATTCCTCAATATTAAGAAGAATACTGATAAATATATAAAGTATAATGTGAGAATCATGACCAAAATATCAAGGTACACCTTTGAATCTTATTAAAAATTATTATTCTAAAAAAATTAAAAAATTGTTTATAAAAAATATTTATGATAAATTTCCTATCATTGACATAATTAAAGTTACAGATATATAGAATCTTTGTTACAGATACCAATTATGTTAATATATTATTACTCTATTTATTATTATCCTAAAAAATGAACTTGAAATTAATATTTTACTATTTTATATTCATTATAATTAATTTATGGTCTCTTTTACACTCTTATAAATTTATATTTCACACACAATGTTCTTTATTTTGGATTTTTAACTATATTTCCTTTAATTGAGTCATAATAAATCATCTTAAACATATTCCTTCTAAGTGGGGAATATTTTACCATATTATTATATTGAACATACACTTAGGTTTTCTGTAGATGTTCATTTTTATCTCATGACCCCATTTTTTATCAATCCATATATCAAAAAATATGGTATTTTAAGGATATTTCTTGACTCAATCTGCTTTTCTTGAGTCATAATATTTATTATTCAACCACGTTATTATATTATTGATATATTATTCAATTTTATTTTATTAAATAGTAGTTTCTCTTTTTAACTGGGTAAATTATATTTTGATGAAATTATCTTCTTGTTTGGTGAATTCTATGTCATTGTTACGTATAATTCCACTACGATATGTTGATGAGTTTTAACCTATGTGTTTATGTATTGTTTTACTATAGAAGTTTTTATTTATTATTTGGGGTGATAAATATGTTTTATATTATGAATAATTCATATTTCACAATATATCTATTCAAAATAGAATTTTATATTTTTAGGATGGTTTTATTAGATATCATTCAAAAATCCTGAAACATATTCCATGTCACTAATGTGTATTTATACCATATCCCACACCTAGATTATCTTCAAGGATCTCTTATTTAGGATTATTTTAAAACTTAGGCTCTATGAAATTTTATTTTAACCATTAAAGTGGATTTTGAAAATGTATTAATATATGTTTTCACATAATAAACCATTACTCATAGAGGTTGTGATGAAATTTTGAGGAACAAATTTCTTTAAGGGGGATAATATCACAACCCCAAAATTTATAATAAGAAAACACTTTTATAGTTAATTAATATTATGGAATATAAATTTATATATATTATTTAAACACATATATATGTCTATTTTAGTTCTAAAATGATTTTCTATAATCAATTTGATACCAATTGTACATTTAAAAATTTTATGCTTAATTTATGATAGAAAAGATAATTTATTTTAGGGTTTAATAAATTTATTAAAATTATTTCTTATCATTTTATTTTTAATGAATTATTGGATATTTTACCAATATATATTCATTTCAATTATATAAATTCATATTTATAGTTATTATTATAATAATCTTATAAATACTTCTATAAATTTATTCTGTAAGAATATGTTTTTTATTTGTAATATAAATATATTTTTATTAAAAAAAATTACTATGTATTACAAAGATTTATTTTAAAGATAAATTTATAAATTTTAAACATTTAATTTTATATTATGAATTGTATTTTTTGTTTCATCATGTTGAAATAATATTAGGGTGAATTCTCAGTATTTTTTGAGAAATAATATTTTTTGGTGAGTAGTTAAAAAATATATTTTTTTAAAATACCATGGATGTTTTGACATCAATATGATATAAATGTGAATTATAAGTTTATGAAATATTTTTCCTTCCATTAATATATAAATATCAATATTTTATAAAAAAAATATTATTCATGTAATATAAATTTGTAATGGCCCGGACCTATCTGGTCCATTCCTTTACGAAAATATGGTGTCTGAGGTGTTTCAGGAGGTCATGGTGTCTTATCCCCAACACTTTCCAATTTTTTAGTTTTGTGAACAATGTCATTAGTAGTCTTATGTGAACAGTGCAATGATAACATTATGTGAATAGTTTCATTAGTAGGTTTATGTGAATATTTCTATGGTGAGGTCCAATGGTAGCCTCTATCCTTTTCCAAATTTTGAGTTCATGAACAATGTTTCTAGAAAGGTGAGGTTCCAACGGTGGCCTCTTTCCTTGGCCAAATTTTTAGTTCATGAATAGTGTATCCATAATGGTGAGGTTCTGATAGAGATAATATTTTCATCATTTTTCATATTTAATTCAATGATTTAATCCCTAAAAATTGAAAATGTTGAGTTATTTACATCAATTTTGGATTTATGATGTGTTTTGGGCTAAAATTGGAAAACTTCTTAATTTGGAAATATCGACAGATTTTAATCACTTTGGTAATTCATGCATATTTTTTAAAATATAACTCCAATTAGTGTGATTTATTTTTTATTGTGTTCATAGATTTACTGGATACATATTTTGTTTTTGAACCAGGATTTTATGCGGCCATCCATGGGTCCTAAAAAGTCAATCAAGTAGGCATATTATTCTAGAAGACCGTGTGGACCCACCTCAATAAAGTGATCATAAAACGGTCTATATAAATCCAATTTATGTGATCCCAATTGTATTTGAACGATTATTATATGGGAAATTCAGATGTTGAGTACTATGAAGATTTACCTTCATTAAGGTAGACCATGAATGCTGAAAATGTGGGGAAGGAAAAAGGAAACATTCATCGAGAATAAATGATCCAATTAAATTGGCCCTATCTCATGCTATATAGGGATGATGAATATGAAATTTTTGGATGAAACGTAAAAGATATTTAGGAAAATCGTTCAAGAAGAAACCATCTCAAATTTCGGCAATTAAATTGGCCGAACATGGTCAAACTTCCGATGGACAGAATTTGTAGGAAATATTAAAGAGGAATTATGAAGATCTTAAATTTGACGACCAGAGGATGGCACCCCCTTGGAAAATATAAATAGGAGTTCACCCATTCTAAAAGAGGTGTTCGAAACCACAATCATATATGGGAGGAATACAAGGGACACTTGGGGAAATTCTCCTTCAGCATCATTCTATTTCATTCTTTTATTTTTCTTTACATTAAAATGTCTCTCCTCTCTCGTATCATCTCACTTACCCCATCCATGGAGGGGTAGTTTCATTTGAGTGATCAGAAAGAGGGGAGGCTGGATTTATGTGTTGTGTTTGATTTATTGTGCTTAAAATGAATCAAATTTTTTCTTATTTCTTAATCTGGTTTCAATTCTTAATTTAGTATTAAATTCCAAATACGGTAGTGTTAGGTTTTTATTTTGAAATTATAAATTGCTTTGGTCGATGATCACATCTCCCTCCACCCAATTCTAATCTATATATGGTGGAATAAGATTAGGGTTGGGTTGTGATTTCTCGGAGGTTGTCAATCACGTGTGTAGGATTGTATTTCAGAATCATGGTTTATTAGGGAACTACAATTCCAGGTCTGGGATTGCTCTAATTAATCAATAAACCTTATACAACCTTAAACACATTGGAAGGAGGATAGACCAATCTAAGGTTTTAGAAAGGAAAATTATAATCCCATCTATCTGACCAAAGGAGAGAGAGGACTCAGTAGATAAATCTCTCTCTTACTAGTTTAAGGAAGAAGAATATGTAAATTTGGAAACCATGATGGCACAACACTAGGTCTAGCTGAACCCAATCCGATCACCATCTTTATCATTTGTTAAAATCAATCAATTCATGTTTTTTTGATTCTCTCATAGTCAATCAAATTAATTAAAACCAATATTTTCAGAAAACCAACAAAAAGTGACAACCTTGTTTTCTGTGCACTCCTCTTCGAGAGACTACCTAGGATCCACTACTATACTATACTTAGGTAAATAAAATATTGTTTTTCCACGCCCCCTGATAGGCGTGCATCAAACCTGGCACCTTTTCCAGGGAGGCAATGTCTCAAAACTTTTTTTTTAAAAAAAATTCATTTGAATGACTCGTAGTTCAAATAGAAATTTATTGGAATTCGATCCAGAAATTGGGCGCACAATAACCAAATTGATAAATCAAAATCTTCCAAAATATTTTGAAGAAATCAATCTCACCGATTCAAGTGATACCTTGAGTGAAGACTTTGAACCTGTAATAATGGCTGTAAATCCCAACTGAACCCTTCACGACATGTGTGAACCTCAATTTGTCAATCAAAATTATCAACTTGCAATTCCCGCCTTAGAAAATGATTTTGAATTTCGA
The DNA here is from genome assembly GCA_963277665.1 of Viscum album. Taxonomy (NCBI): domain Eukaryota; kingdom Viridiplantae; phylum Streptophyta; class Magnoliopsida; order Santalales; family Viscaceae; genus Viscum; species Viscum album. The sequence goes on along the minus strand of OY728166.1, from coordinate 1,406,813,160 downwards.
ATTAACATGATCCAAGTGCTTCCTAAATTTCATGGTCTTGCAAGTGAAGACCCGAATCGACATATTCAAGAATTCACCAATGTATGCTCTAGCTTCAAACCTCGAGCAGTCGCTGAAGAGAATGTGAAGTGGAGGGAATTCCCCTTCTCACTAGAGGGAGCAGTGAAGGAATGGTTGTACAATTTGCAACCGGGGGAGATCAGTGACTGGGAAGATCTAAAAAATGCTTCTTACAAAGATTTTTCCCAACATCGAGGAGCACTACAATAAAAAAGAAGATTTATGTCATCCATCAATCAACTGAAGAAACACTCTATGAATACTGGGAATGTTTCCAGAATCTTTTTTCAAGTTGGCCACACCAATAAATAGAAGAGGCCAAATTCCTTGTGTGCTTCTACCAAGGATTGCTTGAAAATGATAAGAATCTACTAGATGCATCATCAGGGGGAGCCCTCATTGAAAATTCACCTACAAATATCTGAGTTCTGATTAAAACAATTTCAAAAAATTCATAGTAGTTTGGCACCATAGGTATGATCACCAGAGGAATCCATGATGTAAGAACATATGATTCAGTCAATTTAAATTGAAATGAAATGGGTGAACTCACCAGGTTAGTGCGACAAATAGCTGTTAACCTTGTGAAGGAACAACAAGGCCCAGATCAGGTAAGTGGTTTATGCACTTATAATTATCATTACACTGATCAATTTCATGGAGTGCAGGGGACAGAAAGTTGTGCTGCAACCTATCAACAAAGGCAATACCAACCTCAAACACAACTAGGATATGGGTTTCAACAAAACCAAGCCAGAGCACCTTTTTAGATGCAATATCAGAACCCGATAGCATTCCAACAACCTAATAAGTATCCATTCCAACAATAAAAAACTTTCCAACCGCCACCTTTCTAGTAGAAGAATTATGAGAAACTGTCCACAACTGCACCAACAACTGAATATCAACAGCTAAAGACAAGAGTTGCGGGAATAGAATATAAAATGGACAAGCTAGCTGATCCATTTGCAAGCATTATGGATGCTCTCACCAAAAACCAAGGTAAGCTTCCTACACAAACAATTCATAATCCAAAGGAGAATTTTAGTGCAATAACCACCCGAAGCAGGAAGGAGCTCACACCACTAGAAAAATGTGAGGAGGATGATTCCATGGAATCTTATGAAGCTCGTCCTATCCAACTAAAAGATTGAGTCGAAAAAAAAGGAGAAAGAACAATGTTTCGAAAGGAAAGAAAAGAAACACATTTTCAAAAATAACAAAGGGAGAAAAAGGATATCCCAGCACCATTCTCATCAGTATTGGTTGAGTCAAAGAAGGGTGAAGAATAATGACTTCAACAATAAATTCAGGAAACATTCCGAAAAGTTGAGATTAACATCCCACTACTAGATGCAATCAAAAAAATCCCTAAATATGAAAAATTTCTGAAGGATATGTGTACTAAAAGAAGAAGGCTCAATGGAAATGAAAGAATCAACTTAGGAATAAGCATCTCAGCATTTATCACACCACCGATACCGCAAAAATTTCAAGATCCAGGCACTTTATCTATTCCCTGCACTATTGGTTCTTTAAATTTTACTGATGCACTATGTGATCTTGGAGATTCGATAAATGTGATGCCTCAATCAGTGTTTTCATCTTTGCAGATCGGAGAACTAAAACCAACTTGGGTGGTGGTACAATTAACAAATAGATCCACCGTTTTCCCAATTGGAGTCGTTGAAGATGTATTGGTAGGAGTGAGAGGATTAATCTGTCCAGCAGACTTATATGTCCTTTCCATGGAGGAAGACCGAGAACCAGCCCAATCTCCCATCATCTTGGAGAGACCATTATTAAAGACTGCGAAGACCATCATCAATGTGCATGGGGGAACACTCTCAATAGAGCTCAAAGGTAGTTGAGTGCATTTCAATATACTCGAATCCAGGAATAATTTGTCAGATTTTCATTCACTGAAAGAAATATACCACAAAGAAGGAAAAGAACAAACTAAAAATTTAGAAGAGACAACCTTAGAATTCTTGGATAGTTTGTTAGAAGAGGCTAGAGAATCAAAATCAGGAGAAGATGTTGAGATCAAGAAGTATAAGATCATGGAGGTCGAACATGAAAAATTATCATAGATCTCCAGAAGGAAGTTGATACAAATGAAGACGAACTAGCTAAGAATAATTCCATATTCCTTGAAATTGAACATGAGTTGAAGAAGGTCAAGGAAACCCCCATTAAAACTATAGAGTGTAAAGGATATTCCCAAACCAATGGGAAGAGTGGATCATAAGAAAAAGAGGAAAAACCCAAAACCAGGTTCGTATGGTTAATCAAAATTGAGGGTCAAACTCCTTCTTCAAGAGAATAGGTGAACTTTCAAATGACACCACAACCCCTTAAAAAGAGTTATGTTCACATTGCAATAAGGAAGAAACAAATATCCAGAAAGATTGAATACCATTCTAGAAGAACAAGATTTTAGGTGTTTTGCTGGTGTTGTGGCATCTATGGAGACAAATCATACTCTTGTTGGTACAACATGTCTTTACCAGGAAATAGAAAATAACCAGTAGAGGAGATCACACTCCTTCACATTGAATACAAATGAAGACCAACCAGGTTGCATCATTCCTTTACACTTGATTAAATGTAGTAACTCTATTTTTTTTGAAACATACATAAAAAAATTCAATTTACATGCATTGAGGACACTACATCAATTAAGTGTGGGGGAGGGAATATTTTAGTACTGGATTTTTCAAAAAATTTATTTATTTTAGTCGAGCCAACGACATTAAACAAAGGTGCTACTGGGAGGAAACCCTCATTTCCCCCATTGTCCACTTATCCTCTTAGTGATGTACCAGCATGATTGAATAGGCATGTACTATAAATTGTTTTCATTCTTATATTTCAAGTACATTAATGAAGTGGTTGTAGTGGGATTACACGTTGTGAAGAAAAGCATCCGTTTGAAAGGGGAGTTAGAGTTTCACTTCAATATTATCCAACATTATTCCCCACATTTTTAGTCTTTTAAATAGTTAATTAAAAAATTCATTCCAATGCTTGAATTCATGTTTTACTTGACTTATCTAGGAGACATGAGTTTCATAGGAATCCAGTGATTCCATGTTTTAGATTTAAATGTTAATGAGATTGAATGATTAAAATGGATAATTGGATGATTAAAGTGAAGTAAGGATATTGAATAAGGACTCATGATTTGAGGGAATTAATTGATTCATGTAAATAAAATTTCCCTTCCATTTTTCATTCATTGAATTTCTGAAATTCATGTAAATTAATTTGTTATTATTAATCATTCCATGAATGATTTTCCAATATCATATTCTAATTACTGAGAGGATTTATAGACCAAATATTTCTTATTTTATCTTGAGCATATTTTGTGAGTGATCTTGGGACATGACACCTACCAGAACTTGTATTGAAACTTTTCAAAGATATTACTATACAAAAACACATTTAAAATGATTGAGGCACTACATTGGATAGCCACATATTTACCTAAGACCCACCCTTACAATTATCCTCCGTTATCCCGTAGAAGCCATGAATTTCCTTATAGGTTTAAGCCACATTACAAGCTAATATTTCCTTAACTACCTGCACTTTTAGTATTTTTGCATGGATATTTCAAGTTTGAGTGTGGAGGAAGTGCCTTTTGTGTGTGTTTATTGGGATATGTATCATTTGTGGGTGGTGTGAGGTGTGTGCAATCATTTTGGGCAGTGTATTATTATAAAATTGGGCATGAGTCATCATTTCATGATGCTTCTTTCATTTCATCCGGTTCTCCTTAAAGAAAGGATAAAATAATGTTGTGCCTTCCTGGAGATTTACAAAAAAAAGAAAAATAAAGATTTGCCTTTCTGGAGATTTACTAAAAAAAGAGAGGAGGGGAACTTGGATGATATCATTTTTTGTAATAATTTATTGACTCATGGCCCATTTCATTAAAAGGGGGGTGGTGTTGTGTTTCACATTATCAAAATGAATTTGACTGAGGTTCATCCTATGTTTTCACTTGATTAATAATGAATTGTACTTAAGAGTCAAACCTCCTACTTCTGGCCTTAATTTATTTCAATCATTTACCCACCAACCCAAAGACACAGAGTCATTTGAACCTTTATTGTAAGTCCTCATGATTTTATGTGTGTTTTGTCTTTACAAAGTGGAGAAATTAGTTCCTTTACAAGCCTATGGATAATGAGCATTTTCTCATGATATGAGCATAAATAAACTATTAATTTTATCATGAGTGATGAGATAAAACATTTAAAAGAGAGGTATATCATGATTTGGCATGTTTAATAATAATAAATTGAGAAGCTTGAAAGAATGAAATGAGAAGCTCCATCATTTTTTCAAAGGGGAAAAATAAAATGTATGGATTGATTGTTTCATTGAAAAATGGGAACTTAAATTGATATTTTTCATGGAACATGAAAATTTTATTTTTGATTGATAATTTTTTGATTTTTTTGGATTGAAATTTAAATATTGGTAACATTGGTGCCCTTTGAATTCCATGTTGAGATTTTATGCTTGAGGACAAGAATAGTTTAAGTGTGGGGGAATTGATAGAGATAATATTTCCATAATTTTTTATATTTAATTAAATGATTTAATCCATAAAAATTGAATATGTTGAGTTATTTACATCAATTTTGGATTTATGATGTGTTTTGGGCTAAAATTGGAAAACTGCTTAATTTGGAAATATTGACAGATTTACGCACTTTGTTAATTCACGCATATCATTTACAATATAACTAAAATTAATGTTATTAGTTTTTTATTGGTTTCATAGATATCTTTTCTACATCTTTTGTTTTTGAACCATGATTTAATTCAGCCATCCATGGGTCTGAAAAATTCAATCACGTTGGAATATTATTTTGGAAGACTTCGTGGACCACACCACAATAAATTGATCATAAAACGGTATACATACATCCAATTTATGTGATTCCAATTGGATTAGAACTAGTACTAAATTTTTAATTCAGATGTTGAGGATTATGAAGATTTACCTTCATTAAGGTAGACCATGAATGTTGAAATTGTGGGGAAGGAAAAAAGGAAACATTCATCCAGAAAAAATTCTCTAATTAAATTGGACATATATCATGATATACAGGGAGGATGAATATGAAATTTTTGGATAAAACGTAAAACGTATTTTTTAAGATCTTTCAAGAAGAAACCATCTCAAATTTCGGCCCTTAAATTGGCCGAACATGGTTAAACTTGCGATGGACAAAATTTGCAGGAAATCTTAAAGAGGAATTATGAAGAAAATAAATTTGAAGACCGGAGGATGACACCCCCTTGGCCTATATAAAGAGGAGTTCACCCATTCTGAAAGAGGAGTTCAAAACCATAATCGGATATGGGAGGAAGCTAAGGGACACTCGGGGAAATTCTCCTTCAACATCATTCTGTTTCTTTCTTTTATTTTTCTTTACATTAAAATGTCTCTCCTCTCCCATATCATCTCCCTTACCCCATCCATGGAGGGGTAGTTTCATTTGAGTGATCAGAAAGAGGGGAGGCTGGACCTATGTGTTGTGTTTGAGTTCTTGTGCTTAAAATTAATCAATTTTTTTTCTTTCTTAATCTGGATTCAATTCTTAATTCAGTATTAAATACCAATTGCGGTAGTGTTAGGTTTTGATTATGAAATTATAAATTGATTTGGTCAATGATCACATATCCCTCAACACAATTCTAATCTGTATATGGTGGAACAAGATTAGGTTTGGGTGGTGATTTCTCGGCAGTTGTCAAGCACATGTGTAGGATTGTATGTCAGAATCATGGTTTATTATGGAACAACAATTCCAGATCTGAGATTTCTCTAATTAATTAAGAAACCTTCTAAAACCATAAACACATTGGAATGAGGATAGACAAATCTAAGATTTTTGAAAGGAAAATTCTCATCACATCTATCTGACCAAGGGAGAGAGAGGACTCGATAGATAAATATCTCTCTTACAAGTTTAAGGAAGAAGAATATATAAATTTGGAAACCATGATGGCACAACACTAGGTCTAGCCGAACCCAATCCGATCACCGTCTTTATCATTTGTTAAAATCAATTAATTAATGTTTTTTTGATTCTATCATAGTCATTCAAATTAATTAAAACCAATATTTTTTAGAAAACCAACAAAAAGTGACAACCTTGTTTTGTGTGCACTCATATTCGGGAGACTACCTAGGATCAAATACTATATTATACTTAAGTAAATAAAATATTGTTTTTCCATGCCCCATGATAGGCATGCGTCAGGTTCCAATGGTGACATCTAACCTTTGCCAAATTTTGAGTTCATGAACAGTGTTTCCAAAACGGTGAGGTTCCAACGGGGACCTCTTTCCTTTTCCAAACTTTGAGTTCGTGAATAGTGTTTCTAGAATTGTGAGGTTCCAACGGTGACCTCTTTCCTTTGCCAGATTTTGAGTTCATGAATAGGTTTTCTAGAATGATGAGGTTCCAATAGTAACCTCTTTCCTTTGCCAAATTTTGACTTCATGAATAGTTTTTCCAGAACGGTGAGGTTGCAACAGTGACCTCTTTCCTTTTCCAAATTTTGTGCTAATGAACAGTTTTTCCAAAATGGTGAGGTTCCAATGGCGACCTCTTTTCTTTTCCAAATTTTTAGTTCATGAATAGTGTTCCCAGAATGGTGAGGTTCCAACGGTGTGGTTTCAACTGTGAGGTTCATGAACAATGTTTCCAGAATGGTGAGGTTCCAACGATGAGGTTTCAATGGTGAGGTTCTTGAACAATGTTTTTCATTGGCCAAATTTCGAGTTCGTGAACAGTGTTTCCAGCTTCCTATAGTTTCACCCCATTGACATTTACTTTGATGTAAAATGAATTTAAATCCTTTTTTTAATGACTCTAAGGATAATTCAAAGGCCATAACTCCTATATTAATTTTCCTAAGGCCCAAGATGTTTTTTCTTGGTCAAACCGCATGGTTTAATGCGATCCTCTTTTAATGGAAAATCCATCATATCTTAAACCACTGCTCTATTAAATATTATAAAGGAACATGATATCTTCCTCCCTAATCATTCCTACATGTTTTTAGGTGTGAGATTCTCGAATATTCTATTCCTTCCTATCAGAGTTTTGCGATCAAGCTTTCCTCCATGGATTAGTTACCCTCTGTTTCTGATGCAACCAAGCAGTATCGATCAATCTTTGTTATAAGGTATGATATATTGTCGTTATTTTGGGTTCATCTCTTTCTATTTCCCCTTGACCTTTTATAGAATTCTATTTCCATGTTCCTAAAGGGATTTTCTTGGGTTTTGACCTATAACACCCCAAACATTTTATGGTATTCTTCTCTTAAATACATTTTATTCATAGCCTATATGTCATAAAGCAATATTTTCCTTTGAAACAACACTTTATTATTTATGAGATATTCAAAATGTAACGACCCGAATCTAGAGCCCTTCCATTGGTGCCCCGTACCCAATTCACCACATGACCTCAAGTGCATTTCCCCAAATGCTAGAGGCTTCTAACTAGAAGCGAGGGCCTTGGTAAGTTATTGGGGAAACTATGCCCTCATTTGGTAAGGTATACAAGGTAAGAAAAACAATAGTAATTAGCGGAAGTAGTAACAACATACATAACTGTAACCAAAAGCGGAAGAATAAATATATAGCAGTGATGATAATGATGCAGCAGGTATAAGTATCTATGGAAACCAACAAACATATCAACGTGCTGAAATACAATTGAACACAAGTACTAAAGCAACAGATAAAGAAAAACAGATGAGCAACTCCGCAGCATCGCAAGCCTCGGCTCAATCCCATGCTCTCCAGCTCCAGTGCACTCAAGAACCTTAAGTAGAAGGATGCTTGACCTTATCTATACCTGCAACAACATAGTTTTCTTGGGCCCAAAAGCATGGCCCAAACAGGGTGTGAGACAAAGTCCCAGTAGGCAACCACCCAAAGATCTGTGCCTGACAGTCAATGAATACATGGAAATTAATGTACAGGAACAATAAATAGGAAAATACACAGCAGCTACAATCCAAAGTTCTAGCATATAAAGTATACAAGTAAACTACCAGCAACAAGTAGAAAATAGGTAACCCTCTGGGTAGCTCTCACAGCATAACCCCTATGGTTCAACCTACAAGTACTAGCAACCCTCTAGGTGGCACACACAGTCTCACCCCTTTAGTTCAGCTAAGAGTAGACTTTCTGAGGAGTCACTCACCGTCAATTCCCCCTATAGTCTCGTATCATACTAAAGGCTCTCTGGGAAAGCACTCAACGTCTCATTCCACCTGTGGCCCACATCGAGGAACTACAGACTCTCTGAAGAAGAATTCATCTTCAATTACCCCTATGGTCCCGCATCATATTAAAAGACACTCTGGAGAAGCCCTTATGTCTATTCTCCCTACGGTCTACTACACTAGGTTCTAGTAGTCCTGTGTGAAAATAAACATGCTCAGAACGCATATATTCCCCAAGTAAACCTCAAGAACTACATGGCTATCATTCTAAGGAACAACAACATAACAGTATAATAGTTCCACTATCCTACAACTAGACATGACAACTGAAAAAATGCCTAATAAGAAAAACATGCAAGGCAAGGCACATGAACATAGTATAAATTATCCAAATTTACAAGTAATCACCCCTACTTAAGCAATAAAGCAAAGTAGGCAAACAACAGGGAAAAAATAGGAAACACGCACAATTCTCGTTCAAGGTAATTGGCGCAATTACACAAGATACTCAAAGACTTTCTATAGAAAGGCACAAAACACCTACCTCGATCCTAGGAGATCGATATACGTGAAAAGTGACGACAGACTCTCCTTAGAACAACATAGATATGAGAAAATGTATGAAACACATAAACCACGATTTTTTAGGAGGAGGAATTGGAAAACAAGGCTCAAGCATAAGGAAGAACTCACTACTGCAATTACAACGCAATTGACCGTGCTCGAATCAGAGAACAGATGGAGAGGCGAGGTCTCGTCGAAGATTCGTGGATCCTCGACGCTCTCGGATGAATGAGACCTAGAAGAAGAATATTCTGTGTGTCAGGCGCGACCCCGGTCTGTTTAGTGAAAAAAAAGTACACAGATTCGAGCGGGAAAAGAGTACATCGCGTGTACTTCAAAAATTTCCAGAAACATTATTTTCCTCAAAAAATCCAGCAAAAGGAAAGTTATACCTGAAACAAAGATTCGGGTTCTTACGAACTTCTCCCCTTAAATAACTTCATCCCCAAATTTCCCTACCGAGGTGTAGAAGAAACCCTGAACAGCTCCAGCCACTGCGATTGTACATCGGCCTCCCTCTCCCGGGTCTCGACCTGTACACGCCCATGCTGCCATAGAACCCGTATAAGAGGGACAAACTGCCCACAGAGAACCTTCATATTGCGATCGACAATCTGGATGGGATGCTCCTCAAATGATGCATCTGCTTCGACCTCAACTTCCTCAGGCTGAAAGACATGAGACGGGTCCGAAAAGTAATGTTGGAGCTGAGAGACGAGGAAGACGTCGTGCATGGACTGGTACCTCTGGGGTAGCTGCAACTGATAGGTGACCGGCCCAAATCTCTCCAAAATCTCAAACGGCCCGATGTACCACGGTGAAAGCTTACCCTGTCTCTGAATCCTCTTGTGTCCCAACCTCAGTGTGACACAGAGGAAAACATGATCCCCCACCTTGAACTCCAGAGGTAATCTTCGCTGATCAACATAATACTTCTGCCGAGACTGTGCTATATCCATCCTCTTCCGAATTAGCTCTATCTGCTTTGAAGTCTCCTGAACACGACGGGGTCCCATCAAAGCTGCCTCTCCTGCCTCCAGCCAGCATAAGGGTGATTGGCATGGCCTACCATACAAAGCCTCGTAAGGTGACATCTGAATTGTCGCCTAAAAGATGTTGTTTTAGGCGAACTCAACAAGAGGGATATGCTTCTTCCAAGAACCGTCAAAGTCTAGGATGCAAGCTTGAAGCATATCCTCAAGCACTTGGATCGTGCACTCGGACTGGCCATTAGTCTGGGGATGTTATGCTGTACTCAAAAGTACCTATGTACCCAATTCCTTCTCAAGTCCCTTCCAGAACCAAGAGGTAAAGCGTGCATCCTTGTCTGAAACAATAGAGTGTAGAACTCCATGTAGACATACTATCTCTCGGATGTAAAATCATCCCATATCATCAACACTGAAGGTCTCTTTGATCGAAAAGAAGTGTGAAACCTTTGTAATCCTGTCAACGACAACCGAAACGACATCGTTCCCTCGATGCAACCTCGGTAACCTGGTCACGAAGTCCATCGCAACATTGTTCCACTTCCACTCTGGAATGGGTAACTGTTGCAAAAGGCCTGTTGGTCGTTGATGCTCCGCCTTCACCTGCTGACAAGTAGAACATCTCATGAAAAAACCAGAAACATCTCTCTTCATACCTGGCCACCAATAATGGCGATGAAGATCCCGATACATCTTGGTGACACCAGGATGAACTGCCCAAACTGAGGAATGAAAATCCCTTATCAGCTCCTCGTGTATGTCTGATGGCACCCATAAGTTTCCTTGGAAACACATGATCTCATCCTCTCCCACTGTCCATCCAGGAAGATGGTCCTCTCCTGACACGCTCTCCCACATGACTAAGACTTTTGAGTCTGATAGGTTCCTCATCCGTACCCGATCAAGTAGTGTCGAGGTAACAACTACAGAATATAGGAAAGCCTATCCCTGTCTGTCGTGCACCTCCAGATGCATCTCAGAGAACAGAGCCATCAGCTTCCACTCACTACTGGCCTCCTAAACTGCCTAAATCTGAGTTCTCCTGCTCAACGCATATGCCACTGCGTTACCGTTTCTTGGTGTATAGGCAAGCTTGAAATCAAAAGACTGAAGATACTCAACCCACCTGTGCTGTCTCAGATTCAGATCACGCTGAGTGAAGATGTACTTGAGACTCTTGTGGTCGGTGAAGACCACAATGTTCTCTACTATAAGGTAGTGTCTCCAATAGCGTAAGGCGTGAACAACAGCTGCCAACTCTAGATCGTGCGTAGGGTAGTTCCTCTCATGTGGTCTCAACTGCCGAGACCCATACGCAACGACTCCATATCCTTGCATAAGCACAACTCCTAGCCCGATAACTGAAGCATCAGAATAGATAGTATAGCTATTTCCTGGATCTGGAAAGACTAGTATCGGTGTTGACATCAGCCTTCCCTTCACCTCCTGAAAGGCTGACTCACAAGATTCTGACCATATGAACTTCGCCCTCATCTTGGTCAGACCTATCAAAGGTGCTACTAGGCGTGAAAAGTCTTGAATAAAGTGTCTGTAGTATCCAACCAACCCTAGGAAAATTCGTAACTCAAAAATGTTCTTCGGCTGTGCCCAGGAGACTAAAACTATCACTTTCTATGGGTCCACAGATACTCCTTCCTCTGAGATGACATGACCCAAGAAGTGAATTTGCTCCATCCAAAAGTGGCACTTCGATAGTTTTCATAGAGCTGATGCTCTCTCATGGTACTCAGAACGATCTCAAGATGTGTGTCATGGTCGTTTCGAGTGTGAGAGTACACCAAGATATCATCCACAAATACCATGATGAAGGATTCCAAGTAAGGAAGGGACACTCGGTTCATCAGAGCCATAAAAACTGCAGGCGCGTTTGTGAGACCGAACAACATGACTGTATACTCGTAGAGACCATACCTGATCTTGAAGGCTTTCAAAGGTATATCTGATGGTATAACGTGCATCTGATGATAACCGGACCTCAAGTCGATCTTTGAGAACACCTGGGCTCCTCGAAGCTGTTCAAAGAGGTCATCGATCCTCAGCAAGGGATATTGGTTCTTGATTGTCAACTATTTCAGCTTCCGATAATCTACACAAAGCCGAAGGGTACCATCTGCCTTCTTCACAAACAGTACAGGAGAACCCCAAGGAGAAGTATTGGGTTGGATGAAAACCATTGTATGTAACTCCTCCAGCTGCTTCTTGAGCTCCTGCAACTTAGGTGTAGCCATCCTATAAAAAGGAATGGACATCGGTGCTGCTCCTAGCATGAGCTCAATAAAAAAGTCTACCTCACGCTCTGGAGGAATACCTGAAAAGTCCTATAGAAAGACGTCCCTGAAATGATCCACCACTGGAGGAAAGTCCAACTATGAAGTCCCCTGATCGTCCAAATAAAGACTGGAAATCTGGGCTGTCACCCTTCCTATCCCATGATGCTCAAGTCCTGCTCGACTCGCCTATACATCCCATTCGCCTCTATGAAGGAAAGATTCACCCTCAGGTGAAATTAAACTCACTCTACGGTGATAAAAATCGATGACTGCCTAGAAGGGAACCAACCAGTCCATCCAGAGAATGACATCATAGCCAGTCATCCCTAGGATGTAGAGATCCTATGAGAAACAATACCCTGCAACCTCGAGAGGTCACTCTCTACACTGACGTACACTATATGTCCTTGTCCCCAGAGGTGTGTCTAGTGTCAAAGAGTCGGCATAAGAAAATACACAGAGCCCAAGGATCTCCACAATAGAAACAAAGATAAAGATAAGAGTAGCACCCGTATCGAAAAGAGTTGAAGATAAAACTGAGGATACTAAAATTGTACCTCAAAATGTATATGGGTCGGGATCCTGCTCCGGATAGGTCTGCTCTACGGTGAAAGACTGGCCTGCACCGTAGCCCTGCACCCCTAGCTGACCACTCTGAGCTGATCCACCTTCCTGGTGCTGAGGGACTGGTGGCTGACTGCCACGACCTCGACCTCCACCTCGGCCCGAACGGCCGGAAGAACTCCAGTTCCCCGACTGGTGAGAAACTGGTGGTGCTGCTCCTAAACGAGGAGTCATGGAAGAACCCCGGTCACCAGCTGCTGGTGAGAAAACCTAGTAGAAACGCTGAAGGTGACCCATCTTGCCGCATGATCGAAACTCCATGGGGTCTCTCTAGCACTGCGGCCTCGTGTGCCCTAACTGACCACACTGGTAGCATACCAACTGGCTACCTGACGATGCATCTCGCTTCCTCGGATCACCGCGCGTAGACTCCCTACTACGCTTCTTGCTGTCATCTGGAGGAAAAATAGCTCTGGAAATAGAAAGGCCCTGGCTCGCAGCTCCAGAGTCTCTCATATTGGGCTTCGCAATCAGTGCCTGGTTGATGATAGAAGTGATGGAAGTCAACTGGAAGATATTCACCTACGAGCAGATCTCCCACCTGAGACAATCCTCGAACTTCCTTGCTAAGAACACCACACTCTCATCCCGAAGGGGTGTGAAGTGCTACAGCTCGGTGAAACGAGAGGAATACTTCATGAAAGAAAGAGTACCCTGCTCTAAGCTCATGAACTCCCAGGCTTGGTCGAACCTCAAGGTCTCTGGGTAGAAGTAGTCATAAAAGACGCGCTGAAACTCCTCCCAAGTCATAACCTGCTGATGGCCCGCTTATGAGATCACGTCCCACCACCTATTGGCAGAGTCTCAGAGCATGTAGGTAGTGAGCTTGACCTGCCTCTCTAGAGGCGTCTCCAGATGCTCGAAGATAGTCACCATGGATTCTATCCATGACTCTGCATCTTGAGGTCCTCCTTCCCCTGAGAAGGTGGGAGGAGGATGCTGCTGGAAAACCTGCATCAAGTCGGCTATAGTCGAGGCAAGAGTTGGTGATCCCTAGAAGGTATACATCATCCTCATAAAACCTTCCCTAAACTGCGCATCAGTGTCTACAATTGTTATAACAGCCAGTGCCAAGGCTGGCCCGACTGGAGGATCGGTAGGAAGTCCCTGATCATCCATATCTGGCGTCTGATCACTGCCTGATGACAGACATACAACCGGAGGACGTCTCACAGGCATATCTCTGAAAGATCAAAATCACACCTTAGATTAGAAAAACAAGGATAGAGAACACAAGAGTACAAAACGGGAACAGGGGTAGGAAAGCACAAAAGATTACAAAAAAAGACTAAACGACGTGTATAAAAACTACACGGCGTGTCATCTTAAGCCACTGAAATGGGCGTATACCCCTACCCTACAGGTCGTGTAATACCTCAAACTACACAGCGTGTTGACCCCACAGACAGCGTGTACTGGAAAACTACTCCCCTTCCCGAGTCTCTTCACACGACTAACCCACACGGTCTGACTTAACCCGAGAGTACACAACGTGTTCTGATCACACACAGCGTGTACTAGACAAGGATTCGGGACCTGTGTTGTTAAATACATGGCCGTCTACATGGCTGAACCTTACATGACATGTTTCGAACAAACATGACGTGTATAGGTGAAGGTGACACCGTCCCGTGTTGTTCGTGACACGGCCAGGTACCTGAACAAGACTACACGGCGTGTTCTGAAACAACATGGTGTGTCTAAGAAAAGGTATCGCTGACCCATGTTGTTAGTGACACGGCCGGGCACCTGGACGGGACTACATGGCGTGTTCCTTTACAACACGATGTGTTCTACTTGAGGTTCCCCGACCCCTATTTTTAGTGACACGGCTGGGTACACGGCTCCAAACTACACTGCGTGTACCAACCGTACACGCCCTATTCCTAAAGTTACCTTCACAACAACGTGTTACTGCTCACACGGTCAGTTACACGGTCTAAAAACTACACGGCATGTAGTCAAAAGTACACACCATGTATTCTGGGTTTTTCTGGGCAATAGCTCAAAAACTGCACAGAAGCCCAGAAAACACAGAAAACAAGTCAAGGAGGTGCCAAATTACGATTCTTGAGGGCCCATACTCCCCGCGAATCAAAACATGGTGTTCATTTAAGAAAAGTAGAATATAAAAAATCCTTTAAAAAGGCAGCAGAGGCTCTATCAAGCATCTATCACAACAACATGCATAATCTTCACAAGGTCTATCACAACATCATGCAATCACTAATGCACCCTAGATGACATGGAAAGAATCCATGGCATGTGATTTCTAACAAGTTTCTATATGATGCATGAGATGTCATACCCTCATCTCATCGGGTTACGACAGAAATAGAACCGCGATAGCAGACAACAACAACATAGGACATCTGAATCACTCTAGGTGAAATCATATCAACCGTAAAATCTCAAAACTAGCAAATTGCAATTAATGAGGTAGTATGACTTTTTCCTGTACACGGGTTAGCTACTCCCAGGAATAGCTTAACACCAAGTACCAAATGCGTCCTATCACTGGCTAAAGTCTCTAAATAGTAAATCAAGAGAAATGAAACTCCTCTGATACCACATTGTAACGACCCGAATCCAGATCCCTTCCACTGGTGCGTCGTACCCAGTTCGCCACATGACCTCAAGTGCATTTCCCCAAACACCAAAGGCTTCTGACTAGCCGTGAGGACCTTGGTAAGTTATTGGGTAATCTATGCCCTCATTTGTTAAGGTATACAAGGTAATAAAAACAATAGTCAATATCAGAAGCAGAAAAAACATACATAACTGTAACCAACAGTGGAAGAATAAATATATAGCAATGATTATAATGATGTAGCAAGTACAAGTATCTAAGGAAAGAAGAAAACACAAAAACGTGCTGAAATACAACTGAACACAATAACTAAAGCAACAGAATAAGAAAAACAGATGAGAAACTCCGCAGCATCGCAAGCCTTGGCTCGGTCCCATGCTCTCCAGCTCCAGTGCACTCAAGAACCTGAAGTAGAAGGGCGCTTTCCCTTATCTATACCTGCAACAACATAGTCTACTTGGGCCCAAAAGCATGACCCAAACAGGGTGTGAGACAAAGTCCCAGTAGGCAACCACCCAAAGATATATGCCTAACAGTCATTGAATACATGGTAAGTAAAGTACAAGAACAGTAAACAGGAAACTACACAGCAGCTACAATCCACAGTTCTATCATATAAAGTAAACAACTAAACAACCAAAAACAAGTATAAAACAGGTAACCCTCTGGGTAGCTCTCACATCCTAACCCATATGGTTCAACCTAGAAGTACTAGCAACCCTCTAGGAGGCACACACAGTCTCACCCCTCTGGTTCAGTTAAGAGTAGACTTTCTGAGGAAGCACTCATCGCCAATTCCCCCTATAGTCTCGTATCATACTAAATGCTCTCTATTAAAGCACTCAACATCTCATTCCCCATATGGCCCACGTCGAGGAACTACATACTATCTGAGGAAGCACTCATCATCAATTCACCCTGTGGTCTCGCATCGTATTAAAAGACATTATGGAGAATCCCTTATGTCCATTATCCCTATTGCAAATACTCAAAAATTTCAAGTATTTGTTTTCTTCAAATACATTGGAATTTTACAAGTCGGTGGCTTCTGATGGTGCTTGATTCTGAGGCCCAGTGTACCCGGTATCAATTTTCGAAGTTTATCTCGGGTACGTTCTGTGAACGAACGAGTGAGTTTTTCTAACTTTTGAACCGGTGCTCAGAATTAAAATCTGAGGGCACCGATGAATTTTTAGTGTCGGGATTGGCTTAGGTGAAGATTAACTTCAATCGACAAGGGTCAGATGAAAAATATTTGTTTTTATAATTTCAGAAAAAGATTTATTTATAATAAAATAACTATAAGTTATTTTATTCTTTTTCTTCCACCGTTGAGCGACAGTTGGCGGAATCGCAGGGTAACGATGATTAGTAAATGAGGTCCATTTAATGACTCGTCCCTTTGGTTGTGTAACAGCAATGCTCATGTGTTTAATAGGTTCATTAATGAACCATAATAATGAACACAATGTGAGGATTAATTCTTTTATTAATCAACCCTTTGGCAACCGAATTGATAACTTTCGGGAGGAAGCTCTGACGAAACGCCGATGATGTCGGCCTCTGATGAAGAATGACGAAGAATTCCGGTTCCTCAGGGATTGACGACACGCCACCAAACCTCTTCCCCGTGGCTAGAGAGGAGATACCACTTCCTCCTTGGCATGCCCCGACGACGCCTAAGATCCTCTTTTCCACGACGTCGTGTACCGCGACGCCGACGATCATCTTCCTGGTTGAGGTAGGGGTTTCAGTTTATATTTCATTATGTGAATTATACCCTCCGCATGACGTATAATTGTTGGGAGTTTTTTGAACCACTAACACGGTGGGTGCGGACAAACGAACAAGTAAGAACCCACCGATATTCTGTTCTTGATGCGAGGAACGTTGGGTGATGATGAAACGGGACCGCAACAGCGTTTGAAAGCCGTCACAGTGAAGAGCGGGTCTCGAGACGACCACAGGCGCAGATGAGAGCAAGAGCGGACCACCAGAATGACTATGGTGGCCCGCGGACATCTTCGGTGTCACGGACGGCCGGAGGTGGCGGTGCCCCAGTGCACTACCAGCAGGAGCCGCCACGACAGTAGGCGTCCAGATCCCGCGGCCGCGCGGGATGCGGAGGAGGACGCGATGCCCGCCACGTCCGCAGAGCGTAAAGGGAGGGGGGACTGCGTCCCCCCCTGCTCGGCCCGCTGGCTGAGCCAGCTCACCCCCTCGGCCGGGCCGGGGAGGGTCGCGTGGACCGGGCTGGGCCATGCCCATCCAGGCCATACCCGGACCCGGGTCGGGTCGAACCGATTCGGGTCGACCCAGGGGGGATGTGCCCGGCCCAGACCCCCCATTTCAAACCTCTTTCGGTCTTTCACCCACATCGAGGGCTACGAAATCCAATCGATGCACCGTAAGTTTTGTTGGGATCCTTGGATTGAGACAATCGTTTTGGTATATTACACTCAAGGTTTTGAAGAACTTTGGGTATGGCCGGGTTGGTTCAAATAGGAAACCAATCGGGCCCTCGGAGCGGAAACGCTTATAACTTGAGCTCCGAACGTCCGATTGATGTGCCGTCGACTTTGTTGAATTCCTCTTAGAGAGAAAGTTATTTTGGCTTACTCATCTTGAGGATTTGGCATATCTGGAGTATAGTCGGGTTAGTTTTAGCTTAAAAACCAACCGGGCCCCTGGGACGGAAAAGCCAATAACTCCCAGACAAGACGTCTGATTGACGCACCGTCTGTCACATTGGATTTATTTTGATGAGAAAAAAATTTGTGATAAATCAACTCTGGACTTCGTGAAAGTTGATTTATCGACCCCCTTTGCTCATGGAGCGGACCCTCCCAGAATCGAGCGTGCTGTGTGCGGGAACCCCCGAGCTGGCTGCGACTGCATCGACTTCTGTACTGGAATCCTCCGTGGGTTCGACAGTGTCGACGACCATACAGGAATCCTATGTGGGTTCGATGGTGATGACTACTGTTCTTTTATCCTATTTGGGTCTGGCAGTATTGACCTATGTACTTTTATCCTATGTGGGTCTGACAGAGTAGTTGGTCTTGTATCATGTGTGAGTCTGATAGCTTAGCTGGTCTTGTATCCTATGTGGGTCCAACAACTTAGATGAATCAGCGGCTACATCTTATCATCTCTATCGCCTTACAAAGTGTATACCTGTGTGAGATGAGTCTTCATTTTCAATCATTATCATTGATGTGGTTGACTGTCTTTCTTTTGTAGAATGGGTTGTGCTTTCCTGTGTGGGTCGGGTTGTGCTTTCCTTTGTGGATTGGGTTGTGCTTGGGTTTAGGAGCTAGAGCCAAACTATAACTGATGTCTTATGTATATGTATGGGCATATACCTAAGTGGAGTTGTTTGATACTTCTTGATTGTATCTTTCCTTTGTGTTTTATCCTTCGTGGATTCTGAGAGGCCTTCGGGGGTCTCGGGGTCCCTACTGAGTATCGTATACTCACCCCTGCACGGGCCATGCCCGCACTACATTGTGTTGGATGCAGACAACAGACAACACTGATCGAGGTGGAGGCTTATGGAACTGGATGGTACTCGGAGGTGGACCACTTGGCAGGACTTACACGGAGCGGACGATCGGACCGAGGAGTTGAGGAGACTATTTGTACCCACCCTTCAGGTGGGATTGCCTGAGGATGACTCGGTGTTGCTGTTTTACTTTTTGATGATGTACTTTCCTTTCAGTTGTACTGTGCTTTTAGTTGGGTTTGTATACTGACCCATTTACTTTTTCAGTACTTACCTTGTACTCAGTTTTTCTTCGTATTTACTTCGCTTGCATGCTCTGTGGTGTTTTTTTACACTTTAAAGATAATGCCTTCCCTTATTTTGGGTTTTATGCCTTTGGTGCTAGTCAGAACCCCTTGGCATATGGAAGGCGGGCTTGGGGTAGACACGGTATGGGCCTCGAGGACGGTTTGGGACAAATTGGTATCAGAGGAGTCAGTTCTACCACAGAACTCAGGACTCTGATAATTTCTTCCCAGTGAAAAATAATGTTTAGAGTAATGAGTGTGGTTATCAGTCCAGGGAGTCCTGTGTTGGTGCGGCGACCGATGTATCAATACACCAGGACCCTGACTTCTGATTTCCGACTTAGTGAACGAAAACATTGATTGCATGTGTGTTTCAAAAGTTTTCTTTGTGATTACTTTGTGTCAGCTCACCAGGTATATTGTATTAATTGCGGCACACCTGTTTCTTTTCAGGATGGCCCCACGATGACAGCCAGCTAGGGTTCCGAGCTTTGTGCGAGACGGCAGCCCACCAAGCGACGAGGCCTCGGTGCAGGGCCCGCCCCATTACAGCGGAGGCACCAGTGGTACCTCTACCCACCGAGCCACTAATGCTACCCGCCCCAGCGGCAGAGAGTGCACGCCACCTGAGCACATTTCATGAGTTTCAAAGGCAGAGCCCGCCTAGGTTCCACAGAGAGATGGATCCTTAGGCAGCCGATGATTAACTGGAGGCTATCGTTAGAGTCTTCAGATTGGTAGGGACACCAGCAGACCTCATGGTGATCCTTGCCGTGAGTCTCCTGCACGCAGTAGTAGGTAGATGGTGGAACCTGATGCTCCATGTTCATAATGATTCATCTCTTCTATGGACGGACTTCGAGAGACTCTTCCGCTCAGAGTTTGTTCCAGCCACCCTCTGTGCGGTGCACATCCAGGAGTTACTACAGAGGCGGCATGGTAGCATGTCAGTAGCCCAGTACTCAGCGAGATTTACCGACCTCTCGCACTACTCCACAGACATGGTATGAGACCCATTCTTCCAGGCCCAGACCTTTGAGCAGGGGATGAGGCATGAGATCAAGTCTTCGACGATTCAACTCAGAATCCCGACCCAGGCGGGGGAGCTGGAGCAAGCCCTGCTAGTGGAGAGCTTTCTCACTGAGAAACCATCAACAGCGAGACCCACCGCAGGATGGCACAGAGTGGAGTCTTTTGCAGATCGCAGTCGAAAGATGACGTAGGGGTCCAAGAGGACCAGGCCATCTGGTGAGCGACCTCAGGACACGGGCTCAGCTGTGCAGGGCACACGACGTAGAGCCAACCTTTCGAGGAGAAGATAGTGCTATGCAAGCGGCGGGCAGGGCCACATGGCTCGTGACTGCCCGACCCTCCATGCAGACGAGCAACAGACAATGGAGGGACCTCTGAGCCAGAGGTAGAGGTTTGACTGTGGCAGTCCGCAGGGAGTAGGCAGACGAGGTAGAGGATCTGGCCGAGCAGCGGGTAGTGGATGATGCTTCGTGGCTCTACCACCACTATCCCTAGGAGGTCCACCCCGACCACAGGGAGATGGCAGGCAGAGCCAAGCTCATCTCCAGGTAGTAGAGGCTTACGACCACGGCGCACCTGAGATGATTTGAGGTACTATCTGTGTCTATTACACCCTTTCTGTAGTTATTATAGACAGAGGTGCGAGTCATTATTTTATTGTCGCTGCCCCTGTTTAGAGCTCGGAGATTCCGACAGAGTCGTTGGCTCGATCCTTGTGGCTAGAAACTCCTACGGGAGTAGACTCGACAACTACGCACTGGTGCCGACAGTGTGAGCTTACTCTAGGAGGTGAGAGATTTGTCTGGGATCATCTTGTAGCGTCAGCGAGGCCTTACGATGTCATATTGGGTATGGACTGGTTATCTACAGTCCATGCTCAGATCGATTATATTAGGCGCAAGGTGCGGTGTGTCCGCACGGATGGGACCAGGTTCACCTTCACCGGCGAGAAGGGGTGTTTGCAACACAGGATGGATTCAAGCAGAGGAGAGGGCAGCCGATCACACATCAGTTGGCTAGTATCATCCTCGAAGCAGTTGACGTGCATAGTCCGAGTTTTCCTGTAGTGGTGGATCAGTATGCGGACGTTTTTACTGACGATGTTCCAATACTACCTCCTCACAGGGAGGTAGATTTCTATATAGATCTGTACCCCGAGAAATCAACGATATCCACTCCAGCATATTGGATGGCTCCCGCCGAGATTTGTGAGCTGCGTCTACAACTTGAGGACTTACATGGGAAAGGTTTCATCCAACCCAGGGTTTCACCCTAGGCTTCCCCAATACTGTTCTCCAAGAAGGTGGATGGGAGCCTGCGACTATGTGTCAACTATCTTCACCTGAACTAGGTGACTGTGAGGAACAAGTATCCACTTCCGAGGATTGATGGCCTCTTCGATTAGCTCAAGGGAGAACATTGGTTCTCCAAGATAGACCTCAGGTCAGGCTATCATCAGCTCTGAGTTCGAGATGAGGATGTGCAGAAGATGGCCTTCAGGTGTCGGTACGACCACTATAAGTTCTTGGTCATGCCCTTCGGTGTGACCAACGCTCCAGCAGTGTTCATGAGTCTCATGAATAGGATCTTCCAGCCCAAACTTGATCGGTTTGTCATAGTCTTTATTGAAGAAATACTGATTTACTCGACTACTGAGGAGGAGAACGCCTACCACTTACGGGTTGTACTGGATACACTCTGAGAGCACCAGATTTATGGTAATATCTTGAAGTACCAATTCCGGCTTCTAGAGGTTCACTTTTTTGGGGCACATCATCTCAAAGGTGGGAGTTGCAGTGGATCCCTCGAAGGTCCAGGCGGTACTTGTTTGGGAGCCACCTAGGAGCATAACGGAGGTGTGGAGTTTCCTAGGTCTGGCTGGGTAATATCAGAGATTTCTTCCAGAATTCTCCATAGTTGCGGCACTGCTTATAGCTTTAACGAAGAAGGGGAAACCCTTCGTGTGGTTAGACAGATGGCAGTAGAGCTTCCAGAAGTTAAGGCGGAGATTAACTAGTGTGCCCATCTTGACGCTACCGGAGGAGGGTGTAGGGTACGTAGTTTACTGCGACACATCAGGGACTGGGATCAGGTGTGTCCTGATGCAGGAGCAATAATTGATCACTTATGGTTCACAGAAGTTGAGGCAGTACGAGAAGAACTATTCTACCCATGACCTGGAGTTATCAGAAGTTGTCTTCGCCCTGAAGATGTGGTGACACTATCTGATGGGCGAGCTCTTTATAGTCTACTCTGACCCCCAGAGTCTTAGGTACATTTTCTCACAGAAGGTCCTGAACCCGAGACAACAGCGATGGATTGAGTTCCTCAAGGACTATGACTTTGAAATATTCTATAATCCTGGAAAGGGGAACGTAGTAGCCGATGCTCTCATCAGGAGGACGTGCATTCAACTACTTGGAGAGGCGACAGAGCAGCTAGCCGCATTGCAGATATCCTTCATGGATAGAGATGGGGCAGACTTTCTAAAGTTGATCACAGTCACTCCACCACTATCTTATAGGGTCAGAGAGGCACATCATGGGGAAGTTGACTATGATATGCGATGTGCACAGATATCCACAGGACATGCACCTGATGGATTTTCTGTAGTTAGAGAGCACACCATCCTTTTCAGAGGACGTACCACGGTACCAGCTGCATTACAGGAGGATGTGCTGAGGGAGTTTCACACTTCCCCTCTAGAGGTACATCCTAGGGTGGTGAATATGTACCAGGACCTCAGACGACAGCACTGGTGGCCAGGTATGAAGAAGGCTGTGGCAGAGTTCGTTTCACGATGCCTCACCAGCCAACAGGTGAAGGCAGAGCACCAGGTACAAGCAGGCTTGGTACAACCCTTAGAGGTCCCTGAGTGGAAGTGGGATGGGATATCTATGGATTTCGTGACGGGACATCCACGTACTTCCAGAGGACACGACTCCATCTGGGTGATCATAGACCGACTCACCAAGTCGGCTCACTTATTACCCATTAGAGATTAGAACTCAGTGGAGAGCTTGGGACGCCTCTACGTTCAGGAGATCGTACGGCTTCATGGTGTTCCATCGACTATCATCTCGATCAGGATTATCGATTTTCTTCCCAGCTTTGGAAGGGGTTTTCGGAGGCATTTGGGACGCATCTACGCCTAAGCACCTCCTTTCACCCACAGACGAATGGTCAGACGGAGAGGACCATTCAGACTCTCGAGGACATGCTTCGTGCATGTGTCCTTGACTTGGGTCGCAGTTGGGAGGATCACCAGCCCTTGGTAGAGTTTGAGTACAACAATAACTACCACTCCACCATTTGTATGGCACCATACAAGGCATTGTATGACTGACATTGCAGATCACATCTATGCTGGACTGACCCTGGGGAGTCAGCACTCATAGGAACATAGATGGTTTGGACTATGATGGAGAAGGTGCAGGTCATCCAGAAGCAGATGAGGACTGCAAAGAGTAGATAGAAGTCCTATGCTGATAAGAGGTATAGGCCACTGGAGTTAGAGGATGGAGACCACGTTTTCATACGGGTCTCATCTTGACGTGGGTTACAGAGATTTGGCCGGGGCGGCAAGTTATCTCTACGCTTCAACGAGCCTTTTCAGGTCCTCAGCAGGGTAAGTGAGGTGACTTACTGCCTGGACCTTCCACCTCAGTTGCACTGGGTGCATGATGTCTTCCACATGTCTCAGTTAAGGAGATACGTGCATGACCCGACGCATATCATCGACCACGGGGAGCTGGACATCGATGACGGGGCGACTTTTGCAGAGGTTTCGGTGGATATCGAGGATCGATAGGAGAAGGTCCTATGTGGATGTTCGATTCTTTTAGTGTGCATCAGGTGGCAGCACAGGATCCTCTAGGAGAGCACATGAGAGCGGGAGGCTCAAATGGGTGCACAATACCCTCATTTGTTCCCCTAGTTTATGTTGTAGCTTTATGGGGACGCAAATCCCTGGGGTTGGAGTAATGTAAAGACTCGGAAATTTCAAGGATTTTTTTCTTTAAATACTTTGGAATTTTATGAGTATGTGTCTTCTGACGACGGTTGATTCCGATACCTGGTGTGCCCGTAATCAATTTTCAAAGTTTAGATCGGGTATGTTCAGTGAACGAATGAGCGGGTTTTTATAACTTTTGAACCGGTGCTCGAAATTATAATCCGAGGGCACTGATGAATTTGCAGTGCTGGGATTTGCTTAGGAAAAGCTTAACTTCAACCAACAAGTGTCAGACGAAAAAGATAAGTTTTTAGACTTTTAGAAAAAGATTTATTTCTAATAAAATAACTATAAGTTATTTTATTCTTTTTCTTCCACCGTTGAGCGACTGTTGGCGGAATCGTAGTGTAATGATGATCAGTAAATGAGGGCTATTTAATGACTCGTCCCTTTGGTTGTTTAACAGAAACGCCCGTGTTTTTAATAGGTTCATTAATTAAGGTTCATTAATGAACCATAATACTGAACACAACGTGAAGATTAATTATTTTATTAATCAACCCTTTGGCAAACGAATTGAGAACCCGCGGGAGGAAGCTTTGATGAAATGCCGACGACACTGGCCTCTGATGAAGAACGACGAAGAACGTCAGTTCCTCAGAGATTAACAATGCGCCACCAAACCTCTTCGCCGTGGCTAGAGAGGAGACGTCGCTTCCTCCCAGGCGCGCCTCGATGATGCCTACGATCCTATTCTTCGTGATGCCGTGTACCGTGATGTCTACGATCTTCTTCCTGGTTGAGGTAAGGGTTTTGGTTTATATTTATTTATGAGAATTATACCCTCATAATGACATATAATTTTTGGAAGTTGTTTGAACCACTAATGCGGTGGGTGCGGACCAACGAACAAGTCTGAACCCACCGCTATTCTGTTCTTGATGCGTGGAACGTTGGGCGATGATGAAACGGGACTGAAAAAGTGTTTGAAAGCTATCGAAGTGGAGAGAAGGTCCCAAGATGACCACATGAATAGAGGGGAACAATAACGGAACACAGGAATGACTCCGGTGGCCTGTGGACATCTCTGGAGGTGTGGGTCGTCAGCAGCCGGCACCGGCCGGCCGCCCGGAGTCGGTGGAACCCCGGCGTGCAGCCGGCAGGAGCTTCTGTGGCGCCTACCGCATCTGTGGGGTGCAAAGGGAGGGGGACCGTGCCATGCCCTCTTGGGCCGGACTCGGACCCGGGTCAGGTTGACCCAGGGGGGGTTGGGCCGGGCCCAGACCCCCCATTTCGGACCACTTTCGGTCTTTCACCCACATCTTGGGATACGGACCTCCGATCGACACACCATTAGTTGATTTGGGATGCTTGGATTGAGACAGTCGTTTTTGAATATTACACTCAAGGTTTTGGAGAACTTTTGGTATGACCGGGTTGGTTCAAACACGAAACCAATTGGGCCCTTGGAGCGGAAACACTTATAACTTGAGCTCCGGATGTCTGATTGACGTGCCGTCAACTTTGTTGAATTTCTCTTAGTGAGATATTTCTTTTGGATTACTCCTCTTGAGTTTTGGGTGTAACTGGAGTACGTTCCGGTTGGTTTTAGCTTAAAAACCATCCGGTCCACTGGGACAGAAAAGCCAACAACTCTCAGACCGGGCGTCCGATTGGCACACTGTCTGTCGTGTTGGGTTTCTTTTGATGAGATGGAACTTTGTGACACATAAAATCTGGACTTCGTGACCGTTGATTTATCGACCCCCTTGGATCGTGGAGAGGACCCTCTCAGAATCGAGCGTGCTGTGTGCGAGAATCCTAGAGCTGGCTGCGACTCCATCGACTTCTGTACTTGAATCCTCCGTGGGCTCGACAGCGACGATGACCGTACTGGAATCCTCTGTGGGTTCGAAGATGATGAATACTGTCCTTGTATCCTATGTGGGTTCGACAGTATTGAACTATGTACTTGTATCTTGTGTGGGTCCGGTAGTGTAGCTGGTCTTGTATCCTGTGTGGGTCTGACAAATTAGCTGGTCTTGTCTCCTATGTGGGTCCAACAGCTTAGATGAATCAATGGATACATCTGATCATCTCTATCGCCTTAAAAAGTGTATACATTTGTGAGCTGAGTCTTGATTTTCAATCATTATCATTGATGTGGTTGACTTGCTTTCCTTTGTGGATTGGGTTGTGCTTGGGTTCGAGAGCTGGAGCCAAACTGTAACTGATGACTTAGGTATATGTATGGGAATATACCTAAGTGGAGTTGTTTGATACTTTGTGATTGTATCTTTACTTTTTGGTTTATCCATCGTGGATTCTGAGAGGCCTTCAGGGGTCTCGGGGTCCCTACTGAGTATCGTATACTCACCCCTACATAGGCTATGCTCGCACTACGTTGTGTTGGATGTAGACGACGGACATCACTAATCGAGATGGAGACTTGTGGAGCTGGACGGTACTCGGAGGTGGACAACTTGGTGGGATGTACACGGAGTGTATGGTCAGACCGAGGAGCTGAGGAGACTATCTGTACCCACCCTTCTAGCGGGATTTCCTGAGGATGACTCGGTGTTGCTATTTTACTTTCCACTATTGTACTTTCCTTTCAGTTGTACTGTGATTTCAGTTGGGTTTGTATAATGACCCATTTACTTTTTCTGCACGTACCTTGTAATCAGTTTTTCTTAGTGTTTACTTCGTTTGCGTGCTCTGTGGTGTTTGGTTACTCTTTAAAGGCAATTCCTTCCCTTCTTTTGGGTTGAATGCCTTTGGGGCTAGTCCCCAGCCCCTGGCCTATGGAAGGAGGGCTTGGGGTAGTCACAGCACGGGCCCCGAGGATGGGTCGTGACACCTATTGTCTACTACACTAGGTTCTCGCAGTCCTGTGTGAAAATAAACATTCTCAACGCGCATATATCACCCAAGTAAACCTCAAGAACTACATGGATATCATTCTAAGGCACAACAACATAATAGTATAACAGTTCCACTATCCTACAACTAGGAATGGCAACTGGAAAAACACCTAATAAGCAAAAAATGCAAGGCAAAGCATAGGAACACAGTATAAATTATCCAAATTTATAAGCAATCACCTCTACTTAAGCAATCAAGCAAAGCAGGCAAACAATAGGGAAAAACAGGAAACACACACAATTCCTGTTAAAGGGAATTGGCGCAATTGCACAAGATACTCAAAGGCTTTCTACAGAAAGTCACAAACCACCTACCTCAATCCTAGGAGATCTATATACATGAATAGAGACGACATATTCTCCTTAGAACATCGTAGATTTTAGAAAACGTCCAAAACACATAAACCACGATATTTTGAGAAGGAGGATGAATTGGAAAACAAGGCTCAAGTAGAAGGAAGAACTCGCCGCTGTGATTCAAACACAATCGACCATGCTCAAATCAAAGAACAGATAGAGAGGTGGGGACTCATCAAATATTTTCGGATCCTCGATGCTCTCGAACAAACGAGACCTAGAAAAAGATGCTTCTCTGTGTCAAGCACGACCCCGGTCCATTTAGTTAAAAACAAGAAAGTACACTGCTTCGAGTTGGAAAAGAGTACATGACGTGTACTCAGAAAGTACATGGCGTGTACTTCAAAAATTTCCAGAAACATTTTTTTCCTCAAAAACTCTAGAAAAGGGAGAGGCATACCTGAAACGAAGATCCGGGTTCTTACACCAAACCTATCCATTAAACATAAATTCTCCACTAATATGTTTTGAATTTCAAAAAACGGTCATCTAGAGTTGTGATTAGTAAGTCGTTTGGAGTCTGATAGTACCAACTGGATTTTTTGATGAATAGTAAAATACCATTATGAATAGTAATATGAACCTTATAAATAGTAAATAATGATAATATTTTATTTTCTTAAGGTAATAAGATAATGAGAAGTTAATTAATTTTTCAATGTAATAAAAAACTAATTATACCTTTAAATTGTAATTTTTCTAATTCAATATGATTTTATTTAAAAATTACATTAAAAATACTTAGATTTTTTTTAAAAATGGAGTTTATTTTTGAATTCTACACATTGAAAAATTGTTATGGTGAATTTTTGCGATTTTTCTAAACTACTTGAAATTTTCATAAATAGTAAAAATATATTTTTGAGTTTTTGGTAGTTTAATGACATCATAATGACATAATAATTAAAATAAAAGGCTGTTAGACTTGTGTATAGTAATATATGATATTAGGTGTCCCATGTGGCTAAAACCATGGGCAAGCCCATGGTTTGGCAAAAAACCA
The DNA here is from genome assembly GCA_963277665.1 of Viscum album. NCBI lineage: Eukaryota > Viridiplantae > Streptophyta > Magnoliopsida > Santalales > Viscaceae > Viscum > Viscum album. Next base: position 1,406,784,705 of record OY728166.1, on the reverse strand, counting down.
CTAATGAGGTGTCCCTTTGAAATTATTAAAAACTACCTCTTTTTTTCTACAAATAGCCACTCATCCATACATTTTATTTCATTCCAACTCCCTCATCCTAGAATCTATGGTGGTTTTACCTTTTTAGGAGTCCTACCAAGGTGTCCTTAAGTCCCCAAGGTCCCATCCTTCAAGATCTAGGAGTTACTCTACAAGGTAATGGAATCCTTCATTCTCTTCTTTTAGTTGACACTTCTTTTATGTTATCTATTTGATTTTCCATTATCATATGTTGGGGTTTGATTTTATGTTTTATTTTTAATTTATTTTCTATTTCAATATGATGACATACCATTTTTCTATCATTATTTCATTTTATGAAATTTTAAGTGACACCATTAAGCTGCCAAATTTTTATAAGGGATCTCTCACCTTTTCTTTTATTTTAAAGTTCATCTCTTTTATTTTACTCTCCTCACCTCATATGTCTAAATGAAAATGATAAAATCTTGTATCATCTAAATAATAGAGTTATATTATGTTAATGTAAGAACCATCATCAATATTCTTACTCCCTTCCTTTTATTTTTATAAACAAAATCAACATCCATGAGGTTCCAATTTATAACCTTTGTGGACGATGAAGTTTTGTTCGTCACTTTCTCCTTCATTACTAGTCATGAAACCATTTTAATGGTTGAAATATATAATAATATATGTATTTAATTTTATTAAGGATCTGTAATCCTTAGACACTTCTAATATAAAATAATAATACAAAACAAGTTCAATATGAACAAAACGACCAAGTTAATCTGAATATTTGTAATAAACTTTTAAATAATGAATCATCATCATAGTATATAAACAAAAAATCATTATAAGATCATTTATATCTCCTTAATGTCATTAATATGATTTATTAACAATTCTGGATGTTTAACCACATTTCAAATGAACTTCCATTCATGAAAACAAGTAAATGAATCGTGAAAACCAAGGAAGAAAATGCTTCCAAAACAAGAAAATCAAACCTCTTAAACCCATAAAAAGGGCCATGAATGAACCTAATAAGGTTATACTAAATAAATTAAATTTATAGGAGGTTATGGAGTTATTAATTAATGAAGCAAAATTTTATTATTCGTGTCATTAAAACAAACGAAGAACACCCTCGAGCATAGGGTAAGGGGTTTCTCATCTCACTTTCATTTTTGTGAGATTTTCATTGTTTTCCACTTATTTCAAGTATGTGTTATATGTGTACTTACATTTGATATATAATAACATGGTTCTATTTATATTTATTTTATTCAATGATTAATTTTAGGGTTATTAAGTTTTGGTCAAATGATGCGACCGATTACATTGTGGTAAGAGACTTTATCTCAACTACTATTTTGTTGTGACTAACATTGTATGGTGCACCTAATAATCCTTATGTGGTGTAACTACTACCCATTTGAGATCAAGTTTTATTTGAAATTATATTTATATTAAATATCCATAATCTCATATCATGGATATGTTTGTGGTCTAAACCGTATACCATTTTACATACAGTGTTAATTTGGAATGTTATTTTATTTATGGAAATATTGATGAATATGTATACTCTACTCTATATGGATATTAAAAAGTGATATTTATATTATATTTAATCAATTTATAAAGAATGATTTGGACATTCAGTGGTGGGTGGGGCCCGCTATAGCCCCTCGATGCATCGGTAGGTCTCATGGGACAAATCAGTTAGCGACAAACCCTTCGAGTTTGTATCAAAAAAATAAGACGGGTTTCTACCCACAGAACTAAACTGTTTTAACAGTATTATGGTATCATGTTCCAGATACATGATGTTTAATTAATAATAATTCTATTTATTCATTTTCTATCATTACTATCTACGAGGTTTTCACTATGACACAATCTATGGATGCATGCCCTTTCGTAGTTTATTAATGGCATGCGTTTTTCATTTATTCACCATGCCATATTTTTTTATGATTAAGTTATTATTGATTCATGATTCCACTATTTGTAACCCTTACTAATCATTTGAGATCACCCCTTTCATTTTATATCTTCAACAGGTGATGAATATGAGATCATTTATTGAGTTCATCCGGACTCAATTTTTAGTTTTTGTTATGTATTGTATTTTCTAACATTATCCAATGTAATTTGAGTTACATTTATGTATCTAGTATCTTCAAGACTACTAAAATGATCATTACTTTGGGATTTTAATTTCTTCTAACCATGAAAATATAACAATAATGCATCGACTCCAATTGTTAGGACAAATAGGGGCCTATATACCCTGAGAGGGGGGGGGGGGTGAATCAGGGTATGGATATTCGTTTTCAATGTTCTTCATGCCCCACTAAATATTGACCTATTTATTACAAGTGTCACTTTGTTTTCACTTTTTTTTCTATTATGTTCACTTATTTTCATCTTTATCTGATGATGATGCTTTAAATGCAATGTAGGTAAGTAAGCAGGCATGCACAAAGATTTTTACTTGGTTCACCCTCACTGGGCTATGTCCAAGGAGCATACGCCGAAAAGTTGCCAGTCGTACCAAATTCCACTATTCTTCACTAGATGTGGATACAAATGTTCAGGATAGATCACTTCTATTCCTAGGCTCACTGCCTTTACAAAGTTTAGGGTCAGATCACTGCTTTCCCAAGGGTCACTCCCTGTTTCTCTCTCTCTGGCTCACTTCCGGTGGAGAGGATCACCTTATTTCTCTTCCTTTGATCACTACTCGGGAAGGAATCCACTCACAGTTTATAGACCTATAGGTCTCTTCAATTTCATGAAGGAATGCATCTTTCTCTGTATGTATATGCTCTGTTGAAGTCCAATTTTCACCCGTAGATGAATATCTCTTTGCACCGAAGGTATCGGGCAAACTTCCAGCTTCCACGCAGCATGAAAAAACTGTTATAAAATCAACCTTACATGGTTCACAAGTCAAATATGGCGCACAAGTATCGGCACGCAAGTCACAACTGGCATGAAAGTCTACCTCAACTACTTGCACGACACAAGCTTCATCAACTCAAAACCTGCGTGACTCACTTCCTTCCTCACCTAAACTACCTCAGGCGCGCAACTCACACTTGGCGCGCAAAATCCTATTCTGGTGCGCAAGTCCCACTTGCGCGACACACCACCACTTGCACGACTTCCACACCTGCATGACGGGAGCTCTAATTTCTCAAATTTTTTAACTCCGGTGAAGAATGAGGAGGGATGGTCTAGTATTTATAGGCAATTTGACCACCCTGCGTGATGGCGCGCAAGTCAACCCTCGGCGCGCAAGTCTCGGCGGGCAAGTCCTCTTTCCTCCTGGAAACATGGGTGACCAAACCAAATACCTGCGCAACCCTCTTTCCTTTTCCATATTTTGATCTTCTGATCTTGAAAAACAATAGGCACGCAAGTTCCCAAGCCTCCTAGGCATCGGCGCGCAAGTCTCTTCACAGCGCACAAGTCACCTGCGTGACCACACCAATACTTGCGCGACCCTTATCCGTTTGCCATATTTTGATGATATGATATTCAAAAACATATGGTGTGCAAGTTTCCTATCCTCCAAGACCTCGGTGCACAAGTCTCTTTGCCAAAACCACTTTTCTCCTTTTGTTGATTTTCAGGCTCAAAAATTTGGCAAACACTGGAAAACAGTGCCACCTTGTATCTGTTCTTTTTGTACCACCTCCAGATCATCCATTCCTTTGTCGACGTTCTGGAATCAAACATGGACCGTTGAACACAGCTCTTGAACTCGACATTCCACCATGAAATCCCCTTTTTCAACAAATTCTTATGTCATGGATTGCATTGTCAACAATCACACCACAATTGTCCACTTTGTCAACAAACACAATCACCTCAAAAATGCTTCAATTATACCTTGAGTGATTTTTTCCCAACACAAATCTAGAGGGGTTGGGGTGTTACATGACCAGTGTGGTGGTGTCTTTGCATCCTCGAGTGGATACAGTTGTCACGGGGGGAGGAGATCGTAACACGTTGTGTGGATCGTTCACGTACAAAGAACGTCAAGAACCGTTTGTGGTAGGTGATTCATTGCTTCTCTTTTAATTTATGTGAAAATATATAGTTAGTATGTTTTATCCCACTAGATCACAATGGAATTGACATAATAAATATTTTAACCAGATAAATAAATTGATATCGATCGAATGTTATTGCCTCTAGATTTTCTAGATTGTGTGATATCCATTATATTTTTAATATTTTCGTTCTTTAAGGAAATTGGTAAAGAATGTAAATCAAGAATTAATTGATAATTGTTTGGATAAAGATAAAGAGGCATGTGAATGAATCCGATTATTGTTGTTGTAATTTGATGCTAATCAATTGATGCAGTAATCATGTTTAATTACCTGCAATAGCTTACTAGTTAGGTTACCCAAATTTGGGACCTACGAATAATAAATAGTTTAATCCAAGGTCTATTAAAGAATTGGTTGTTTGATAAAAGATAATTTATTGTACGATTCTGATTTGCCCTATTTCTTGTTTAAGGGCTAAGAGCCCAATTGATATGATGTTTTTTCCTGATACTTGTGTTGTGATGTCATCCTGGATGGCTGTTTTGATATGTGGCGGCATCAAGGCATACTGGTTATGGTAGCAGTTGACACCTAGAGTGGCAAGATGCATCGGTTTATTCATGTTGGTGTTGGAGAGGACACCAAGGATAATGAAATGGGTTGGATGTGAATGTTTGGATTCTTATTGATTTTTATTGATTGTTTATCTTCTTTATGTTCCCCACTGCTCATGGTAGCTGGTCTTTCTTACCCTTCTTCCGAAAGGGGAAAAGACGTGTGGGGTATGCCACATGCTTTCCATGTTTATCTTCTCAAGGGAGGATGGGTCTACGCTATTGTTATAAGTGGAAAATACTCGATGGGTAGTTCATCTACTCACCATGTTGATCCCCCTTGTGTTTAGTAGCATAGAATGATTTTCTAGAATTATTGGGAATATGGGAATGTAATGCTGTAAAAAAATAATTGATTAAATGATGTTAACTGATGGGGTTGGAGCTTCCTAGGACGTAATGTAGAGGACAACAAACTTTTGGTGTGATGCTAACGAAATATAATGTGGGAATTTTTTATGGTTAATTAATGTATAAATAATTAATCAAACTAAAGTGAAAGTGATAAAAAGGGAATGAAGTAATGTAATAAATCTCTTTAAATGATTGTGTGCTTATAGGATACCCAGTTTTAGAAGTGGCAGCCGGGAGTCAGAGAGACATTAGCTATAGTTGAGTCTAAGACTAGGTTATTCCCATAGTGTGGTTGTGATCTATAGTATATATATTTTACTTTTGTGTTTCTATAGGCTGCTCCACCACATAAGTTAGGTCAACTGACACCCCGATGATTCTGAGCCTTGCGGGGTGTTTTATCTAACATTTAAGTGGGAGGATAGATGGCTGACTAACCCCTCTGGCCCCACTCTCTTCTCTTGGTAGTTACTTGTGCTGGTAGGCACAATGGTTAGTTTTCCCCATATATGTGTGTAGAGGGATGTAATGTCTTGTGGTTATTCACACACATATATTTTGGATATAGTTTCCTATGAACTACTATAGGTATAACATGTATAGGCTGTGATGGATTGAGGATCCTTACTCTGTGTATGGGCTATAATGGTTTGATGTTTAATACTCGACATATGATACATGTTATGTGAGCTGTGGTGGATCCCAGAAACTACCTGGTTACTTTTCTTGCATGGAAGTGGTGGGTTTTTTGCATGAGGTGCTTGTTGTGGTGCTTTGCCTAGGTGTCTACAGGCAAGCCTTTTTGGAGTGAGATTCTTAGGATGTACGACGTTGTGGAAAAGAAGAAAACTGGTGGGGAAGTAGTAGCAGGGTACCCTTAATAATATTTATTATATTATATAATCTTTTATGAGTCACTTGGTGATAGTTTCCATGGTGAGGCTAGGAACATAATATACATGTTTAGTAGATGAGTTAGTTTCACTTGTTGTTCACTATGCTTTGTCATGATTTATTTACTTTTTCATGAGAGGCTTCAAGGAGGATCCTACTGAGTATACTATTATACTTACCCAATGTATATATAAACTATTCTTTAGGTAAATTGGTGTAGGTTGGAGATCAAGATGGTTTTTACTAGCTTGGGGTTGTAGGAGTTGTTCGGGTTTGTGGTTGCTGCTGTTTTTACTTTCTTTTGGGTACTTATAGTTTTCCCCTTTCAGTAGTAGTAGTTTTTCATGACATTACATATGTGTACTTGGAATTTCATTTATATTTTTTTCTTAGATGGATTTGGTTGGTGTCTATCTTATCTCTCTCTTTCGCATGTTTTCACTTAGAGGGTAATGCCTTTCATCTGTGTGTTTATGATACCCTCGGTGGTAATATCCATCTCGGGGCCCACTAGAGGTGGGACTCGTGGGTCATTATCTCCCAACCCACATTTTTGGCCTAGGAGGGGTACAATTTGTGGGGAGGGGGTCATGACAGAGTGGTATCAAAAGTCTGGTTGAGGGATTGGATGGAGTTTGGAGTTTGGCACAGGTGAGGTTGCATGGGTTGATAGGGAAACAATGTCAGTAAAGATTAGAAAGTGATGTAAACACTGGTGAATGGCTGAGACATAGGCATTTAGGCCCCCCCCTATGATCTGATGTATGAACCTTTACGTTTACGATGGCTACAAAATGAGGTGATACTAGTTACAGGGTAGAGACCTAAGAAAGGATCATGCATCAATATTATTTATTCCTATGTTTGAATAGGTAGACTATGTGATAGATTAACCTAAAATGAGTAAAAGAAAACAATTAATTAATTAATGTTGAGTCTTCCATATTCTAGGTTTAGGAGCTCTAACTATTTTTTATTTTATAGGTATGGATACAGGTTGACGTCTTCATCAGGATCGCATAGAAGATGTTCAGCAGGCTATGCCAGCAGATCTCCAAAGGGCAGAAGTTAAAGACAATGAAACCTGGAGGAGGACACTCTGAGAGTTTTAGCGCCAGAGTTTGAAGAAGTATGAGGGATCCATTTTAGATGCAGTCACAAAAGACTAGTAGGAGGAAGTCGAGATAGGCTTCAGTTCGATCTATGCTCGGAAGGATCACATGGTGTCCTTGGTTGTGACAATGCTGCATGGAGCAACAAGGAAGTGGTGATTATTTTTCCTCGGGGATCATGAAGAGTCAACTATCTCATTGGAGGAGTTCTGATACAAGTTTATAGTGGAGTTTCTTTATTTTACCATGAAGGTGTCCAATCACCAGGAGCTTCTTACCCTTCGATAGGGGAGTTCTAGTGTGCGAGATCTTGGAATCCATTTTAGAATCCTTTCAGAATATTATTTGGACTTGTTTCCAGCAGAGGAGGCTTGGGTGAGTCATTTTGAGGAGGCCTCGCATCCAGATATCCAGCGCTAGGTCACCAAATTTATGATGAAGACATATCTTGAGGTGATAGAAAGGGAAGAGGTCATCGAGAGGAATTTGGAAATAACTGGATCATCATGAGAGGGGAGTTGTCCCGATTCCTCATGAAACAGATCTGTGGTCTGGGGTTCCCGGTTTTCAGAGTAGAAGAGTTTCTGTTCTGTCAAGGGTAGGTCCCAGCCCTCCGCATCTCGTTTCTCTGGAGGTAGTGGCTCTCAGGCCTATTACAAGGGATCAGAAACTTATTTTTCTTATGGTGGTCAAGGTCATCTGTAGAGAGAGTGCCCGACCTTTCAGAGTAGCCATCATGCACTAGGTGTTCCGCTCCAGGTTCTTCCATTGAGGTAGTTCTAGCCAAGGCAGCAGCAACATGTTGAACTAGCTTTATATCAGCAGAGGGTTGATGGGTCAGGCAGAGGATAGCCCCGTGATGCTCCCTATATTTAAAGGGAAGATCACGGTCATGGTGGTGGTCATTATCAGGGTCATAGAGGCCATGGAGGAGTTCATGGTCAGCTTCATGCTTTAGCATTGCCAGCTCCAGGAGAGCCAAATGTCGTTTAAGGTACCCTTTGATTTTTTATAACATGGTGTATGTCTTGTTTGATTCAGTAGCAACAAAATCTTTCATATCACCTACCCTTGTCCATGCTTTGGGACTTGAGGTAGAGAGGCTTCCAGTTCCCTTGGCGTTGACGATGCTAGTTGTAGACTGAGCTTACTTGTTTGAAGTATGTAGAGACTGTGAGATAGTGTTAGTGAAGAACTGATCTTGGGGATATTTTCTATGTTTAAGAATACAACCATATGATGTCATCCTTGACATGGATTGGTTATATTCAGTGTAGGCTATCATTGATCACTTAAGGAGGATAGTTGTGTTATTCGATGTGGGTGGAGAGACAATGGTGTTCGTTGGCGAGCGAGATTCCCAGATGGGTCAGAGGCGTGTTCCATATTTATCATCCATGATGGATGAGATAATTCAGAGTTCTTCAGAGGTCCAGCAGTTGGAGTTTCCTAGGGTCATAGAAGAGTACCTTGATGTCTTTCCAGAAGAGGTTGTAGCCTTACCACCTCGACAAGAGATCGAGCTACAATAAAGATCATCTCTTAACTCTATGTCTCCAAATAGGATGTACCCTTATAAGTTACGAGAGATACGTATAAATCATGATGGTCTATTACAGTATGGTTTTGTTCGGCCGAGTGTGTCACCGTGGGGTGCACCTGTTTTTTTCATGAAGATGGTTGATCGCAGTTTGCAGTTGTGTGTTGATTATCATCGCTTAAAAAAAGTGACAATGAAGAATCACTATCTTATTCTGCGGATTGATGATTTATTAGATCAACTAAATGGTGCAAGTTGGTTCTTAAATATAGATTTGTGGTAAGGATATCATCAAATGCATGTGAAATATGAGGATATCCCAAAGGTTGATTTCTATTGTCGTCATGGGCATTATGAGTTCGTTGTAATTTCGTTCGGTGTAACGAATGCTTCATCTGGGTTCATGGAATTTATGAACATTGTGTTCCATGAATTCATGGAGAAGTTCTTAGTAGTTTTCATTGACGACATCCTTATGTACTCCATGTCTGAGGAGGAGCATGCATATCATCTACACACCATTTTGGGAGTTCTTAGTGAACATCATCTATTTAGGAAGTTGTTGAAGTGTGATTTTTGGCCTCAAGAAGTCTGTTTCTTAGATCATGTTGTGTCCCAACAGGGAGTAGATGTGGATCCATAAAAGATAGAAGCATTTGTGTCTTGGTCAGCCCCCAAGACAGTGTTAGAGGTGTGAAGTTTCCTTGGTCTCGCAGGCTACTATTGGAGGTTCATAGCCGATTTATCTCGAGTTACAAATCTTCTGACAGCTTTGACTAGGAAGGATCTAGAGTTTATATGGACTTATCAGTGTTAGGTAGCTTTTGAGTATCTAAAGTAGATTTTAGTAAGTGTTCCAGTTCTTTTTCTTCTAGCAGAGGGAGTTCAGTTTGATGTTTTTTGCGATGCTTTGCATCTGGGGTTAAGCTGTGCTCTGATGAAACAGAGATCGCTTGTTTCTTATGGGCCTTAGAAGTTTTATCCTCATGAACATAGCCATGTCACCCATGATAGTGAGTTGACAACCATGGTGTTCGCCCTGAAGTTGTGGGGACATTATCTCATTGGAGATCACTTTGAGGTTTTCAACGATCATAAGAGTTTGAGGTATGTTTTCTCCCAGTGTGACTTGAACTTATGACAATGTCAGTGGATGGAGTTATTATAGGAATACAACTTTGAAATATCATATACACCTAGAAAAGGGGAATGCTGTAGATGATGTGCTGAGTCAGAAGTCACGTAGCGATGCAGTACGTGAATCTAGTGACTCCTAGAGAGGAAGGGAAGAACTGCCAGCATTACATTTTGATATGGGAGAAGTTTTGGGAAGAGGTTGTATTTTTTAGATTATGGTGAAATCATCTCTAGTGTAGAAGGTGGAAGAGTCCTAGTTGGGGGATCTAGAGGTGGAGGTCTGGAGAGATCGAGTTATTTGTGGTGAGGCCCTTGATGGTTAGTCTGAGGATGAGCAACACTGAGTGTTGTATCATGGAAGGATATTTGTTCCTTTGATGATTCACAATATGGTTCTCAGAGAGTTTCATAGTTTTCTTTTAGTAGTGAATCCTTACATGAAAAAGATGTACCGAGCTTTGAGGATCCAGTTTTGGTGGCCTGGATGGAAGCGTGCGGTTGTAGGGTTTGTGTCTCAATGTTTGTTCTGCCAGAAGGTGAAGGCCAAACACTATGTCCCTGGTGGTTTTCTCTAACCATTAGATGTTCCTCAATGGAGGTGGGGGTAAATCCTAATGGAATTTTCCACTGTTTTAACTTGATCTTGGGGAGTAAATGATTCTATTTGGGTGGTAGTGGATCATTTAACAAATTCGAACCACTTTATAGAAATCAAAGAGTTGAGATCAGAGGATGTTTTGTCGAGGCAGTATCTCGAGGAGGTGGCGAGACTTCATGGAGTCCCAAGGATAATCATTTATGATCAATATCCTCATTTTACCTCCAGGGTATGGAGAGGTCTCCAACATGATTTCGGTTCTCAACTATTCCTTATCACTCCTTTTCATCCAGAAACGGACTATCCGACAGATCAAACCATCCAGAATCTTGATGACATGATACTCTATTGTGTCATGGATTTTGGAGGTCTGTAGATGAGGCACTTACCCTTGGTGGAGTTCTCTTACAACAGTAGTTTTCACTCCACCATCGGTATGGCGCCGTTTGAAGCCTTGTATGGCCAGCCTTGCCGTTCTCCCTTGTGCTGGACTGGGGTCGGAGAGTCAACAATTCGTGGACCGGAACAAGTGCATAGTACAATAGATATGGTTCAGGTGATTCATGAGAGGATAAAGATAGCATAGGATCATCTGAAATCATATATTGATATAAGGAGGAGACCCTTAGAGTTTGATGTTGGGGATCACGTGTTTCTAAAGGTGACTCCCCGTCGTGGGCAACGAAGGTTTGGTTGTGGGAGTAAGCTTTCTCCCTAGTTTGTTGGGCCTTTTGAGGTGTTAGATCATCCTGGAGCTGTGGACTATCGAGTAGCAATTCCCCCACAGATGATTTGGATACACGATGTTTTTTATGTATCACATATCTGTCATTATCTTCATGATGACTCTCACGTCATCGATTGGGGAGAGATCGATGTTGATGATGAAACGACCTTTGAAGAGTGACATGTGGAGATCCAAGACCTCAAAGAGAAGGTGTTGCACGAGCGTTATATTACCTTGGTTTGTGTCTTGTGGTGACATAGTGGCATGGAAGAGAGTACCTGGGAACGTGAGTCATAGATACGCACTCACTACCCAGAGTTGTTTGATGTTTAAATCTTTTTCATGTAACGATGTCCCCATTTTGGTGATAGAACTTTCATGTTTATGAGATGGCTTTATTTGGTTGCTTCTTGTGGCTTTCTATCTTTTGAGAGGTATCTCGATGGGTGGCTGTTCAGAATTATTTTCTGTTTCCTTTTAGGATGGTTTTGAATTCTCAAGGATAAGAATGTTTTGAGAGGTATGTGATGTAATGGATCATTCCACTTTGGTCCATACCTTAGCAAAAATATGGTGTCTCGGGTGTTCCGGGTGGTCAAGGTGACTTATCCCCAACACTTTACCAAATTTACAGTTTTGTCAACAGTGTCATCAGTAGCCTTATATGAACAGTGAAACTGTAACCTTATAGGAACAGTGCCATCAATAGGCTTATGTGAATAGTGTAATGGTGAGGTCCAACAATAGCCTCTTTCATTTGCAAAAATTTGAGTTCATGAATAGTGTTTCAAGAACGGTGAGGTTCCAACGGTGACATCTTTCCTTCGATAAATTTTGAGTTCATGAACAGTGTTTACCAGAACGGTGAGGTTCTAATGGTGAACTCTTTCCTTTTCCAAATAGTTTATGAACAATTTTTCCATAATGGTGAGGTTCCAATGATGACCTCGTTCCTTTTCCAAATTTAGAGTTTATAAAAAGTGTTTCCAGAATGGTGAGGTTCCAACAGTTACCTCTTTCCTTTTCCAAATTTTGAGTTCATGAACATTGATTCTAGAATGGTGAGGTTCCAATGGTGAACTCTTTCTTTTTCCAAAATTTGAGTTCATGAACAGTGTTTCTAGAATGGTGAGGTTCCAATGGTGAGGTTTCAATGGTGAGGTTCATGACTAGTGTTTTTCCTTTACCAAATTTCAAGTTCATGAACTGCGTTTCTATCCTCCTATATTTTTACCCCTTTGTCATTTAATTTTACATAAAATGCATTTAAAGCCTTGTATTAAGGACTGTAAATTCGATTCAAAGGTCAAAACTTCTATATTAATTTTCCAAACCATCTGGATGGTTTTTACACGGTCAAACTGCATGGTTTAATGCGATACGCTTTTAATGGAAAATCCAGTGCATCTTAAACCGCTGCTCCATTAATTCCTCTAAAGGGATGTGATATCTTCCTCTCTAATCCTTCTTACTTATTCTCAGGTGTGAGATGATCAAACCTTCCAATCCTTCCCATAGTATTTGTGCGATCAATATTTCCTTCTTGGATTAGTTCCCCTCTATTTCTGATGCAACCTAGCAATATTGATCAATCTTCGATATAAGGTATGATCTATCATCATTATTATGGGTTCATATCCTTTTTTTTCTTCTTTCCCTTTTATGGAATACTATATCCATGTTCCTAATGGTATTTTCTTGGGTGTTGACCAGTGTGGTGGTAGCACTGAATCCTCGGGTGGATACAGTTGTCACAGGGGGAGGAGATCGTAACCTGTTGTGTGGATCGTTATCGTATAAAAAACTTCAAGAACCATTTGAGTTAGGGAAATTGTTGCTTATCATTTATTTTATGTGTAACTGTATAGTTAGCATGTTTTATCCCACTGGATCAAAATGTAATTGACATAATAAATATTTTAACCAGATAAATAAATTGATATCTATCATATGTTATTACCTCTTGATTTGCAAGATAGTGTAATATCTATGATTTTCTTTGTAAAGATTTCTATTCTTGATGGAAATTGGTAATGAAAGTAAAGCCAGAGTTAAATAACAATTGTTTAGATAAAGATAAAGAGGCATGTAAATGAATCAGATTTTTATTGTTGTAATTTGATGCGAATCAATTGATGCAGTAAGCATGTTTAGTTATTTGTGATAACTTACTGGTTAGGTTTACCAAATTTGGAACCTATTAATAATAAATAGGTTAATCCAAAGTGGATTGAAGAACTGGTTGTTTGATAAAAGATAATTCCTTGTAGGGTTCTGAGTTACCCTCTCTCTTTTTTAATGGATAAGATACCAATTGACATGATGTTAATTTTCCTACTACTTCTGTTGTGATGTGATCCTGGATGGCTGTTGTGATATGTGAGGGAATGAAGGCCTACTAGTTGTGGCAACAGTTGATGCTTAGAGTAGTGATATGCATCAGTTTATGCATGTGGGTGTCAGGGAGGACACTAGGGATGATGAAACAGGTTAGATGTGAATGTTTGGATTTTGCTGATTCTTATTGATTGTTTATCTTCTTTACTTTCCCCACTGATCAAGGTAGTTGGTCTTGCTTACCCTTCTTCCAAAAGGGGTGAAGACATGAAGGGTATGACACATGCTTTTTATGTTTAGCTTCTCAAGGGATGATGTGTCTACGATCTTTCTATTGGTGGAAAAGACTTGACGGGTAGTTCATCTACTCACCATGTTGAGCCCCATGTGTTCAGTAGCATAGAATAATTTTCAATAATTTCTGGGAATATGGTAAAGTAATTCTATAAATAAATAATTGATTAAATGATGTTAACCCTTGGAGTCGAAGTTTTCTAGGACGTAATGCTGAGGACATTGGACTTTGGGTGTGATTCTAATGAAATATAATGTGGAAATTATTGACTGTTAATTAATGTTTAAATAATTAATTAACATAAAGTGAAACTGATAAAAAGGGAATGAACTAATGTAATAAAGCTCTTTAAATGGTTTTGTGCTTATAGGATACCTAGTCTTAGAAATGGAAGCCTGGAGTTTGAGAGACGTTAGCTGCAGTTGAGTCTATGGCTAGGTTATGACCATAATGTGGTTGTGATCTATAGTATATTCTATACTTTTATGTTTCTATATGCTACTCCACCATTTTAGTTAGGGAAACTAACACCCTGGGGATTCTGAGCCCTGGGGGGGGGGGTGTATTCCCCAACTTTCTGGTGTGAGGATGGATGGATGACTACCCCATTTGGCCCCACTTTCTTCTCTTGGTAGTTACTTTTGCTGATAGGAACAATGGTTAGTTTTCCCCATATATGTGTGTAGAGGACTGTAATGGCTTGTGGTTATTCACACACATATATTCTAGATATAGTTTCCTATGGACTATTATATGTGTAATGTGTATAGGCTATGATGGCTTGAGGATCCATACTCAGTGTATACGCTATAATGGCTTAAGGTTTAATACCCGACATATGTTACACATTATGCGAGTTGTAGTGGCTCCAATAAACTACCTCATTACTTTTCTTGGGTGGATGTGGTGGTTTTATTACACGAGGTGCATGTTGTGGTGCTTTTCCCAGGTGTTTGCGGGAAAAACTTTTTGGAGAGAGATTCTTAGGATATGTGACATTGGGTAAAAGTGGAAAACCAATGGGGAAGTAGCAGTGGGGTGCCCTTGATATTCTTTATTATATTATATACTCTTGTATGCGTTACATGGTGAGAGTATCCATGGTGAGGTTGAGAACTTAGTATACATGTTTAGGTGACGAGTTAGTTTCACTTTTTGTTCACTGTGCTTTGGCATGATTTCTTTAATTTTTCACGAGAGGCCTCAGGGAGGATCCTACTGAGTATACTGTTATACTCACCCTATGTATATATAAACTGTTTTTCAGGTCACTTGGAGAAGTTTGGAGATCAAGATGGTTTCTACTAGCTTGGGGTTGCAGGATCTGTTCAAGATTGTGGTTTCTATTTTTTTTTACTTTTTTTGGGTACTTGAAGTTTTCCCCTTTCAGTTGTAGTAGTTTTTCATGACATTACATATGTGTACTTGAGATTTCATTTATATTGTTTTCTGAGTTGGATTTTGTTGGTGTCTGTCTTATCTCTCTCTTTCGCATGTGTTCTCTTAGAGGGTAATGCCTCCCATCTGTGTGTTTACTATACCCTCGGTGTTAGTCACTAACCCTAGGCATACTGGAGGTGGGACTCAGGGGTCATTATCTCTTTTATCACATTGCCAACCCAGGAGGGGTATGCTTTGTGGGGATGGGGTCATGACAGAGTGGAATCAATGGTCTGGTTGAGGGATAGGATGAAGTTTAGAGTTAGGCACAAGTTAGGTTGCGTGGGTTGGTAGGGGAACTATGTCAGTTAATTTTATAAAGTTTTTTAAACACTAGAGACTAGCTGGGATATAGGCGTTTAGGTCCCCCTATGATCTGATGTATGAAACTTTAAGTTTACGATGGCTACTAAACGGGGTGATAATGGTTGCAGGTTAGAGACCTAGGAAAGGATCATGCATCATTATTATTTGTTCCTGTGTTTGAATGGGTAGACCATGGGATAAGTTAACCTAAAATTAATAAAAGAAAAAAATTAATTAATTAATGTTGAGTCTTCCATATTCTAGGTTTAAGAGCTCTAACTATTTGTTATTTTACAGGTATGGCTCTAGGTCGACATCCTTGTTTGGATCACATAGATGATGTCCAGCAGGTTGTTCCAGCAGATCGATACATGGTAGAGGTTGAAGATGATGACACTTGGAGGAGGACCCTATGAGAGTTTCAACGCAAGAGTATGCATAAGTACGAGGGCGCCGTTTCAGATGCAGTTACAGAAGACTAGTTAAAGGAGGTAAAGACATGATTCAGTTCGATCCATGCTCAGAAGGAGCACTGGTTGTCTTTGGTTGTGATGATGCTGTATGGAGCATCGAGGAAGTGGTGGTTATTGTTCCTCGGGGATTGCAAGGAGTCAACGATCTCATGGGAGGAGTTCTGAGACAAGTTTAGAGTCGAGTTTCTTTCTTCGACCGTGAAGGCATCTAGTCTCCAGGAGCTTCTTACCCTTCAAAAGGGGAGCTCTAGTGTGAGAGAGTTTGGAATATATTTCAGGAACCTTTTAAGATATGCTTCAGAACTGTTTCCAGATGAGGAGGCTAGGGAGAGGCATTTTGAGGAGGCCTTGCATCCAGAGATCCAATGCCAGGTCACCCCATTTATGCTGAAGACATATCATGAGGTGCCGCCAAAGGGAGAGGTCATTGAGAGGAATTTGGACAGAACTAGATCATCACAATAGGGGAGTCATCATGATTACTCCTGAAGCAGAGCTATGGTTCGAGGTTCCCAGTTTTCATGGCAGAAGAGTTTCCATTCAGCCGGGGGTAGGACCCCACCCCTCTCATCTCATTTATCTAGAGTCAGTGGATCTCATGCCTATACAAAGGGATTATGAACTTATTTTTCTTTTGGTGGTCAAGGTCATCAGAAATGAGTGTGCCCGACCTTTTAGAGCAGTCATCGTGCACCAAGTGTTCCGCTCCAGGTTCCTCTGTTGAGGCAGTTCCAGCTGCGGAAGCAGCAGAAGGTTGCACCAGCTTTAGATCAGCAGAGGGCAGATGGGGCAGGTAGAGGACAACCCCGTGATGCTCCCTGTCCTTAGAGAGAAGAGTGTGTCCATGGTGGTGGTCATCATCAGGGTTGGAGAGGTCGTGGATGAGGTCGTGGTCAACTTCATGCTTTAGTGTTTCTAACTCCAGGAAAGCCAGACATCATTTGAGGTACCCTTTGCTTGTTTTCTACATTTGTGTATGCCTTTTTTTGATTTAGGAGCGACATTATTCTTCATATCACCTACCCTTGTCCATGCTTTGGGACTTGAGGTAGAGAGTCATCCAGTGCCCTTGGCATTGACTGTTCCAGTTGGAGTCCTAGATGACTTGTTTAAAGTATATAGAGACTATGAGCTAGTGATGGGGGAGAACCTCTCTTGGGGAAATTTTCTAGGTTTACGAATATAACCATATGATGTCATCCTCAGCATGGATTGGTTGTTTTAGGTGCAAGATATTGTGGATTGATTCAGGAGGTAGGTTGTGTTCTTCGATGCTAATGGAGAGACAGTGGCGTTCATTGGCGAGCAAGACCCTCAAATGGGTTAGAGGTGTGTTTCATCCTTATCATCCAATATGGGTTAGATAAGTATGAGTTTGTTAGATGTTCAATAGTCGGTTTTTCATAGGGTCCTCAAAGATTACACTGATGTCTTTGTAGAAGAGGTTGTAGCCCTACCCCCTCGATGAGAGACCGAGTTTGGGATCGAGCTACAACCATGAGAGTCTTCTATATCTATGTATCCATATAGGATGGACCCTTATGAGTTACAAGAGATACATATACGGCTTGATGGTATGTTATAGTGTGGTTTTTTTTCAGCCGAGTGTGTCATCATGGGGTGCACTAGTTTTTTTTCGTGAAGAAGGATGATGGTTGTTTGTGGTTGTGTGTCGATTATAATCACTTAAAAAAAGTGACAATGAATAATCTCTATCCTTTTTCGTGGATTGATGATTTATTCGATATACTGAAGGGTGAAAGTTGGTTCTCAAAGATCAATTTGTGGTCAGGATATCATCAGATGTGTGTAAGGATGAAGATATCCCGAAGACTACTTTCCATTTCCATTATGGGAATTATGAGTTCGTTGTATTGTTGTTCGGTGTGGTGAATTCTCCAGATATGTTCATGGGATTGATGAAATCTATGTTCCGTGAGTTCTTGGACAAGATCATGGTATTTTTCATTGACAAAATCCTTGTGTACTCCACGTATGAGGAGGAGCACGCAGAGCATCTACACGCCATTTTGGGAGTTCTTCGTCAACATCATCTATTTGGGATGTTGTCAAAGTGTGATTCTTGGGCTCAAGAAGTCCTCTTCTTGGGGCATGTTGTGTCCCAATAAGGAGTAGCTATGGATCCATCGAAGATAGAACAGTTGTGTCTTGGGCAGCCCCCAAGACAGTGTCAGAGGTACGAAGATTACTTGGTATCACATGCTACTATAAGTGGTTTATAGCCAATTTCTCTCGAGTTGCACCTCCTCTGACAGATTTGACCAGGAAGGGTTATGCATTCATATGGACAGATCAGTGACAGACAACTTTTTAGTATCTAAAAGAGAAGTTAGTAAGTGCTCAAGTTTGTTGTCTTCCAGCAGAGGGAGTTCAGTTTGATGTTTTCTATGATGCTTCACATCTGGGGTTAGGCTGTGTTCTGATGCAGGATAGATCAGTTATTTCTTATGGGTCTCAGTAGTTACATCCCCATGAATTTAACTATTCCACCCATTATCTTGAGTTGGCATCTGTGGTGTTTTCTTTGTAATTGTGGAGAAATTACCTCATTGGAGACCACTTTTTGGTTTTTATCGATCATAAGAGTTTGAGGCATGTTTTCTCCCAGTATGACTTGAACATACAACAGTGTATGTGGATGGAGTTCTTACTGGAATATGAATTTGAAATATCATATACACCTAGAAATGGGAATTCTGTAGCTAATCCGCTGAGTCGGAAGTCATGTAGTTATGCAGTGCATGAATCTATTGACTCCTGGAGAGTAATGGAAGAACTATCATCATTAAATCTTTATATGGGAGAAGTTGGGGGAATAGGTTTTATTTTTTAGATGACGGTTCAATCATATCTGGTGTAGAACTTGGAAGAGTCCCAGTTTTTGGATCTAGAGGTGGAGGTCTGGAGAGACCGAGTTGTTTTTGTCAAGGCCCCTGATGGTTGGTCTGAGGATGAACAACACCGAGTGTTGTATCATTGAAGGATATTTGTTCCTTTGATGATGAACTAGATGATTCTTAGAGAGTTCCATAGTTCTCATTTAGTGGTGTGTCCTGGCATGAAAAAGATGTACCGAGCCTTGAGGATCTAGTTTTGGTGGCCTGAGCTGAAGCGTGCAGTTGTGGTGTCTGTGTCTCGATGTTTGGCCTTCCAAAATTTGAAGACCGAACAATGTGTTCCTGGTGGTCTACTCCAACTATTACATGTTCCCAAATGGAAGTGGGAGGAAATATCAATGAAATGTTTTACTGGTTTACCTTGAGCTCAGGGAGGTCATGATGCTATTTGGGTGGTATTGGATCGTTTC
This sequence comes from Viscum album, assembly GCA_963277665.1. NCBI lineage: Eukaryota > Viridiplantae > Streptophyta > Magnoliopsida > Santalales > Viscaceae > Viscum > Viscum album. The sequence goes on along the minus strand of OY728166.1, from coordinate 1,406,765,474 downwards.
AAAAAATTGGCCCACTTTATCATAATCAAGGAGTCGAGTTCAGTGGAAGTTTGGTCTAGGAAGTATCGGGAGGTGGTTTTGAGACTTCATATAGTCCCAAGGGTTATCATTTCTAACTGAGATCCTCTTTTTACCTTTAGGGTGTGGAGAGGTCTCTAACATACTTTCAGTTCTCAGCTATGCCTTTGTACTTCTTGTCATCTGCAAACGGACAGTCAAACAGAGCGAACCATCCAGACTCTTGAAGACATGTTACGCTCTTGTGTCCTTGATTTTGGAGGATCATGGATTAGGTAATTACCCTTGGTGGAGTTTTCTTACAACAACAGTTTTCACTCCACCATAGGCATGACACCATTTGAAGCCTTGTATGGCCGACCCTGCCATTCTTTGTTGTGCTAGACTGTGGTCGGAGAGCTCGCAATTCTTGGAATGAAACTAGTGAAGAATACAACAGAGATGATTTAGGGGATTTGTGAGAGATGAAGACAACACAAGATCATTAGAAATCATATGCCGATCAAAGGAGGATTCCCTTAGAGTTTGATGTTGGTGATCACATGTTTCTGAAGGTGAGTCCCCATCCTGATCAGTGAAGGTTTGGTCATGGGAGTAAGCTCTATCCCCAGTTTTTTAGGCATTTCAAGGTGTTAACTCATGTTGGAGCTATGGCGTATCAAGTAGAACTTCCCCCACAGATGAGATAGATACACAATGTTTTTCATGTACCACAGCTCTGTCGTTATCTTCATGATGACTCTCACATCATCGATTGGGGAGAGATCAATACTGACAATGATGCAACCTTTGAGGTGAGACCTATGGAGATCCAAGACCGCAAAGAGAAGGTGTTGCGCCAACATTCTACCCCCTTAGTTAATGTCTTATGGTGACACGGTGGCATGGAGAAGAGTACCTGGGAACGTGACTCATAAATAAGAGCTCAGTACCAAGAGTTTTTTGGTGTTTAACTCTTTTCAGGTAACGATGTCCTCTTTGTGGTGATAGACCTTTTGTGTTTATGAGATGGATTTCTTTTGTTGTTTCTTATGGCTTACTCCCTTTTGAGAGGTATCTCGATGAGTGGTGGTTCAAAAGTATTTTATGTTTACTTTTAGGATGGTTTTGAATTCTCAAGGATGAGAATGTTTTGAGAGGTATCTAATGTAATGGCCCGGACCTCTCTGGTCCATTCCTTTGTGAAAATCTGGTGTTTGAGGTGTTCCAGGAGGTCAAAGTGACTTATCCCCAACACTTTTCCAAATTTCAAGTTCTGTGAACAGTTTCATCAGTAGCCTTATGTGAAAATTGCAACAATAACCTTATGAGAATAGTGTCATCAGTAGACTTATGTGAATAGTGCAATGGTGAGTTCTAACAGTAGCCTCTTTGACAAATTTTGAGTTCCTGAACAGTGTTTCTAGAACGGTGAGATTCCAACGCTAACCTCTTTCCTTTTCCAAATTTGGAGTTCATGAACAGTGTTTCCAGAATGGTTAGGTTCCAATGGTGACCTCTATCGATTTCCCAATTTTGAGTTCATGAACAGTGTTTCTAGAAGAGTGAGATTCCAACCGTGACCTCTTTAAAAAATTTTGTGTTCATGAACAATGTTTCTAGAATGGTGAGGTTCCAATGGTGACCTCTTTCATTTTTCAAATTTTGAGTTCATGAATAGTGTTTCTAGAATGGTGAGGTTCTAACATTTTCCTCTTTCCTTTTCCAAATTTTGAGTTCATGAATAATGTTTCCAGAATGGTGAGGTTCCAACGGTGACCTTTTTCCATTTCCCAATTTTGAGTTCATGAACAATGTTTCTAGAATGGCGAGGTTCCAATGGTGACCTCTTTCCTTTTCCAAATTTTGAGTTCATAAACAGTGTTTCTAGAATGGTGAGGTTCCAAAGGTGAGGTTCATGAACAATTTTTCTAGAATAGTGAAGTTCCAATGGTGTGGTTTCAATGGTGAGGTTCAGGAACAATGTTTTTCCTTTTCCAAATTTTGAGTTCGTGAACATTGTTTTCATCTTCATATAGTTTTTCCCCTTTGACATTTCCTTTGAGGTAAAATACTTTTAAATCCTTGTCTTAAGAACTATAAGGTTGATTCAATAGCCATAACTCCTATATTAATTTTCTTAAGGATCTAGATGTTTTTTACTTGGTCAAACCACATGGTTTAATGTGACTTGATTTTAATAGAAAATCCAACGTATCTTAAACTACTACTCCATTAAATCTTCTAAAGGGGTGAGATATCTTCCTCCCTAATAAATCCTCCTTGTCACGGGGGGAGGGGATCGTAACCTATTATGTGGATCATTCTCTTATAAAGAACGTTAAGAATGGTTTGAGGTAGGGGATTTGTTGCTTCTCATTAATTTCTCATGCAACTGTATAGTTAGAAAGTTTTATCTCATTGGATCACAATGGAATTGACATAATAAATATTTGAACAGAATAAATAAATTGATGTCGATCATATGTTATTGCCTCTTGATTTTCTAGATAGCGTGATATCTATGCTTTCTTTGTTTAGCTTTTCGTACTTGTTGGAAATTGGTAAAGAATGTAAAGCCAGCATTAATTGATAATAGTTTGGATAAATATAAAGAGGCATATGAATGAATCTGATTGTTGTTGTTGTAATTTTATGTTAATAGATTGATGTTGTAAGCATGTTTAATTATTTTTGATAGCTTACTAGGTAGGTTTCATGAATTTGGAACCTTCTAATAAAAAATTGGTTAATCTAAGGTGGATTAATGAACTGGTTTTTTGATAAAAGATAATTCCTTGTAGGGTTTTGAGTTACCCTCTTTCTTGTTTAAGGGAAAAGATCCCAATTCATATGATGTCTATTTTCCTTCTTCCTATGTTGTGATATGATCTTGGATGGTTGTTGTGATATGTGGGAGCATGGAGGCCTACTGGTTTTGGCAGGATTTGATGCCTAGAATGGAAAGATGCATCAGTTTATGAATGTGGGTGTTGGGGAGGACACCAGAGATGATGAAACGGGTTGGTTGTGAATGTTTGGATGCTTACTGATTCTTATTGGTTGTTTATATGCTTTATATTCCACACTACTCTAGGCAGTTTTTCTTTCTTACCCTTCTTCCAAAAGGGGTAAAGATCCACAAGGTATGCCATGTGATTTCTGTGTTTAGCTTCTCAAGGGAGGATGGATCTATGCTCTGGCTATAGGCGGAAAAGACTCGACAAGTAGTTAATCTACTCACCGTGTTGATCCCCCTTCAGTTTAGTAGCATAGAATGTTTTTATAGAATGTATGGGAATATGGTAAAGTAGTGCAGTAAATAAATAATTGATTAAATGATGTTAACCCATGGGGTTGGAGATTACTTGTACACAATGCTAAGGACAACAGACTTTGGGTGTGATGCTATAGAAATATAATGTGTAAATTGTTGATAGTTAATTAATGTTTAAAGAATTAATTAACATATAGTGAAACTAATAAAAAGGGAATGAAGTAATGTAATAAAGCTCTTTAAATGGTTATGTGCTTATAGGATACATTGTCTTAGAAGTTGTAGTCGGGAGTCTGAGAGATGTTAGCTGTAGTTAAGTCTAAGACTAGGTTATGCCTGTAGTGTGTGTCACGACCCCCTCCCCACAAAGTGTACCCCTCCTGGGCCGACAATGTGGAAAGGGAGATAATGACCCCCGAGCCCTGCCTCCAGTAATCCCCGGGTTGGCGACTTGCACTGAGGGTATAATAAACACACAAATGGGAGGCATTACCCTCTAAGAGAACACATGCAGAAAAGAGAGATAAGATAGACACCAACCAACTCCATTGCAGAACTGAAATATAAAAGAAACCAAAGTACATATATGAAATGGCATGAAAAAGTACTACAACTGAAAGGGGAAACTACGAGTACCCAAAAGAAAGTAAAAACAGCAGCGACCACAAGCCCAAACAACTCCAGCAACCCCAAGCTAGTAGAAACCATCTTGATCTCCAACCTACTCCAAGTGACCTGAAAAATAGTTTATATATACGTAGGATGAGTATAACAGTATACTCAGTAGGATCCTCCCTGAAGACTCTCATGAAAAAGTAATGAAAGCATGTTAAAGAACAGTGAACAACAGTGAAACTAACTCATCACCTAAACAGGTATACTATGTTCCTAACCTCACCATGGCCACTCTCACCAAGTAATGCATATAAGAAAATATCGTATAGTAAAGAATATCAAGGGTAGCCCACTACTACTTCCCCACTGGTTTGCCGCTTTTCCCCAACGACATACGTCCTGTACATCTCTCTCCAAATGCTTTCCCGTATAAACTTGGGCTAAGCTCCACAATATGCACCACGTGCACTACAAAGGATTTCCCACAGACACTTGGACTAAGCACCAAACCATTATCACAACCAAAAGTAACCAGGTAGTTTCTCGGAGCCACCACAGCTCGCATAACGTGTATCATACGTTGGGTATTATACCTCAAGCCACTACATCCCATACACCGAGTAAGGACCCTCAAGCCATCACAACCTATAAATGTTACACCTATAGTAGTCCATAGGATACTCTATCCAGAATATATGTGTGTGAAATAACCACAAGACATTAAAACCATCTACACACATATATGGGGAAAACTAACCACTATGCCAAAGGCACTAGTATCTACCAAGAGAAGAGAGCGTGGATAAAGGGGGTAGTCAGCCATTCAACCTCCCATTAGAATGTTGGGGAAAACACCCCCAAGGGCTCAGAATCCCCGAGGTGTCAGTTTCCCTTACCGACATGGTGGAGTAGCATATAGAAACAGAAAAATTACAAAATACATTATAACTCACAACCACACTACGGGCATAACTTAGTCTTAGACCCAACTGCAGCTAACGTCTCTCAGACTCTGGGCTGCTACTTCTAAGACTATGTATCCTATAAGCACACAACCATTTGAAGAGCTTTATTTGATTACTTCCTTCCCTTTTTATCAGTTCCACTATACATTAATTAATTCTTTAAACGGTAATAACCTATAAACAATTTAACATTCAACATAATTAGCATCACACCCAAAAACCACTGTCCCTTCAAAAGTTCTCAACCTCATCATTAAGTTTCATCATACTCCATCACCATGGGTTAACTTAAATTATTCAAACATTCATTATAGAATTACTTTCCCATATTTCTAGCCATTCTAGAAAAGAAACTTATGATACTAAACACACGGAGGCTCAACACGATGAGTAGATATACTACCCGTCGAGTCTTTTCCACCTATAGAAAGAGCGTAGACCCATTCTCCCTTGATAGGATAAACACAGAAAGCACGTGGCATACCCCGCGTGTCTTCTCCTCCCTTGGAAGAAGGATAAGCAAGACCAGCTGCCTTGACCAGTGGGGAAAAGTAAAACAGATAAACAACCAAATTGAGCAACAAGCATCCAACAACCACATTCATCCCATTCCATCATCCCTGGTGTCCTCCCTGAAACCCACATGCATAAACTAATGCATCTCGACACTCTAGGAATCATCCGCTTCGACATCCACAAGGCCTCCCTGCCTCCACATATAACAACACCCCTCCAGGGTCACATTACAAAACAAGTAGCAGGAAAACAACACCACATCAAATGGGATTTTAGACCTAATTCACAAAAAGAGGGTAACTCAGAACCCTTGATGGAATTAAGTCAAGTTATTTAATCCACATATTGAATTAACAAATTCAATTAATAGGTTACAACATCATGAACCAATTCAGTAAGATATCACGGAAGATTAAACATACTTACTATGCCAAATTTGATCAAAACAAGTCACAACATGAAACAGGTTTGCTTTGATGCCTCTTTATATTTAGATTATGAATTATCAATTAATTCCGGCTTGACATTATTTATCAATTTCATCAAGAACCCCATTCTAACTAGCAAGGCATAAATGTTGAACTTATCTTTCAAATCAAGAGGAAACCCGTTATCACGGTACAAAGCAACAACATGTGATCAAACCAATTCTTTTAATCCAGTTCAAGTATTTAATTAGGTCAATTTCATTGTGATCCAAAGGGATAAATCATGACAACTCTACGATTGCACATAAACAATTATAGAAGCCACGAATACCCTACCTCAAAAGTTTTTGAGGAAAACCACAATGATCGTTGAACGCCTAAGAAACCAGGTCGATTCTCCCTGAATCCTCCTTAGATCTCCTCTCCTAACACAACCAAGACCAATACTCATCACAAATGACACCCACACACCTAGATATACCCATAACATGTGTAGATCTAAGATCCCGAGAGAAGAGGGGGAGAATATCTAGGTAGATCTAAGAAACCACACAAAAGGATCACATACCTCAAGAAACCGGCTTCGATTCGCGGAGAGAAGCCTCCAGATCGCCTCCAAAACTCTTGGGAGAGGTTCTTCCACTCCAAGGAAGGGTAATTTCAAGTTATGGCCAATTAGGTGCTTAAATGAGGTGATTAAAGGAAAAAACGAGTTAGATCCACAATTTTAGGATCTAACTTTAAGTGCCTGCACGATTAGTCCGCACATTTTAACAAATCATGCGCTAACAGTGCAGTAGCTTCTTCCTCGACAATCACTCCTTGCATGGTTAGTCCGAATGATTAGAAAAACTGTGCACTAACCATGCGTTATCCACTGCCTCCAAGACTATCCTTGCACGATTTGGCCGCACGGTTTAGGTAAACTGTGCGCCTCCCATGAAATGGCCATAACCCTTTAGATTTCCTTAAAAGTCCAACCAAATGCACCCCAAACCACCTTGACCTTCCAGAACACCTCCAACACCACATTTTCAAAAAGGAATGGTCCATAGAGGTCTGAGCCATTACATCAGATACCTATCAAAACATTCTTGTCCTCGAGAATCCAAAACCCACCTAAAGAGAAAACGAAACAGGGTCTGAACAACCACCCACCGAGATACCTCTCAAAAGAGAGCAAGCCACCAAAGCAACAAAGGGAGACATCTCATAAACATTAATGTTTCAAAACCACATAAGTTACAATGATACATTAAAATAGTTAAACATTAAACAACTCTGGGTAATGAGAATATCTCTGTGACTCACGTTCCCATGTACTCTCCTCCATGCCACCGTGTCGCCACAAGACACGAACTAAGGGGATGGAATGCCCACACAACACCTTCTCCTTACGGCCTTGGATCTCCATGGGTCACTCCTCAAAGGTGGAATCATCATCAACATCAATCTCTCCCCAATCGATGATGTGAGAGTCATCATGGAGATAACGACATAGCTGCAATACATGGAAAACATCATGTATTCGACTCATCAGTGGGGTAAGTGCCACTCGGTACGCAATAGCTCCAACACAAGCTAACACCTTGAAAGGCCCAACAAAACAGGGAGAAAGCTTACTTCCACGACCAAATCTTCGCTTCCCACGATGGGGAGTCACCTTCAGAAACACATGATCCCCAAAATTAAACTCTAAGGGTCTCATCCTTTGATAATCATATGATTTCGAATGATCTTGTGTTGTCTTCATCCGCTCACGAATCACCTGGACCATATCTGTTGTATTCTGCACTAGATCCGGTCCAAGAATTGCTAACTCTCTGACCCCAATACAGCACAACGGAGAATGACAAGGCCGGCCATACAAGGCTTCAAACGGCGCCATACCGATGGTGGAGTGAAAACTGTTATTGTAGGCAAACTCCACCAAGGGTAAGTTCCTCTTCCATGAACCTACAAAATCAAGAATACAAGAGCGCAACATGTCTTCAAGAGTTTGGATGGTTCACTCCGTCTGAACATCCGTTTTATGATGAAAAGCAGTGCTAAGGCATAGTTGAGATCCAAAATCACGTTGGAGACCTCTCCACACCCTAGAGGTAAAACGAAGATCTTGATTAGAAATGATCGTCCTAAGGACTCCATGAAGTCTCACAACCTCCTCCAGATACTGCCTCGATAAAACTTCCACTGAGCTTGACTCCTTGATTGCTATAAAGTGGGATGATTTCGTTAAACGATCCAATACCACACAAATAGCATCATATCCTCCTATAGCTCGAGGTAAACCAGTAACGAAGTCCCTTGAGATGTCCTCCCACTTCCACTATGGAATCTCCAATGGTTGGAGAAGTCCACCAGGAACACGATGTTCGGCCTTCACCTTCTGGAAGACTAAACATTGAGACACAAACTCCACAACCGCATGCTTCAGCCGAGGCCACCAAAACTGGCTCCTCAAGGATCGGTACATCTTTGTCACACTAGGATGCACCGCTAAAGGAGAACCATGGAACTCTCTGAGGACCTTCTCACACATCAACAAGGGAACAAAAAGCCTTCCATGATACAACACTCTGTGCTGTTAATCCTCAGACCAACCGTCAAGGGCCTCACCACAAACAACTCGGTCTCTCCTGACCTCTACCTCAAAATCCACCAACTGGGACTCTTCCACCTTCTGCACCAGGGATTACTGCACCATCATCTGAAAAAGATAGCCTCTACCCCCAACTTCTCCCATATCAAGATGTAATGTTGACAGTTCTTCCATTACTCTCCAGGAATCACCGAATTCACGCATAGAATCACTACGTGACTTTAGGGTCAGTGCATCAGCCAAAAAATTCCATTTTCCAGGTGTATACGATATCTCGAAGTTGTTTTCCTGCAAAAACTCCATCCACCGATGTTGTCACAAGTTCAAGTCACGATGGGAGAAAACATACCTCAAACTCTTGTGATCAGTGAAAACCAAAAATCATTCACCAATGAGGTAATGTCTCCACAACTATAGAGAAAACACCACGGCTGCCAACTCAAGTTCATGAGTGGCATAGTTGTGTTCATGGGGACACAATAGTTGTGACCCATAACAAACAAATGACCTTTGCTGTAGGAGGACACACCCTAACCCCAGATGTGAATCATCACAGAAAACATCAAACTGAACTCCCTTAGATGAAAGACAAATAACTGGAGCACTTAATAACTTATCTTTTAGATACTCGAACGCTTCTTAGCACTGATCAGTCCATATGAAAGCCTGATCTTTCCTAGTCAAAGCTGTCATAGGAGTCGTAACCTGTGAGAAATTGTCTACGAGCCTCTGGTAGTATCCCGCAAGCCCAAGGAAACTTCGCACCTCTTAAACTATATTGGGGGCCACCCAAGACACAACTGCTTCTATCTTCGAAGGATCAACAGCTACTCCCTATTGTGACACAACATGCCCCATGAAACGGACATCTCAAGTCCAAAACTCACACTTCAACAACTTTCCAAACAACTAATATCGACGAAGAACTCCCAAAACGGCTCATAGATGCTCTGCATGCTCCTCTTCATATGTGGAGTACAGAAGGATGTCGTTGATGAAAACTACCAAAAAATTTCTAGGAACTCACGGAACACAGCATTCATCAAACTCATGAATAGATCTAGAGCATTCATCACACCAAATGACATAACAACGAACTCATAATGCCCATGACGACAACCGAATGCAGTCTTCGGGATATCCTCATCCTTCACAGGCATCTGATTATATCCTGATCGGAATTCGATCCTTGAGAACCAACTTGCACCCTTCAGTTGATCGAATAAGTCATCAATCCACGAAAGAGGATAGCGATTCCTTATTGTCACTTTGTTTAAGTGACGATAATCAACACAAAATAGCAAACTGTTTTCGACCTTCTTCACAAACAGAACTGGTGCACCCCATGATGACACACTTGGTCGAACAAAACCACACTACAACAGACCATCAAGCTGTATACGTAGCTCTTGTAACTCAGAAGGGTCCATTCTATATGGGGACATAGATATAGGCAACGATCCTAGCTGTAGCTCGATCCCAAACTCGATCTCTCGTCGAGGGGGTAAGGCTACAACCACTTCTGGAAAAACATCAGGGTACTCCTCTACGACCCTAGGAAATTCCAACTGCCGAACCTCAGAAGAACTTAGCATCATCTCAGCCGCCATGGTTGATAAGGATGGAACTCGCCTGTGACCCATCCGAGGATCTCGTTCACCAACAAACACAACTTTCTCTCCATCTGCACCAATGAAGACAACCTTCTTCCTAAAGCAATCCACGATATCCTGCACCGAATACAACCAATCCATGTCGAGGATGACATCATATGGTTGTATTAATAAGCATAGAAAATCTCCCCAAGAGTGGTGCTGCCCCAACACTAGCTCACAATCTCTACATACTTCAAACAAGTCATCTTGACCTCCAACTGGCATAGTCAACGCCAAGGGCACTGGAAGCCTCTCTACCTCAATTCCCAAGGAATGGTCAAGGGTAGGTGATATGAAGGAGTGTGTCGCTCCTGAATCAAACAAGGAATACAACAATGTTGAAAACAAGAAAAGGGTACCTTGAATGACGTCTGGCTCACCTAGAGTTGGAAATGCTAGAGCATGAAGCTAACCACGACCTCCTCCACGACCTCTCTGACCCTAATTACGACCACCACCACAGCCGCGCTCTACTCTATGAGGACGAGGAGCATCATGGGGTTGTCCTCTGCCTGCCCCATCCACCCTCTGCTGATCAAAAGCTGGTGCAACTGGCTGTTGCTGCCTCGGCTGGAACTGCCTCAACGGAGGAACCCGGAGTGGAGCACCCGACGTACGATGACCGCTCTGAAAGTTCGGGCACTCCCACTACTGATGGCCACAATCACCACAAGAAAAAAAATCTCCTGATCCATAGTCATAGGCCTGAGAGTTGCTGCCTCCGGAGAAACGAGATATGAAGGGATGGGACCTACCCCCGGCTGAACGGAAACTCTTCGGCCCTAAAAACCGAGAAACCCTGGACCGCAACTCTTCTTCGTAAGGAATCATGCTGATTCCCCTCTCGTGATGATCTAGTCCTAGAAAAATTCCTCTCGACAAACTCCGCCCTCAACAGCACCTCAAGATATGTCTTCAGCATAAATGGGGTGACCTGGCGCTGGATCTCTAGACACAAAGCCTCCTCGAAATGCCTCACCCTGGCCTCCTCATATGGTAACAAGTCCTAAGCATACCATAAAAGGTTTTGGAAATGGATTCAAAAATCTCAAACAATGGAGCTCCCTCGTCAAAGGGTAAGAAGCTCCTAGTGACTGGATTACTTTGTAGTCGAGGAAAGGAACTCAACTATGAACTTGTCTCGGAACTCCTCGCATTGGATTGCTGACTCCTAAAGATCCCCAAGGAACAAGAACCACCATTGCCTCACTGCTCCACATAACATCTGCACTACCAAGGACACCCAGTGCTCCTTCTGAGCACATATCACACTGAATCCGATCTCGACCTCCTCCAACCAGTCTTCCGTGACTGCATCTAAAACAAAGCCCTCATACTTCTGCAGACTCTGGTACTGAAACTCTCAGAGTGTCTTCCTCCACGTGTCTTCATCGTCAACCTCTACCTTGCGGTGACCTGCTGGAACAGCCTGTTGGACATCTTCTATGAAAACCGAACGAGGACGTCGACCTAGAGCCATACTTGTAAAATAAAAAACACTTTGATCTCCTAAGCCTGGAATATGGGAGACTCAACATTAATTAATTAATTGTTTTTTTATTCATTTTAGGTTAACCTATCCCAAGGTCTACCCATTCAAACACAGAAACAAAGAAGAATGATGCATGATCCTTTCCTAGGTCTCTACCCTGCAACCGGTACCACCTTGTTTAGTAGCCATTGTAAACTTAAAGGTCCGTGCATCAGATCATAGGGGGCCCTAAACTCCTATGTCTCAAATATTCTCCAGTGTTTACCTCACTTGATAAACATGAATGACACCGTTTCCCTACCAACCCATGCATCCTCACCTGTGCCTAACTCCAGACTCCATCCTATCCCTATACCAGACCTCTGATACCACTCTGTCATGACCCCCTCCCCAAAAGGTGTTCCCCTCCTGGGCCGACAATGTGGAAAAGGAGATAATGACCCTCGAGTCCCGCCTCCGATAAGCCCCAGGTTGGTGACTAGCCCCGAGCGTATAATAAACACACAAATGGGAGGCATTACCCTCTAAGAGAACACATGTAGAAAAGTGAGATAAGATAGACACCAAACAAATCCAACGCAGAACTGAAATATAAAATAAACCCAAATACATATATGAAATTCCATGAAAAAGTACCACAACTGAAAGGGGAAACTATGAGTACCCAAAAAAATTAAAAACAGCAGTTACCAAAATCCCGGACAGCTCCTGCAACCCCAAGCTAGTAGAAACCAGCTTGATCTCCCACTAGCTCCAAGTGACCTGAAAAGCAGTTTATATATACGTAGGGTGAGTATAACAGTATACTAAGTAGAATCCTCCCCGAAGCCTCTCATGAAAAAGTAATGAAATCATGCTAAAGCATAGTGAACAACAGTGAAACAAACTCATCGCCTAAATAGGTATACTATGTTCCAAACCTCACCATGGATACTCTCACCAAGTAATGCATACAAGAATATATCGTATAGTAAAGAATATCAAGGGTACCCCACTACTACTTCCCCACTAGTTTTCCACTTTTCCCCAATGACATATGTCCTGTGCATCTCTCTCCAAAGGCTTTCCCTTATAAACTTGGGCTAAGCTCCACAATCTGCACCACGTGTACTACAAAGGCTTGCTCGCAGACACCTGGGCTAAGCACCACACCATTATCACAACCAAAAGTAACAAGGTAGTTTCTGAGAGCCCCCATAGCTCACATAACGTGTATCATACATCGAGTATTATACCTCAAGCCATTACCGCCCATACACCAAGTAAGGATCCAAAAGCCATCACAGCCTATACACATTACACCTATAGTAGTCCATAGGATACTATATCCAGAATATATGTGTGTGAAATAACCAGAATCCATTATATCCCTCTACACACATATATGGGGAAACAAACCGCTGTGCCAAAGGCACTTGTATCTACCAAGAGAAGAGAGTGGGGCTAAAGGGGGTAGTCACCCATTCAACCTCCCATCAGAATGTTGGGGAAAACACCCCCCAGGGCTCAGAATCCTCGGGGTGTCAGTTTCCCTTACCGACAAGGTGGAGTAGCGTATAGAAACACAAGAAGTACAGAATATATTATAACTCACAACCACACTATGGGCATAACCTAGTCTTGACACAGCTTCAGCTAACGTCTCTCAGACTTTGGGCTGCTACTTCTATGACTAGGTATCCTATAAGCACACAACCATTTTAAGAGCTTTATTATATTAATTCCTTCCCTTTTTATCAGTTCAACTATAAGTTAATTAATTATTTAAACATTAATTAACCATAAACAATTTAACATTCAACATAATTAGCATCACACCCAAAAACCACTATCCCTTCAAAAGTTCTCAACCTCATCATTAAGTTTCATGAAACTCCATCCCCATGGGTTAACATTAATTATTCAAACATTCATTACAGAATTACATTCCCATTTTCCCAAAAATTCTAGAAAAGAAACCAATGCTACTAAACACAAGGGGGATCAACATGGTGAGTAGATGTACTACCTGTCGAGTCTTTTCCACCTATATTAAGAGTGTAGACCCATTCTCCCTTGAGAGGATAAACACAGAAAGCACGTGGAATACCCCGCATGTCTTCGCCTCCCTCAGAAGAAGGGTAAGCAAGACCATCTCCCTTGAGCAGTGGGGAAAAGTAAAACAGATAAACATCCAAAACGAGCACCAAGCATCCAACAACCACATCCATCCCATTCCATCATCCCTGATGTCCTCCCCGACACCCACATGCATAAACTGATGCATCTCTCCACTCTAGGCATCATCCGCTAAAACATCCACAAGTCCTCCTTGCCTCCACATATCAAAACACCCCTCCAGGGTCACATTACAACACAAGCAGTAGGAAAACAACACCACATCAAATGGGATTTTATCCCTAATTCACAACAAGAGGGTAACTCATAAACCTTCATGGAATTCAGTCAAGTTATTTAATCCGCATCTAGAATTAACAAATTCAATTCGTTTCTTCCAACATCATGAACCAATTCAGTAAGCTATCACTAAAGATTAAACATACTTACTATTCCATATTTGATCAAAACAAGTCACAACAAGAACCAGGTCTACTTTCATGCATCTTTATATTTAGCTAACCAATTATCAATTAATTCTGGATTTACATTATTTATCAATTTCATCAAGAACCCCATGCTAACAAGAAAGGAATAGATACTACACTGATCTAGAAAATCAAGAGGCACACCGTTATCACGGTACAAAGCAACACCATGCGATCAAACCGATTATTTTAATCTAGTTCAAGTATTTAATTAGGTCAATTTCATTGTGATCCAAAGGGCTAAATCATGATAACTCTACAATTTCACATAAACAATTAGAGAAGCCACAAATCCCCTACCTCAAATGTTTTCGAGGAAAACCACAATAGTCGATGAACGCCCAAGAAACCGGGTTGATTCTCCACAAATCCTCCTTATATCTTCTCTCCTAACACAACCAAGACCAAAGCTCATCAAAAACGACAACCACACACCTAGATCTACCCATAACATGTGTATATCTAAGATCTCAAGAGAATAGGGGGAGAAGATCTAGGTAGATCTATGAAACCAAACAAAAGGATCACAAACCTCGAGAAACCGGCTTCAATTCGCGAAGAGAAGCCTTTAGATCGCCTCCAAAACGCTTGGGAGAGGTTCGTCCATCTCTAAGGAAGGGTAATCTCGAGTTATGGCCGATTAGGGGCTTAAATGAGGCGATTAAAGGCAAAAAGAGTAAGATCCCCAATTTTAGTATCTAACTTTAAGTGACCGCACGGTTAGTCCTCACAGTTTAACAAACTGTGTGCTAACCGTGCGTTAGCTTCTGCCTCGACAATCACTTCTCGCGTGGTTAGTCTGCACGGTTAGACAAACCATGCCCTAACCATGCATTAGCCACTGCCTCCAAGACCAGCCTCGCACGGTTTGGCTGCTCGGATTAGGAAAATTGTGTGCCTCCCGTGCAAAGGCCATAACCCTTTATATTTCCTTAAAAGTACACCCAAACGCACCCCAAGACACCTTGACCTTCCAGAACACCTCCAACACCACAGTTTTACAAAGTAATGGACCAGAGAGGTCTGGGACATTACAGTGTGGTTGTGAGATATAATATATTCTATACTTTTGTGTTTCTATACGCTACTTCACCTCGTCTATTAGGGCAACTGACACCCTGGGGATTCTGAGCCCAGGGGGTTGTTTTCCCCGACATTATGGTGGGAGGATAGATGGTTGAATACCCCATTTCCCCCCGCTCTCTTCACTTGGTAGTTACTTATGATGGTAGGAACAATAGTTAGTTTTCCACATATATGTGCGTAGAGGGATGTAATGGCTTGTGGTTATTCACACACATATATTCTAGATATAGTTTCTTATGGATTACTATAGTTATAACGTGTATAGGTTGTGATGGGTTGAGGATCCTTACTCGGTGTATGGGATATAATGGTTTGAGGTTTAATACCTGATGTCTCATAGATGTTATGAGAGGTGTGGTGGCTCCCAGAAACTACCTGGTTACTTTTCTTGCATGGATGTGGTGGTTTTGTTGCACGAGGTGCATGTTGTGGTGCTTTTCACAGGTGTCTTTAGGAAATCCTTTTTGGAGAGATATGCTTAGGACGTTTGACATTGGGGCAAAGCGAAAAAGTAGTGAGGAAGTATTAGCGGTGCACCCTTGATATTACTTATTATATTATATACTCTTGTATGGGTTAATTGGTGAGAGTATCCATGGTGAGGCTGGGAACTTAGTATACCTATTTAGGTGACAAGTTAGTTTAACTTGTTTTTTACTATGCTTCGACATGCTTTCTTTACTTTTGAATGAGAGGATTCAGGGATGATCCTACTAAGTATACTGTTATACTCACCCTATGTATATATAAACCATTTTTCAGGTCACATGGAGCAGGTTGGAGATCATGCTGGTTTCTACTAACTTGGGGTTGTAGTAGCTGTTTGGGCCTGCAGTTCCTATTTTTTTTTACATTATTTTTGGTACTTGCAGTTTTCCCCTTTCATTTGAAGTAGTTTTTCATGATGTTACATATGTGCACTTTGGATTTCATTTATATTGTTGTCTAAGTTTGAGTTGGTTGGTTTCTGTCTTATCTCTCTCTTTCGTATGTGTTCTCTTAGAGGGTAATTCCTCCCATCTGTGGGTTTACTATACCCTTAGTGCTAGTAACCAACCCGAGGCCTACTGGAGTCGGGGCTCGGGGTTCATTATCTACTTTCTCAAATAGCTGGCCCATGAGGGGGTCACTTTGTGGGGAGCGGGTTGGGAAAAAATTAAATTTTATTTCAAAATGAACCTTGAAACATTTTTAGTTCTAATATAGTGCCTCTAAAAAATTTAAAAGTTTAAAACAGTTACATTAAGATAATATTTAGAAGTGTATAATTCTAGGATTGTCTTAAAAGATAAATATGATGAATAAAAAAATAATTTGATGTATATTTACGAATTGTAGTGTTATAGAACTAGATTAATATCCAAATGTTCACCTAGTGCTTGCGTAAGGAAAGAAAAGTGAATATAATATCTTAAAAATATTGTAATGATAAAGATGAGATAAATGTACATTATTAATGATCATAGATAAAAATAATTATGTAAAATAAATTATATTATTTTTAATAATTTATTTTAAATTTAAAATAATATAATTTTTTCCAAAACCCTTACATAGTGTTGAGACCACACTTGTGTAAGTATGAGAAAAGTCAATGTAATAGTTTTAAAAATATTAAATGTGATAAAGATTATATATTTTATGTTATTTCATCAAGTTTATTGATTAATATTAATAATAAATAATCATATAAATGTTCAAAATAGAATTCCATGGCTATTGAAATATTTTTTGAATTAAAATAATGAAAATAACCCTTAATAGGGATTTATAGTGTATTTTATATTAAAAATGATTCATAAATTAATAAAAATTAAAAGAATATTATATTTAGTGAAGTAGAATGGTTAATGGAATATGATACGATCCATTTAAATTTTTAAATCACCTTCAAATTTCAAATTCCATTCATCATCCTTAATGATATAATATTTATGAAAACGCCAATTAACTGTTCTTAAAAAAGGGACTCATTCTAATCATTAAAAAACACATCTCATTTTTAGTTTTAAATGAATATTATATCAAAATAAATATATAAATATAAATTTACACATTAATAAACAACCTTTCCATCTAATTATTTTTTCTGTAATGGATTTAGACTTAATCTGAAGGAGGCAATTCAATGTGTAAAGTAAGAGTTTCTGAGTCTCTTTCTAATTTATTATTTGTGTTTCTTTACTCTAAAAATATTTTTAATACTATTTTATTTTTCTGAAATTATTCTATTGCCATTTTATTTTCATCTTTCAAGTCCATAAAATATAATTTTTTTTCTATTACCTCTCACTTATCTCTTTTCTGGAGCCATTACTACATCAACATTTATGTTTTTCTAAAACTATGTAAATTCAATGAAACTATTCTATTACTATTTTAAATTACATAAGTAATACTGATACTTAACCCTAAAATAGAAAATAATTAATAATATAATATTTTTATAAAATGGTAATAATTTTTTGGCGTTTCCTTTCTTAAAAACTATTTTGGAAATCATTACTCACCGTTGTGGGTTTTCACATCCTATGTAAACAATGATGATTTCATAAGCATATTAAGTTTATGGATATTCATTAAAATTGATTTTATAATTGAATATAACATGAATATTCTAGTTATTTTATGTTAATGATTTTGGAATGGTAAAATATCTATAAAAACAATGAAATTACAAATTTGACAATCATAGTTACTTTTAATAGTAAAAAACAAGAATAAAAAGGAAGATTCATATAAAAGAAACTATTCAGGCTCTATTAACCTAATTTTACTTAAGAATGGTATATAGAAAATACCATGAATATTTTGGAGGCTCTATTACCATTTCAAAATTTCTATTTACCATTATATAAATACTGAATCTTTTTTAGAGATTATGAACCGAATGACCTCATAATGACTGTCGTGAACAATAACCCTTTATTAAAGGAATGTAATATAGTAATAAGTTAATTATATGGAATTATAATATGGAAAATAAAAAATATATGGATCTGTATAAATTACATAATTAATATGATTTTATTATTTATGATTCTGGAGAATGTATGAGGAAATTTCAGATTCAAGGTAAGAGGTTATCTTTTAAACATTTAATTTATATGTTTTGAAGTCTTTACCTGAACACTTTTTCCACCATAGGGCCTCTTCCCTTCATCGTAACCATCATGAAATCGATCGGTGCAATGAAATTCCCATGTAGGGTGTGAGCACAAGACTCATAAATACACCTCCATGGGGTATTAACAGTAGTAAATAAAAAATAAAGGTGTATTATATGATCTTAAATAGGGTACATATATAATTAGAAATATTACAATAAAAACATGTACAAAATGGGGCCCTAGAGAATGGATCTACCTGCTTCGAAAACATAATACTAGAAACATCATCTACCATCCTGACACATCCCCTCAGTTGAATATCCAATAACATGTATGACTCATTCTTTCCATCTTCCATAGCCTGACTATAGACTGATGACTATATTAAATGTTCCTCTCAGAAGATAGCCCAAATTTATGTGACACATAACATTTGATGAAATATCCCAAGTACATAATAAAAATTTTCTAACACATCCCACTTAAGAGAATACTCCATAAAATGCATTAAGTCACACATGTCAACCATGTTATGGCTCATCCCTATAGAGTGGATAGCCCCGAGCATGTGCTACTCCTCACATGCTGACAAGCCTTTCACATACCTTCTGAATAGACATCCCATTTAGGTCCAACCTTCATGCTCTATTTATAAAGACATAATAATGGAATATATGATACATAATGAGTACAAAATATCAATATTATGTCATGTCTTGAAGTATTGTAAACACAATCCTCACCATCCATATGTAAGAAAAATAAGCAGAAATCAAAGTTTACATAAATATATCATGTTATCAACCATCAGACACATGTTTCTTAGGTCTATACCCATAGAATAATAATCATGGAGATAAATCATATAAGACATGTTTCTATGTTAAATAATTAATACCTTATGTGAAATTATTATTAATGACAAGGTTTAAAATCTAAGTCTAATTGAAATAGATAAAGACATTTTCTAGAAATGATCCTACATTAGAATTATTTTCATATAAAATATTAAAAACATGAAAATCAAATTAAATTTAATATGAAGAAAATACCTTTCTACCTTTAAAAACAAACATTAGACTAAATTTCAACTCATCAAGACAAATCCAAAAACACCGATGATACATCAGTCCAATAAGTACCCATGAACATATCATAGATAAATGTTTGAAGGAGAAATGAAAAAAATAATAAAATAATATACCCAGAAATTTATTGGGTTTATTTATTTAAAACTATTCTATAATAAACATTTAATAATTCATTAAATATGTATTAAAATTCATCCACATATTTATATGCATTATATACATACATACAACAACATGTACATATATACACCAGCATAAACACGCACACACACACCCACACCCACATATGTATATATATATATATCATTCCCATATACACACACAAAAAATATATATATTTAGACACCAATATTATTTTCCCAAACCAATAATAATAATAATACTAATAATAACAACAATAACATTTATTTTTATTATTATTATATATCTCAAATCATTTCTACCATTTACATGTCATAAATAACTTCCATTAAATACTAAAAATATATTAATAAATTTTTATTAATAATAGAATTTCATTTATTTATCACTGGGAATAACATCACCATTATTAATTTGACCACAAAAGAGAAATATTCACACAACTAATATTGTAACTGAAATAAAATTATTAACTATTCATATAAATTTGAATTCTTTTCCTTCAAAAAATATAATAAGAATACTTGAAAAAATATTTTTATTTTTTATTTTTAACTATCCAATAAATATTCTAATATAAAATATTATTACCCTTATGTGTGATCTGACCAAACACCTGACCGACATAATGGTAATGTCATGCCTAGGGTCACATCCACATTCTAAATTTAATGGTTTCCTAAGATTTATCATTCAAGACACTATTCAAGAGAAATTCCATTATTTTAGAAAAACCTAGATTACATGATATAATATATTTAATATTTTCATTATATTAATACTGAGGCTCTATGATCCCCAAAATCCAATGCCATCTTAGAACCTGACTCAAAAAATATTCCAAAGAACATTCCAAGTTGTTAATTGGGCTTTTACCCTTATATAAATATTTTAATGTTTTTATTTTATGATTTTTATTGAGAACATAAATTTTCACGTTACAATACTCATAATTTATTAACAATCAGGGGTTTTTATTATCCTTAAAAATGTAGTATATTATAATTATGCACTTCTAATGAAATATTTTCCCGGAGAAGTATATTTAGTGGTCTTTTTCGAACAACTCAGGAAACTAAAATCGAATAAAAGAATCCCGATCCTATGCCTATAAGGTGGAATATATCAAAGAGAGATGAAATTTAGAATGTAAATAGATCTTATCAATTATATGGGATCACACAATTTTCCCTTAAGATCCTACCGATAACCCAAGGTATACCCTCCAAACACTAACCCTGGTCTCTATCACTTTAAATTAGTCACATTCATCATATATATAAAAGTATAACAACATTTTTAGTTCAAATAAACAATACCAAAAAAGATATATCACATAATCATAAACTATCTCGAATAGACAACACAAATTAAATAATTTAATTTAATACCAACTACAAAAACAAAAAAATAGTATATATATTTATATGGTATTTGAACATATGCTTCTAGTCAGGATGCATGAACATATTAAGAAACTCATAAGTCACCTATCAACTTCATTTTCATCACGCAATATTAATTTCATCAATATTAACAAAAAATTATAATTTTCACCATTTCATGAAACTCATAGGTCCACTATACAGTAATGATTATGCACTAACATATTTTACCTACAAGATTTCAAACATTCTTATCTCCCATCATCCCTATACCAAATAAAGAAAAAGTGAAGAAAAAAGTTAGCGAGTTATGATGGTTTAATACAATTTTGTAACAACACAACCCAAACCACCAAGTTCAAGCTGGAAAGCCACATGACCTCCAGAATGCCTCCCTATATGCAAGACTTAGTCAAATAATAGAGAGGGTATGAATTCATTAGTTTGGAGACTATATACTCCATATCATGTCATGGGAATGATCCGAAGATATGTACCTCCAATGCATTGGGAAATTATTTAGACTTTAGAGATAATATATTGTTTAGTGCTAAATAGTTTATTACATTTAATGGGTAATTTTAATAGATGACAATGAATATAATATCCTAAGAATCATTCATTATTTTTCTGTTACCTTGATTCCTAATTATGAGATTATTTTATTAAAATTTTTGATAACCAAACTTGTATTCTATCTTTAAATCATGTTGATGTTCTCTTCCAAGATAAAATAATTTTTTTAAAAGGAAGTACTTTTCAATGGTTTTTTATTATTTCAATGGAATATTGAGTTTTTTTCTTTTTTACACCCCTAACGACGTTTTTTGATCATCCCATGTTTCCAAAAAGAAATACATTGGTTTTAATGTAGTGTATAAACAATTACAAACTCAATCCTTGAATACGAGATAATTTTCAGGAATAAATAAAGTGCATCACTAAGGTATCTTGAAATAACATTACAAAGGTTTTTCACCAAGGTATTTCAAAACAATACTAAGGCATGCTTCCAAGGTATTATGATCATGTTAGCTCTAGTGATTTATTATATACATAATGTATTATAGTTATATCATGGATCAACCTTCATATTACCATGGTTTTTCACCAACATATCATATAAAATTTATAATGAAATGTTCCAATGTATCATTTACATATCTTTTCTAGATATTAATTCATTACCCAATGCGTTAGAGCGCTATCAGGGCACACCCTTGATATAAATAACATTATTTGTGACATGTAAGGAAATAGTATATAATTCCATCAATGTATAAATCATCCAGGAAGGATATATGTTGCATGATAATAAAAAATATGATCATAGTAAATACAGATAAATAATAAGTGTGGTATAATAATAGAATACCATAGGAATGAACAATTGATGTTGAAATATATAGGAAATAACTTTTGAAGATCATTGGGTAAATCAATTTTAATACTAAGAATAAAAAATCCTTTTTCATTTTAAAATCAGTAACAATTATGATTATTTGGAAAGCTATTTTAAAACATGGAAAGGGAGATTCATTTAGTAGAATGGTTTATTGTTGAAAGGATGTGTTTACATAAAATAAAAAAATAGAGATATATTTAAAAAAAGGTTTTATCAATTACATAAAAAAGTATTTGGTCACATTAAAAATTTATTTTTGAAAATGTAAAGAGTTTTTTTAAATATTTTACTTTTTAGAAAATAACTTTCAATATCCGATCCTTCAAAAACACCAAAAGAGTATCTCAATAAAATTTTGAAGATAAAATAAATTGCTTTAGAAGGAAAACCATTTTATTATTTTAAAATATCTTTGATGAAATTCTACATGATTAAAATGATTAATAAGTCATAATTTTAAAAATAGGATTAAGTAAATATAAATTGAACATTATATAATACAAAATTTCGTATTCATTAATAATGAAAAACATTTGTGAGATGAAAAATATGGATAATGAGGGGAACCCATTAAAAAAATGAGAATTGTTTTTAAAAATGATATAATTGCTGAGAAATAATTTTTTTGGTTAAAAAATGTGAATTAAAAATAAATTACCCCAAAGCGGACGACAAAATTAAATGATATAAAATCTTAGGTAGGAAGGAATAAATCTTGGAAAAAATAATTTCAGGAATATGCATTATAACTCCAAGAACAATGTTGAGTTAATAAAAAAGACATTACAATTTTGAATCGAAAACAAGTTGAATAAATAAAACGATATAGATATTGAAACCCATTTAATACATTAATATGGTAAAAGAAATTCATTAGGTTATAATCAACCCATATTATAAATAATTTAGTGAAAAATATGGAAATTTACCAAGAAATTAAATCTGATAAAATTAACCCCTTTACTTTTTAAAATCCAATAATGTACATGAATCTCCTATATAACAAAAAAATATTAATAAAATATTTTCAAATATTTTTTATATCTATAAACTTTTCTAAATTTCATTAATAACTATTTTCTACATGTAAGTTAGTTAGTTATTATATATTTTCACTTTTGGGTTCAAGTAATGTTGATAGTTTTTAACTCGTTTCATAATATTGGTGTTGCTATTTATTATTATCCAAAAGATAATCATTACCAAATAATAAATGATACTTTAATTTATGTCTTAAAATTATTTATAATTTTTAAGTTTTATTTCATAATAGTTTTTAATTTTTTTTGTGATGATGAATTCAGTGATGATCTTATTGTAGAAACTTATTAGGAATAAACGATATTGTATTAATTATTGAGTCAAATATTTATATTACCATTATAAAACACAATTTTTTTCCAATTAATATCCAATAATATTTCTTGAAATCCATCATTTATATAAATTTATATATTTATTATTGTATGTGTTTATATAGACCAAATAAGAATTTTCTATAATCTATGTGTGAGTTTGGCCATGAAACATATTATTTTTTAGATTAACATTAACAAAAAAGAATAACAATATCATTCAAATATTATTAAGGTGATTGATCAAAATCATTAGAAGTTATATGAATAATGTAACCAAAATATAAGTTTTCACTTATAAATAAATAACTTTTTATCTTAGTATTAATGTTTTAAGTGGTTAGTTTTACAATGGACTCTTATTCGTAATATTACTTACAAAATTCCTAATTTAAATTTACTTAATATAAACATGAAAAAAATAACATATATATTCACTAAACCAATTTCAGGAACCATCCATGAATGTTAGTGATGAAAAATGATGTGTGTTTTTTATGGAGGTGGTAGTCAGCACACACAGACACAAGAGCAACATTTTCATTTTTTTGATTGATTGAGGGAGGAATATATAATGGTACTTCAATAGATATATTAAAATCCAAACATATTATATATAAATATTTAATTATATATGTTTCGGTGCGGATGTGCGTCAGGTTACGCTGTTCCGCCAGGACGCGTTCGCGCGTGCACCCGTCGACCCGAGGGGATAGGCGCGCGGCTTGTGGCCCCGCAGTCCTGCTTTCCAAGGGCGGGCGACATTCGTCCCTTATTCAGGGGCATCTGCTCCTTGATCGAAACCGGGATGATGGGATGTCGGCTCCTCCTTCCATGGACGTCTCCTCGGAACTCGTCGCCTAATCCGGGTCTCCCTCATAGATTTAAGAATGTTCGTGAATCTCGTTCCCAGTGCCATATCTTCATGGACACCGGTTAATTACGCTGCTTCCGCTCGGACGCTCCAAGGGGTCTGGTCGGGGCAGCAACCTGCGGTGAGGAGACCGGGTGGCTCTGGGTGTTGGGGGCGCGTCGTAACGCTGCGGCTCTGCATGTCTGCCTTCCGTCCCTAATAGGGCTTCTCGAAGGCGTAATGGCCTGAGGCATCCCGCGCTGGGTGCAGGGAACGGCGTTGCCTGAGGTTTTCCTCAGCTTCCTGTGTTTAACACGGGGTATGCCGCGAGTTTAACGTCCAGCGGGGACGGGATCGGACTGATCAACACGAGAAG
The DNA here is from genome assembly GCA_963277665.1 of Viscum album. Taxonomy (NCBI): domain Eukaryota; kingdom Viridiplantae; phylum Streptophyta; class Magnoliopsida; order Santalales; family Viscaceae; genus Viscum; species Viscum album. The sequence continues at coordinate 1,406,740,540 of OY728166.1, read as the reverse complement.
TGGATCAGGTGACAGAACCCCTTGCGGGGAACCTCCGACGCTGGGGCCAGCACATGGGCGGCTTCCCGAGTGAAGTGAAGTGGAATGAAATGGCATGACCCCACCGGGATGTGGCGGCCCGGGTAAGGATCAGGATGGATGTTGGAGTGAAGAGCTTGGACCCCGTAGGGGCTTCCTACATACCGTGCATTGGCGCGGATCAAAGTCAGCGTAGTTCGGATATACAGTTTAACGTCATGCTGGACGTCGGCAAGCCGACTCACGAAGAGGTCGAGGCCGCCGGGCGGAGGATTGAACCGAACCACCTCGCACAGAGGGGGATGGAACGGCCGGGTGGATCACAGTTTCACGTCATGCTGGACGTTGGCAGGCCGACTCACGAAGAGATCAAGGCCGCCGGATGGAGGATTGAACCGAACCACCTCGCACAGAGGGGGATGGAACGGCCGGGTGGATCACAGTTTCACGTCATGCTGGACGTTTGCAAGTCGACTCACAAGGAGATAGAGGCCGCCGGATGGAGGATTGAACCGAACCACCTCGCACAGAGGGGGGTGGAACGGCCGGGTGGATCACAGTTTCACGTCATGATGGACGTTGGCAGAGAGAAAGGCAAAGGGCAGTGGGGAAGCACAGCGGAGATACACACGTGCAGTCTCCCACAGGGGCGGATTCATAGGTGAATCGACGCAAGTGTGAACCCAGGAGGGGTCCACTGATGGGCGAACCGACGTGAATACGACCGGGACGACCAGGTGGTGGGCTTGAACCTCGGCGAGGCTTCCTACGTACCCTGTTTAGAAGACAGGGATCAAAGTCCACGTAGTTCATTCGGTTTGCAACACTCTACTCCCGTGGGCGAAGGCCACTCCAATCCCGACATCCCTGCAGAGACGAGCGGGTGGGGGCCACACCCAAACCGGGAGGACCCTGCGTGCGAGGCACGGGATCGGGTGATGCGGACGGTTTAACGTCTTGCCGGACGAAGTACAGTTTAACGTCGTGTGTTGAGGACGAAGCGGACGGTTTAACGTCTTGCCGGACGAAGTACAGTTTAACGTCGTGTGTTGAGGACGAAGGTGCTTGGCAGTTTAACGTCTTGCAGCTTGGACGTAGATGCTTGGCAGTTTAACGTCTTGTCGCACGGACGATGGAGGCTAGGCAGTTTAGCGTCGTGCAGCTTGGACGTATGCTGAACAGTTTAACGTCTTGTAGCTCAGACGAAGTGTAGTTTAACGTCGTGCGGGACGTAGTGCAGTTTAGCGTCATGCAGGACGAATTACAGTTTAACGTCGTGCAGGACGTATAGCGTACAGTTTAACGTCTTGTAGCTGGGACGAAGTGCAGTTTAACGTCGTGCGGGACGTAGTGCAGTTTAGCGTCATGCAGGACGAATTACAGTTTAACGTCGTGCAGGACGAATAGCGTACAGTTTAACGTCTTGTAGCTGGGACGAAGTAGTGCCGCCGATGGGTCCGTGTCACTTTGCGCGAGCCTGGAGGGCCGCACGGGAAGACAACGCACGGTGCGGGCACCCGGGATGAGGGTCATCGGGCGCCACGCAGGCGGGTACCCACAGGGGGTCAAAGGGGGCGACCCTGGCGATTTGCGCGCAAAAGAGGAGCTTTGCGCGCAATACCGCGGGTCGGCGCGCAAATGAGCGGGCTGGCGCGCAATTGAGCCAGCACTTTGCGCGCGGAAGGTAGAGATTGCGCGCACCGGGCTTCGGATAGCGCGCGGGGGCAACAGCTCATTCTCTAATGAATGGCCACTTTAAGAAGGGGGGGTGCGCGCAATCGGGCCGGATTGCGCGCACCCCGGGGGCAATTGCGTGCAAGAGGCTTCTGTTGCGCGCGAATGCCTTTGGGTGAAGATTTATTCAAAGGAAAGGAGCCAGAGGGATTACGCGCGAAGGCAAACCCCGAGGCTTTCTTGCGCGAAAGAAAGGCGGTTACCTGAAGATCGACATTGCGCGCGGAGGGGGTTGGATTGCGCGCACGAGAGGCTCTTCGAATTCCGGCAACCTTCAAAACGTCGGGGGTCGCCTTATATTTATAGGCAACCCCTGGCGCGGAATCCGGTTCGCGGGCGCGGAATTACCTTCGCGGGCGCGGAATCGGGCCCGGCGCGCAAGGGAGTCACGCGGGTCGCGGGCGCGCAAAATTGTGCGCCGGAACAGCGCATTGCGCGCATCCTGGGAGGTTTGCGTGCCTGACTTCAACATTGCGCGCGGGTCTCCAAAATTCCGCGCAAGGCCTCCGGGCCCTCCGAAACGTGCCTCTGACTCCAAATATGACCTCGCTTTCCGCATCCGGAGCTTTGTTTGGGAACAACGGACTTTTCCGGCGTCTACAAAAGCCCCCCCTCGGAATCTGATCGGCGAGAGGTTGCAACGATCGGGTTCCGAGGGAGACGTCGGAATGCCGAAGTCCTGGGTGGCGTGGAACTATGGCGCGCAAAAAAGGGCGTCGGGCGCGAAATTCGCTGTCGCGGTCGCGCAAAGCGCTTTCCGCGCAGCGCGGACACCCGGCCTCGCCTATAAATAGGAGCCCTGGGTCCCCCGCACCGTCCACTGGCCTTCCGCGCGATAAGAATTCGAGCTCTCGTGTGCGAAATTCCCTTTTCCGGCGTGGAATTCACCCGCTCGTCGCGCAAACCTCTCCGGATTTCGGCCTGCTTTTGCGCGAACACCCGGGGTTTTACGCGACGGACTTCCCAATTGCGCGCCGTCCACTAGGATTGCACGCCAACTCTAAAACTTCTCTACCAGCCTCGTCAGATTCCGCACGCTTCATCCCTTAACCCGCACGACTCCCAGAGCTTCTGATATGGCCGCGAATCAAGGAAATGAGGGGGATGCCGCCACTCGCAGAGCTGAGATGGAGACGAACGAGGAGGTGTACGGAGCCAAGGAGATTGTTTCCAACAATCAATCCTTGTTTGACTTGCTGACGCCGGCCCAGAAGACATATCCGCTGTCGGACAACCTGCCGCTCTGGAACTTTGGCATCCTAGATGAGGTTTCGGTGCCAGGGTTCGAGGTTGATGCGCCGCGGACCTGGGTGACTCGGGAGGACGAGATTCCCCGCTATAACATCACCAACAATGGGCATCCTACCAGGGAGACCAGGCACTTAGATGTCTATGTCTTGAACCCGAGGACGCGAACCATCGTCGGGAGTAAGCCTACTGTGGAGAACTCTCCAGCCCTCTACTCGAGCACATACCGCCAGAGTGTCACTGACAACACCAAGGGCTGGCTGAAGGACTGGGACTTGCGGTCTGGGGGCAATTTCACCAGTGAGTGGGCCTGGGCATTCTGGGTACGCCACACCTGCGATCACTTCGCGGAGGAGCTTCGGTACATCGGCCTGTTTGAGGCGGTGTGGACGTCGCAGTTCTACTTCTACCAGCAGTCCGAGCTCGGGCCGGAGCTGTTCACCCGCTGGTCCCCGGATACCAACACCTTCCATCTTCACCATGGGGAGGTTAGCATCGGTCTCTGGGACATCCACTGCATCGGAGGTATCCCGCTGGAGGGTTACCAATACGATGAGTTCCTGCCACCGAAGAACATCTGGGAGGACAGGTCACGAACTCCCATTCTGACATGGCATCTACTTGACCTGGCTACGCAGCGGCTCGGGATCAAGGACTTCCACAAGGACATAGCCTACAAGGAGTGGTTCGGCCAGTTCTTGGAGCATGACCCGGCGGTCAAGATGCCAGGCAGGGGGAAGCGGTGCCCGACCGCGGCTCAGAGGAGCCGGAACGGGTCGTACTGGCGGGTCCTGGAGACGGGCGACTACCGCTCATGGGGGTACCGCGTCATCGAGGCCCGGGACCCAAATGTCCGGTACGTGGCGTACCTGGCCGCCTTTCTGAGTGGGTGGCTCCTGCCAGTGCGGGACGCGAGAATGGGCGTTCGCCCGGTGACACTGGCGATGGCGGGCACTATGGCCGCCAATAAAAGATACAACCTCAGGGTCCCAGTACTGGCGAAGCTGTATGCCATCCTAGGACGCATCTCGCGAGGGGGGTCGCCACGAAGGATCTGTGGGCCCTTCCAATTCTTCCACGACTGGGTGGCTGCTCACCTTGGTGGGTACACGTTTCCGAACGCCATCATTCCTCCGGGTAACGGCCTGCGACCCTCCCTGCTGAACATTGCGGGGGTCGCTCCGATGACCCTAAATGAGGAGGGCGTGAGGATTCGGATTGGCAATCATGCCAATTTCAACTTCAGCCCGTTCCCCACTCCCGTTGGCCAAATGATCGACAACGGGCAGGGTCCGCTGGAGCAGCACGAGTACTTCCTGAACATGCGGGGTGGGGTGCTCGTGGCTCGGATCGACGGGAAGGTGATCTGCGAGCCCTACGTGCCAACCCGGTTCGCCAGGCAGTTCGGGTGCCTTCAACGGATGCCGAAGAGGGTATTCACTGCTGTCCGGGAGGAAACGAACCCTGGCGTCCTTCGCCAGATGTGGCTGATGTTCGCCACTTTCGGCTCTGGCGAGGTCATCACTCTCCCTCCTACCGGGGTCGACGCAGGCTTGGCAACCGAGTACGCCGAACACTGGGCCATTGCGTACCCCGAGGGGCTTCTACGGAAGCCAGTTCGGCGGCTCGAGGTCACCCGTGCGGAGACCGGGCGTCAAGGAAGGAGGCGAGGCGCCGCCACATGGGGGAGAACGGAGGCGTGCCAAGCAGCGGAGCCGGCGCGGGCAGGGACTTTGGCGGCGGGCACATCGCAAGCTGCCGCCACGACTTCAGCGCCCGGAGAGGGGGCACATGCGGCGGTCAAGGAGCGGCCCGGGAAGCAGGTAAGGCGTCTGCTCGAACCCTCCCACGATGCAGTCTTCCCGGCGCTGTGGTCAGCCTGGATGACCCTCGGGCAGTCACTGAGGACCGAAGCCATCTGGCGAAAGATACTCAGAGAAGGAATCCATCTGCCAGAGGTCGGGGGCCTCCAGATCACCGACAGGGTGAACTTCAACCGGCAGTATGCGTATCTGACGGCCATGGACGAGTACACGCGCCAACGTGGTCAGCGTGCGGAGCCATCCCTTCTGGTGAAGGTGATGCTCGGTCTAGAGCCCGCTCTAGAACAGATGTCGCCGGAGGAAGATGACAGTAGCAACGACTCCGAGGAAGAGGGGGAGACAGGGGAGGACGAAGGCTCCGAGGGAAGGTCCCATCAGGGGAGCCCGCGGGAGAGCGGCGAGGTGGCCGACTCTGACAATGTTGATGTCACTGAGCTCCTCGGGGTCCGCTTCTATCCCTATTCAACCTACTTCATCCATTCTCTTATGCAGCTTCTAACCCATTTCTCCACCTTTCTCAGGAGCACACGGAGGTTGGTCAGGCGTCCTCAGCGGGAGTAGGAGAGGCGCCACTAGGACAGGGCGGGGGCCAGACACCCATCATTGAACTGACAAGCGCTGAAGGGTCCCCTACTGCAACTGTTCCTGCGGCGGCCGAGACAGCGGAAGATGGCGCTCTGAACTCCCGTAAGTCTCCTTACTTTACTGCTGGTGCTTGCCGTTGACGATCCGTGACTAACCATGGCATGCCCTGCGCAGTGATCTCAACACTGGAGGCTCGTCGGGTTGTCGAACCCGGGCCATCCATGAGTGGACCAGTGGCAGACCTGCTGCCTGCTCCGGAACAGACTTCCCAAACCGAGACGGCCCCACCAACTGCTGATCAGGGGGCTACGGACGCCGGCGGTGCTGCCATCGGAGAGAGGTCGGGGGCTGACGAGGGTTTCAACGCCGCTGGGGAGGGAGAAGAAGGTCGCCCGGATGTTGGGGAACCTATCCCCCGTGAGGACATCCCAGGGGCGGACCCTGCAGCAGACCTGCTGGCTGCCTTCCCTGCCTACCGGCCTACCGACCCCGAGGAGATGGATGACTCGGACGCAGAGGCGGTCGAGGAGAGCCGGATAACGCGACGCAGGGGGTGTAAGTGCATCCAGCGCTTCCTCAAGCGAGACCCATCGGAGTGGCTGGGGCGCATGGGATCACTTCAGACCTGGCTGCGCTTCCTGTGTGCCGGGGGAGCTGATGCTCAACGCCTCCATCTGACGGTCCGTGATTTCATGGCCGAAAAGATGCGCGAGAGCCGCCGGCGTGCCGACGTCGCACAATGTCGGGACATGTCGGAGAACACGCGGGCGCTCCTCGCGGCGGAGCAGGAAGTCCGGCTTCTCGAAGGGCAGGGGACAGAGAAGGAGGCCTTCGTCGCAACGTGCACCGAGCTTGTGGAGCAACTAGCAGCCCAGCTGGTTGACGCCTAGGTATAGCTGACGGAGGCGGGCCAACAGATGGTGACACTCCAAGTCGAGCTGGAGTGTGCGCAGGCCAGGATCGGCGAGCTGCGTGCTGCGACCGCCGATGAGGAGAGGGCACGCAGAGAGCGAGAAGCAGCTCTGGAGGCCGCCATCCAAAGGGTAGTGGCATTAGAAAGACTTATTCAGCACGCTGATCCCTAGGGGCTTTGTCTTTGCCACTCCCAGAACATTTGCTTCCGCTACTTTGATCCATTTGTATGAACCAATATATTTATCTGCATCTTTTGGCTTAACATGCTCAACCACAATTCATTGTCTCGCGGGAGCGTTAACCAAGCTTCAGGCATCCGTAATTGGGCCTGGATTTCTAAAGAAAAGAGGGAGGTCATCCCTAGGAAGGGAGACCTCAGACCTAATCAATGTATCATCCCCCCAACTTGTTCCGACACACGAGCGGGACAACGCTAGGGGCGTTGAGATTTTATCCGAACATAGGAAAATGAGAAAGGGTGAATCGCGTGTCCCGAATTCAGAAATCCACAACGGTCGGCCTTCCAGGAAATGCCCAAGACGGCAAGCGGACAATGGATCAATCGACCATACTACCGCAATAGACGGACCGAAGGTCATCATTCATATTGCAGGAGGCGGATCACATGTCATCATCAATGCCGCTTTGGGGGTTCCTTCAGGCACAAGGGTGGAAATCCAGATCAACAGGGCATGCGAAGCGTGGGGCGAAGTGATGATTTGTTCAGACAGAATCCAATGCTCTCAAAATTGCGCCACCGTGGGGAAAGCGTATTAGGAGGATGCACTAATCTGGCCGTGAATCACCCCGATTCTCAGAAAGAACTGAGGAAACTGTCGCTTCCCATCATTGCAATGGGGCATCCCGAGCTGGATCGGGGAGTATCACAACTGCACCACTCTACCCGAAGTCAGGCCAGACGGCCGGCAACGAGGAGGGGCGAGACTTAGCGATCCCTGAGGCTGGACCCGAGTCAGGATGCCCGGGCGTTCCTACGTACTCCATCAGGCTGGAGATCAAGCCATACGTAGTTCTAAAAGTGCAGTTTAGCGTCGTGCATGACGTAGAACCCCGTTTGGGGAGATCTTAGTTTAAGGTCGTAGAGCTTGGACCATAGGGGTAGATCTTAGTTTAAGGTCTTAGAGCTCGGACCATAAGGGTAGATCTTAGTTTAAGGTCTTAGAGCTCAGACCATAAGGGTAGATCTTAGTTTAAGGTCTTAGAGCTCGGACCATAAGAGTAGATCTTAGTTTAAGGTCTTAGAGCTCGGACCATAAGAACCTCAAAGTACGCCGCATCGTGGTCCTATCCCCTGGATATGCGAAGATGCACTGAGGGATAGTGTCAAGAGTGTCGAGATTTTGCCTGGTCAGAATGGGGATGGAAAACGTAATGTGAATCATGCGGCCATTCACTCAAGGACTGGGGGCACCGGCGTAACGATATGGGAGTACTGCCGACCGTGGCGGAAAAGCAGCATCAATATCGCACTAACCGTTGATGGAATGAGGCAGCAAACGAGCATCGACCGCTCAATCGCAGGATTCATATCGATTTGCTGCCCGAGGCCATTGGGGGCACCAGCCCGAGTCGGTGGGAGAGCACTGAGGCATTGTGTCCAAACCGTTCACGGGGGCTCCACCCATGGCGTAGGTGATGGGTCCGAATGAAAGGGAGCACGAAGCCTAAAAATGGAAGGAACCTGACCAATATGAACCTGACCCTCCTGGCAATAAACCAGAGTACTCTTGACACCGGTGGACCACTGCAAGGGGTCGAGGGACACGCCTTGAGGGTGACCTGAAGGCGGCGGATTCCCAAGAGAAGGGGGGAATCTTTAAGAGGTGGGGGGCTGGACCCGAAGTTTCAAACATCCGGGCGTTCCTACGTATCCCATAAGAATGGGAATCAAGCCACACGTAGTTCTGGAAGCGCGGCGCAACACAATCGGGCACCAGCGCTGGGAAGGGTGCGGGCCTGACCCTCGCACACAGAAGAAGCGGCATTTGATATTTCTTGTTTTTCCTTAATGGTAGATGGTTTTTCTTTGTGCAGCGACATGCCTGTGATTAAGAAATCCCTGGCGTCGCCACAATAATCAAGCCATGAGAGGCATTGATAAATGGCGTGGTTATTAACCAGCACCCAACGTGAGTGTCCCCTGAGGAGAACATCACGACACAGTGCCGTTTCTCGTCGGGCGGCCAAGACGATCACAGTTTATGGTCGTGTGGTAGGACCAGACAACACAGTTTAAGGTCGTGTGGTTCGGACCATGGAGGAATCCGCTTATCGCGATATGGCGGACTCAGCGGAGGTGGGAACATACCCAGCCCTGCGGTCACGCACGATTCCAGGAGAAGGTTCCCGGGATAGGGGCCTGCGTATGTTCATCACCCGAGGGGCAGAGATGCTAGCCTCCAGTTATACTGGGCCCAGAACGCGATTGTTCGGGCGACTCCTTCCTCCTTATGGGGACGAGGGTCCAGCTACGCATGGCCCTTAGGGAGGACATCAGCATATATCCTTGGTGCTCAGATCGTGGGAGCCTCGAAAGACACCATTACCCTGGTTGCCCTGCCTAACGTGTAAAGGTGTACTACAGGTCAGTACGAAGAGAGTGTCGAGATTCCACTACAACGCACAAAGGCGGAGTGTGATGAGGACTGCGCAACCAATGTTCAGAGCCTGAAAGAGCCGACATGGCGATCAAGGATGTCGCTGACCATATTCGCAACACAACATCCGATCGCGTCAGCCTTGGATGGGGAAAGCAAACGAGCATCAACTGCTCAAGCGCAGGATTCATATCGATTTGCGGCCCAGGACTCACCGGTAAATCGACCCGGAGCGGTAGGAGAGCACTGAGGCATCGTACCCAAACCGCTAACGAGGATCCCTTTGACTGAAGGCTCGAACAAGAGGAAGCGCGAGGCCCGACAAGCAACACAGGACTTGTCGGGATTGCATCCGACACTACGGGTCATAGACCAAAGTACCCAAAACATGTTAACAGATCACCGGAAAGGGTCGGAGGACTCATCCTGAGAGCAACCAAAAGACGACAGATCCCCATGATCAACCAAGAGACGGGGCTGGACCTGAAACACAAGCGTCCAGGCGGTCCTACGTATCCCATAAGGATGGGAATCAAGCCGTACGTAGTTCTTGAGAGGCAGTTTAACGTCATGCAGGACGATGAGGGGTGCGAGGTAGTCCCGCACACGGGGGAGGCGTACAGCGCGGCCAGTAGACCGGCGTGAATGAGGACATAATCCCCCGCTCACGCCATACGCCTCGCACAAAAAGGAGGGGAACTTGGGCCAGAGGCCCAACGCGGGATAGAGATTCCCGGGAAATGGGGCTGGGCCTGAAACATGAATGTCCAGGCGGTCCTACGTATCCCATTAGGATGGGAATCAAGCCGCACATAGTTCTTGAAGTGCAGTTTAATGTCATGCAGGACGAAAAAGGAAAGGGGGAGCGGAAGGCATCCCCAACCGTGGGGGGCGTACAGCGTGGCGAGCAAACCGACGTGACTGAGGGCATAGCCCCACGTTCACACCATACGCCGCATACCCAAAGGCAACTGGGCCAAGGGCCCGAGATGGGATGGAAATTCCCGAAGGATGGGGCTGGGCCTGAAACATGAATGTCCAGGCGGTCCTACGTATCCCATAAGGATGGGAATCAAGCCACACGTAGTTCTTGAAGTGCAGTTTAATGTCATGCAGGACGAAGACGCTTGGCAGTTTAACGTCTTGCAGCGCGGACGTGATACAGTTTAACGTCATGTTAGACGAATGCTGAACAGTTTAACGTCTTGTAGCTTGGACGAAGTACAGTTTAACGTCGTGTTGGACGAAACACTTGGCAGTTTAACGTCTTGCAGCGCGGACGATATGCTAGGCAGTTTAACGTCGTGCAGCTTGGACGTAGTACAGTTTAACGTCATGTTGGACGAATGCTGAACAGTTTAACGTCTTGTAGCTTGGACGACATGCTAGGCAGTTTAACGTCATGCAGCTTGGACGTGGTACAGTTAGACAAAGTACTGCTTGAGGAACCTAGTGTTGGTGGGAGGAGTGACACGCTCACCATCCATAGTCGCTAGGGAGTACGTGCCATTGGGATAGACCTTGTGGACGACAAAAGGTCCCTCCCATTTGGGCTCCAACTTGGGCGGCTTTCTGCCGGGGATCATCGGTGCTCTCAGGGCTAATACCAGGTCACCCTGCAGGAAGGAGCGGAGGAGAACCTTCTTATTGAAAGCTCGAGCCATTCTGCTCTGATGCCTCTCCAAGTTGTGCAAGGCGCGAAGTCTATTCTCATCCAGTGCTTCCAACTCGACTAGACGAGCTTCAGCAGCTCTGTCTGGCGCTTGCTGGTCGTAGACCACAGTGCGCAAGGACGGTAACTGGATCTCGATGGGCAGGACGGCCTCAACTCCATACACCAGGGAATAAGGGGTCATCTGGGTGGAATTGCGAGTCGTCGTCCGATATGCCCAGAGGGCGTTGGGGAGCTTGTCCGGCCAACTCTTCTTGTTCTGACCAACCATTTTTTGCAGAATGTTAGAGAGGGTTTTGTTAAACGCCTCAATCTGTCCATTCGCCTGCGCATAATAGCGAGATGTATGGTTCGAGCGAATGTTGTACTTGGCATACAACTTCTTCAACTCGGCTGCTCGAAAATTGGCTCCGTTATCCGTGAGGATAGCGTGAGGCACTCCAAATCGATGAATGATGTTGGAGGTCACGAAGTCAGCGATCGAACAGGATTTGACCTCTCTGAGCGGAATCGCCTCTGCCCATTTGGAGAAGAAGTCTGTGGCGGTCAGAATGCACCGGCACTGGCAAGCCGTTGCCGGCGGGTAAGGTCCCACAACGTCCATCCCCCAGACTGCAAAGGGCCAGGAATAACTGGTGGTATGGAGAGGCTCCAGCGGCCGATGCACAAAGTTCGCATGAACCTGGCACGCATGGCACCTCCTGGCATACTCGATGCAGTCGTGGATCATAGAGGGCCAGAAGTATCCCAACCTCCGAATCTGGTGGGACAGCTTCGGCCCAGTCTGGTGGGCACCACATGAACCGGCATGAACCTCTTGCATGACTCGTGGGATCTCAACTCCTTGAAGGCAACGGAGGAGAACACCATCAAATCTGCGCCTATAGAGGATCTGCTCCAGGCCGGGACTGCTCTGGAGGACAAACTGCGATGCGCGGCGTCGAACTCGCTCGCGCTCGGCCCGATCTGACGGGAGAATTCCATGTTGGAGGTACTCAACCAAAGGCGCCCTCCAATCAGGGGCTGATTCGACTGCCATATCTGGGGTACTCGGGGCTCCGGACACAGGGGCAACCGTGGTGAGATTACTTACCGACGGGTCGCGATCTCCCCCCGGGATAACGGGAGCGATGAGCCTGCGGTGCGTCACGCGGACGATCAGGTTATCCTGTTCAGGCTCTGCAAGTGACGCAGCAAGGTTGGCCAAAGCATCTGCTCGACCGTTCTACGACCGGGGAATATGGACAATTTCTGGCCAGGAAGGGAACTGGGCCATCAGAAGGAGGGTGCACTCCAGCAATGGCACAAGTTCCGGCTTCCTGACAACATAGTCGCCATTGATCTGCTTAACAACTAGCTCGGAGTCCCCTTTCACACACATATGGGGCACGTCGATCTCGAGAGCTAACTCGAGGCCCATGATGAGGGCATGGTATTCCGCCTCATTGTTGGTACAGCCCTCTGACAACAGGAAAGAGTATGGCAGCACGGCTTGCTCCGGGGTAATGAAGACGATACCCAAACCCACTTTGTTGAGCTTAGGATTATCGATTCTTCTACCGGTGGGGCTCCGGGAGGCACCGTCAAAGTGCATCTGCCAGCATGGATCGGCATGATCGACCGAGAGAATGGCCTCATCAGGAAAGCCTAGATCCAGCGGCTGATCCGCGGAGGTCGGGTGAGCAGCCAGAAAGTCTGCCAATGCTTTCCCTTTGATGGCCTTCTAAGACACATACCTGATGTCGAACTGCTGGAGAATCACAGCCCACCGTGCTAGACGGCCAGTCAACATAGGCCGGATCAGGATATACTTCAACGGGTCTACCCGAGAAACCAACTGTACCTCTTGGTGCTGCAAGTAGTGCCGTAATTTCTGTACGGCAAATACGAGCGCCAGACAGCTCTTCTCGATGGGGGAATACCTGACTTCCGCATCGAGGAGCATGCGACTGAGGTAATAGAGGCTATTCTCTGTTCCCTCGTTGTTCTTCTGGGCGAGAAGGGCACCAAGGGACCGTTCCAGGGCGGTCACATAAAGGACCAGCGGCTTCCCGGATACAGGCGGCATCAGAACCAGAGGTTGAAGCAGGTACTGCTTGATTTCCTCGAAAGCGGTCTGACACTCTTTATCCCATACATAGGTGGCACCTTTCTTCATGAGCCGAGAAAAGGGCTTACACTTGCCGGCCAGATTCGCGATGAATCGGCGTATATAGGCTAAGTGGCCTTGGAACCCTTGCAATTCCCGGAGGTTACCTGGGGGAGGCATCTGGGTAATCGCCCTGATCTTCTCCAGGTCGATCTCAATACCCCGGTACCTTACCACAAAGCCAAGAAACTTCCCGGAGGTGACCCCAAAGGCACACTTCAACGGGTTCATCTTCAGGCAGCGAGACCGGAGGAAGCCGAACACTTTCTCAAGATCTTTGAGATGGTCCTGACGCTGGCGCGATTTAACCACCAAGTCGTCGACTTAGAATTCCACCAGTGTGCCGAGGATTGGCTTGAATATGCGGTGCATCGCCCGTTGATAGGTGGCACCTGCATTCTTCAGGCCGAAGGGCATGACCTGGTAACAAAAGACACCTTGGGGGGCCCTGAAGGCAGTGAACTCCTCATCCTCAGGGGCCATCCGGATTTGGTTGTATCCGGAGTATCCATCCATGAAGGAGAGGGCTTGGAACCCTGCTGTGGCGTCAATCAACAGCTCTGTCACTGGAAGGGGAAAATCATCCTTCGGACAGTGGCGGTTGAGATCGCGGAAGTCGATGCAGACCCTGATCTGCCCGTTCTTCTTCCTGACCGGCACAATGTTGGCCAGCCATTTGGGGTACTGGACTTCCCTCACGAATTTGGCTTTGATAATCTTGTCAACTTCGGCCTCAACCATGGCACCGTGGAATGGGTGCATCTTCCTGGGAGGCTGCTTGAACCCGCGATGGTTCGCCGGGAGACCAAGGCGGTGGACGGCTACCTGAGGATCTAGCCCCGGCATCTCGTCCTAGCCCCAAGCGAACACATCACATTGCTGCCTGAGAAAGTCCACGTACTGCTGCCGCTCCTCAGAGGGCATGGCGCCACTGACCAATGTGGGTCTTGGATCTGCTTCGGTTCCAAGGTTCACTTGTACTAACTCATCGACCGTGGTGGAGACGCCCTCCTCAAAGGCTGGGGGTGCATCTTCCACGTCCTCTCCACTCGGGGAGGGATCGTCCACGGGAGAGACTGCGTTGGAAACTGCATTGGGGCTACCAGATCCTGCTGGGCCGCTGGTGCTGGCACGGGCGGTCGCAGTCATCTCATCAGGAGACTCACAGGCCGTCGAGACCATGGCTACGTCCAACCGTTGAATCGGGAGGACGTAAGCGTCATCCAAACTTGCCCAGGGATCACTCACAACAGCGACAGGCTCAACCTCACCTGCCAGGATCTGCTTATCCTTGCTCTTGTAATAGTCTGCATCCAGATAGCGGGCTTCACATGAGGCAAAAGGAGAGGAATCTCCTTGAAGCACGCCTACTCGACCGTTAAGGGAGTATTTGAGGCATTGGTGGTATGACGAGGGAACCGCCGCATGAAGGTGGAGCCATGGCCTGCCCATCAATGCGTTATACATAGTGTCATGAGAGACCACCATGAATTCGGTGTTGGCAACCAAGTCACCGAACTGGGTCTTCAAGCGTATATTGCCGACCGGAGTTTGCTCGGTGCGGTCATACCCCTGGATCCTGAGGTCGGAGGGAATCAAGTCATCCTCAGACAACCCCAATCTCCGGAGCGTCCGAGTTGGAATCAGGTTAATCCCGGACCCCGTGTCGACAAGACAGCGCCGGACTTCAAGGCCATTGAACTGGCCAGTGACATACAGTGGGAGAATGTGCCCCTGTATAGGAGGGTCTTCATCCTTACCAGAGAACGAGATAACTGCCTGACATTCGGCGTCCTCGATCGTTTCGGCGTGAAAGGCCTCTGCAGCCGCAACCTCTGTCTCAAACTGGAGGGGGCTTTTCAGGGCTTCAGCGAGTGCCTCGCGCATCTCAGATGACATGCGCAGAGCCTCAAGGATGGAGAGTCTCGCTGGGATGTCGGCCAAGTGATTCAGGACATCATACTTTTTGGCCAAGCGCGAGCCCCTGATTGCAGGAGGTTGCTCTGCGGTTGGAAGCATGACGGGCCTTGCCGGTTGGGCCGGCGACCGACTGGTGCTTGGCGCATCTCGCTGTTCATTGGTTGAAGCCCGGGAAGTAGTCACCGTATTGGGGTCAGGAGGCCGGGACGGACTCATGGCAGGGCGGAGCTGATCACGACGCGGCTGGGGCGGTTCTGCCTGGTCCCACACCATAAACAGTGGCGGAGGCGAATCCGTCATCCCCGGATGGGGGGGCTGCGCACGTTGAGCTCGGTTTTGAGCCTGCTGCCTGGTCTCAGTGGCGTGCACGACCTGGCTGGAGGTACCAACTGCTGTGCCCCGGCGACTCCTGTTGTTGCGGCTCCTCCGACGGTGGCGACGACCGGGGACACTAGGGAGGTCCACCTGGTGTTCTTCAACGTCGGGAACCGAAAAGGGATTTACCAGCTCGACGGTATTAACCGAAGCGTACCCTACACTGTCATCGGACGAATCATCCATCACCGGGCGGATCCGAGGAGGGACCCCCATCCCCGGGGGCATGAAATCGCCGAGAGTGCAGGATAGTGGCAGAACTGGCGGGGCACGCTCTTCCTTCTTACGCCACCGCCGTTTGCTCTTCTCGGAAGAGGCAGGCTGGGACGACGATGCCGAAGCAGCACCCGCAGATTCTGGGGGCTCAGGCTGATTCAAGTGCGCACGGATAATTCCATGGGCGCGAATGATCGTCTTGTGGGCCATCCAGTTATTATACTTCTGGGATCCGCGGTCGGAGACCAGCTGCCATTCGTCCTCATTGCCACTATCGTCATCTGATCCCACGAACACGCCCGCCACTTGTACTGGAGCTGGGCCCAACCTGATTACATTGTTGTTAATCTAGTCTTGGAGCCAATCCTTAAACACATAGCACCGCTGGATGGTGTTCCCCAGGGCCCGATGGTAGGGGCAGTAGCGGGGGTTATCCGTGAGATGTGCCTCCTCTGGCCTCCAACACTCAGGCAGTCGCACAATCCTCTGCTCCAGAGCGCTCCGGAAATAACCGGGGACCTGATCCTCGTGAAATGAGTAAGTCAGGTATCGCGGGCCCCTGGGAGCGTGGTCTTGACGAGGGGCTGGAGGGGCATGCCGAGGAGGTGGACCCTGATTATCTCGCCTGGGTTGTGGCGGTACATTACGCGGAGGGACCGGCCGGTTCTGAGGCTGCCGCTGCTGGGCCGGGAACTGAGCCCGCGGAGGCGGATTCCTATGAGGCTGTGGAGCTGGCCTCGCCGGCAGCAGCTCCAACGGCCTAGGGGCCTCTATCTGGGCAACAGCAGCGGGCTCAGCCCTGCTGACTCTCCTTGCAGGAATCATAGGAGGCAGCGGGTGTGCCTGGCTGGCCTGTTGCAGGGCTTCCTCAAGACGTTGAGCTTTGTCTGAGAAGTCACTGAACCCTCCGGGGTAATTCTGAGTGATCAGGGAAGGGACCAGCTCGGTCTTGACGTTCCCGACGCACATTGTCAGCAACTGCTCCTGAGTCAATGGCATGTCAAGGGAATACGTGAGACCCTTCCATCGGGCGACGAAGTCCGCGACTCGCTCATCAGGACTCTGCTTGCACTTGAAGAGGTCTGCGATACTCGTCTTCCGGGTCGTGGAACTGAACTGGTAGAGGAATTGTCTACGAAGGTCCTCCCAGCTAGTTATCGACCCGACGGGGAGCTGGCTGTACCAGACAAATGCTGGCCCTTCCAGTGTCTGGACAAAGCAGCGAAGCTTAGCGGCCTCTTGCTGTGCCGGAGTCCCCAACATAGGCCCGCACCTCGAGTTGAAATGGGCCAAATGCTGTGGCGGATCTCCAGTCCCGTTGAAGGGGGCGAAAGTGGGATTCCCGAATCCCGGAGGCGCCGGCATGTCATCCACCCATGCTGGGTATGGCTTGCCGTCCGGTGGGATCGCCACTTGCCGAGTCTCCAAGGCTTCCAAGCGGGCGATGAGTGCCCCCATCGGATCGTCCGGACATGGGTTCCAATCCTGGCGAGGATCTCTAACCATGAGAGCATTGCACGACCCTTCAATCGGGTCGTCGACCGGGTCGTCGAACTCGGCAGCTCGTGGGATGGCGGGCGGAGCGGCCCTTGGGGCAGCAGGGGGAATCCGAGTGGGGTCTCTCAGGTAGTCACGCCGCTCGGGAGGGTGCGGTGAAACATACCGCGCTCTCTTGCCATAGGCAATGGCCTCTCCCCTGTCGGCAAACACGGCATAATCACGGTTGCCCGGGAGAGCCTCATCGAGGGGTGGTTGTTCCTGTCCCTGCTGTCCTGGCCTAGGATCACCGTAGTCAGGCCGCTGTTCTGCAGCGCGCTCGGCGAGGAGCTGGTCAACCAGCTTCTTCTACTCGGTGAGCTGTTGACGTAGCATAGCCTTCTCGGGATCCTCCTCTTCCCTCTGCGTGGAGGCAGATGGGTCGGCGGGCTTTACAGCCCCGCCGTGCTCTTTACCTTTGCTGACGTTTCGGCTCAACGTCAGTGCTTCAGTGGGTGTGGGGAGACCCAGGAGGTTCCTCTGGTGATGAGTAACTCTCACCAATGGATCCAACAATGGCTTATCTTCGGGGGGAGAGCCCCCGTCGAGAAGTTCCAAACCGTTCCCCTCCCCCGACAGGTCAGCCATATTGACCGTTTCCGTCCCTGGGGATGTACCCTCAGTGCCACCCAGTGAATCGGGCTGTCGGCGAACCGCACTGAAGCGTAGGGAAGCGTACTGCCCCCATCCACGGATATACACGTGGGGAGTGGCATCCTCGATAACCTTGCGGAGTACTTGAAAACACTCAACGCATCGTTGTTGGAGGGCCTCGTGGTGCCCTAATGACCCGGGGTGCCGAACCACGGGGAGCGTGGCCAGGTCAACTTGACGACACTGCTCACCAATATCCTCCAGGTGTGCTTGACTCCCGGGATATGGAATTTGTAGGCGGTGAAGACGGGAGTGAGTCTCCCGGAGAGTTCGGCGGAAGCATTCGAACTCATCCGGGGTGAGTGATTCGGGTGCATCAAAGTCCGGTCCTGCGACTGGCCAAAACTTCTCAGGGAATTGGCCCTCTGCAAGGACGGTCCAGAAGCTCCACGACTCAAACTCGGGACCCAGGTCTCCTCGGTCCTCTTTAACGATTGGGAATGGACGGGGAACCGGCAGTCACTACTGGAAATCTGGGCTATAGCCACGGACCTATAGCCACGGTTTTATAGAACCGTGGCTATAGGTTTTATACAGCCACGGTTTTTTTTCTACTCGTGGCTATATCCCCTCGCCCAGTTTTTTTCTCCCCATTCCGTCGGGCTCCATCCTCGCCCTCGCCCCCAAGCGTCGGGCTCCATCTCCTCGCCCTCGCCATTTCTCCTCCCTGCGACCTCATCCTCGCCGCGGCCTCCTCCTCCACGACGCATCAACGTCGCGCCATCCTCCTCGCCGACGCCCTCCTCGCCGACGCCCTCCTCGCCGACTCCCTCCTCGCCGCGCTCTCCTCGCCGACGCTCTCCTCGCCGACGCCCTCCTAAGATGCAGGTAGGTTTTGATTCCCCTCTTGTTTGTTTTTTCCCGCGATCTTCGGTTTAAATTCTACGGCTTGCAAGCTCTAATCTGAGCCAGAAGTTCCCTCATCTCGGGTTGCTGTATCGGGCTAGGGTTGACCAGTTTTATTAAATGGGTTGCATAGGGTTAGGGTTGATCTTAAATAAATTCACAACCCAAATCGAACCCGACCCATGAACCTGAGTTACCAACACTAGTGATACCTACTGCAATCGGTTTTTGTCAAGGCACTTTAATGATTTTTCGATAAAATTCCTTGCATTCATACACACAAACATATGTATTGATCTTGCTATAACGAGACCTGAGTTGTTCCACTTCAGGCCACTAAACGATGACGAGAAACAGGCGAACATGGCCGGAGTAATTTCATGCAATGAACAGAAAAAAGAAGTCGTCGTCTTGCAAAGTGTGGCAAACAAGAAAATTGATCGAGTTTTCACATTTGATAAGGTACATTTAGTTCATAGAATCATTGAGAATTGAAAGGAATGGAATGGAATAGATAAAGAATAACAGTCCATTTATGGGCAAACAAACTCATTCCCTTTTCATCTAACCAAATGATGGAACGGTGTACTGTTTTCCATTTCAATCCAACCAAATAGACCTTTAGTCTATTAATTTGGAGCTCAGTGTCACATGTTTGATAGGTTTTCGGTCCCAGAGCTCAGCAGAGAGCAATATACGACCAAGAAGTTGCGCCGATTGTTCAAGAAGTTCTTGAGGGCTTCAATTGTACTGTTTTTTCATATGGGCAGACTGGGACGGGTAAAACCTACACAATGGAGGGTGAGAGGAGAAACAAGAAGGTATAGAAAAAGGTACATTATGATAACTTGTTTTGTATGAATTGTGGCATAGTACTTGAACCTCTAAATTCATCCAGGGGGGAGAGTTATCTGCAGAGGCAGGTGTGATTCCAAGAGCAGTTCGCCAAATTTTTGATACGCTAGAGACGCAGAATGCTGACTACAGCATGAAAGTGACGTTTTTAGAAATTTACAATGAAAAAATAACTGATTTGCTGGCCATGGAGGACTGTTCAAGAACCATGGAGGATCGGCAAAGGAGACACGTATCCTTGATGGAGGATGGGAAGGGTTGTGTGATAGTAAGAGGCCTTGAAGAAGAATCTGTTTACAGTGCTAATGAAATTTATAACCTCTTGGAGCGGGGAGCAGCCAAACGGCGGACGGCTGATACTTTGTTGAACAAGCACAGCAGGTAGAACCTCTCTGTTTTCCATATGAAATGAAATAAGCTGCATCTGATTTAAATCGTATTGTTTTCCATTTATGTAGTCGTTCCCATTCTGTTTTCTCCATCACTGTTTATATCAAGGAAGCAACCGTTGGAGATGAGGACCTAATCAAATGTGGCAAACTGAATCTTGTTGATCTGGCTGGATCGGAAAATATTTCTCGTTCGGGCGTACGAGAGGTATGGAAAAACGTGGATTGGGATTTATGTTAGTTTTCTTGGTCTGCATATATGTTCTGACTATTGCTTCCACTTACAATAAGGCTCTGTTTGACAGTGTTTATTGATAACTGCTTATAGCACTACCACTTATGATAAGGCTGTGTTTGATAACAGTTATTGAAAAGTGCTAATTGTACTCATCACTTAAGTCGGTTTAAAAAATAAGTGATGTTTGTTCTGTTTCAGTTGAATTCTGAAAGAAAACCACTTGTATAAAAGCAATTATCATAAGTAGTCAGTGCTAAAAGCCTCTGTTTGAAAACGGTTTTTGAAAAGTGCTTCTATAGAAGTGTTTTCAGATTGTTTATTGAAAATGTGATTTTCTGCCACTTATTCCAGTGGTTTTCTTTCAAAGATAAAAAGAAATTTTTCGAACTGCTTATCATAAGTGACAAGTGTTTTTAAGAAGTTTTCAATAAGCGCTATGTGTTTCTTCTGGAATTGAGTGTGAGTGTTTTTTACAGAAATAAAACAACTCATATTTTCAAACTACTTGTCATAAGTGATGAGAGTGCTATGAACAGTTTTCGATCAGAGCCTTGGCAGACTGATGTGGAAAGATGACTTCCAACGCAAAATGTCAATTTTGACTTAAATCCAATCTTTCTTTTTCAAAATAATAATAATGATAATAATGGTTAGAATTGATTATAGATTTTCCACTAATATCATTGTTAACTTGTGCATCTAAACCATGTGTTTGTGTTTTGAATCCAACACAATCATTTGTCAGACAAAACTTTATATTTTCATTTCGGTAGTGTAATGCATAAAATGATGAAATTTCAGAGTCGAGCAAGGGAAGTGGGGGAGATAAACAAGAGCTTGCTTACTCTGGGTCGTTGTATAAATGCTCTTGTTGAATATTCTGTCCACGTTCCTTACAGGTTTTTTTTTGTCAGTCAAATATCTTCAGATGGCTTTGCAGTATTCTTGGTCTATTTTTCTTGTTTTCTGATAAATGTGAGCAGGGATAGTAAGCTGACAAGGTTGTTAAGAGACTCACTGGGAGGAAAAACCAAAACATGTGTCGTCGCAACAATTTCTCCCTCCGCTCATTGTTTGGATGAAACATTAAGCACACTAGATTATGCTTGTCGTGCCAAGAGCATTAAGAACAAACCTGAGGTTTGTGTAGCTAGCTTTTCCGATCAATGATTTCTTGTTTGTTTGCAACACTGCTAATTATTATGTTTTTCTCTTTCAGGCAAACCAGAAAATATCCAGGGCAGTCCTGCTGAAGGATTTGTACATAGAAATCGAGACGATGAAACAAGGTCCAATAATTGTTTGTTCTCATCACAATGTAAATATTTGAAGGGCCCTGCTCTAATTTTTTAATTGAACCAAGACAGATGTTCAAGCAGCCAGGGAAAAGAACGGTGTTTATATTCCACATGAAAGATATGCCCAGGATGAAGCTGAAAAGAAGGTTTGTCGGTTGGTCCTGCTTACTGTTCTGTCTCTAATACTAAAAGGCAGCTTCTTGTGGATAACATCCATTAAGGTTTTTTTGGTTGATGATTGGAATTTACAGGCCACAACAGGAAGAATTACGATTTTGTTTTTCTGTTGTGTTAGCATTTGATTCTAATATGGGAAAATTTTGACATTGTCTAGGCAAGGAATGAGAAGATAGAGCAATTAGAAATTGATCTTTCAGTTAGTATGAAGGTAGTGCCTGTACTTTTTACTCAATCTAATGGATGTTTGTAGTTGCAAAGTTGGTTGTTTTTCTTGCAGGAAGCTGAGAAATTGCATATGTTGTATGATACCAACCAAGAAGAGAAACTAAATATAGAAAATGAACTCAATGATTGCAAGGTTAGAATTGCAGACCAGAGACCCTTCTTCTGTCTTTTTCTTCTTGTATTTTCCTGATATCACTGAAAAATATCTATTAGTTAAAGATGGAAAGAAACAGGAAGACTTCACAGGAACTTCAAGAGAACCACAGGGTTGCTGTTTCAACGATCAAGGAGAAGGAATTTATTATCACCCAGCTTCTAAACTCGGGTAAGAAAGGTGATAGATGATTGGTCAGTTTTTGTGTGCTGAAGCATTTCTGATTTTTGGCTCCACTGAGCAGACAATTCACTAATTGAATGTGCAAAGGAGCTGCGCGGCAATTTGAAAGATGCCTCAGATGATATATCTTCTCTCTTCACAAAAATTAGTGAGCACAAATTTGTTTCTTGTTTTTGATAAATTTATCTTTTTGCTGGAATTTGTTTTAGGATTGAATATATTGCTTTGAAGAGTTGGGATCTGTTTCACAACACTTACTTATTAGCACTTATGATAAGATCTTCATTTCAAGAGTAAGACGGAAAGGGTGCTAAAAGGATCTTCATAACTGATTATAATCAGGTGCTAAAAGGATCTTCATAACTGATTATAATCAGGTGCTAAAAGGATCTTCATAACTGATTATAATCAGGTTTCAATAAGTGCTTCTAAATTCAAGAGATTAAGAAGGAAAGGGTGCTGAAAAGATCTTCATTTCAAGAGTAAGAGTAAGCTGGAAAGGGTGCCAACACGTTGTGGTCACGCTGCGGTCACGCCGCGGTCACGCCGCGGTCACGCCGCGGTCACGCCGCGGTCACGCCGCGGTCACGCCGCGGTCACGCCGCGGTCACGCCGCGGTCACGCCGCGGTCACGCCGCGGTCACGCCGTGATTTGGCCCTGCTCCAGGACGACACCCTGCGGCGGTTACTCCTCCTTAGAGAAACATTGAATGGTTAGATCTAATTTTTCGTATTTCCTCATTCCTAAACTATATCTCCTCTCAGCGCTGCCTCTCATCCATCTTTCCACAAAACGTGCATAGCAGGTGGTACAAAGGCTCAATTCAACTGAAAACATTGGTTTGGAATTGTCTGACATATTTTATTCCTCTAGGTATTCCTACACATTTCTAGATCTCCAAACCTCACCGAATTAGGTATATCAGGGGTCATCCAATCCTCTAGTCATCACAGATTAGCATTCATTTCTTTAAATCTTCTGAGAAAACATCCTCTCATGCCATCCATATCATCCTATTTGAAACTAAGTGGAAGATGTTGCCCCGCGGATGTCGCTGGACCGGGCCAACACGTTGTGGTCACGCTGCGGTCACGCTGCGGTCACGCTGGGGTCACGCTGCGGTCACGCCGCGGTCACGCTGCAGTCACGCTGGGGTCACGCCGCGGTCACGCTGCGGTCACGCTGCGGTCACGCTGCGGTCACGCCGCGTTCACGCCGCGGTCACGCCGCGGACACCCTGCGTCGGTCACGCCGCGGTCACGCCGCGGTCACGCCGCGGTCACGCCGTGATTTGGCCCTGCTCCAGGACGAAACCCTGCGGCGGTTACTCCTCCTTAGAGAAACATTGAATGGTTAGCTCTAATTTTTCGTATTTCCTCATTCCTAAACTATATCTCCTCTCAGCGCTGCCTCTCATCCATCTTTCCACAAAACGTGCATAGCAGGTGGTACAAAGGCTCAATTCAACTGAAAACATTGGTTTGGAATTGTTTGACATATTTTATTCCTCTAGGTATTCCTACACATTTCTAGATCTCCAAACCTCACCGAATTAGGTATATCAGGGGTCATCCAATCCTCTAGTCATCACAGATTAGCATTCATTTCTTTAAATCTTCTGAGAAAACATCCTCTCATGCCATCCATATCATCCTATTTGAAAGTAAGTGGAAGATGTTGCCCCGCGGATGTCGCTGGACCGGGCCAACACGTTGTGGTCACGCTGCGGTCACGCCGCGGTCACGCCGCGGTCACGCCGCGGTCACGCCGCGGTCACGCCGCGGTCACGCCGCGGTCACGCCGCGGTCACGCTGCGGTCACGCCGCGGTCACCCCGCGGTCACGCCGCGGTCACGCCGCGGTCACGCCGCGGTCACGCCGCGGTCACGCCGCGGTCACGTCGCGGTCACGCCGCGGTCACGCCGTGATGTGGCCCTGCTCCAGCCACATCCAGCGGGGGGGAGGGGTGTCCGCGGTCACGCCGCAGTCACGCCGAAATATATCTATACGTTTGAAATCAATCTAAACAAAGAATAAGAATGGTGTACCTTACACCATTCGATCCAGTCTTTCGAAGCTTTTCACAAGTGTTTGATTGTGATCACTTAGAAGTCGGTGAAAGACTCCTTCAGAGGTATCCACAAATCATGGGAATCACCCGACACTTAGTAGGACCTCTCTCAATACCAGTCCTTCCTGCTTGTCGAAGTTTTCACAAGCGTTTGATCGAGATCTCCGAGAAGTCACCGAAAGACTCCTTCTGAGGTATCCAAGGTTCATGGGAATCACCCGATGCTTAGGTAGGGTCTCTCTCAACACCACAGTCTGTTAGAACCTTGTTTAAAGGTGGGAGAGAAACAAGAGCTAGAGAGAATCGGCTTTGAGGAGTTCTAACGATCACATGATCTCATCCATCAAGTGCAACCACTTGCATAGGAATTGAACCAATTCATATAGGCCTTCGAGAACCTCAAAATGTTCAGCCTATTCATGGTACGTTACACAAATGTCCCAAACGTTTCAGCTCATTTAAAGCGTACGGCTCAATCCCATTAGTAATCGTTTAACATTTAAATTAAACGATTATGTGAGATGTTCAAACTCCCCAAATCCATCGAAACAGAAAGAAGCTTCGAGCCGAAAGGCTCTAAAGCCATTTTATTAAAAACAAAAGATGACATAAGAGAGGAGATGGGGCTAAACATTGATAAAACTGCCTTCATAATAAAGCATTTCGTTTTCATAACCCCCCTCCCCGACATCATCATCCCATTCCAAGTTGTAGGTAGATGAGCTATGAGACCTAGTCACCATGGGAATCACCCGATACTTAGTAGGACCTCTCTCAATACCAGTCTGTCCTGCTTGTCGAAGTTTTCACAAGCGTTTGATCGAGATCTCCGAGAAGTCAACAGGCCGCTGATTTTCATCCACAAACTGGACACAATCAGCCCGTGCTACCGAGAGTTTCTTCTGCCCTTGAATAGATTTAACCTCTCCAGACCCAATTCCAGGTTTCTCCAATCCTGGATCATCAACATTTACCTGCACCTGTACACCTGATGAGATCAGACCTTGACCCCGCTGCTGAGAGGCAGCATCAAACTCTGACCTTGACTTATCTGCTCCTGGCCTCTGATTTTCATCCTCAATCCGGCCACTAACAGCCCCTACTACAGTTAGTTTTCCCTTCCCCTGAACCTCACCAGCCCCAGTCCAGGTTTCAAATCTGGATCATCAAAATTCACCTCCTCTTGAAAACCTTCACCTGAAATATCAGAAGCATTCCCCTTCATATTGCTGACTCCAGTCCCTGGTTGATCACAACCTGTTCCTGCAAGACCCTGCCCAAGTTCCACACTTCCATTTCCTGCAACAGCCTGACCAAAGCCATTCCCAGCTCCAGGACCATTCTTTATCTTCTTACGGAAAGTCTGAAAATCATGTCCCTTCTGTGAGAAAAAAGAGCAGACAAGTTTCATTCTGCATCTCTCTTTAGATTGCCCTATAGACAGACACTTGGAACAAAATGCAGGTAGTTGTTCATACTCAATTTTCAAAAACAAGTCATCTTCATTTGTGGATAACACAACCCGATCAATGAGGGTGGAATTAAGGTCCACTTCCAGGCAGGGGGGAGGGGTGTCCAGCAGGGGGAGGGGGCTGGGTCTGGCCCAAAGAGACTGGATAATTTGGCCCCGAGCCCAGCCCGGTTTTACACCACTAAATTTGTCTGACCAGAACTTTATAAACCATCATTTTGTCAGAGCAGCCACCAGATTTTGTTCCCAGTGATATGTTCCTAATACTTAAGTGGCAATAAAAATAATATAATTTTGCTACCAAAAATAAAATAAAATAACATAACATAAATCAGAAGGTTTCATTATTTTAAAATCACCCATGTGCACATCCACCAGCAGCAACTCTAAAAAACAAAGCAGGAAACTAATAGAAAAACATGAAGTGCCAACACAAACACAAACATCAGAGGAATGGTACTTGATCAAATTTTGGGTGCACATGGGCTGGGTCTGGGGGGCTGGGTGCACAGGGGTTGGGTGCACAGGGGGTGGGGGGCTAGGGGGCTGGGGGGCTGGGTGGGTGGGTGCACAGGGGCTGGGGGCTGGGTCTGGGGGGCTAGCCGCCCAGGGGGAGGGGGCTGGGTCTGGGGGGCTGGCTGCACAGGGGGGGGGGGCTGGACAGGGGTCTAGGGAGGGGGAGTGGCTGGGTGGGTCTGCTCTGGGGGGCTGGGGCTGGACCGGGGTCTGGGGGGGCTGGGTCCGGGGGGCTGGACAGGGGTCTGGGGGGGAGGGGCTGGGTCTGGGGGGGGGGGGCTGGGTGCATGGGGGGGCTGGCTGGGTCTGGTGGGGGGCTGGCTGCACAGGGGGGCTGGCTGGGTCTGGTGGGGGGCTGGCTGCACAGGGGGGCTGACTGGGTCTGGTGGGGGGCTGGCTGCACAGGGGAGGTATCGCTGCACAGGGGGGTCTAGCTGCACACAGGGGGGAGGGAGGGGCTGGGTCTG
This sequence comes from Viscum album, assembly GCA_963277665.1. Lineage (NCBI taxonomy): Eukaryota > Viridiplantae > Streptophyta > Magnoliopsida > Santalales > Viscaceae > Viscum > Viscum album. Next base: position 1,406,714,184 of record OY728166.1, on the reverse strand, counting down.
GGGGGCTGGCTCGGGCTGGCTCGGGTTGGGTCGGGTTGGGTCGGGTTCACCCAAGTAACCCGACCCAAACTGACCCGACCCGCAGAGGGTTGGGTTGGGTCGGGTCGTTCGACCATGAGTCGGGTAACCCGACCCCCAATGGTTTGGGTTGGGTCGGGTTCACCCAAGTAACCCGACCCAAACTGACCCGACCCGAAGAGGGTTGGGTTGGGTCAGGTCGTTCGACCATGAGTTGGGTAACCTGACCCCCAATGGTTTGGGTTGGGTCGGGTCGCCTACCCGCAAAGTATGAGACCCGACCCGTCCCGCCGGTTTTGGGTCGGGCCCTAGAACACCCATGACCCGACCCAACCCATGGACACCCCTACTCAAAGGAACATATTTGTCGTTGTATTCATGTTGATTTCTTCCATTAATCCCTACTGAATGCTTGTAGCCTGCAACTGTCGCGGATGAGGATATTGTTGGATTGGTGTTGCCCGATCTGGTTGGGCCGAATGCTTGTGGCCCGCAACTGTAGCAATGTTGACCGACAGGGGGGGTGTCCAGCAGGGGGGGTTGTCCAGCAGAGGGAGGGGGTGTCCAGTAGGGGGGTGTCCAGCAGGGGGGAGGGGTGCTAAACATGGTCTGTAAATCTGATGTAGTTCAGTCTGTTCCTGTCTTATCTCATGCTGCTAAACATGTCAGAATTGGTGAATTGGTACCTGTTAAACCTGAATCTGGTAGTGCTGAAGATGTTGTGGTTATCAGATCAGATAAACTTGGTTATCAGATCAGGGGGCAGGGGGACTAGCAGGGGACTGACAGGGGGCCTAGCAGGGGGCAGGGGGGGCTGGCAAGGGGACAAGCAGGGGGCAGGGGGGGCTGGCAGGGGGCAGGGGCTGGGGGTGGGGGCTGGCAGGGGCAGGGGGGGCTGGCAGGGGCAGGGGGGGGCTGGCAGGGGGGCAAGCGGGGGGCAGGGGGGCTGGCAGGGGGACAAGCAGGGGGAAGGGGGGGGGGGGGCTGGCAGGGGGGCAAGCAGGGGGCAGGGGGGGGGGGCTGGCAGGGGCAGGGGGAGGCTGGCAGGGGGAAGGGGGGGGGCTGGCAGGGGGCAGGGGGGCTGGCAAGGGGACAAGCAGGGGGGGCTGGCAGGGGGGCAAGCAGGGGGCAGGGGGGGCTGGCAGGGGCAGGGGCAGGCTGGCAGGGGGAGGGGGGGTGGCAGGGGGGAAAGCGGGGGCAGGGGGGGAGCTGGCAGTGGGGGACTAGCAGGGGGCAGGGGGCAAGCAGGGGGCAGGGGGGGGGGGGGGGGGCTGGCAGGGGCAGGGGGAGGCTGGCAGGGGGAGGGGGGGGCTGGCAGGGGGGCAAGCGGGGGCAGGGTGGGAGCTGGCAGTGGGGGACTAGCAGGGGGAGGGGGGGGGCTGGCAGGGGGCAAGCAGGGGGCAGGGGGCAGGGGGGGCTGGCAGGGGCAGGGGGAGGGGGGGCTGGCAGGGGCAGGGGGAGGCTGGCAGGGGGAGGGGGGGGGGGGGCTGGCAGGGGGGCAAGCGGGGGCAGGGTGGGAGCTGGCAGTGGGGGACTAGCAGGGGGAGGGGGGGGGGGGGCTGGCAGGGGGCAAGCAGGGGGCAGGGGGGGCTGGCAGGGGCAGGGGGAGGGGGGGGGGGCTGGCAGGGGGCAAGCAGGGGGCAAGGGGGGGGGGGGGGCTGGCAGGGGGGGGCTGGCAGGGGGACAAGCAGGGGGAGGGGGGGGGGCTGGCAGGGGGGCAAGCAGGGGGCAGGGGGGGCTGGCAGGGGCAGGGGGAGGCTGGCAGGGGGAGGGGGGGGGGGGGCTGGCAGGGGGGCAAGCAGGGGGCAGGGGGGGGCTGGCAGGGGCAGGGGGAGGCTGGCAGGGGGAGCGGGGGGGGGGGGGGGGGGCTGGCAGGGGGGCAAGCAGGGGGCAGGGGGGGCTGGCAGGGGCAGGGGGAGGCTGGCAGGGGGAGGGGGGGGGGCTGGCAGGGGGGCAAGGGGGGGGGGGGGCTGGCAGGGGTGCAAGGGGGGGGGGGGAGGCTGGCAGGGGGACAAGCAGGGGGGGCTGGTAGGGGGAAGGGGGGGTGGCAGGGGGGGGAGCTGGTAGGGGGACAAGCAGGGGGGGCTGGCAGGGGGGCAAGCAGGGGGCATGGGGGGCTGGCAGGGGGACAAGCAGGGGGAAGGGGGGGGGGGGGGCTGGCAGGGGGGCAAGCAGGCGGCAGGGGGGGGGGGGGGCTGGCAGGGGCAGGGGGCAGGGGGGGGGGGCTGGCTGGAAGGGGGACAAGCAGTGGGGGGGGGGGGGGGGTTGGCAAGGGGACAAGCAGGGGGGTGGCGGGGGGGTGGGGACTAGCAGGGGGCAGTGGGGGACTAGCAGGGGGGGTGTCAGGGGGTAGGGGGACTGGCGGGGGGGTGGCAAGGGGGATAAGCAGGGGGGGAGGGGTGTCCAGGCAGGGGGCCGGGGGTACTGGCCGGGGGTGGCAGGGGGTATTTTTTTTTATGGATTTGGACACCCTATAGCCACGGTTTAAAACCGTGGCTATTGATTTATTGCCACGGTTTTAAACCGTGGTCATAGACATAATGCCACGGTTTCAAACCGTGGCTATAGATTTTGTCCGGCCTTTAGTATAGCCACGGTTGAAACCGTGGCATTAGGTATACAGCCACGGTTTAAACCGTGGCTATAAACCTATAGCCAGGGTTTGGACCGTGGCTTTAGATTTAAAGCCACGGTTTGGAACCGTGGCTATAGGTCTAGACCTATAGCCACGCCAAACTTAGCCACGGTTCCTCAAACCGTGGCTATTACCTATAGCCACGGTTTCAGGTCCTATAGCCACGGTTTAGAACCGTGGCTATAGCCCGAATTTCCAGTAGTGAGTGGTGCCGAGGCGGGCCGCCGGGCCGACGGGCTGGCCGGCGGTGAATACGGCGAGCAGGCCGATTGGCCTCCATATCCTGGGCCGCCCTCTGAGGGTGGCGGTGCCCCAGCTACCACATCACGATAGGACGGGCCGGCGAGCGAGCATACTGCCGTAGCGTCGGTGCTCTCCGAGGGTGCACTAGATCGTGGTTCGACCGTCGGTCCCCAGAAAAAGTCTCCGGCTTCTCCGATCGAGGCAGAAGGCGCTTCCAGAGGGCCCGGTACCGACCGCAAGCTCGATCCTTGGGGGTCTACCAGGCCCTCACTACTCCGGATATACCTTCGGAGAGAAGCAGGGATCGTATCGATCTCGCTCTCAGGAAGTACGAGGCTGACGTGCTTCATTCCTACCCCTGCCCCTGACTGGCGGGATCGGGGGGAGGGCTCTGTCGCTGAATCATACTCCGCCTCTGTATCAGAGAAACGAACCGGTCAGATCTCTGTCCGGAATTCCGTAACATTCTTCCCTCGGCGTCGACGCCTCGCCCTCCTGCCCCTGGGTGGTTCTTCGGGGCATGGCTGATCTCTATCCTGGCGTCCTCCGGCCGCACCGGTGTTGGGGCCAAGAGGACTGGAAACCAAAGTGCGAGGAGCACCGGGACAGATATCAAAGGGGACGCGGGGAGAGATGCTTCCGGGCAGGCCTCCGGGCCGAGATCGGGAGGTGGGATGACCCATGCCTCTTGGATCGGCCACACGGAGTAGACCCTGTTGGCGAATAGCGCTACCGCGAGGTGGTCCGCGGTGGCTATTGCCTGTACCAGCAACCGGGAGAGTCAACCCAACCTGCCTTTGGGGCGGTCAGGGCCTCGATCCGGGTCGGGCATAGAAGTGCCCCTGCTCAGGATGCGCAGGGGCCTGGTGACTGGAGCCAGCAGTGGCTTGAGCCAACGCGGCCGCTGTTGCTAGGGCCCCAAGGTGGGCATCCTCTTCCGTTCGTGCCCGACGTTGGCGTCGAGACAGACGAGTCGGGATGAGCGGCGCGGGCAGGTGGAGAGCCCGTTCTTCGACTTGAGAGGCCTGGCGGCGATGTCGCCGTGGCCTGACAGGAGCCCTTATCGCGGATCCTTGGAGCGAATCCCGGATAGTGTGGTCCCGGACATCTTCCACCTCATCCGCATAGGGGAAGGAGTTGTCGGAGCGCTCCGGGGATAAGCTCCCGAAGCGATTGAACGTCGAGGTAGGCAGCGGTGCCTCCCTGCGCGGCCCTCGGGGGCGGCGTTGGTGGCGAGGTGCAGCTCCCTCGAGGTCTAGGCGAGCCATGTCCCTGGTGGGGATGACTCCCTCTTCCTCATATCTCCGCACCAAGTTGTTGATCACCCTTCTCTGGATGACCTCCGAGGGGGAGAGAGGGCGTGGTTGCCCCGCAGCTGCGGCTGCTGGGACGGCCGTGGTAAGGGCGGGACCGCGCGGAGTAGCCGCGTCGGTGTTTCCCCTACCCCTGCGCCAGTGGGCGGGTGGCGACCGGGCACTGGATTGGGCGACTTGACTTCTGAAAGCAGGGAGAGAAACCCATTAACACTGACAGGAAAAGGAATCGACAACCAACCATTAGTGCCACGACGCCTTCCATGGGGGGAACCCAGACCCTCGACGTCGTGAGACGGAGTGCCCGATTTCCCTTCCCCAGCCCCTGGCGGGTTCCGTGCCCCAGTGTTGAACGCTTGGTCGAGCAGCATGCTGGTCTTCCAACACCTCTGAAAGCCATCGGTCTTCGTATTGAGGAGAATAGATTCACGTCGGGTTCACCATTTTTCTGTTTCGGTGCGGATGTGCGTCGGGTTATGCTGTTCCGCCAGGACACGTTCACGCGTGCACCCGTCGACCCGAGGGGATAGGCGCGCGGCTTGTGGCCCCGCAGTCCCACTTTCCAAGGGCGGGCGGCATTCGTCCCTTATTCAGGGGCGTCTACTCCTTGATCGAAACCGGGATGATGGGATGTCGGCTCCTCCTTCCGTGGACGTCTCCTCGGAACTCGTCGCCTAATCCGGGTCTCCCTCATAGATTTAAGAATGTTCGTGAATCTCGTTCCCGACGCCATATCTTCATGGACACCGGTTAATTACGCTGCTTCCGCCCGGACGCTCCAAGGGGTCCGGTCGGGGCAGAAACCTGCGGTGAGGAGACCAGGTGGCTCTGGGTGTTGGGGGCGCGTCGTAACGCTGCGGCTCTGCATGTCTGCCTTCCGTCCCTAATAGGGCTTCTCGAAGGCGTAATGGCCTGAGGCATCCCGCGCTGGGTGCAGGGAACGGCGTTGCCTGAGGTTTTCCTCAGCTTCCCATGTTTAACACGGGGTATGCCGCGAGTTTAACGTCCAGTGGGGACGGCATCGGACTGATCAACACGAGAAGTGGATCAGGTGACAGAACCCCTTGCGGGGAACCTCCGACGCTGGGGCCAGCACATGGGCGGCTTCCTGAGTGAAGTGAAGTGGAATGAAATGGCATGACCCCACCGGGATGTGGCGGCCCGGGTAAGGATCAGGATGGATGATGGAGTGAAGAGCTTGGACCCCGTAGGGGCTTCCTACGTACCGTGCATTGGCGCGGATCAAAGTCAGCGTAGTTCGGATATACAGTTTAACGTCATGCTGGACGTCGGCAAGCCGACTCACGAAGAGGTCGAGGCCACCGGGCGGAGGATTGAACCGAACCACCTCGCACAGAGGGGGATGGAATGGCCGGGTGGATCACAGTTTCACGTCATGCTGGACGTTGGCAGGCCGACTCACGAAGAGATCAAGGCCGCCGGATGGAGGATTGAACCGAACCACCTCGCACAGAGGGGAATGGAACGGCCGGGTGGATCACGGTTTCACGTCATGCTGGACGTTTGCAAGCCGACTCACAAGGAGATCGAGGCCGCCAGATGGAGGATTGAACCGAACCACCTCGCACAGAGGGGGATGGAACGGCCGGGTGGATCACAGTTTCACGTCATGCTGGACGTTGGCAGAGAGAAAGGCAAAGGGCAGTGGGGAAGCACAGCGGAGATACACACGTGCAGTCTCCCATAGGGGCGGATTCATAGGTGAATCGACGCAAGTGTGAACCCAGGAGGGGTCCACTGATGGGCGAACCGACGTGAATACGACCGGGACGACAAAGTGGTGGGCTTGAACCTCGGCGAGGCTTCCTACGTACCCTGTTTAGAAGACAGGGATCAAAGTCCACGTAGTTCGTTCGGTTTGCAACACTCTACTCCCGTGGGCGAAGGCCACTCCAATCCCGACATCCCTGCAGAGACGAGCGGGTGGGGGCCACACCCAAACCGGGAGGACCCTGTGTGCGAGGCACGGGATCGGGTGATGCGGACGGTTTAACGTCTTGCCAGACGAAGTACAGTTTAACGTCGTGTGTTGAGGACGAAGCGGATGGTTTAACGTCTTGCCGGACGAAGTACAGTTTAACGCCGTGTGTTGAGGACGAAGGTGCTTGGCAGTTTAACGTCTTGCAGCTCGGACGTAGATGCTTGGCAGTTTAACGTCTTGTCGCATGGACGATGGAGGCTAGGCAGTTTAGCGTCGTGCAGCTTGGACGTATGCTGAACAGTTTAACGTCTTGTAGCTCGGACGAAGTGTAGTTTAACGTCGTGCGGGACGTAGTGCAGTTTAGCGTCATGCAGGACGAATTACAGTTTAACGTCGTGCAGGACGTATAGCGTACAGTTTAACGTCTTGTAGCTGGGACGAAGTGCAGTTTAACGTCGTGCGGGACGTAGTGCAGTTTAGCGTCATGTAGGACGAATTACAGTTTAACGTCGTGCAGGACGAATAACGTACAGTTTAACGTCTTGTAGCTGGGATGAAGTAGTGCCGCCGATGGGTCCGTGTCACTTCGCGCGAGCCTGGAGGGCCGCACGGGAAGACAACGCACGGTGCGGGCACCCGGGATGAGGGTCATCGGGCGCCACGCAGGCGGGTACCCACAGGGGGTCAAAGGGGGCGACCCTGGCGATTTGCGCGCAAAAGAGGAGCTTTGCGCGCAATACCGCGGGTCGGCGCGCAAATGAGCGGGCTGGCGCGCAATTGAGCCAGCACTTTGCGCGCGGAAGGTATAGATTGCGCGCACCGGGCTTCGGATAGCGCGCGGGGGCAACGGCTCATTCTCTAATGAATGGACACTTTAAGAAGGGGGGGTGCGCGCAATCGGGCCGGATTGCACGTACCCTGGGGGCAATTGCGCGCAAGAGGCTTCTTTTGCACGCGAATGCCTTTGGGTGAAGATTTATTCAAAGGAAAGGAGCCAGAGGGATTACGCGCGAAGGCGAACCCCGAGGCTTTCTTGCGCGAAAGAAAGGCGGTTACCTGAAGATCGACATTGCGCACAGAGGGGGTTGGATTGCGCGCACGAGAGGCTCTTCGAATTCCGGCAACCTTCAAAATGTCGGGGGTCGCCTTATATTTATAGGCAACCCCTGGTGCGGAATCCGGTTCGCGGGCGCGGAATTACCTTCGCGGGCGCGGAATCGGGCCCGGCGCGCAAGGGAGTCGCGCGGGTCGCGGGCGCGCAAAATTGTGCGCCGGCCCAGCGCATTGCGCGCATCCCGGGAGGTTTGCGCGCCTGACTTCAACATTGCGCGCGGGTCTCCAAAATTCCGCGCAAGGCCTCCGGGCCCTCCGAAACGTGCCTCTGACTCCAAATATGACCTCGCTTTCTGCATCCGGAGCTTTGTTTGGGAACAACGGACTTTTCCGGCATCTACAATATACATATGTCCATAATGGGTTTTGATATGGGTGGGTGATAAGTATTAATAAACAATGTTATAGGGTAAGTAATAGTTATGTTGCAAATTTTAATCTTCTTTTGAAGTTTAATTTGGAATTGAATGGCTTGGGGTAGTTTATTGAGGATAGAGGTGAAAACATATATAGAGAATATAGAAGGATTAAATGCGGTATATTTTATTGGGAATTTGAAAAAAAATATGGCTTGAAGTGGGTATAAGTGTGATCATTTTATAGTTGAAAAAGAGGGAAAAATATTTTGAAAAGATTGTTTCGTAAGGGATAATAATGGAATTGAATGAGAAATAATTGAGTTAGGTGGGGAAATATTAGTGATACATGTTGGTATGAATTTACAGACCAAAAAAGAATCCTATAAGGTGTATTATTCAAATTAATTTAGTAAAATTGGAACCAAAGTAGATTAAATATTTAAAAACATATTAATCTTTTTTAAAATTCATAAATTATAATTATTTTGTTATTAAAAATTAAAGATAACCATTCATGCCAAATTTAAACATCATTTTTCCAGATTTTTCCTCCATGATATCTAATTTAATTTCAAAATATAACCCAAATATATTTTAATCTAAAATATATCATGTGTTGAAACCCCGTTTTTAAAGAAAAATATCACTTTATTCATTATGCTTTCCTAATCACATTTAACTTTTTTTAATAATTAAATGAGTGTTAAATTATTTTTGAATCATTTTAAATTTAATTTTAAATGTATTAATTAAAAATATATCAATTTAAATGAAAATTACAATATTTTGAATATTATAATTCCTTGAAGAATAATTATTCTTCAATGGTGACAAATTTTTATCTTGGTAAATTAATTTTATGATTAAAATGAAATTAACCCCATTAACTAATTTTAAAATTATTATTAAAAAAACTCAAATCCATTTATAATATTTAATATCTTAAACTGATAAATATTAAATATTAAATATTTGTGCGTAAAATATAAATATTTTTTTAAAACTTATACTATCTCTACATAAGTTAAATTTATTACTTTCTTAGTGATAAATATAGGATGGACGTACACTTATTTTATTATTAAATTCGAAATTACTTCAATTAAAAATATTATTTAACAAGAATTTAATAAATATTATACCACATGAAACAGCAGTTAAGAAACATTTTTTTGTGCATAAAATGATTTTATTTTCTAGTTAGCTATACAAACTTAATTTTATAAATTAATTAGTAATAAAAAGTAAATTTATTTTTTCTATAGAAATTTTATAATTTGTTTACCCCTATAATTACCCTATAATTCATAGGATACATTTTAGTGTTAACATAACATTTTTCAATTCAAATATTTTGGTGTTTCATGTGAATAAATCTATTGAATACATTCAGTTTTAAAAGAAAATTTATAATATTAAATATTAGGGTGATACATTCACAAACATTAAAAAAAATTCATCCACACAATTTGAAATATCCCTCAAAAGTAAAATTAGTTAGTAGAATCTAAAATATTAGAATGAATTATGATATATTTTAAAATGAGGTTCCTAACACAATATATTAGGTTTATCTAGTAAACACATCTTTTACCTTCACCATGTTAACTGATTACTTCATTTTCCTCAACAAACTATTTCCTTATGCCCTCATTTTCCTCGCATGAAGCACGATCTAATACCTTTAAGATAGTCCACTAGGTTCCTCATCACACATTCTGTATGTGTAGGAATTTTAACATTCTTTCCTTCATCATATTTTTCATGTAAACTTGAATGGTACTCCATCCTTATCTTCTAGGTTTTTTGAGAATTAAACTATGTTCATGTTTTTAATCATAATTATTCATAACAATTTTTGAATATTCACATGAATTATCATTTAAGTTATTATTTCATTAGTACTCTCTACATTCAATATCTACATTGACCATGGAATCCATTTTCAAATATGATCCTAGAGGTTTTAGCCATTGTTAAAATAAAAAAGAGCTAACCCTAAGTGATAGGCATAAATTAGAATTATTTTACGAGGAAAAATTCATCCTCAAAATTCACCGCACTTCAAAATTATTAAATTATATTTTTGTTAAATATAAAAAAATCTTAGTTAAATTTAGATTACTTTAGGTTGGGTTCCCTTATATTACTTACACTATTTCAAAATATACTAAATCCATTGTGATTTATTATAAAGAGAATTTGATAAACCGAATAATATTACTTAGGAGTATCTAATAATGTTTCCCTCTTTGGCCCACTATCAATGTACTAGAGTGAGTATTTAGTTGATACTCAAATGACATTTTTCAGGGTGATTATACCTAGGTGTATCAATGAAAAACCACTTTACAGTTAATATAATGGAATGAAATATCTTAGAGAACCACACAAACCCCACTTTACCAAGATTTTGAGATATTATCATATAATTGGACATATCCCTTAAACTTTATATAATATTTTCTCTAATGTGTCATATCATAATCCCTAAAATATTCAATATTACCTTAAATAACCTAAAGGGTTATCAATGCATTTGAAATTATGATCATCCTTAAATTATCAACCCTTAAGTTATCTTCAACAAAAATTTTAACCTATAATGTTATCTAAATCCTTCTCTGATACCTACTATGATTCCCTATTGATGTGACCATTATAAATACATAACAAAAATGAAATATTGAATTATATATATTAGGATGACTTTATTGGTTTCAATTTATAGTGAGTTAGGGAAAAAATTTAACTAAGGAAACCCATTTATTTTTCAACTAACACACATTTTTTTCCACTATATAAGAAACTTCTTAATCCCTAACAAACATTCAACATATCCCAAAAATCCTCCTAATAAAATAATCTTATAGAGACATCATACATATTAAAATTATTCATAACCGAAGGAAATATAAGTTTAACAAGGGGGAGCTAATATGTTCAGTATGTGATAGAAATTGAAACTAGAACATATCATGGGTAAAACATGGGACATATGTGGCACCCCAGACCAACTCCCCCAGATTGGGTTCCATAAACACAAACTCTACATACTATTTTCAAAATAATCTATAGATTCTTATATATAAATATGACATAATGATTATATTTCATTTTATACAATCCCAATATATTTTTATATTTGTAACCTCATAGAGTTAAGAAAATAATAAACTAATAAATACGATGTGTTTCTCAAATAATAGATTTTTTCGTATATATTAAACTATATAATCAATAATAAATAAGAAACATATCCTAAAATTTATCCTCATAATATATCATATTAGATATATCATGTGTAATAATTTTCTTCATAACTTGAGTAAATTGAAGTACAATAATGGGTGAGTTTAAATGATCTATAATGGAAAACATAAGCAATAATAAAAAAGGATCATTAGTGAGCATAAAATGAGAAATAATTTTATTTCAGAAATAAATTATAAAAAATATTTCCAATATCAACTAAAACATAGAGCATAATATATACCTGGATGTAAATTAAAATAAATATATAACATGGATAACAATATCAAAATTCATAGTGAAGTAATGTATAATTCCATACAACATGATATTGAAACAAGAATGTGAAGTTCCAAACCTATAACCTATATTTTAAACATTTATGGTCATGATGGATCAAAATTTCCAAAAATAAAGAATAAAATTCCTAAATTTTAATTTCTCATATAAAAATGAGTTTATGAAAAAAACTAATGTAATTATGGTTGAATATAGTTAATTTTTGTTCATGCACAATTTTATTTTTATTATAAAAAACATGTGTTGGGAAAATAAATCGAGGGTAAAAAATATTAGAAATTTATAATATTAATTACATTTTCAAAATCATTTTCCTTTGTTCCTTTATTACCATTAAGGTAATTCTACTTCTTCTAACTTCTTATTCTTATTTAAACTTATTCTTCTTCTACAATGGAACCTAAAAAAGTAAACTTGTAATATAAAAGTATGAGGATCTAAACCATTTCAACTTAAATAGATAAAGTAATCAACCCTAAAGAGATTTATTAACTTAAACATACTTCCTAAAACTGTTTTCATGAATGAAATAAAGAACATGGGTTGTTTACTATAAGTGATTTCCTAAATTTCATAAAGCCATACCAATATCACAATATCTCATAATTTGAGAATGGTACAATGTTACTAGATTCAATGATGAAACTGACCTTAAGTTATTATCATTTGATGTAAATATTATCCTTTATTTTATTTATTAAATTTTGATACAACATTGAGGTGAAATGGAGGTTATAGATTGGTTGACTGAAATAATAAATAACATAAAATTTGATCAGACATTTTAGTAATTATCCACCACAACATATTCCTTCTCAAATTTAGTGGTATGTCTAGGAATTTTAAGAGGGTTTTCTGATTTTCTATGTGTTGGTGGTTTGTCATTCATGAATATTTTTATAGGATCAAAAGGATCACCTTATTCCACTACTTCCTCTATATTCTCTTCTTAGAATTTTGTTATAAATTTTGGAATTTTAGAAACTTCCTCCTATATTCCTAGTTTTTGATGTACTTTTTCCATCTAAATTATTAAACTCTCTAGGTTCTCCTTCAACATCACTACCTTCACTTCCAAAATTTCCTCTAATTATATAACAATTTTCTATGTTTTATGAAATTTTTTTCATTTTTTTAGTGTTAGAGGTTTTTCTTTTATGTGAATTTCAGGAGGCTCACCATACTCTTCCACTATCACTTTAGATTTTTAATTTTTTTTTTAATTTTTTGTGCTGTCGTTAATATTAGAAAAAAATATTTTTATTCGATGATATCATTAATGAAATCCATAATTTTATTTTATTTTAATTATTAAAAGAGTAGGATGAATAGAGTTTCTTCTTATTTAGGTATTTAAGACTCATCTTTGCCTTCAAAAGATTCTATAAGGTCATATCACCTCTGTTTCATTTCCTCTCTTTCTCTAACAACTTTAACTTATTAGTCCTTCCAATATTATTTCACATTTTCATCATCATATTTTTTCATTACCTACATTAGGATTTATAGATAAGTTATAAATAAAGAATCTAAATTCAACCATTTTTCCATGTGTCATACCACATCATTGTCTTCTTTGAGTTTTACCTCATTTACCTTGAGCTATATATCATGAAATTCAATATACTTCATGATACTTTTCCTTAATCTATCCTATAAATCCTTTACCTTGATGTAATTTAAATTTATGAACTTCTGGATATAAATGATCATCCCAATAACTGTATTTTTATATTTGAAAATTAGAATATCTTTCATAGGGATGATAAATAGTGGCACTCCACTATTGAGTTTTGGAATTCATCATATCCATAATAATAAAAATAATTTAAACATCCAACTTAATTTTTAAACAATTAATTATTATCCTATACCCATATAGTAAAACAAATTTGGAATATAATGTACTCTGATGGTGATATATCATAATACTGATCTTATATGTATTTTATCAAGAACACCATTATAGTCAATGAAGAACTTAAGAGGAAAAAAAAATAAAACTAAATCCCAAACATAAATTGTAACAGCCCGAGATTTTATGAAAAATATTCTTTTTAATTTTATTAATGTCTTGTGTTGTACGCTACACCAAATGGAGCTTGCACAACACACATCCTTGACTTGCCTTGCATTACACGCAATCACAACCTTCCTCGATAGCGTGTGTAGTATGCAATACTGAGTTTCACGAAACAACGATATGCTATTAAAATATTATTAAAACTAGCCGTTATGAATTGTAATAACCACTTTTTGAAAGTTTTTAAATTTTATTTTTCAAAATGGAATTCATTTTTAGATTCGGAGTATCGAATTTAGCCTAAGGTGAAATTTTGGTACTTTTCGGATAACTTTCATATTCTGATGAATAGTGAAAATTACTAAATTATAATTAAAAACATCTTTTTTAATAGAAATAATTAATAGTGATAAATTATTAATTTGAGTGGTTTTAAAGTATATTTAGAATATATTTTTACAATTTAATACAATGTTGGTCATTGGTTGTAATTTCAGATTTAAACCAGACATAAACAAATGTCAATCTTTTGATAGATATTGTTTCTTAAAAACACGCTATTTGTTTTAACAGCGGGATTTAATTATAAAATTAATTAATGCAACTTCTATGTTATGAATTTGGTAAAATAGACTTCATTTTTGAATTCAGAATTTGAAATATAGCTTAGGATGAAATTTTGGCATTTTTGTGAAAACCTTCAATTTTTGATGAATAGTGAAACTACTAAGTGGTAGTTAAAAAAACTGAATTTTTCATAAAACTTAATTTTACCGCTTCTGTGAATGGAATTTCAAAAATCCGAGAGACACGGTTGATGTCAGTAAGTAAAATGTGGTTCAATGAGATGAAAATAATTTTTGGTGAATAGTAACTTTTTACTTTTATTTACCACGGTTAAAAGTAAATAGGGTAATTAAGGGTAAAAATGATATTAATATTACCCTAACACATGTCCTAATCCTATTGGACAAGTTTATCTCGACCAAAAACAACCTTAAGTGTAAAATATTATCATTTAGGCCCACTTGGATTAGATTAGGACATTTATTATTATTTAATTCAAAGAAGAGTTAAAAGAGTTAAAATCAAAGTTTATTTACTAAAACATTTTTAATATAGGGTTATACATAAGATAAATTCGATTTTAAATATTAATTAGAAAGATAAAAATATTTCCTACATAATGGTATTTTATTTGTAATTTTTAGACCTCAAATAAGTTAATTTATTTATGACACAAAGATGATGCGGTAATTATCTTATTAATGAAATATTGACATAATTGATATTATAAATACCAAAATAAATGTAATTTTAGACTTTTTTCCACTAATTTTATAGGTTACTATGATATATTAGTGTTGATTTAATCAACTTGGTTCGAACATATAATTCTGTTTTGACTTTCACAAAAATTATATATCAAATAGTGTCAAAATTGACACAAAATAGTTTTTAAATCAAATATTATATTATTAATTGTTATTTTATTCCTAAAAACCTAAGGTTCGGCCAAATGACTTAGATAAGGATATATATATTAATAATAAACAATTTGGGGTTCGTTTGGCATGTTATAGTAAGTGTATTAACCATATAGTGAAAGAAAACAAAAACAGACGGTAAAAGTTAAATTATTTAACTTAGAGTTAAATCTAATTGATAAGGTTAAAATAATACCCTAAACTTGTCTAAATCCTATTGTATGATAGGATTTCGACCCATCCCCACTTTATCTTCGAAATAAGACCCTTTGGAACGATTATAAACCGATTTTGACTTTAATATAAAATAATATTTTGAGATATTCGTAAGGTGCCCCTCTCCTCCCTTATAAAAGGGCACCTCCTCCCCCTCCTCCTCACACAAATTTGAGCACTCAAGCTCGGCCAACCCCTGCCAAAATACCTTCTCCACTTCCCTAGAATAATCCTAGAGGTCCTGGTCTTCTTCAAAGACCAATATTAGTTCCCTAAGTGGAGGATTCTAAGAGGCGTTCCAAAGAAGAGGTAATATCCACTACCGATCTTTTCAATTTCATTCTTCTTCAACTTCTTATTCTTTAGTTGTTTCATTATAAAGTAATAACATCAGTATTACTTACATACTGATATGTTATTATAAATATGAAACAACTCTAATTAACCTTCTATCCATCCTACGGAGAAAGGAAATCACCGCGCGTGCGTACGTACGGAATACCGTCTCCACGCCGTGGTGTAATCTATTTTCCGCCACCACCTTAATTGTATGGGTATAATGGTTTAATGAGTAACTATATAGGATTATTATAAAGTGATATTGATACTGAAATTGTATACATACACTTCAACACAATTCCACGACCATGGGAATGATATCATCGCTCGTGCGTACGTACGGACTACCGTCTCCACGACGCGATGCGATTCATTCTCAATGATTAACCATTCATGAATGATTATAAAGTATATATAATAAGTTCTAATGAAATATATGACATAATAATGATACTGGAATTATTTATATGCATGTCATCTACTTAATTCCATTCAATTCAATAAGGAAACGAAAACAGCGTTCATGCGTACGTACGGACTACCGTCTCCACGAACGGTGTATTTCTTTCCATTTACTGAATTATTATATATGTATATTATGAATATATATATATATATATATATCATGTTTTATATTCTGGAATTAAGTAATCATGATCTAAGTAATCATATTAATAATTACAAGTTAAAAACACGAACGACAAATGAGACGATTTTACCCAAAACGCTACTTTAACATGAATTTACAAAAGAACGGGTAATATAAAGTCATAAGTGGACCATATATGATATAATAACAATGAATAAGATTCTGGAATAAGTCAATAACATGATTTAAATCATTATACAGGAGGTTCGGACACTTACAAAGCAAGTCGGACCTAAGGTAAGGGAAATATCACAATCTCATTTTTATCCGAGATTGTTTATTCATAAGTATTTACTGGGGTGTATTTTATCATCCACATCCATGTTTCATCAATATGTAATATTATTTCCATCCACCTACAATTGTTTAAATCCAATTTTACCCTTTGGTGAGTTTTTAGTAAAGGATATGAAATGAATCTTTTGTCGTTTTCATACGAGGTACTTTTTGACTTTTCCGACAAAAGTACGAAGAAAGTTTTTTTTAAAATATACGGAAAGAATGGATTTTTAAAACAGTATTTCCAAGAATCTTCCTTTAAAAGTTTTCAAGTTTATTTTTAATCAACTTCTTTTAGTTTAAAATTGTATGACATGTTAAGAAAGTAAAAGTATTTTTGAAGTAGAAAGGATATTTTCCTCAAAAATGAAGTTCAAGTATTTTATCAAAATTATTTTCCATCTAAGATAAAAAAGGGTTCTGTTTTTATCCCTATTATTACATGGATTTGATTATGTTGTGATGGGAACATTTTTATGAATTCTTTTATCTTATATGAATTGATTTATGATGTCATGATGTTTCAAGAATCCCATTTTTGTTACATGTGTTATGCAATGATGTATGTTTTATGATTATGTGGCACACATAAGAAAGGATTCATTATAAGATGGGTGGGACCTATATCTCCCTCCAATGCATTGGGTAAAGATTTTATATATCATGAGATAGCCATGGCTGAAATGGTAGGTTATACCGGTTCAGTGAAACAGGACTGAAACGAGGGTTACTCGATTCAGAAAGGGACTTTGTCCACTAAGATAGTCTTGGCAACGAGTCTTGACTAACAAGAAATGATTCTCTATGATTATGTGTGTATGCCACAAAGTTTCATGTTTTATGTTATGATTATTGGGATTTCATTTCACTACTATGATTTATCCCATGTTATGAAATTATGCTCTCTTTTGCAGGTTAAGATTTCCAAAAGTTATGTTCTTATGAATATGATGTGATTGATTTTTCTTTTGTATACCCTTACTGAGCATTTGAGCTCACCCTTTTATGTTTTCTTTTCCCCAGGATATAAAGAAAGGTTTTAGGTAAAAAAAAGGAAGATCTTTATGGGAGATATTGAAGATCTTTCACCACTATTAGAAGACTACGTTCCGAGTTTCCAAAGACACTAAACTATTACGATCCTTGTGTGTGTGTTTTTGTTATGTACTAAGTATTCCGCAAAAGTAATGTAATGTCCATGTACGTCAAGATACGGGTCTCTACAGTTGGTATCAGAGGGAGGTTTAGTCAACCTTTGGAAACTAGGATGCGAGAACTTTAGTGAGATCCCTAGAGATATTTATAAGGTATGTCTAGGGATGTCCCTAAAGATAAGTATACGTATAGGATACAGTCCTAGAACTACGGTAACGATCATAGAATTTAACCTAAGATGTTAGATATCAAGGATACTCCACCTTTATTATGTTGTTTTCCCTAGCATGATTTTTGCCTCTCACACTATTCTTTTTTTTTGGGTTTTAGAAAATGGCTGGAAACAAGATGATTCACGATAATGGAGGATATGATGGACAATGGAATGATATTCTTCATGAGAAACCAAATGAAATGGGATTTGGAAGTCCAAAGATCATTATTATGCCGAATCAGCAATCTCATAATATGATCAATAAAGTAAAATTTGGTAAGTTTCCTGACTCGACTAATAAGAGAAAGATGGAGTTCCATGATGATCATAGAGGAAAGAAAGTTCAGTTTCCCCTATGTAAATCATGTGGGAAGAGGCATCAAGGAGAATGTTTCAAGGGAACTGGAAGATGCTTTGGGTGTGGAAAAGAAGGACACAAAGCAAGTAAGTGCAAAGGAAAAGGGTCGGTTAACACCATGGATGAGGATAATGGTATTGCTACGACATCAAAAATGGTTAAGTGTTTTAAATGTGGAATGTATGGGCAATATGCAAACAAATTCCCTAAGGTAAAGACTCATGAAGAGAATCAGTATGGTCATATGGGTAGTATTTATGTGGATGATGATGAAGAGACTACAAATGATATGTGAGATGAAAGAATTTTTGATGCTCGGTCAATGGTTTAAGAATGTAGTGGAATGATTACATGTTTATCATGTGTAATGTTGTATAAGAAATCTCATGGTACTATGGAATAAAGAGACGTCTAAGGATTGTTACACTGTTGTCTTTCCTTGAGTTATGAAAGTGTATGATTAATGGTACCACTATCCATGAAAGGTTATTCAGATATTTTTAGAATTTAGATGATATGCGCACAATGAAGGAATAATAAGATAATGGGGTGTTTGGTTATATTCATGAGCTCATGATTGATATAAGGACTAAGTGATATCATGGTTTGAGTATATAGAATTTTAAGGATTTTGGTATGTGGAAAGTGTTAACGTTTAACTGCATTCATGTTTTCAATAAGGTTCAATGGGTATTCAAGGGAATACATGATTAAGGACTTTGAATGATTAAAATGTGACCAACGAGATATATCTTATGATATATGGGGATCAACGATGGTATTAAATCTCTGGAAATCGTTTTCACTATGTTATGAGAGTGGACTGCAGTATTATGGATAAGCCTAAAGATTGGAATAGATTATGTTGGACATAAGTTAGTATTGTTTAAGGATAGATGTTTTCTCGATATTATTGATGGGATGTTATAGTAATATAGTTTTAGAAAAAGGACAACCTGCAGGACGGGCGACAGCCCATCGCGTCGGACAAGGCTGTGGGAATCGAACCCACAACCGAAGTGCGACTGGCCTTTATCGCCTACCACTGGCCTACAGGAAGTCCCTGTTTAGTAGAAACTAGTTTTATTATATTAAGCAGTATGATATATGAAGTATAAGTCCATTTTAGGAACAATATATGATTAATCTCACTATAGATCGACTTATGTATATAAATTTTGCTAACCTTTTGAGACAGATGGAATGACCCGTCATTCTATCACATGATCTGCTAACACATCACGGATAACAAATCCAACTTCATTTATTTAAGAGATGAAGTAGAAATTGTTCAAGGCACGAACAATAGTGAGATTGTACCAAAATAAAGTAAGTATTTATTCTAATTCAAACTCTTCAACTTTAGGGAACCGATCTTGAAAACCAAAAATGTTGTCCTAGTGATCTTATATCTGATGAATCAGATGGTACCTTAGATCGTCACAAATTTATGGCTTTGTGATTACTGGATTTTCCATAGCCATGTTCTCTACCACTCTCCATCAGAACATGATGGTTAGATTTCTCTTTCATATCCATATTTTCACCTATGTGGAAACCCAGTGATTAGTTTATTTGGGTAACCGTTACGTTTCATAATTTTGTTTTTAAAGATTGGTTTTGATATTCCTTTTTATGATGTGGGTTTCTATTAAATAAACTTTCGAATAGTAAACCATTTATAACCCCGACGAATTTCGAGGGCGAAATTCATTTTAAGGGGGGTAGAATGTAACAGCCCGAGATTTTATGAAAAATATTCTTTTTAATTTTATTAATGTCTTGTGTTGTACGCTACACCAAATAAAGCTTGCACAACACACATCCTTGACTTCCCTTGCATTACACGCAATCACAACCTTCCTCGATAGCGTGTGTAGTACGCAATACCGAGTTTCACGAAACAACGATATGCTATTAAAATATTATTAAAACTAGCCGTTATGAATAGTAATAACCACTTTTTGAAATTTTTTAAATTTTATTTTTCAAAATGGAATTCATTTTTAGATTCGGAGTATCGAATTTAGCCTAAGGTGAAATTTTGGTACTTTTCGGATAACTTTCATATTCTAATGAATAGTGAAAATTACTAAATTATAATTAAAAACAACTTTTTTAATAGAAATAATTAATAGTGATAAATTATTAATTTGAGTGGTTTTAAAGTATATTTATAATATATTTTTACAATTTAATACAATGTTGGTCATTGGTTGTAATTTCAGATTTAAACCAGACATAAACAAATGTCAATCTTTTGATATATATTGTTTCTTAAAAACACGCTATTTGTTTTAACAGCGGGATTTAATTATAAAATTAATTAATGCAACTTCTATGTTATGAATTTGGTAAAATAGACTTCATTTTTGAATTCGGAATATGAAATATAGCTTAGGATGAAATTTTGGCATTTTTCTGAAAACCTTCAATTTTTGATGAATAGTGAAACTACTAAGTGGTAGTTAAAAAAACTGAATTTTTCATAAAACTTAATTTTACCGCTTCTGTGAATGGAATTTCAAAAATCCGAGAGACACGGTTGATGTCAGTAAGTAAAATGTGGTTCAATGAGATGAAAATAATTTTTGGTGAATAGTAACTTTTTACTTTTATTTACCACGATTAAAAGTAAATAGGGTAATTAAGGGTAAAAATGATATTAATATTACCCTAACACATGTCCTAATCCTATTGGACAAGTTTATCTCGACCAAAAACAACCTTAAGTGTAAAATATTATCATTTAGGCCCACTTGGATTAGATTAGGACATTTATTATTATTTAATTAAAAGAAGAGTTAAAAGAGTTAAAATCAAAGTTTATTTACTAAAACATTTTTAATATAGGGTTATACATAAGATAAATTCGATTGTAAATATTCATTAGAAAGATAAAAAGATTTCCTACATAATTGTATTTTATTTGTAATTTTTAGACCTCAAATAATTTAATTTATTTATGACACAAAGATGATGCGGTAATTATCTTATTAATGAAATATTGACATAATTGATATTATAAATACCAAAATAAATGTAATTTTAGACTTTTTTACACTAATTTTATAGGTTACTATGATATATTAGTGTTGATTTAATCAACTTGGTTCGAACATATAATTCTGTTTTGACTTTCACAAAAATTATATATCAAATAGTGTCAAAATTGACACAAAATAGTTTTTAAATCAAATATTATATTATTAATTGTTATTTTATTCCTAAAAATCTAAGGTTCAGACAAATGACTTAGATAAGGATATATATATTAATAATAAACAATTTGGGGTTTGTTTGGCATGTTATAGTAAGTGTATTAACCATATAGTGAAAGAAAACAAAAACACACGGTAAAAGTTAAATTATTTAACTTAGAGTTAAATCTAATTGATAAGGTTAAAATAATACCCTAAACTTGTCTAAATCCTATTGGATGATAGGATTTAGACCCATCCCCACTTTATCTTCGAAATAAGACCCTTTGGAACCATTATAAACCGTGTTTGACTTTAATATAAAATAATATTTTGAGATATTCCTAAGGTGCCCCTCTCCTCCCTTATAAAAGGGCACCTCCTCCCCCTCCTCCTCACACAAATTTGAGCACTCAAGCTCGGCCAACCCCTCCCAAAATACCTTCTCCACTTCCCTAGAATAATCCTAGAGGTCCTGGTCTTCTTCAAAGACCAATATTAGTTCCCTAAGTGGAGGATTCAAAGAGGCGTTCCAAAGAAGAGGTAATATCCATTACCGAACTTTTCAATTTCATTCTTCTTCAACTTCTTCTTCTTTAGTTGTTTCATTATAAAGTAATAACATCAGTATTACTTACATACTGATATGTTATTATAAATATGAAACAACTCTAATTAACCTTCTATCCATCCTACGGAGAAAGGAAATCACCGCGCGTGCGTACGTACGGAATACCGTCTCCACGCCGTGGTGTAATCTATTTTCCGCCACCACCTTAATTGGATGGGTATAATGGTTTAATGAGTAACTATATATGATTATTATAAAGTGATATTGATACTGAAATAGTATACATACACTTCAACACAATTCCACGACCATGGGAATGATATCATCGCTCGTGCGTACGTACAGACTACCGTCTCCACGACGCGATGAGATTCATTCTCAATGATAAACCATTAATGAATGATTATAAAGTATATATAATAAGTTCTAATGAAATATATGACATAATAATGATACTGGAATTATTTATATGCATGTCATCTACTTAATTCCATTCAATTCAATAAGGAAACGAAAACAGCGTTCATGCGTACGTACGGACTACCGTCTCCATGAATGGTGTATTTCTTTCCATTTACTGATTTATTATATATGTATATTATGAATATATATATATATATATATCATGTTTTATATTCTGGAATTAAGTAATCATGATCTAAGTAATCATATTAATAATTTCAAGTTAAAAACACGAACGACAAATGAGACGATTTTACCCAAAACGCTACTTTAACATGAATTTACAAAAGAACGGGTAATATAAAGTCATAAGTGGACCATATATGATATAATAACAATGAATATGATTCTGGAATAATTCAATAACATGATTTAAATCATTATACAGGAGGTTTAGACACTTACAAAGCAAGTCGGACCTAAGGTAAGGGAAATATCACAATCTCATTTTTATCCGAGATTGTTTATTCATAAGTATTTACTGGGGTGTATTTTATCATCCACATCCATGTTTCATCAATATGTAATATTATTTCCATCCACCTACAATTGTTTAAATCCAATTTTACCCTTTGGTGAGTTTTTAGTAAAGGATATGAAATGAATCTTTTGTCGTTTTCATACGAGGTACTTTTTGACTTTTCCGACAAAAGTACGAAGAATGTTTTTTTAACATATACGGAAAGAATGGATTTTTAAAACAGTATTTACAAGAAGCTTCCTTTACAAGTTTTCCAGTTTATTTTTAATCAACTTCTTTTAGTTTAAAATTGTATGACATGTTAAGAAAGTAAAAGTATTTTTGAAGTAGAAAGGATATTTTCCTCAAGAATGAAGTTCAAGTATTTTATCAAAATTATTTTCCATCTAAGATAAAAAAAGGGTTCTGTTTTTATCCCTATTATTACATGGATTTGATTATGTTGTGATGGGAACATTTTTATGAATTCTTTTATCTTATATGAATTGATTTATGATGTCATGATGTTTCAAGAATCCCATTTTTGTTACATGTGTTATGCGATGATGTATGTTTTATGATTATGTGGCACACATAAGAAAGGATTCATTATAAGATGGGTGGGACCTATATCTCCCTCCAATGCATTGGGTAAAGATTTTATATATCATGAGATAGACATGGCTGAAATGGTAGGTTATACCGGTTCAGTGAAACAGGACTGAAACGAGGGTTACTCGATTCAGAAAGGGACTTTGTCCACTAAGATAGTCTTGGCAATGAGTCTTGACTAACAAGAAATGATTCTCTATGATTATGTGTGTATGCCACAAAGTTTCATGTTTTATGTTATGATTATTGGGATTTCATTTCACTACTATGATTTATCCCATGTTATGAAATTATGCTCTCTTTTGCAGGTTAAGATTTCCAAAAGTTATGTTCTTATGAATATGATGTGATTGATTTTTCTTTTGTATACCCTTACTGAGCATTTGAGCTCACCCTTTTATGTTTTCTTTTCCCCAGGATATAAAGAAAGGTTTTAGGTAAAAAAAAGGGAAGATCTTTATGGGAGATATTGAAGATCTTTCACCACGATTAGAAGATTACGTTCCGAGTTTCCAAAGACACTAAACTATTACGATGCTTGTGTGTGTGTTTTTGTTATGTACTAAGTATTCCGCAAAAGTAATGTAATGTCCATGTACGTCAAGATACGGGTCACTACATTAATCAATAAAAGAATTAACGGAAAATTAATGAAATAATCAACATGTATTGTCACACCCATGATTTTTTTTAAATTCATTTTTCATTTAATTTCCATTAATGATTTATTTTTGGGGTTTACAACTCATTTTGGTGAAAATGGTGGGTTTTGAAAACTTGGGCCAAACCGGGAGCCCAATTCCAGATTTAAAAACAAATTTTGTTTCTTCTAAAACTCCTTTAGTTTTTACCATTTTAAACCCATTACACTTCCTAATTGGCATACCCTGATATATTAAAATCACCATATCCCATTGGACCACATTGGAATCCAAAATCATGATGGATTTGGGTTTCTGATTAAGGTAATGGGCCTGCCCGTAAGCCCATTTCCTGCTTTAAAATATTTTTTTAAAATTTTAATATCTCATTCATTGTTTAATTTTTTTGGTGATTTCTCCTCCCTCGCGATGACACTATCTCTAGGATCACACCCATTATCAGTTTTTCATTTTTGGAGCTCATTTGAACCCCGAAGGAGGGAGATTATGCTTTAACTTTATCAAATCTCCCAGATTTGAAGAGGTAAATTCATTATTTCATATCTCCTTCAATATTTACTATTTTCCCCCCATTTCAGTTTCCAAATGACCTCCTTCTCATTAGTCGAGCCTCAATATCAGGTTTTGTTGCTTTGAGATTCAAAAATTTGTTAATTAGGGGTAATTGATTCAAGCTTTTTCAAGGTAAGTGTTCCTACATTCCACGTCTTCTATTTCCTTAGGGTTTCATCCCTCTTTATTGAAGTTCCAAAGTATCCAGAACCTTGGGTTCATACCTAGGGTTTAACCATGATTTTGGTAAAAAGTTTTGTTCTAGGTCTGAATTTATCATCCTTGTGTTGGTGGGGTGGTGTAGTTGATATTTTGTACCATGTTTTGAGGGATTCGACAATTTCAGTAGGTGATTCCGTGGGTAACCATTTAATGATGAGTTATTTTTCTTGATTAAATAAATTTTTCATGTTCCTTATATGTTTTGAATTATGCAAAAACCATTTTTGGTTGCAATATTAAAGCATTTGGTATTAAAGTTACATTTTTGTTTGAAGTGTATATTTTTCAAATGTATTTCATATGTTATCTCTTGTGGTAGTTTTGTAAAATTTGGAAGTGATTTATTAGTTATTGAAAGGGGCTGCCAATTTTAGTTGGGTAATGATATTGTGCCACGTGGGCCTACAAAAGGGGGTCTTTGAATGAGTTTTATGTGTGTAACCTTGTTATACTCCTTGAAAGTGTTTTATGGATTTGTGTGTTCTCATGGATATCATTTGTGATATGTTCAAGGTGATTATATAACATTTGAAAGTGGATTATTACATGTTGATTGGGATTCCAATTATGTTTTGGTAGGGGCTTGGAGTGTTTTTTGGCATAAAAAGAGATTTTTGAAATGGGTTTTATGTGAAAAGCTAGGGTGTAATCCTTATAATTTTTTTATGAAAGTTTTGAATGGTTTATTGAGTTGTGTAAGAGGTGAAACTATATCAGAAAACTATTTTGGAAGGACTATATTTTTAAAAGGTATATTTCATTTGTGAAAATGCTGTTGTGTGATATGTATCATCTTTTAAATATTTTATTAAATTGTTTGAAGGAGATATTGAGGTGTGAAAGAGATGTGAATGTGACATGGACTGTTTTGTGTGAGTGTGATGTGAAAAATTTAATTTTTGATTATGAAAGGAGTTTTATGTGCCATGTGTGTGGGCTGTTATATGAGTTGCAATATCTTATTATTGTTTTATAAAATTGTTTAATAGTTTTGTGGAAGTGTTGAAGAAATGTGAAATGTGTTGTGGGCTATCTTGGTGTGAGTCGGATTTCAAAATCATTTTGAATGAAAAATGGAATTTTGTGACTTGTGTGGTATACATATGGGATGTGTGGTGAATATGTGATGTGGAAATAATATTTTCATGTTCAATGTATATTTCTTTACTTGTTGAACTTGTTTGAGCACAAGGGGAAAACCTGGGTATCTAGGTGGGTGGAAGAGTACTAGTATGCTAGTTAATCCGTGGGGTTTGGCCTTAGTTTCACTAAGCAAGATTAACACTTACCACTATAACTAAAATATGATGATGATTATTGGGGACCACTAGGTTATGGGTATGTTCCCAACTAGTGGGTCATGCATGGTAATGGATATTGTTTATCTTACTCTCACCGAGATACGAGGTACTTGGGACCCACAACTAGCTAGTGCCTAGTGGTTATTTCATATTTCTTGTGCTCATTAGTTACTTTATACTCACCATCGGTATACAATACATTTGTCTAGAAAATTCAGTAGCTTTGGTGTTTATTTTAAAAGTGTTAACCCTTTAAAATAGCTCACTTGGAAACTGTTTTTATTCAAAGTTGCATCTTTTAGAAATTATAACTAGCATTTCATGTTTTTGAAAACTTGCATACTTTTTGTCTTTAAATGTTTATCACATAGAATCTCTTAGTGGTGGTATCCTACTAGGATTTGGCTCACAACCAACTTACACCATTGGGTGTAATTAGACTTTCTTATTTTGTGTCACAGGTTTGGGTACATGTTTTATGTCATTGGTTCGGGTTTTTAGCAGTCCATCGTGATGCAATGTTGTGAAGATGGCTTGAGGGAGGTGCCTCTTTCCATGCGGATGTTCTTGGGATATCTTTTATTGGGTTTTTACCTTTCTAATGGTCTTCATCCATTGTTTAAAATTTTGTAATTCAGTTCTGAATTTTAGTAAAAGATGTTTTGGTTGGAAAAATCCAGTTTTGGTTTCTTGATTTCGTTTGTTGTTTTATGTTTACAATTTCAGGTAAATCATTCCCAAACTTCATTTTATGATACCTGGGAACTTGTGCCAGCCCATGGGGATCGGGAACGCCCCTTGTGTCTTGCCGCAGACCGGTTCAGGTGCCAATTTTGATGGCTACAAGATTCAGTTCATGACATGTATTACGTTGATCCATAGTTTCATCTTCTCCCGACAATAGTAACAAAAATGTGATAAGTACCACTAGTGTCGTTATATTTGATGGGATAACAATGATTATAAATTTATATTTCATAAACCAAAAATAACAACAAAGGAATATAATAGTGAAAGTTTAGGGTTAATACCGCGAAGAAAAATTATTCCAAGGGATAAATGTAAACTAATTGTTAGATTTTCATGATCTTTCTAGGATTTCGACACTTAATCAAAAATAAAGTACACTATTAAAGTAAATATTCAAATAAAATTATATGAAAACATGAAAGTTTGGATGAATAGAGGGTAACGATTACCAAAGGGTGGTTTAAATGAATCTTTATAGCTATATGAACATTAATTATATTTGATTTTAACTTGGTTAATAATTATCATAACTACCCTATCATCCTAAGCCAAATGATCTGGTTATTAAAAATGTCTAGAATTAATTATTATTAATGAAATTTTAATATAATAATACAATATTCTATTCAATGATTAATCACCTATACAGTTCTATGTTTCATTCTTTATTAAATTTATTTTTTCAATGATTCAGTAATAAACAAACTAGAAAGTAATTATTAAAGAAATACATATTAAATAAAAATATTTTTTGAATGAATAAGAGTCAAAAGATATTGGTGCATAACATATTTAATCAGAACCAATATCTCCTCTTATTTCAGCCAATAGTTATTGAGTTGTATTAAAAAATTAATAAACCAAACCACATCTGAGTGAGAAAACATTTTAAGACTAAAAGATAATTGAATAATATTATTAAATTATTCATAATTGAGGAAGAATAAATACACAAAAGAATAAAAAAAAATAAGTAACAAAACCCTAACTATAATTTTCTCCCTAGAGAAAAACTAGATCTCCTCATATGGTTGAGTGATCCCATATATAGTGGTTTATGCATCCTTTTAAATCCCCTCAACACACATTATATTTCTTTATTCAAACACCCATTATTCCATCTAAATACATATGAGGAAACTTTAGTTTAACACTACAACATTAAAATCCATTTTGGTATGATTCACATGTCTTGAAACAAAAAACGTTTAATCCATCTATTATAAAATAAGACACTTCCTAGATCACAATGAAATCATTCCATATATGTTTTAAATGATTCTCTTGAAATATCAGACACTCTATATTTCTACTACTTTCATTTATGAAAAACAAACCTGAACCTTCTTGGAATGAATAATCCATTAACCTTAGCTCATTTCATATAGAAACCAGTAATGAGTAACACCTTATCTTTATTGAATGATCTTCTTCCCAAAAAATACTCTATCACTAGCTTACATCATCTTGGTCATGATCCCTAACCCTCACAGTGTGAACAAAACTCCAATGTCAATGCCTCCATTCATCTTTATCTTTTTATAAATGATATAAAACACCATAAAACAAGAATTATTATCTTCATATTAGCTTCTCTAATGATTAAAAGAGTCTCGGTCAGGATGTGAACTATGATAAAAAATTTATATAAGCTCCATGAAGGAGACCTTGAACTCTATCTAATCTCCCATGAATATTTTAGTTAATTCATTGTGGAAACATGGTGAAGGAGGCCCAAAAATTCATGAATTATTTTCATGGATTGCATGTATGGAATTATTTTCATTAATAGTAGAACAAATCAAGATCTCATGGTGATCACGAATGTTTTAGTGGATTAACAGAGTCTGGGATGACCTTGAAAAAATATCTAATAGTTGTAAATGGTGCAACGAGGAGTGACATGGTGAAATACAATAAAACCTATCCACACATGAAATAGTTCAGTTCAAAAATAACGCAGTGTTAAGTGTATAGTTTCAATTAATACATAAGAAAAACACAAAAATATCTATAGATAAGTGTTATGTTATAAGACCTAGTGCGGTAAGTAACTAGTGGATGAGTACTCCAACTTCAATCCCACACTCGTCTTTGTGCTCAACACCACCTCCCTCCAGGAACTCTGCCTCTACATTTCTTAGCTGTGTTCCATCCGTACACTCATATCACCTTTCCCACCCATTTCATACATATCATAAGTATTTTAAATTTTCTAGAATCCCTATTGTGGTTTTTTTGATATCGTATTGTTGGATCAGGTTGGCTATATTTTATTGGCATTTTCCCTTTGTTTTCCTCTCCTTTTGTCCAGAATATAGATTCTAGCATGAAATATAAAAAACCCTAACAACTAAGAGAGAATATATTATTTTACTCTTAAAATATAATGAAAAAATGTAAATAAAATAAAAGTATCTATAAAAAATGGATGAATTATCATCTAGTGAGGGGGAGGGTTCTTTGGAAACTAGTTGTTACATTTGTCAATTGCTCCATAACCAGGACCGAGCAATCATCCTTCAGTCAGTGCCAGTTGAGATTACTAATGTAAAAGAACAAAAATATGAAAATTAATCTTCTTGATAGGGATAATATTGGTGATCCATTTTCGGCATTGTAATTCCCAAATTAATTTATAATTTATGATATTATCAACATTCACTTCAACCTTAGCAATACAGTTCTGATATATTCTCATAGTTGGAATATTATAACCATGGTGATCATCCTAAAAACCCAAATAATGGGTAACTATATATGAATATAAAAAAAGTTTTTGTTACAATTCTAGGTGAATAAATATTATTTCTTCTTCAGGATAGATATGTATATCTCTTGATTCAAGAGAAATATAGTTTCACAAATCAACATGGGACATGTGTCTTCCTATATGCCAATATTCACATGTTTTGTCTCATTAAAAGAATTATAGACACATAAATTTATTGCTAGAGGTGTATCTATGAGATATTATTCATCTCATTCTACTTAAATATCATCTGGATTGCGTTACAAAGGGAAATTTCAGTTCTGTAAGAAAATAATGGGATATTATTACCTATTTTAAATGAAATTTATTGACCTACAGATCCTAATGGTGCTGATGTAGAGGGATAATAATCAAGGGACTCCTAGATATTTTCTTTTTCCTCCATGCTATCATTGGGGGTAAAATATGTGATTAAATACATAGAATTTGGGGATAACATGGGGATATTATCTAATCTTTTCAATTATAGGGAAGTTTCCCTGGGTTATGTAGGTGAAGACATGGGGTTATCATTGGATGTTGATTTATTCGATATCATAATAATGGAATAAAACATGTCTAGGGATAGTTATAATTTCATTATTTAAAGTATAAGGCTGATTTTATTAATTATCCTCAACCATGTGGTCTGAAAATTAGTCAAACATGCCCTTAATTAGAGGAAACCAAGAGTGAGATTGATCCACATGGTGGGTGTTATTACATTTTCTTTTAACATTAGTGGATACTCAATTTGGGTAACTTCCTAACCATCATAAGATAAAAAGAATATTGGATACTTTGATATTTAAAATATAATTCACATGACTTGGTGACTTCTTAAATAAAGATGATTGCCTTAATCATATTTATGGGTAGCATATAGTCCTCACCAAATCCAATAAATATATTGATATAATCCATTTATAAGCCATAGAAAGTATTAAATTAGATTGTATAATATTCCACCTAATGTTTCCCTCCTCTATTAAAAAACCCCATGTTTATATATTGGGTTACATAGGATTCAAAGGGAGTTTATCACCTTGGAATTCTCTAACTTTTCCATATATAAAGTATTTGACATATTGATGGTATGACATGGGAAATTAATCATTTTTATGGATCCACATTCTTCTCATTAAGATATTAAATTCTATTTCTTAGTGAAACACCATGAATTCAGTTTCAGATACTAGATCACTTAATTGGGATATATGTTTGATCCATCAAAGTGGTATTTTTTAAAACCTTTTCATACCCTTGGATTTTAAAGTTGTAAGGAGAAAAATTAGTATCGTTATAACCTAGGAATTGAAGGGTATAGACAGTTGTGTGATTGATTATATGCCTATTATCAATTATATCCTAATGAAAGTAGATGATGTAGAGAATTATAATTATACACAAGGGTATGATGTGTCCTTGTATGATTGTATCCTAATTCTATTCTATAAATAAAATGACTACATAATATTCAATGAGACTAGTTCCAACACAATACACTTTAGCCATGATAACCTGAACCTTAAATTCTGGTGGTCTTAAAAGATAATCAATGAGTACCTCCCTGCGCTCATTGGAGAGGTCATATAAATCTTGGATAATGAGTTTAGATGGGGGAATGAGTAAAGACCCGTAAAATTCAAGGAAAGTTTTTTCTTAATTTTATTTGGGATTTTACAAGAACACAGTTTCAGATGGCACTTGATTCCGAGGCCCGGTGTGCCCGGAATTTCAATCCAAAGTTTAGCTCGGGTAAGTTCAGTGAACGAATGAGTGGGTTTTTCTATCTTTTGAACCGGTGCTCGGAATCGAATTCCGAGGGCACCGATGGAACCGAAGCACCGGTAATTGCTTAGGAACGCTTAATCCGGAGTTGCGTTTACATGAGAGAAGTTGATAAAAATTGTGGAAGTTAAAAATAAAAATTTAACAACATTTTTTATTTTTACTCTAAGTGTTTAATCCTTTGGATGGAAGTTGGGTAACTACCCAACCTACCTTGGGAGGTTATGAGGGTGGTGGGGCCCACACGAACCCCACCCCTTCATATCCTCTAACCCCCTCAACTCCCATTAATTTTGTTAACTTAAGTTTATTAACTTATGGAATTAATGAGGTGAGTTAATGTGGAATTCAAACACTTGAATTTCAAAAGCCTTGATGTGTTAATAAAATAAGTTAGGAAATTATTTTATTAGGTTGGTGTTTAGTTGTTTGAGAGCCTTTGGAGAAAAATCTAAGGAAGTCTTGAGTTCTTCATTCTCCTTGGCGAAGAATGCGAAGAACGAACGATCTTCAACGTGGAGCGCCGAGACCTCGAAGACCGTCTTCCGCGACACCGACCCGCGACGCGGCGTCTTCTTCCATGACGTTTTTCTTCTGCGACGTCTCTTTTCTCGATGGTTTTCCACGACGAAATCTCTGTCAACGTCTTCGAATCCTCGCTTCGCGACGCCGGCGTTCGTCATCTCTTTTATCAAGGTAGGGGATTATTTAATTATTGTCGTTCGTGATTTCTAGTTTGTCGTTCTTCGTAGTTATACGACCAAATGATATCTTTTAACGAGAGGGGGTCGTACCGCATAAACACAGATGACACTACTCCTTTATCCTTATTTGATTCATTGTGGTTGGGACGGAATGGTGTGGTGTCGTCGCACCATGCGGGATCGTACGACAAGTAAAGCGTGGCGCCGTCGCGCCGCGCCGTGAAGTTGAACAAGGGCGTGACGCCATCGCGCCGCGTCGAAGAAAACCGAAGACACCACAGCCGGAGCGAGGCCGCGGCGGAAAGGCACGGTGCCGTCACACTGTGCCGGATGAACCAAGCCACGGCCGGTTCCGGGCCGCGGCGGAGCAGGGTGACCGGCGGCCGGTTCCGGGCCGTCGGTTTCGGCGAAGGAGGAAGGACCAGCCATCACCAGTCCTTGTTGGCAGAACCGGCTGGCCGGTGCGGGACAGCCAAACAAAAGGAAGCCGGGGGAATTAATTCCCCCGACCGGCTTACAAAAACGACCCCCATTAAAGGGGGGTCGCGGTTACACTAGGGGGGCAGGCACCCCCCTGCCAAACGGTTCGGCCATTGGTCGAGCCAGCGTGCTGTGCCCAGGCCGGGCCGGGCCGGGCCATGCCCTAGCAGCCCAGACCCGGACCCGGTTCGGGTTGACCCGGTTCGGGTCGACCCCGGGGGTATCGGGCCGGGTCGGACCGGGCCCAAACCCCTTAAATACCGAACCTTTTTTTGGTCAGACACCCATAACTTGTGCTACGGGTCTCCGATCGATGCACCGTCAGTTGTGATGTGATCCTTGGATCGAGACGGTCTTTTAGGTATATCGCACTCAAGGTTTCGGATTACTTTGATTTCGTCTGGGTTGGTTCGTACACGAAACCAACCAGGCCATCGGAGCGGAAACACTCATATCTTGAGCTATGGACGTCCGATTGACGTGTCGTCAACTTTTTTGGATTACTCTTAGTGAGAAGGATCTTTTGGCTTACTATGCCTGAGGTTTGGACACAGGTGGAGTACGGTCGGGTTGGTTTTGCCTTAAAAACCAACAGGGCCCCTGGGACGAAAAAACCAATAACTCTCAGACCGGGCGTCTGATTGACGCGTCGTCTGCGACGTTGAGTTCTTGTTGATGATATAGAACTTTTGGATACATCAACTCTGGACTATGTGTCAGTTGATGTATCTGCCTCTCGGCTCGTGGAGCGGACCCTCCTGAGTAAGCTTGCTGTGTGCGGGAACCCTAGAGCTGGCTGCGACTGCTAATGTGACGACGACGACTGTACAGAGATCCTCCGTGGATTCGACGGCGACGACTACAACACTCAGAGATCCTATGTGAATCAGTGCTACCGATCCTGTGTGGGTCTGATTTTGTGTGGGTCAGCACTCAGCGGTTCTGTGTGAGCCAGCGCCTACAGATCCTGTGTGGGTCCGATTCTGTGTTGGTCATTGTGGGGGTTAGTTCCTATCGATCCTTTGTGGGTCCGACGACTTAGATGGATCAGTGATCAGCTCTATCATCTTTCAAAGAAGTATACCTATGTGAGATGAATCCTGTTTTACTTTCCTGTGTGGATTGTGTTGTGCTATCCTGTGTGGATTTACGTTTGCTTTCCTATGTGGACTGGGTTGTACTTGGGCTCGGAGGTTGGAGCGTATTGGAATTGATGACTTAGGTATATGTATGGGCATATACCCAAGCAGTGTCGGTTGTTACTTCGTGATTGTATCTTTCCTTTGTGGATTATCCTTTGTGGATTCTGGGAGACCTTCAGGGGTCTCGGGGTCCCTACTGAGTAGCTTATACCCACCCTTGCACGGGCTATGCCCGCACTAAATTGTGTTGGTTGCAGACGACGGACATCGCTGATTGTGGTGGACGCTTGCGGAGCAGGACGGTACCTGGAGGTGGACCACTGGGCGGGACGTACTCAGAGCGGTCGGCTGGACCCGAGGAGCAGTGGAGGCTATCTGTACCAACCCTTCAGGTGGGACTTCCAGAGGACGGATTGACGATGCGTCTTTACTTTTCAGTTGCTGTTTTCCCTTTCGAGTTGTAATTTACTTTCAGTTGGGTTTGTATTCTGGCCCACTTACTTTCCGCACTTACTTTCCACACTTACTCTTGTACCTGTTTTTACTTAGTGTTTACTTCTTCCTGCTTACTCTGTGGTGTTTGTTGTTTACTATACAAAGGTAATTCCTTCCCTTTACCGGGTTTTATTCCTTGGTGCTAGTCGCCAGCCCCTGGCCTATGGAAGGCGGGCTTGGGGTAGTCACGACACGGGCCCCGAGGACGGGTCATGACAAATTGGTATCAGAGCAGTTCGGTTCTACCGCAGAACATGGGACTCTGATATTTTTCTATGTGAAGCAATAGTGTTTAGCGTATTGAGTGTGGTTATCAGTCCAGGGAGTCCAGTGTTGGTGTGGCGGATGACGTATCCGTACACCAGGACCCTGACTTCTGATTTCCGACTTAATGCACAAAAACATTGATTACATATGTGTTTCAAGTTTTCTTTGTGATTACTTGTATCAGCTCACCAGGTATATTGTTCTGACCGTGGCACACCTGTTTCCTTTTTAGGATGGCCCCACGATGGCAGCCAGCTAGGGTTCCGAGAGTTGAGCGTGACGACAGCCCACCGAGTGACGAGGCCTCGGTGCAGGGCCCTCTGTCAGCAGTGGCACCGGCGGTAGCTCTACCCGCCGAGCCACTTATACTTCCAGCACCAGCCACTGACGATGCACGTCGCCTCAGTGCACTGCATGAGTTCCAGCGCCAACAACCCCCCAGGTTCCGCGGGGATACAGACCCCCAGGCAGCCGAGGACTGGATAGAGGCAGTGGTACGAGTTTTTCGGTTAGTGAGGACACCAGCAGACCTCATGGTGATCCTCGCAGTGAGCCTACTACATGCAGCATCGGGCCGATGGTGGATCTTGATGCTCCAGGTGCACGATGAGGCATCTCTCTTCTGGATGGACTTTGAGAGCCTATTCTGTTCAGAGTTCGTCCCATCCAACCTCCGTGCGGTGCGCATCCAGGAGATTCTTCAGCTGCGGCAGGGCAGCATGACGGTCGCCCAGTACTCGGTGAGATTTACTGATCTATCTTGCTACTCGACATACATGGTATGAGACCCATTATTCCGGGCCTGAACCTTTGAGCATGCATTGAAACACAAGATTAGGGCATCACTGATCTCTCTCAGCATTCTGACTCAGACAGGAGTACTGGAGCAGACCCTTTTGATCGAGAGCTTTCTTGCTGAGTCTACACCAGCGTCGTGACCCACCGCAGAGCGGCACATAGCAGATTCTTCTGCAGCAGGCAGTCGACGGATGACTCATGGGTCCAGGCAGACCAGAACCTCAGGCGGATGACCTCAAGACACTGGCTCAGCAGTGCGGGGCACACAACGCAGAGCCAGTATTTCGAGAGGCAGGCTGTGCTACTCATGCGGCGGGCAGGGCCACATGGCTCGTGACTGCCTGACCCGTCGTGCCGAGGAGCAGCAGACGGTTGAGGGACCACCGAGGTAGAGGCATAGGGTCGACCGTGGTGGTCCTTAGGGAGCAGGCAGACGAGGCAGAGGAGCTGGCCGAGCAGCAGGTGGTGGGCGACGCTTTGAGGCTCTACCACCACCACCACCAGGAGGTCCACCCTGACCACAGGGAGCTGGCGGACAGAGACAGGCACAGCTCTAGGTAGCGGAGGCCTACGACCACGGCACACCCGAGATGATTCAAGGTACTATCTGTGTCTATTCCACCCTTGCTGCAGTTCTTATAGACACATGAGCGAGTCACTCTTTCATAGATGTTGCCCTTGTTCGGAGCTCGGAGATTCCGACAGAGCCGTTGGCTCGATACTTACGGCTAGAGACTCCTACGGGAGCAGACTCGACGATTACGCACTGGTACCGGCAGTGTGAGCTTACTCTAGGAGGTGAGAGCTTCGGCTGGGATCTTCTTGTAGCAGCGTTGAGGCCTCACGATGTCATCTTGGGCATGGATTGGTTGTCTACGGTCCATGAACAGATTGACTGTATTAGGCGCAAGGTGTGATGTGTACGCACCAACGGGAGCAGGTTCACCTTCACCGGTGAGAAGGGAGCCTTTGCAGCACTGGATAGACTTCCGCGGAGGAGAGGACAACCCATCACTCACCAGTTGGCTAGCCTCATCCTTGGAGTTGTTGACATGTGGAGTCCTAGTTTTCTTGCAGTGGTGGATCAGTATGCGTACGTTTTACCCGACGACGTTCCAGGGCTACCTCCTCATAGAGAAGTAGAATTTTATATTGACCTGTACCCCGAGACATCCCCGATATTGACTCCAGCATATCAGATAGCCCCCGCCGAGCTTCGAGAGCTACGGGTACAGTTGGAGGACTTTTAGGGCAAGGGGTTCATCCGACCCAGTGTTTCACGATGGGCTTCCCCAATTTTGTTCGCCAAGAAGGTGGACGAGAGCTTGCGAATTTGTGTCGACTATCATCACCTGAACCAGGTGACATCGAGGAATAATTATCTGCTACCGAGCATTGATGACCTCTTTGATCAGCTCAAGGGAGCACAGTGGTTCTCGAAGATAGACCTCAGGTTAGGCTATCATCAGCTCAGAGTTCGGGATGAGGACGTGCAGAAGATGGCCTTCAGATGTCGGTATAGCCCCTATGAGTTCTTGGTTATGCCATTTGGCATAACGAATTCTCCAGCAGTGTTCATGGCCCTCCTGAACAAGATCTTTTAGCCATACCTCGATTGATTTGTCATGGTCTTCATCGACGATATTATGATTTACACGACGACTTAGGAGGAGGACGCCTACCACTTACGGGTTGTAATAGACACACTCCGAGAGCACCAGATTTATGGTAAGATCTTTAAGTGCCAGTTCTGGATACGTGAGGTCCACTTCTTGGGACACGTCATCTCTGAGGCGGGATTTGCAATGGATCCTGCGAAGATCGAGGTAGTGCTAGCTTGGGAGCCACCCAGGAGCGTGACGGAGGTGCAAAGTTTCTTGGGACTAGATGGATACTATCGGAGATTTGTGCCAGACTTCTCCAGAGTTGCGGCACCACTCTCAGCTTTGATGAAGAAGGGGAAACCCTTTGTATGGTCAGACAGATATCAGCAGAGCTTCCAGGAGCTGAGACAGAGATTGACCAGTGCACCTATCTTGAGGTTGCCTGAGGAGGGAGTAGTGTACGTAGTCTACTGCGATGCATCAGGGACAGGACTCAAATGTGTCCTAATGTAGGAGCGGGCTGTGATCGCCTATGGATCACGTCAGTTGATGCCGCATGAGAAGAACTACGCTACCCATGACCTGGATTTAGCAGCAGTGGTCTTCGCTCTGAAGACATGGCAACACTACTTGATGGGTGAGCGCTTTACAGACTTTTCTGACCATCAGAGTCTTAGATATATCTTCTCTCAGAAGGATTTGAATCTGAGACAACGTCGATGGCTCGAGTTCCTCCAGGACTATGACATTGAGATAGTCTATACTCCTGGGAAGGGGAATGTGGTAGCCGATGCTCTCAGTAGGAGGACAGGCATTTAATTACTTGAGGAGGCGACAGAGCAGCTAGCCTCTTTGAAGATATCCTTTGTGGATAGAGATAGAGCAGCCTTCCTCTAGTCTCACACAATCACTCCTCCACTACTGCAGTGGGTCAGAGAGGCATAGCGTGGGGACGCTGACTATGAGACCCGGCGTGCATAGATATCCTCAGGACATGCACCTGATGACTTCTCCTTTGGAGTAGAGCACAACATTCTTTTCAGAGGACGTACCTTAGTACGAGTTGCTTTACGGGAGGAAGTTCTGAGGGAGTTTCACACTTCTCCCTTGGTGGTACATCCCGGAGTGGTGAAGATGTACCAGGATCTTAGGCGACAACACTGGTGGCCGGGCATGAAGAAGGCTGTGGCAGAGTTCGTTTCTCGATGCCTTACCTGCCAGTAGGTGAAGGCAGAGCACCAGGTACCAGCAGGCTTGGTACAACCCTTAGAGGTACCAGAGTGGAAGTGGGACAGGATATCTATGGACTTTGTGAATGGACTTCCACACACTTCCAGAGGTCACGACTCCGTTTGGGTGATTGTCGAACAACTCACCAAGTCATCTCACTTCTTACCCATTAGAGAGCAGGGCTCAGTGGAGAGCTTGGGACGTCTCTACATTCAGGAGATTGTGTGGCTTCATGGTGTGCCATCATCTATCGTCTCTGATTGAGATGCTCGCTTTACTTCCCAGCTTTGGAAGGGGTTATAGGAGGCGTTCAGAACACAGCTACATCTGAGCATAACCTTTCACCCTCAGACAGATGGTCAGACGGAGAAGACCATTCAGACTCTCAAGGACATGCTCCGCGCATGTGTCCTCAACTTTGGTCGTAGTTGGGAGGACCACCTACCCTTGGTGGAGTTCGCGTACAATAACAACTACCACTCCACCATCGGGATGGCACCATACGAGGTATTGTATGACCGACCTTGTAGATCTCCTTTGTGCTGGACAGACCCTGGGGAGTCAGCACTTGTGGGACCAGAGATGGTCCAGGCCACGACAGAGAAGGTCCAGATCATCCATGAGCGGATGGGGATAGCTCAGAGCCGGAAGAAGTCATATGCTGACAAGAGGCGGAGGCCACTAGAGTTCGAGGATGGTGACCACGTCTTCTTGTGTGTCTCACCTCAACGTGGATTACGGAGATTTGGCCGAGGCGGCAAGTTGTCTCCACGCTTAATCGGAGCATTCCAGGTCCTCAGCAGGATTGGCGAGGTGGCTTATCGCCTACCTCTACCACCTCAGTTGCACCAGGTGCACGACATCTTCCACGTATCTCAGCTGAGGAGATACATGCATGACCCGACGCATATCATTGACCATGGGTAGCTTGACGTTGATGATGGGGCGACTTTTGCGGAGGTCCCAGTGGTGATTGAGGATCAACAGGAGTGGGTCCTACGTGGATGGTCGATTCCTCTAGTGCACATCAGATGGCAACACAGGAACCTCCAGGAGAGCATTTGGGAGCGGGAGGCTCAGATGCGTGCTCAGTACCCACGTTTGTTTCCCTAGTTTTCAATGTATCTTTACGGGGATGTAAAGCCCTGAGGTGGGAGTAATGTAATGACCCATAAAATTCAACGAAATTTTTTTCTTAATTTTCTTTGGGATTTTACAAGAATGCAGTTTCAGACGACACTTGATTCCGAGGCCCGGTGTGCCCGAAATTTCAATCCGAAGTTTAGCTCGGGTACGTTCAGTGAACGAACGAGCGGGTTTTTCTATCTTTTTAACCGGTTCTCGGAATCAAATTTCGACAGCACCGATGGAACCACAACTCTGGTAATTTCTTAGGAACGCTGAATCCAGAGTTGCGTTTAAACGAGATAAGTTGATTAAAATTGTGGAAGTTAAAAATAAAAATTTAACAACATTTTTTATTTTTACTCTAAGTGTTTAATCCTTTGGATGGAAGTTGGGTAACTACCCAACCTCCCTTGGGAGGTTATGAGGGTGGTGGGGCCCACACGAACCCCACCCCTTCATATCCTCTAAACCCCTCAACTCCCATTAATTTTGTTAACTTAAGTTTATTAACTTATGGAATTAATGATATGAGTTAATGTGGAATTCAAACACTTGAATTTCAAAATCCTTGATGTGTTAATAAAATAAGTTAAGAACTTATTTTATTGGGTTGGTGTTTAGTTGTTTGAGAGCCATTGGAGAAAAAGCTAAGGAAGTATTTAGTTCTTCATTATCCTTGGTGAAGAACGCGAAGAACGAACGATCTCCGACGTGGAGCACTGATCCCTCGGAGACCGTCTTCCGCGACACCGACCCGCGACGCGATGTCTTCTTCCACGACGTTTTTCTTCCGCGACGTCTCTTTTCACGAGGTTTTCCACGACGAAATCTCCATCAACATCTTTGAATCCTCGCTTCGTGACGCTGACGTTCGTCATCTCTTTTATCAAGGTAGGGGATTATTTAATTATTTTCGTTCGTGATTTCTAGTTTATCGTTCTTCGTAGTTATACGACCAAATGATATCATTTAATGAGAGGGGGATGGACCGCAAAAACACGTCCTACCGTCCTCCTTTATCCTTGTTTGATTTATTGTGGTTGGGACGGAATGGAGTGGTGTCGTCGCACCACGCGGGATCGTACGGCAGGTAAAGCGCGGCGCCGTCGCGCCGCGTCGTGAAGTTGAACAAGGACGCGATGCCGTCGCGCCGTGTCGAAGAAAACCGAAGACACCACGTCCGGAGCGGGGCCACGGTGGAAGGGCACGGTGCCATCGCACTGCGCCGGACAAACCAAGCCGCGGCCGGTTCCGGCCCGCGGCGGAGCAGGGTGACCGGCGGCCGGTTCCGGGCCGCTGGTGTCGGCGAAGGAGGAAGGACCGGCCATCGCCGGTCCTTGTTGGCAGAACCGGCCGGCCGGTGCGGGCCGGCTAGACAAAAGGAAGCCTGGGGAATTAATTCCCCCTACCGGCTTACAAAAACGGCCCCCATTAAATGGGGGCCGCGGTTACACCAGGGGGCAGGCGCCCCCTGCCAAACGGCTCGGCCGTTGGCCGAGCCAGCACGCTGGGCGCGCTGTGCCCTGGTGTAACACCCCAAGCTTCTACGGTACATTTCCCTTCGAATAATGCGATAGCGTGTGTTGTACGCAACCTCGAGTTCTAACACACACCACAACTAATTAAACTAGCCGTTGTGAATAGTAATACCTACTTTTTGAAATCATATATATTCTATATTTCAAAATGGACTTCATTTTTGGATTCGGAATATCAAAATTAGCCTAGGGTGAAATTTTGGTACATTTCGGATAACTTTCATATTTTGATGAATAGTGAAAATTTCTAAATTTTAATTAAAAACAACTTTTTTAATCAAAATAATTAATAGTGATAAATTATGAATTTGAGTGGTTTTAAAGTATATTTAGAATATATTTTTACCATTCAATTTAATGTTTATCATTTGACATATTTTAACAATTAAACCGAACATAAACAAGTGTCAATCTTTTGATAGTTATTATCTCTTAAAAACACGCTTTTTGTTTTGACAGCGGGAATTAATTTTAAATTAATTTCTGCCACTTCTGTGTTTTGAATTTAGAAAAATGGATTCCATATTTGGAATCAGGATGTTCAAATTGTGTAAATAGGTAACTTTTATTTTTAGACATTTTGAATAATTACTGCGGTAAATATTTTATTTACCATGGTTAAAGGGTAAATCCGGTAAATAAGGGTTAAAACATAATATTATAATAATACACAATTACCCTAAAACGTGTCCTAACCTTATTGGTGGACACATACCCGACCATGGGCATCCTTGGGTCAATTTGGGGACCCCTTGGAGCCACTTGTATGTGGTAGGGACACATTATATTAATAAAGTTAAAATAAAAATAAAAATGGCATAAGCTTACATCTTTTAGAAGAACAATTTTTACATAGGGTTATACATGTTGGATTTTCGATTATAAATATTCATTAGAAAGATAAAAAGATTTCCTACATAATTATGTTTTATTTATAATTTTTAGACATTAAATAATTTATTTTATTTATGGCACAATGATGATGCAGTAATTACTAAAATAGTAGAAAATTAACATAATTGATATTATAAATACCCAAATAAATATAATATGAAACGTTTAATGAATTACACTAATTTTATAGGATAATATGATATATTAGGATTTATTTAATTGACTTTTTTCGAAGTAATCAATCTGTTATGAGTTTCACAAAAATCAACTATTGAATAGTGTCAAAATTGACATAAAAGAGTTCTTAAAACAAACATTATATTATTAATTGATATTAAATTCCTAAAAATCTAAGGTTCGTCCAAGAGACTTATATTATGATAGGTTAATCATTAATGGACCACATGGGGGTCGCTTGTATGTATATGGTAAGTCTATTAACCATATAATATAAAAATACAAAGAGACATTGTAAAAGTGAAACTAATTAACTTAGAGTTAATACTTAAAGATAAGGTTAAACTAAGTACCCAAACCTGTCTAAATTCTATTGGATGAGTTTTTTTCGACCTATCCCCACCTCAGCCTTTGAATAGTCAACTTTGGAGCCTTTAGAAACCGAATATGAATTTATTATAAATTAATATTTCTAGCTTTTCCAAAGGTGCCCCTCACCCCTCTTATAAAAGGGCACTCCTCCTTCTCATTTCTTCACACCTTCAAAGCCTTTTGGTTCGGCAAAACTCTTCCCAAATAATCTCCCAACATCCCTCACTACAACCTAGAGGCCTTAGTTTGATCAGAAAGCCAACCTAAGGAGCCCTTTTGATCAAATCAAAAGGAAGAACCCGAAGAAGAGGTAATGATTTCACCACCCTTTTCTAAGTTCATTTCTTCTTCCACTTCTTCTTCCTTTGTTCTTACCATTATAAAATAATAACTCCAGTATCTCACATATACTGTGATGTTATTATAAGTATGGTACAACCATATTCAGTATTCTATCCACCCTTTGAATTACATGTCACCATACGTGCGTACGTACGGCTTACCGTCTCCACGTCGTGGTGTAATTGTTATTCAATATAATATTATTTGGATGGGTATAATAATGATGTGTAACTCATGTAAATAATAAATATAACATGTTAATGATTCTGTATATATGATATACCATTCATTTATATATTATTTTAATATCAAAAGAATGATATTGTCGCTCGTGCGTACGTACGGACTACCGTCTCCACGAATGCGATGAGATTCATTCTCCATCGTATCCATTCAAGTATAATTATCATTTTATGATTTAAAAATGATGTTTAAGGACTTGATATAATTCTGGATATGAATAAGATACAACAAACATGGCTTATGTAACAAAACATATAAAAGAAAATGAGTAAGTTAACACCCGAAACGATGATAATTCTAAGATATTATTAATAAATCAATGTTAAAAGATCATATATAATATCATATTAATATATATGATTCTTGTATAATTTAATAACAATTATTTCACCATTATACAGGAGGTTAACCTACCCCAACCAAGGAAAAGTACAAGGTAAGGGTTATTTCACAATCTCTTCATTATCCGAGGTTGTATTATACGTAATAATCTACTGGGATCTCTTTATCATCCACATCCATGTTTCTTCAAAATGTATTTCAAAACATTTTTACTATTTACAAGAATATGGGTTAAAGTCATTTATACCCTTGTTTGACTTTTTTTAAGAGGTTTATAAAGGAATCTTTCCGTCGTTTTCAAAACAAGGTCCTTTTTAACCTTTTCGACAGAATTGAGGTAAGAATGTTTTTTTTAACTTATACGGCGGGTGCGGTTATTTTCCGCCGTTATAAAATCGTCGAAGTTTTCCATACAAGCTTATAAGAATATTTTCAAAGAAAATGTTTTATTTTATATGGATCTTAAATGATTTCAAAATAAAAGGAGATACTTCTTTAAAAAGAATTTTGATTTCATCTATGTCAACATCCTTTGATGGATTTTAAGATTATTTGAAGTTGATTTATTATGATACAAAACTTCTATATTGTATTGAAGGTTTTGTGATATGTTTGACTGTGGATGTGCTATTTTTATACCATTCATAGTTTATGGTGAAATTATTGACATTTCGTATGCTAGTTTTAATACGAATGTTTATGTTATGTTTAAACCTTTTCATATGGGAATGCATTGGACTTAATAAGTGACGGGTGGAGCCCGCTATAGCTCCTCGATGCATCGGTAGGTCTCATGAGACAAACTAGTGTCTTGGCACAAGGCCTTGACAAAATCTTATTTGTAGTCTTGGCACGAGGCCTTGGCTATGTGGTTATGATAGTCTGGCATTATGCATTCCAACATTATGAAAGTGGTTATTTATTTTTGCATGTGATTATTCGATTAGTGGAATATCCATGTGAATAAGTAAATGGCATTATTTCATTTTATTTATGCCATACCATGTTGAAAGTTCATGTTTAAAAGGCTTTTGTTTTAGTTATACATTGCCTTAAATGTTTATTCTTATTGATGAAAGTTTCCGCTATATTGTTATCCTTACTGGGCATTTGAGCTCACCCCTTTTCTATGTTTTATTTTTCCCAGGAAGTGAAGATGTAAGTTATGAATGACCTGCAGGGATATTATGAGGGGATTGTAGTGTGGATTGTGGAAATATTATGTTGTTGTATTAGTTTTTCATTTTATGATATAATGTAAAACTTATGAATATATCTAGTGTTTCCAAGGCTACTAAACCAATCGGTCTTTCGAGATTTGATCTTTCTTGTGATCATGCCAATGTTACGAAGTAATGCACCGACTCTGGGTAGCTGGGGTCGGGGCGTTATAGTTGGTATCAGAGGAAGTTTAGTACAAACCTTGGAAGCAAGATTTAGATAAACTCTGATTAGAGCACATAGACCTAAGATGAACTTTGAGGATTAGTATAGAATAACTTCCTAGAATTTTGGTATTGTAGAGACTTTGTGAGTTTTCCGAGCAATACATCCCTGTCTGGATACGAGCAGGTAGAGGCGGATCTGGCACAGATGTACCTAGGGGTAAAACCCGAAAACACCGCTTTGAG
Organism: Viscum album; assembly: GCA_963277665.1. Lineage (NCBI taxonomy): Eukaryota > Viridiplantae > Streptophyta > Magnoliopsida > Santalales > Viscaceae > Viscum > Viscum album. The sequence continues at coordinate 1,406,669,567 of OY728166.1, read as the reverse complement.
CTAGACTCGAACGGGAACTGGTGCACGACGACGGGCCTTGCTGCACTCTTGGTTACGACACTCCCGGGGGATATGCTTAGGATAACTCTCACTTTCTTTACAAATCATTATGAAGGGTTTATGAGTATATACTTCCTCAAAGAAAACATATTTATGATTATGGATTATATCCATAGATAGTTCAATTTATGTTTAGTGTTTTATAAGTATGGGATTATGTATTTTGATTCATAAACTGATCTAGTTTATGACATTGTTTAGAAATGGGGCCTAGTGGAAGAAATGGAAACCGTATCAATGCACGCACTCCATGTAGGGATTGCCCTCCTGCTCAAGATAATTATATTGGGGCTGGTGATGCAACTGGTGCTGATCAGCTAATCACCGTACTGGGACAACTTACTCAGGTTATGAATAATAACCTTACCCGTATGGAGCACCCTGATCCGCAGCGTGGAGGATCAATGTTAGATCGATTCATGAGACAACAACCACCAACGTTCAATGGGAGTACAAATCCCTTAGTAGCTGAGCAATGGATATTTTCCTAGAGAAAATATTTCAGGCTTTGGGGAGTAGTGAAAGGGAAAAAGTTACCATGGCAGTTTACCGCCTCACTGGAGATGCTGATCAATGGTGGTCATTGATTCAAAACATGAAGGAAGATGATGAAGTATCAAACATGGAATGGAGGGAGTTCAAAGATCTGTTTTTAGAAAAATACTTTCCTCGCGACCATCGAGCAGATATGGAAAGGCAATTTCTGAGTCTGAGACAAAAGGAGGATGATAATGTCACAAAGTATGAGGCTAACTTTACAAGGTTAGCGAGGTATGCTGGAGATTATATTCACAACCCAAGAAGTAAGATTGATCGTTTCTTTGATGGGTTAAAACCATTTCTCCGTCAAGCATTAGTCTCACAATCCTTTTCGTCGTACGAAGACATTGTCTCATGTGCTATCAAGACCGAAAAAGAATTCTCTAAGTCTTATGACTTTAAAGCGAAGCAAGAGAAGAAGAGACCTGCTGATCAATCTGGGAATGGAAATAAGGGGAAGAAGGGAAAGGTTGAATATCCATCTTGTGGTAAATGCGGGAAGAAACATCCTGGTACTTGCTTGAAGGGAATGGGAGTCTGTTACAAGTGTGGTGAAAAAGGCCACCAAGCTCATGATTGCAAGGGGAAGAAGGAAGTTACCAACGTTCAGTGCTACAATTGCAGGGAGATGGGGCATTATGCAAATTCATGTCCTAAGCGTCAGGAGAACTTACCTCAGAAAAGGCCAAGGGATCAAGGCCAGGCTTATGCTATCACTACTGTTGAGGTAGAAACTCCGAAAGACGTGGTGGCAGGTAATTTAATGGTTTCCTCAAGTTTAGCAAATGCATTATTTGATTCTGGATCATCGCATTGTTTCATATCTTCCCAGTTTGCTAAGAAAATTAGATATTTCCAATTTGATTTAATAAGGGAGTTGTCAGTTAAAACTCCTAAGGGAAGTATCGTTGCAACAAAGTTTTGTGAATCAGTCCCCATTAGAGCACATAAATTTTCTTTATCTGCTGATTTCATCGTCATACCTATGATTGAGTTTGATATAATCCTCGGTATGGACTGGATTTCGGACAATGATGCGAAGATTTATTGTAAGAAGAAAGAGGTTACGATTCTTGATGATAATGATAAGGAACACCTTATTTTTAGAGCAGAATCGTCACCACCTAATTCTTATTTAGACCCACCCCCAGTAGCTCAACTTAATTCAATTATTGGGGAGGAAGAGAATGAAGTAACTATCGGTGAGGAAAGGAATGTTCAAATAGAGGATGTACCTGTTGTGAAAGAATTTGTAGATGTATTTCCGGAAGATTTACCTGGACATCCTCCAGAACGAGAAGTTGAGTTTTCCATTGATTTGATTCCTGGATCAAGGCCTATATCGAAGACCCCTTATAGAATGGCCATTGTAGAGTTAGTCGAACTAAAGAAACAACTAGAGGAATTGAGTAATAAGGGATTTATTCGCCCTAGTGTTTCTCCATGGGGAGCCCCTGTTCTTTTTGTTAAAAAGAAAGATGGATCTATGAGGTTATGTATCGACTACAGGGAGATCAATGCTATAACGATAAAGAACAAGTATCCCCTACCTCGTATTGATGATTTATTTGACCAAATGCATGGAGCTCAATACTTTTCAAAGATTGACCTTCGATCTGGATACCATCAGTTGTGTGTAAAGAAGGAAGACATTCCGAAAACAGCATTTCGAACCAGGTACGGGCATTACGAGTTTACTGTAATTCCGTTTGGATTGACTAATGCACCCTCTGTATTCATGGATCTGATGAATAGAGTTTTCAAGGAGTATCTCGATGAATTTGTGGTGGTATTTATTGATGATATCTTGGTATACTCCAAAACCTACAAAGATCATGAAAATCACTTGCGCATTATCTTGAAGACTCTGAGGAGGCATGAATTATATGGAAAGTTTAGCAAGTGTGAATTCTGGCTTCAGGAGATTTCTTTTCTTGGCCATATTGTCTCTAAAGATGGAATCTCTGTTGATCCTTCTAAGACCAAGGCAATCCAAGAAGGGCCAGCACCTACGAGTATAACTGAGGTACGTAGTTTTATTGGTTTGGCAGGTTATTATCGACGTTTCGTCCAGAATTTTGCCCGATTGGATAACCCATTAACGAAGCTCACACGTAAAGGGGTTAAATTTGTTTGGACAAAAGAGTGTGAAGAATGTTTCGAAGAACTGAAGAGAAGATTAGTCAATGCTCCTATATTGACTCTACCATCGGGGAATGATGGGTTCGTTATTTATAGTGATGCATCAAAGAAAGGACTTGGCTGTGTCCTTATGCAGAATGATAGAGTTATTGCCTATGCATCACGACAGTTGAAAATTCATGAACAAAACTATCCTACTCATGATCTCGAGTTAGCAGCAGTGATCTTTGCTTTGAAAATATGGAGGCACTACCTCTATGGTGAAAAATGTGAGATTTATACTGATCACAAGAGTTTGAAGTATATTTTCTCACAAAAAGAACTCAACATGACGCAAAGGAGATGGCTTGAATTACTCAAGGATTATGATTGTACGATACACTACCACCCAGGGAAGGCAAACAAGGTGGCAGATGCTTTGAGTAGAAAAGACCATGGAGTTTTGAACAATATGAGAATTGAAAGGGATCCAATTTTCATGGAGCTAGTGAAGATGGACATGGGAATAACCAGGGAAGGTGAAACATCAATGCTTTTTCAAATGGTTGCCAAACCATCTTTACTAGAAAGGATTAAGAGTTCTCAGACTGATGATGAAGAATTCCAAAAGAAGATTAAAGCTGTGAATGATGGGAGATTGAGAGACTTTGCGTATGAAGGTGGAATTTTGAAATTCGGGAAGAGACTTTGTGTTCCCAATATACCTGATCTAAAAAGGGAATTGCTGGATGATGCTCATAGTTCCAATTTCTCTATACACCCTGGGAGCACCAAAATGTATAGAGATTTGAAGGAACATTTTTGGTGGGACAACATGAAGAGGGAGATTGCTGATTTTGTGTCAAGATGTATGGTTTGTCAACAAGTGAAAGCTGGAAGGCAACAGCCTGGAGGAGTCATGCAACCTCTTCCCATACCGGAGTGGAAATGGGACAATATTACGATGGACTTTGTCATGGGGCTACCAAAGACTCCTAGAAGGAACGATGCAATATGGGTTATTGTTGATCGTCTTACCAAGTCAGCACATTTTCTTTCTATAAGAGAAGATCTACCCCTGGAACGTCTAGCAAGACTATACATTAATGAAGTTGTGAGACTTCATGGAGTACCCCTATCGATTGTTTCTGATCGTGATCCCCGTTTTACTTCAAGATTTTGGAAAAGTCTTCAGAAATCCCTGGATACTGAACTTCATTTGAGCACTGCTTACCACCCTCAGACAGACGGACAATCAGAACGGACTATTCAAACCTTAGAAGACATGTTGAGATCTTGCTCACTTGACTTTCAGGGTATGTGGGATCAATATTTACCTCTGGTAGAATTTTCCTATAACAATAGCTTCCATTCGAGTATTCAGATGGCACCATATGAAGCGTTATACGGAAAGAGATGTCGTACACCAACCTGTTGGGATGACGTCGGTGAAAGAAAACTTGTAGGTCTAGAACTGGTGGAGGAAACGATGGAAAAGGTAAAGGTAATCCAAAATCACATCAAAGCAGCTCAAAGTAGGCAGAAGAGCTATGCCGATAATCGAAGGAAGGATTTGGAATTTCAAGTCGGTGATCATGTTTTCCTAAAGGTATCTCCGTGGAAGGGAGTCATACGTTTTGGTAAGAAAGTTAAATTGAGTCCCAGGTACATCGGATCTTTCGAAATTCTAGAACGAATTGGGGCTGTAGCTTACCGATTGGCAATGCCGCCAAGTCTCTCCAAAGTTCACGATGTGTTCCACGTATCTCTATTGAGGAAATACATGCCTGATCCGATGCATGTACTCACCTATGAGGAATTAGAACTGGAACCCGATTTGTCTTATTGCGAAGAGCCCGTCAGGATTCTTGATACAAGAGAACAAGTGCTGAGAAACCGGACGACGCGTCTGGTAAAAGTTTTGTGGAGAAACCATAAGATGGAAGAGGCAACGTGGGAACCCGAGGAACTTATGATGAAGAACCACCCGAGTCTTTTTATGCAGTAATACCCTAGAAATTGCGAGGACGCAATTATTTGAAGTAGGGGAGAATGTAACACCCCAAGCTTCTACGGTACGTTTCCCTTCGAATAATGCGATAGCGTGTGTTGTACGCAACCTCGAGTTCTAACACACACCACAACTAATTAAACTAGCCGTTGTGAATAGTAATACCTACTTTTTGAAATCATATATATTCTATATTTCAAAATGGACTTCATTTTTGGATTCGGAATATCAAAATTAGCCTAGGGTGAAATTTTGGTACATTTCGGATAACTTTCATATTTTGATGAATAGTGAAAATTTCTCAATTTTAATTAAAAACAACTTTTTTAATCAAAATAATTAATAGTGATAAATTATGAATTTGAGTGGTTTTAAAGTATATTTAGAATATATTTTTACCATTCAATTTAATGTTTATCATTTGACATAGTTTAACAATTAAACCGAACATAAACAAGTGTCAATCTTTTGATAGTTATTATCTCTTAAAAACACGCTTTTTGTTTTGACAGCGGGAATTAATTTTAAATTAATTTCTGCCACTTCTGTGTTTTGAATTTAGAAAAATGGATTCCATATTTGGAATCAGGATGTTCAAATTGTGTAAATAGGTAACTTTTATTTTTAGACATTTTGAATAATTACTGCGGTAAATATTTTATTTACCATGGTTAAAGGGTAAATCCGGTAAATAAGGGTTAAAACATAATATTATAATAATACAAAATTACCCTAAAACGTGTCCTAACCTTATTGGTGGACACATACCCGACCATGGGCATCCTTGGATCAATTTGGGGACCCCTTGGAGCCACTTGTATGTGGTAGGGACACATTATATTAATAAAGTTAAAATAAAAATAAAAATGGCATAAGCTTACATCTTTTAGAAGAACAATTTTTACATAGGGTTATACATGTTGGATTTTCGATTATAAATATTCATTAGAAAGCTAAAACGATTTCCTACATAATGATGTTTTATTTATAATTTTTAGACATTAAATAATTTATTTTATTTATGACACAATGATGATGCAGTAATTACTAAAATAGTAGAAAATTAACATAATTGATATTATAAATACCCAAATAAATATAATATGAAACTTTTAATGAATTACACTAATTTTCTAGGATAATATGATATATTAGGATTGATTTAATTGACTTTGTTCGAAGTAATCAATCTGTTATGAGTTTCACAAAAATCAACTATTGAATAGTGTCAAAATTGACATAAAAGAGTTCTTAAAACAAATATTATATTATTAATTGATATTAAATTCCTAAAAATCTAAGGATCGGCCAAGAGACTTATCTTATGATAGGTTAATCATTAATGGACCACTTGGGGGTCGCTTGTATGTATATGGTAAGTCTATTAACCATATAATATAAAAATACAAAGAGACATTGTAAAAGTGAAACTAATTAACTTAGAGTTAATACTTAAAGATAAGGTTAATATAAGTACCCAAACCTGTCTAAATTCTATTGGATGAGTTGTTTTCGACCTATCCCCACCTCAGACTTTGAATAGTCAACTTTGGAGCCTTTAGAAACCGAATATGAATTTATTATAAATTAATATTTCTAGCTTTTCCAAAGGTGCCCCTCACCCCTCTTATAAAAGGGCACTCCTCCTTCTCATTTCTTCACACCTTCAAAGCCTTTTGGTTCGGCCACACTCTGCCCAAATAATCTCCCAACATCCCTCACTACAACCTAGAGGCCTTAGTTTGATCAGAAAGCCAACCTAAGGAGCCCTTTTGATCAAATCAAAAGGAAGAACCCGAAGAAGAGGTAATGATTTCACCACCCTTTTCTAAGTTCATTTCTTCTTCCACTTCTTCTTCCTTTGTTCTTACCATTCTAAAATAATAACTCCAGTATCTCACATATACTGTGATGTTATTATAAGTATGGTACAACCATATTCAGTATTCTATCCACCCTTTGAATAACATGTCACCATACGTGCGTACGTACGGCTTACCGTCTCCACGTCGTGGTGTAATTGTTATTCAATATAATATTATTTGGATGGGTATAATAATGATGTGTAACTCATGTAAATAATAAATATAACATGTTAATGATTCTGTATATATGATATACCATTCATTTATATATTATTTTAATATCAAAAGAATGATATTGTCGCTCGTGCGTACGTACGGACTACCGTCTCCACGAACGCGATGAGATTCATTCTCCATCGTATCCATTCAAGTATAATTATCATTTTATGATTTAAAAATGATGTTTAAGGACTTGATATCATTCTGGATATGAATAAGATACAACAAACATGCCTTATGTAACAAAACATATAAAAGAAAATGAGTAAGTTAACACCCGAAACGATGATAATTCTAAGATATTATTAATAAATCAATGTTAAAAGATCATATATAATATCATATTAATATATATGATTCTTGTATAATTTAATAACAATTATTTCACCATTATACAGGAGGTTAACCTACCCCAACCAAGGAAAAGTACAAGGTAAGGGTTATTTCACAATCTCTTCATTATCCGAGGTTGTATTATACGTAATAATCTACTGGGATCTCTTTATCATCCACATCCATGTTTCTTCAAAATGTATTTCAAAACATTTTTACTATTTACAAGAATATGGGTTAAAGTCATTTATACCCTTGTTTGACTTTTTATAAGAGGTTTATAAAGGAATCTTTCCGTCGTTTTCAAAACAAGGTCCTTTTTAACCTTTTCGACAGAATTGAGGTAAGAATGTTTTTTTTAACTTATACGGCGGGTGCGGTTATTTTCCGCCGTTATAAAATCGTCGAAGTTTTCCATACAAGCTTATAAGAATATTTTCAAAGAAAATGTTTTATTTTATATGGATCTTAAATGATTTCAAAATAAAAGGAGATACTTCTTTAAAAAGAATTTTGATTTCATCTATGTCAACATCCTTTGATGGATTTTAAGATTATTTGAAGTTGATTTATTATGATACAAAACTTCTATATTGTATTGAAGGTTTTGTGATATGTTTGACTGTGGATGTGCTATTTTTATACCATTCATAGTTTATGGTGAAATTATTGACATTTCGTATGCTAGTTTTAATACGAATGTTTATGTTATGTTTAAACCTTTTCATATGGGAATGCATTGGACTTAATAAGTGACGGGTGGAGCCCGCTATAGCTCCTCGATGCATCGGTAGGTCTCATGAGACAAACTAGTGTCTTGGCACATGGCCTTGACAAAATCTTATTTGTAGTCTTGGCACGAGGCCTTGGCTATGTGGTTATGATAGTCTGGCATTATGCATTCCAACATTATGAAAGTGGTTATTTATTTTTGCATGTGATTATTCGATTAGTGGAATATCCATGTGAATAAGTAAATGGCATTATTTCATTTTATTTATGCCATACCATGTTGAAAGTTCATGTTTAAAAGGCTTTTGTTTTAGTTATACATTGCCTTAAATGTTTATTCTTATTGATGAAAGTTTCCGCTATATTGTTATCCTTACTGGGCATTTGAGCTCACCCCTTTTCTATGTTTTATTTTTCCCAGGAAGTGAAGATGTAAGTTATGAATGACCTGCAGGGATATTATGAGGGGATTGTAGTGTGGATTGTGGAAATATTATGTTGTTGTATTAGTTTTTCATTTTATGATATAATGTAAAACTTATGAATATATCTAGTGTTTCCAAGGCTACTAAACCAATCGGTCTTTCGAGATTTGATCTTTCTTGTGATCATGCCAATGTTACGAAGTAATGCACCGACTCTGGGTAGCTGGGGTCGGGGCGTTACAGTTGGTATCAGAGGAAGTTTAGTACAAACCTTGGAAGCTAGATTTAGATAAACTCTGATTAGAGCACATAGACCTAAGATGAACTTTGAGGATTAGTATAGAAGAACTTCCTAGAATTTTGGTATTGTATAGACTTTGTGAGTTTTCCGAGCAATACATCCATGTCTGGATACGAGCAGGTAGAGGCGGCTCTGGCACAGATGTACCTAGGGGTAAAACCCGAAAACACCGCTTTGAGCTAGACTCGAACGGGAACTGGTGCACGACGACGGGCCTTGCTGCACTCTTGGTTACGAAACTCCCGGGGGATATGCTTAGGATAACTCTCACTTTCTTTACAAATCATTATGAAGGGTTTATGAGTATATACTTCCTCAAAGAAAACATATTTATGATTATGGATTATATCCATAGATAGTTCAATTTATGTTTAGTGTTTTATAAGTATGGGATTATGTATTTTGATTCATAAACTGATCTAGTTTATGAAATTGTTTAGAAATGGCGCCTAGTGGAAGAAATGGAAACCGTATCAATGCACGCACTCCATGTAGGGATTGCCCTCCTGCTCAAGATAATTATAGTGGGGCTGGTGATGCAACTGGTGCTGATCAGCTAATCACCGTACTGGGACAACTTACTCAGGTTATGAATAATAACCTTACCCGTATGGAGCACCCTGATCCGCAGCGTGGAGGATCAATGTTAGATCGATTCATGAGACAACAACCACCAACGTTCAATGGGAGTACAAATCCCTTAGTATCTGAGCAATGGATATTTTCCTAGAGAAAATATTTCAGGCTTTGGGGAGTAGTGAAAGGGAAAAAGTTACCATGGCAGTTTACCGCCTCACTGAGATGCTGATCAATGGTGGTCATTGATTCAAAACATGAAGGAAGATGATGAAGTATCAAACATGGAATGGAGGGAGTTCAAAGATCTGTTTTTAGAAAAATACTTTCCTCGCGACCATCGAGCAGATATGGAAAGGCAATTTCTGAGTCTGAGACAAAAGGAGGATGATAATGTCACAAAGTATGAGGCTAACTTTACAAGGTTAGCGAGGTATGCTGGAGATTATATTCGCAACCCAAGAAGTAAGATTGATCGTTTCTTTGATGGGTTAAAACCATTTCTCCGTCGAGCATTAGTCTCACAATCCTTTTCGTCGTACGAAGACATTGTCTCATGTGCTATCAAGACCGAAAAAGAATTCTCTAAGTCTTATGACTTTAAAGCGAAGCAAGAGAAGAAGAGACCTGCTGATCAATATGGGAATGGAAATAAGGGGAAGAAGGGAAAGGTTGAATATCCATCTTGTGGTAAATGTGGGAAGAAACATCCTGGTACTTGCTTGAAGGGAATGGGAGTCTGTTACAAGTGTGGTGAAAAAGGCCACCAAGCTCATGATTGCAAGGGGAAGAAGGAAGTTACCAACGTTCAGTGCTACAATTGCAGGGAGATGGGGCATTTTGAAAATTCATGTCCTAAGCGTCAGGAGAACTTACCTCAGAAAAGGCCAAGGGATCAAGGCCAGGCTTATGCTATCACTACTGCTGAGGTAGAAACTCCGAAAGACGTGGTGGCAGGTAATTTAATGGTTTCCTCAAGTTTAGCAAATGCATTATTTGATTCTGGATCATCGCATTGTTTCATATCTTCCCAGTTTGCTAAGAAAATTAGATATTTCCAATTTGATTTAATAAGGGAGTTGTCAGTTAAAACTCCTAAGGGAAGTATCGTTGCAACAAAGTTTTGTGAATCAGTCCCCATTAGAGCACATAAATTTTCTTTATCTGCTGATTTCATCGTCATACCTATGATTGAGTTTGATATAATCCTCGGTATGGACTGGCTTTCGGACTATGATGCGAAGATTTATTGTAAGAAGAAAGAGGTTACGATTCTTGATGATAATGATAAGGAACACCTTATTTTTAGAGCAGAATCGTCACCACCTAATTCTTATTTAGACCCACCCCCAGTAGCTCAACTTAATTCAATTATTGGGGAGGAAGAGAATGAAGTAACTATCGGTGAGGAAAGGAATGTTCAAATAGAGGATGTACCTGTTGTGAAAGAATTTGTAGATGTATTTCCGGAAGATTTACCTGGACATCCTCCAGAACGAGAAGTTGAGTTTTCCATTGATTTGATTCCTGGATCAAGGCCTATATCGAAGACCCCTTATAGAATGGCCACTGTAGAGTTAGTCGAACTAAAGAAACAACTAGAGGAATTGAGTAATAAGGGATTTATTCGCCCTAGTGTTTCTCCATGGGGAGCCCCTGTTCTTTTTGTTAAAAAGAAAGATGGATCTATGAGGTTATGTATCGACTACAGGGACATCAATGCTATAACGATAAAGAACAAGTATCCCCTACCTCATATTGATGATTTATTTGACCAACTGCATGGAGCTCAATACTTTTCAAAGATTGACCTTCGATCTGGATACCATCAGTTGTGTGTAAAGAAGGAAGACATTCCGAAAACAGCATTTCGAACCAGGTACGGGCATTACGAGTTTACTGTAATGCCGTTTGGATTGACTAATGCACCCTCTGTATTCATGGATCTGATGAATAGAGTTTTCAAGGAGTATCTCGATGAATTTGTGGTGGTATTTATTGATGATATCTTGGTATACTCCAAAACCTACAAAGATCATGAAAATCACTTGCGCATTATCTTGAAGACTCTGAGGAGGCATGAATTATATGGAAAGTTTAGCAAGTGTGAATTCTGGCTTCAGGAGATTTCTTTTCTTGGCCATATTGTCTCTAAAGATGGAATCTCTGTTGATCCTTCTAAGACCAAGGCAATCCAAGAATGGCCAGCACCTACGAGTATAACTGAGGTACGTAGTTTTATTGGTTTGGCAAGTTATTATCGACGTTTCGTCCAGAATTTTGCCCGATTGGCTAACCCATTAACGAAGCTCACACGTAAAGGGGTTAAATTTGTTTGGACAAAAGAGTGTGAAGAATGTTTCGAAGAACTGAAGAGAAGATTAGTCAATGCTCCTATATTGACTCTACCATCGGGGAATGATGGGTTCGTTATTTATAGTGATGCATCAAAGAAAGGACTTGGCTGTGTCCTTATGCAGAATGATAGAGTTATTGCCTATGCATCACGACAGTTGAAAATTCATGAACAAAACTATCCTACTCATGATCTCGAGTTAGCAGCATTGATCTTTGCTTTGAAAATATGGAGGCACTACCTCTATGGTGAAAAATGTGAGATTTATACTGATCACAAGAGTTTGAAGTATATTTTCTCACAAAAAGAACTCAACATGAGGCAAAGGAGATGGCTTGAATTACTCAAGGATTATGATTGTACGATACACTACCACCCAGGGAAGGCAAACAAGGTGGCAGATGCTTTGAGTAGAAAAGATCATGGAGTTTTGAACAATATGAGAATTGAAAGGGATCCAATTTTCATGGAGCTAGTGAAGATGGACATGGGAATAACCAGGGAAGGTGAAACATCAATGCTTTTTCAAATGGTTGCCAAACCATCTTTACTAGAAAGGATTAAGAGTTCTCAGACTGATGATGAAGAATTCCAAAAGAAGATTAAAGCTGTGAATGATGGGAGATTGAGAGACTTTGCGTATGAAGGTGGAATTTTGAAATTCGGGAAGAGACTTTGTGTTCCCAATATACCTGATCTAAAAAGGGAATTGCTGGATGATGCTCATAGTTCCAATTTCTCTATACACCCTGGGAGCACCAAAATGTATAGAGATTTGAAGGAACATTTTTGGTGGGACAACATGAAGAGGGAGATTGCTGATTTTGTGTCAAGATGTATGGTTTGTCAACAAGTGAAAGCTGGAAGGCAACAGCCTGGAGGAGTCATGCAACCTCTTCCCATACCGGAGTGGAAATGGGACAATATTACGATGGACTTTGTCATGGGGCTACCAAAGACTCCTAGAAGGAACGATGCAATATGGGTTATTGTTGATCATCTTACCAAGTCAGCACATTTTCTTTCTATAAGAGAAGATCTACCCCTGGAACGTCTAGCAAGACTATACATTAATGAAGTTGTGAGACTTCATGGAGTACCCCTATCGATTGTTTCTGATCGTGATCCCCGTTTTACTTCAAGATTTTGGAAAAGTCTTCAGAAATCCCTGGATACTGAACTTCATTTGAGCACTGCTTACCACCCTCAGACAGACGGACAATCAGAACGGACTATTCAAACCTTAGAAGACATGTTGAGATCTTGCTCACTTGACTTTCAGGGTATGTGGGATCAATATTTACCTCTGGTAGAATTTTCCTATAACAATAGCTTCCATTCGAGTATTCAGATGGCACCATATGAAGCGTTATACGGAAAGAGATGTCGTACACCAACCTGTTGGGATGACGTCGGTGAAAGAAAACTTGTAGGTCTAGAACTGGTGGAGGAAACGATGGAAAAGGTAAAGGTAATCCAAAATCACATCAAAGCAGCTCAAAGTAGGCAGAAGAGCTATGCCGATAATCGAAGGAAGGATTTGGAATTTCAAGTCGGTGATCATGTTTTCCTAAAGGTATCTCCGTGGAAGGGAGTCATACGTTTTGGTAAGAAAGGTAAATTGAGTCCCAGGTACATCGGACCTTTCGAAATTCTAGAACGAATTGGGGTTGTAGCTTACCGATTGGCAATGCCGCCAAGTCTCTCCAAAGTTCACGATGTGTTCCACGTATCTCTATTGAGGAAATACATGCCTGATCCGACGCATGTACTCACCTATGAGGAATTAGAACTGGAACCCGATTTGTCTTATTGCGAAGAGCCCATCAGGATTCTTGATACAAGAGAACAAGTGCTGAGAAACCGGACGACGCGTCTGGTAAAAGTTTTGTGGAGAAACCATAAGATGGAAGAGGCAACGTGGGAACCCGAGGAACTTATGATGAAGAACCACCCGAGTCTTTTTATGCAGTAATACCCTAGAAATTGCGAGGACGCAATTATTTGAAGGAGGGGAGAATGTAACACCCCAAGCTTCTACGGTACGTTTCCCTTCGAATAATGCGATAGCGTGTGTTGTACGCAACCTCGAGTTCTAACACACACCACAACTAATTAAACTAGCCGTTGTGAATAGTAATACCTACTTTTTGAAATCATATATATTCTATATTTCAAAATGGACTTCATTTTTGGATTCGGAATATCAAAATTAGCCTAGGGTGAAATTTTGGTACATTTCGGATAACTTTCATATTTTGATGAATAGTGAAAATTTCTCAATTTTAATTAAAAACAACTTTTTTAATCAAAATAATTAATAGTGATAAATTATGAATTTGAGTGGTTTTAAAGTATATTTAGAATATATTTTTACCATTCAATTTAATGTTTATCATTTGACATAGTTTAACAATTAAACCGAACATAAACAAGTGTCAATCTTTTGATAGTTATTATCTCTTAAAAACACGCTTTTTGTTTTGACAGCGGGAATTAATTTTAAATTAATTTCTGCCACTTCTGTGTTTTGAATTTAGAAAAATGGATTCCATATTTGGAATCAGGATGTTCAAATTGTGTAAATAGGTAACTTTTATTTTTAGACATTTTGAATAATTACTGCGGTAAATATTTTATTTACCATGGTTAAAGGGTAAATCCGGTAAATAAGGGTTAAAACATAATATTATAATAATACAAAATTACCCTAAAACGTGTCCTAACCTTATTGGTGGACACATACCCGACCATGGGCATCCTTGGGTCAATTTGGGGACCCCTTGGAGCCACTTGTATGTGGTAGGGACACATTATATTAATAAAGTTAAAATAAAAATAAAAATGGCATAAGCTTACATCATTTAGAAGAACAATTTTTACATAGGGTTATACATGTTGGATTTTCGATTATAAATATTCATTAGAAAGCTAAAACGATTTCCTACATAATGATGTTTTATTTATAATTTTTAGACATTAAATAATTTATTTTATTTATGACACAATGATGATGCAGTAATTACAAATATAGTAGAAAATTAACATAATTGATATTATAAATACCCAAATAAATATAATATGAAACTTTTAATGAATTACACTAATTTTCTAGGATAATATGATATATTAGGATTGATTTAATTGACTTTGTTCGAAGTAATCAATCTGTTATGAGTTTCACAAAAATCAACTATTGAATAGTGTCAAAATTGACATAAAAGAGTTCTTAAAACAAATATTATATTATTAATTGCTATTAAATTCCTAAAAATCTAAGGTTCGGCCAAGAGACTTATATTATGATAGGTTAATCATTAATGGACCACTTGGGGGTCGCTTGTATGTATATGGTAAGTCTATTAACCATATAATATAAAAATACAAAGAGACATTGTAAAAGTGAAACTAATTAACTTAGAGTTAATACTTAAAGATAAGGTTAATATAAGTACCCAAACCTATCTAAATTCTATTGGATGAGTTGTTTTCGAACTATCCCCACCTCATCCTTTGAATAGTCAACTTTGGAGCCTTTAGAAACCGAATATGAATTTATTATAAATTAATATTTCTAGCTTTTCCAAAGGTGCCCCTCACCCCTCTTATAAAAGGGCACTCCTCCTTCTCATTTCTTCACACCTTCAAAGCCTTTTGGTTCGGCCAAACTCTGCCCAAATAATCTCCCAACATCCCTCACTACAACCTAGAGGCCTTAGTTTGATCAGAAAGCCAACCTAAGGAGCCCTTTTGATCAAATCAAAAGGAAGAACCCGAAGAAGAGGTAATGATTTCACCACCCTTTTCTAAGTTCATTTATTCTTCCACTTCTTATTCCTTTGTTCTTACCATTCTAAAATAATAACTCCAGTATCTCACATATACTGTGATGTTATTATAAGTATGGTACAACCATATTCAGTATTCTATCCACCCTTTGAATAACATGTCACCATACGTGCGTACGTACGGCTTACCGTCTCCACGTCGTGGTGTAATTGTTATTCAATATAATATTATTTGGATGGGTATAATAATGATGTGTAACTCATGTAAATAATAAATATAACATGTTAATGATTCTGTATATATGATATACCATTCATTTATATATTATTTTAATATCAAAAGAATGATATTGTCGCTCGTGCGTACGTACGGACTACCGTCTCCACGAACGCGATGAGATTCATTCTCCATCGTATCCATTCAAGTATAATTATCATTTTATGATTTAAAAATGATGTTTAAGGATTTGATATCATTCTGGATATGAATAAGATACAACAAACATGGCTTATGTAACAAAACATATAAAAGAAAATGAGTAAGTTAACACCCGAAACGATGATAATTCTAAGATATTATTAATAAATCAATGTTAAAAGATCATATATAATATCATATTAATATATATGATTCTTGTATAATTTAATAACAATTATTTCACCATTATACAGGAGGTTAACCTACCCCAACCAAGGAAAAGTACAAGGTAAGGGTTATTTCACAATCTCTTCATTATCCGAGGTTGTATTATACGTAATAATCTACTGGGATCTCTTTATCATCCACATCCATGTTTCTTCAAAATGTATTTCAAAACATTTTTACTATTTACAAGAATATGGGTTAAAGTCATTTATACCCTTGTTTGACTTTTTATAAGAGGTTTATAAAGGAATCTTTCCGTCGTTTTCAAAACAAGGTCCTTTTTAACCTTTTCGACAGAATTGAGGTAAGAATGTTTTTTTTTTAACTTATACGACGGGTGCGGTTATTTTCCGCCGTTATAAAATCGTCGAAGTTTTCCATACAAGCTTATAAGAATATTTTCAAAGAAAATGTTTTATTTTATATGGATCTTAAATGATTTCAAAATAAAAGGAGATACTTCTTTAAAAAGAATTTTGATTTCATCTATGTCAACATCCTTTGATGGATTTTATGATTATTTGAAGTTGATTTATTATGATACAAAACTTCTATATTGTATTGAAGGTTTTGTGATATGTTTGACTGTGGATGTGCTATTTTTATACCATTCATAGTTTATGGTGAAATTATTGACATTTCGTATGCTAGTTTTAATACGAATGTTTATGTTATGTTTAAACCTTTTCATATGGGAATGCATTGGACTTAATAAGTGACGGGTGGAGCCCGCTATAGCTCCTCGATGCATCGGTAGGTCTCATGAGACAAACTAGTGTCTTGGCACAAGGCCTTGACAAAATCTTATTTGTAGTCTTGGCACGAGGCCTTGGCTATGTGGTTATGATAGTCTGGCATTATGCATTCCAACATTATGAAAGTGGTTATTTATTTTTGCATGTGATTATTCGATTAGTGGAATATCCATGTGAATAAGTAAATGGCATTATTTCATTTTATTTATGCCATACCATGTTGAAAGTTCATGTTTAAAAGGCTTTTGTTTTAGTTATACATTGCCTTAAATGTTTATTCTTATTGATGAAAGTTTCCGCTATATTGTTATCCTTACTGGGCATTTGAGCTCACCCCTTTTCTATGTTTTATTTTTCCCAGGAAGTGAAGATGTAAGTTATGAATGACCTGCAGGGATTTTATGAGGGGATTGTAGTGTGGATTGTGGAAATATTATGTTGTTGTATTAGTTTTTCATTTTATGATATAATGTAAAACTTATGAATATATCTAGTGTTTCCAAGGCTACTAAACCAATTGGTCTTTCGAGATTTGATCTTTCTTGTGATCATGCCAATGTTACGAAGTAATGCACCGACTCTGGGTAGCTGGGGTCAGGGCGTTACACCTGGCCGGTCCGCCAGGCCGGGACGCGCCCAGGCCGGCTGGGCCGGGCCACGCCCTAGCAGGCCGGACCCAGACCCGGTTCAGGTCGACCCCGGGGGTATCGGGCCGGGTCGGACCGGGCCCGAACCCCTTAAATACCGAACCTTTTTTCGGTCGGATACCTATAACTTTTTCTACGGGTTTCCGATCGACGCACCGTTAGTTGCGATGCGATCCTTGGATCGATACGGTTGTTTTGGTATATCGCAATCATGGTTTCAGATTACTTTGAGTTCAACTGGGTTGGTTCGCACACGAAACCAACCAGGCCCTCGGAGCGGAAACACTCATATCTTGAGCTATAGACGTCCGATTGACGTGCCGTCAACTTTGTTGGATTCCTCTTAGTGAGACGTATCTTTTGGCTTACTGCGCCCGAGGTTTGGACGCAGGTGGAGTACGGTCGGGATGGTTTTTCCTTAAAAACCAACCGGGCCCCTGGGACGAAAAAGCCAATAACTCTCAGACTGTGCGTCCGATTGACACACCGTCTGCGATGTTGAGTTTCTGTTGATGATATAGAACTTTTGGATACATCAACTCTAGACTATGTGTCAGTTGATGTATTAGCCTGTTGGCTTGTGGAGCGGACCCTCCCGAGCAAGCTTGTTGTGTGCGGGAACCCTAGAGCTGGCTGCGACTGCTACGACGACGACTACCGCACTCAACGATCCTATGTGGATCAGTACTACCGATCCTGTGTGGGTCCGATCCTATGTGGGTCAGCGCTCAGTGGTTCTGTGTGAGCCAGCGCCTACAGATCCTGTGTGGGTCATTGCGGGGGTTAGTACCTATTGATCGTTTGTGGGTCCGACGACTTAGATGGATCAGTGATCATCTCTATAGTCTTTCGAAGAAGTATACCTATGTGAGATGAATCCTGTTTTACTTTCCAGTGTGGATTGTGTTGTGTTATCCTGTGTGGATTTACGTTTGCTTTCCTATGTGGACTGGGTTGTACTTGGGCTCGGAGGTTGGAGTGTATTGGAATTGATGACTTAGGTATATGTATGGGCATATACCTAAGCAGTGTCGGTTGTTACTTCGTGATTGTATCTTTCCATTGTGGATTATCCTTTGTGGATTCTGGGAGACCTTCGGGGGTCTCGGGGTCCCTACGGAGTAGATTATACTCACCCCTGCATGGGCTATGCCCACACTACGTTGTGTTGGTTGCAGATGACGAGTAGCGCCGATCGTGGTGGAAGCTTGCGGAGCAGGACAATACCTGGAGGTGGACCTCTGGGCGGGACGTACTCGGAGTGGTCGGCTGGACCTGAGGAGCAGTGGAGGCTATCTGTACCCACCCTTCAGGTGGGACTTCCAGAGGACGGCTCGACAATGCTTCTTTACTTTTTAGTTGCTGTTTTCCCTTTTGAGTTGTACTTTACTTTCAGTTGGGTTTGTATTCTGGCCCACATACTTTCCGCACTTACTTTCCGCACTTACTGGTGTACCGGTTTTTACTTAGTGTTTACTTCTTCCGGCTTACTCTGTGGTGTTTTTTGTTTACTTTACAAAGGTAATTCCTTCCCTTTACCGAGTTTTACGCCTTGGTGCTAGTCGCCAGCCCCTAGCCTATGGAAGGCGGGCTTGGGGTAGTCACGGCACGGGCCCTGAGGACGGGTCGTGACCGAATGAATAGGTATTTTATATTTTATATTTATTTCCTAGGGGAATTTTATTCCTATAGTGTCACTATTCTCACTCTTGAGATTTGGAGTTTGAGGATAATTTTTTATGGATCCTTTTAGAAGAATAATTTAGTAGAATTTTTATAGCGTACTAGTTGGGTTGATATGGACTTCCACCACACTAATGTTTCCAAAAACATAGAACATTTTCTACCCATTACCCTAGTATGATTATATCTGAATGAGATATAAAGTATTTAGTATTAGACTGGTTCTTGTTTTGACCTCATTGATGTTCCTATAACTTGGTCTCTATAATATATATAAATTTAGTAGTGAAATTCCCTAGATATCAGAGTTTTTTTGACCTAGTCATCATTTACCTCCTTGACCTCTATAAAATATTCCCAATCCTCTATGATTATGGGTAGGGATATTAGGGTAAATTGTTCTTATTCATTAGATAATGTTTTTTTTTCAAATTAATAACATTAAAAGACATAAATTTTGACTTCTTATTTGATGTGAATATCATTCTATAGGGTGATTCCCATCCCGAGAATGTTGGAGAATGGATGTCCAAAGGGATATGAACTAATTTAGGTACTAATAATGACTCATCTCATGAATTATTTCACAAATGATGGTTACAATATCTATAAGAATAACAACACAATGAAGGTTTCATATCTAACATCATTAAAAGAACTGGTTATACAACTGGTCAGTTCGGTGGTTCCCTAAGCATAGAGTGCACCTGGTTGACTAATTTCATAGTCATCCAATAAATAAAATTTTGTTCTCATATACTCAATATTTTCTTTTATTATCTATCACTCCCTTATTCTTATTATTCTTCCAGTGGAGTGGAAGAAATTAGAGTTACTCATACCAGAGGTTTTCCCAATACGACCTACCCAGATTCAAAAACAATCTAGAGTACATCCTTTAAGATGAATAATTTAGGGATTGTGTGTCCTAGAATCTAGAAGAAGAGAATGTAATCAAGGAAGTCATTTTGACCTACTTAAACCAAATTTATAACCTCTAATATCATGGAGATCTTATTTCCATGGATTTAATAAAATATCCTAGAACTCGCAATCTTTGAAAATAATAGGTTATATTCCTTTGATACTGAAACATTGAGTGATGTTGATCCATCCTCCATTCTAGAAAAGGGTGTTGCTATTACTATCATCTTTCAAGATGAGAAAACACATGATATTGTGTGGAATTTAGCACTTGATCTAATGTGGGTTCCACCTTGATTGTGATAATCACAGTCATCTCTATACCAATATTTTTTCCATATATTTATTTCATTAGTGAATATTTAGCCTTATACAGATACATGAAATCCTCCAATCATTATGTGACTATTGTGAACACCTAAAATCCAATATTATTTCTTTGTGAAATAATTAGTGTATTTAACTCATTAAATATATTTTTATATATATCTCCAACAAAATCCCTTGATGGCATCTCATATTTAGTAAATAATTAATCCTTTTTTCCTGAAGATTTAGTTTATAACCCTAATAATTATTTGAATTTTTTAAATTTGAGGGGTCAAGAATGTTTATATTATTTGTTGTCAAGTAAATTTGGTAAAGGAATTATTTTTATAGATCCAGAAAGGTAGAATATATCATCATAGAATATTTTTATACTTGAAAACACTATTTTTACCTAGGTATGAATGAAGAACATATTTTTCTACCTCTTATTATTCCTATATGTTCATCATGAGGCTATAGTGAGACATGAAATATGACGCCCCTAACCCATAATATGTCATTGAAATAAATTTCATTTTTGTTTTAATATGAATTATTATTTTAGGTTCAAGTAATTAGATTCAATCAAATGAATTAAAAAAATACAGAATGAAAAGGGAAACTTGTATTCATTAAATCACTAAAATGTTACATTAAAGTAAGGCCGAAAAACCATAACTATCCTAAAATAACTTTTACAAGGCCTACTAGGATCAACAAAAAACCACCAAGCATAAAAAATAGACCAAGTAAGTAGTGAACATCCCCTGAGTTTGTCATGATGAAAAACATTATGGAATGTACTATGAAAAAAGTAGTAAGTATCAAGGGAATGAAGAGCACCATCCTTATAATTCAAAATGGTTTGATGTTTTGAAAAACCATAAACGTTTGTTTATAAGGCCTTTGTAACCGTTGAAGATAAATATGACTATTATTTTCTCTTAATAGCTGTTGGAGTTTAGAAACATGTGGCCATTAAAAACCCTTTATAATGTCATTAAGTATTTAAAATATTTTAAAATTACTTAAATATTTTAAAGTTATATATTTGGTTAAATGAGGACATGGTTTTAATTTATGTTTAATTTTATATTTATATTTTGAAATTATAATGTTTTAACACTAAAAATGAATACAAACTTATAAAAATAATGAAATTTAGAAGTTTTTTAACTATGAGAAAAAATGTTTCTATATATATAGAAATTAATATAAATGTCCCATTCTCTTAACTATTTGTGTTTAATAACTTTTGATAAAAATATAGTGAGTACCCCCTCCGAATAAGGCAAACCTTGAAGGCCAAGTCCTCAAGGTCAGTGGGAATATGATAAATGAAACCGATGTTAGGCAGACCACATGTATAGTGAATGCTGAGTCACATATGAACCGTGCATAGTTGAGGAAAGCCGCGTGGACAGGACCATGTATAGGGGTCTGGTCAGGCATGAGTAGAGTTATATAGGTCACACACTAGCACGAGTGAGGGTGTGACAAGGCCCACAGATGGGGGTCCTGTGTATAAGGACCCTACTATGTCTTTTGGTGTCATCGAGTGGAGGGAAGCGACATCGATCCTTATAAAACGGTTCCTAAAACCTCCCCTTTTTGATTTGGGATGCATATTTTTTAGCAAAAAGAAATATGGACCATACGATCTCACCATGAGAGGTATTATCCATCCACACCAGTTCATACTTTTAACTCCACCGCCGCATCATTTCGAAAATGGTTTTCTTTAGCTATCTGATCTGGCCACATCAGATCTGGACCGTTTGATCCATTTAAAAAACACAGGATCTCCTATGGCCATTTGATCTTTCTGATCTGATCTTGGCCGTCAGTCACATTTTTAATATCATTGATCAATCCTAACCACATGATCAAATCCACAACCTTAGTTAGGCCGTCCGATCTTATTAAGATGTTTGATTCATCGTGACACTCCTACATCCCTCCAATCAAGATGAAATGATATGAGTAGTCCATTTTTCCTCTTATTCTTCGTTGAACCCTCGAACCAGTGCACCTCAACCCACATATTCCTCCTCCACCATCCTTCCTCATCCCATGACCCTCCCATCACTCTCCTTAGTCCCAACTGCTTCATTTTTCCATGACTCTACCATTTAATGTAATATTTTATTTCCAACCCCATTGGATTCCTATATAAGGTTCCATAAACAATATATATAATAAAATGACTGATTAATTTTTGGTTTACTTTGATTAGGGTGTTTGTTCTCATATGAAATAGTTATATTAAAGTTTGATTGTTTATATTTTATGATTGAACCGTAGTGTATAAAAATATATATAAACCTCTTATATAAACCCCTATTTTCACACATAACCCTATGGATTTTATTATTTACAAATATCCATTGACCTTTTATTGATTCAATATCCTTCATAAAGTCATTTAAGGTTTTTTTTCTTTTTTTTTCATTATACAAAACCCTTATATACATTTTTACATATATATAGTTATATATATATATATATATTTTAATCATAATCTGATATTTGTTTTCATATGATTGATATTAGTGATTAACTGATGTTTTTTAGTATATAATTCTTGTAAGGATTGATTTAACTTCATTTTAGTTTCAAAAATCCCATATATACACTTTTTGTATATATAGTTTTTTACAACATTCAATCCTAAACAACTTTAGGTTTTCTAAATGCTGATTACCAAAATTTAGTTGATGTTTATGATGCATATAAGACATGAAAAGGTATTCTAAGTGATCTTTTTGGAGTTTTCTAAACTCATATATTAATATTTTTATATACAATTTTGTATAAATGGTATACTCAAACAATTTTACGTATCTTTTTAAAGGACGAACAACTATATTAAAAATGGTGTTTCCATACCTATATATTTTACCTAAGGATTTTTTTATTACCTACTAATTTATGAAAAATCAATATATATATATATATAATTATGTAAAATTTCATAAATATATGTCAATATTGTTTTCATTTAAAGAATTTTATAATGGTAGTATATTTTCTATGATTTTATGTTTTGAAAGTTGTACAATTGATTAGATAAAAAATAAAATCTATGTTTAAGCATAAATATATATGTATAAACATATTTATACTCACCTTTTTACATGTTTTACAATTTTGAGTTAATCCATGAATATAATGTTTTTGATTACATGGCCTAATTGTATGTGTGATCATGAATACTAATTTATAAGGAAAACAATAAAAAAACTTTTGTTTTTTTATTGTGCACCCAAAATTTGAAAAGGGATCATTACCTTTTTATCATTACATGTATACATCCCAATTTATAATTTTAGGATAAAAGGTTGGAATTATATTTTTCTTAACATGTATATATATACATTCATAAACAAATATAGTGAAGTGTGTTTAATTATTTTCTTATGCATAAATATCTCAAATGAAATGAATGTTTTACTTTTATAAATATTATATTTTAATTCATGATGAATCTTCCACAATGAATATTATTTATTATTAATGTTTATGATTTAATTTGACTGACACTCCCATTTATCAGTGTGTGGTTTAAACATGAATTATAAGTATCTTAAATTAAAAATATGTTTTTTTAATATAAAATGTCTAATTTCATGAAACAAGGTTTTTTAATTTAAGTTTAATTATTTTATGTGACAAACCTATACAATCTATTATTTTTTGTGCACCGGTTATCAACACATGTGAAAAAGTGTGTTTTTTGTCTATGCATGTCATTGATAAATTTAATATAGCTATAGCCTAAACTATAACTGAAAGCCATGCATTTTTTATATTAAAGTTTGAATTTATTTTTTGATTCACTTTATTTATGAATGTATACAGTTATTCAATGTTTGGGATATATCTTTTATGATAATATATTGATTAAGGAATAATCTTTCCAAGGTGGTATGGGACACTTTGGATAGTTTAATGAACTTATTTCATCTATGATTAATATTTAAATGAATCAAATTGGTATGTGACACATTAGTTTGTTATTGAATTTATTTCATCTATGATAAAGATTAAAATAAATCAAAGTGGTATGAGACACTTTTATTTAAATACATATTTTTATTATAAATATGGGGACTGTATATGACTTATTATGTGATGGTTGAGGCCTGCTATAGCCTCTCGATGCATCAGTAGGTCTCATGAGACAAACTAAGTCTTGGAACGAGGCCTTAAAAGAATGATTATGTATGTTCTTAGCATGAGGACTTGATCGAATGTATATGATTGTCCTGTATTATGCATTCCCTTATTATGTGATTAGTATTTAACCAACCATGTGATTATTCGACTTTTAGAATATTCTTTGTGAAGAATATTTTACTTATTATTATGGTAATAAATGCACATGGCATAATGATGCAAGTACTTAGAAAATCATTTATAATGAATTCTTAGCATCTGTTTTCAGAACATCAATAAAAAAGTTATAAATTTATCTATCATTTAATGAATTGAATTTTATGTGACATGTGATATATGATATTGTTTTTTTGTAATTCTATGCAAGTATTATTTCATGTAATAATTTTTACCTACACCTTTCCATGTCACCCTTAATTTAGTTTTATCAACTCCTAAATTATATACAGCATTCCATGAATTTTTGTACAAGTATGAATATTTTTGAAATGTTTTTTATTTTTAGGATTTAAATAAATATATAACATATTGTGTATTATATTTATCTTAATATTTTTTCTAGTTACCTTTGAAAAATTAAGATGATCTACTATAAGAAATGTTGTTTTATTTTAAGAAAATGTTTTATGTATGTATAATTATTTTAAATGATTTTTTAAAAAAAGGAAGTTATTAATTATTTTTAAAACCCCTTACTAAGTGTTTTAAATACTCACCCTATTTTTTTAATTTATTTTTGCTGGATTAGTATATTTTTCATCTTTGAGTTATTCTATGTGGTGGTAGCACTATGGAGTTTATATCGTACAATTTTGAATAAAATTATCAGTTGAATATGGTTTTCCAGAACCTATACTGGGAAGATCCTATATAATGATATGTGAGATGTAATTTTATTAGCATATTTTTATAAAAAAATACACATGAAGTTTTATGCACCGACTCTGAGCTTCTGGGGTTAGGGTGTTAAATGAAATATGTTAGGTACTACTCTATATCATCAATAACATTGAAAAAATGGGGTGATTATAATCCAAAACAATAAAAGAAGGAGTTCAACCATCTAATCAAGACACACATTCCTTTACATTTTCACTATTGTATATTGATCCTCCTTAACCTATATCCAAGTAGTAAGAAACTCTAGGGATTTTTTGAGTTCTATTGACAGTGTCACCTTGGTTGATTTTCTCATGGATGTATCCATTGAAACATTATATGAAATTTTTACCCATTTTTCTATTGATATTTAGTTGTTTTTTGCCTATAGTAGATAGTTGGAAGAAATACTGATGATTTCCATAGAGGAGGGATATCCCAGCATTCTTCGGCTATGGGAGTAACATAAATCAATGGCATATACCCAGGCCCAGTTGGGCGGTTGGACTCAGTTCATATTTAATAATGGAAACCATCTATTTGGATATAAACTAGGGGATACATAATCATATACTTATTAATTATTATTAGTAAGAATATTACCTATGATTAGCTTGACATTGAGTTACTTTAATTCATCTAGTTCTGATTCATATCTTACAAGCCTTTCATCAATGGAGAAGGATTCAGTGTCCATAGGTGTTGGTGGGATTCAGGTGTATCTATATATTCACATTTAAAATTTTCACAATCATTTTGAGTAGGAGGTTAAGAGATATTTGGAGGATCCCCATATTCTAAGACAGACTTTCGTACCTTGTATGAACACCCTTTTCATCAGTGCATACCATGCCTTGAGAGGACATCTCACCATTATTCCCTTTCATGTTAGGGTTATACGTTGGGTTATTTTTTACATTAAAACCATTTAATTTTAATAAAAATCGTTCATATGATAAAAAATTTTCTCATCCCCTTAGTTTTTAGTTTGGATTCTCCACCCATTGAATATCTTTGGTGATGAAGGTTATGAGTATACTTAGAATTTACCTCCTTAGTGGAATGTTTTAGATCATAAATATTTTTAGAATTCATTTTCCATCCCCAATAGATAGTGAAATTTATAGAGTCTACTGTGAATTTCAATGAGGGATCACATAGTGAAGGATATGGATTTCTCAAGGGGAAGAAATGCCAGAATTATTATTTTTATAGAGTTTCACCCTGCCTAAAGAAGAAAAATTTCATTATAAGAGGTAGTGTAGATAATATAGTTGAAATAAAACATTTAGGATAGGACTAAATTATTTCTATTACCATCATGTCATGAATTTTTAAGGAATGAATGACCTAAGGGGTGGTGGTGGTTGTAAAAATTAAAACAGTACTATGGGTTGGAGTTTCTTCGTTAATGTTGTAGAGGAAAAAACTATGATGAAAATCTATATTTTTTCAAAACTTTTTCCAAAAAAATGGGATAGATGAAATTTATGTTCATTATGCTATTTGTTCTCCAATAAATGTTATTCCATGTTTTTTGTCTAGTTATTCCTTTTATATGATGCATTCTCAACTATCGTACAGATTAATGTGAGAGCCTACCTATTGGACCCAAAACTATATTTAGTATTATATTCTTAGTTAATAATAGTTTCAAAATTTTTTGTTAGAGTATCGTTATAAATTGAATACATTGGAATAAGAGATTCAAATGGAGAATCTCAGTAATGAATCTAGTGGTTATTGGGGAGAGTTGAAGATGTTATAGACTTGGGAAGAAAAAATGCACATGGAAACACTCTGTAAGGAATTTTGGATTCCATATGTTTGGATGAGGTTTTATAGCCTGAAATAAATATTTTTAAGGTTGGTGGATAATCGAGTGAATGAAGATATAAATATACTACATAGTCTTGTGGAAAGAATGAAATAGAAATTCTAGGATTATATCAATTTTATATCTAAAAGTAATGATTAAAGAGTTATTCTTGTATATGAAGACAAATATAGTTAAATATATGGAATGTTTCTAAATAGACTATGTTGGTGTAATATGGTTTTGAAGATCACCCAATATATATTGAGTGATTTTTTCATTTAATCTCATAACTCTATTTATAGCGAGTGATCTTCTATGAACCTGGAGAATATTTATAGGGTATTAATGTGACATTTGGATGATAAGGATGAATGAAACAAAATGATTCTTATGAAGAATTATCATCACTTGGATGTTTTTTCTCAAGTTGATTTGATTTATGGAATACATGGAATTAACCTTAATCTCAACCAGTTAGACCTATTTGGTTCTTTGGATGATATAATAGCACACCCATATAGTAATGAATATGTCACAAATTTATATTCTTAGAAGAGGTACAAGAAGTTGAGTCTATTTCCTAGTTTTTCAAAAAATTTGGATACAATATCCAGGATAGAGATAAATGTTTCATGATAGTAATCATATAGAATATTGAGAAGTATTTTGGAGTAAAGTAATCGGTTTTGTGAATGATTGATGTTTTTGTGAATTTGTGGTTGTCCCTCGAAGAAATGTTTTAAGAAAAGAGGTATTTTTTTTAAAAAAAAGTAAATATGAACACATAATATTCTATTTTTTGTATAAATAAAAATTTTTTAGGTGAAGGAATCATGTGTTTTTGGGAATGATATATTCTTGTAAAAATAGAGTTTTGTGAACTTGTACACATTGGAAAATTGAATTCCCCACAATATATGGTTGTTTGGGGAGGTAATGTTTCACAAATGAAGAATGATACTGAAGGTTTCCTGAACTAATGTTACCTGAATGAAAAGTTTCAACTTTAGGGTAAGGGATGATATTTTCCTGTAAATACATAACCCTCAATAGAGGATGTGAGATACTTGGATAAGGAATATTATTGAGAGAAAAACTCTCTAAAGATTATAATTTTTGAAGATACATGAATAGTTATGAAAACAACTAATTTATATGAGAAATATTTCTTGAATCCTTGTGTTTCCCAAACACACAGTTTGAGTAAAACATTTTCTATAGTGATAGTCTATCTGATATAAATGAATATCCTTCAGGGAGTTTTATATAGTGTAACTTAAAAGATTATATTTTTTATGAATGAAATAGTTTTTTATAGTTGGAGTTTCACGAAGAACTTCTATTTTTTATTAAAAAAGTACTACGCTTACATAGTAGAAAAATTAAAGGTCGTCTAAAATGATGAATCTATAAGTAATCCCCAATAAAAAAACCAATACATTCCTTAGGTAATGATCCCACTCTAGATAAAACTACCGAGGGTTCATCATGACTACTCCCCCAAGAAAGAGCATCCATGACAAAGTTGGCATCCCTAAAAATATTTCGAACTACACATACATTATCAATCTCCAAGGAACAACCACAAATGAGGTAATTCAAACACCAAGGAACCTTAAATTTCCCTTGAAGGGTCCGAATCAACACCTTGGAGTCTGATTCCACTTCCGAAACTACCAACTATAACCTTTTGTAGAGCATAACACCTGTGTGTAACACCCATACCTCTCTGCCCAACGAACTACCCAGTCCATGAAAGCTTCTAAATGACTCTAAGACCGATCCAATTCTATCTCATACCAGTCCTCCCCTACAAAACATCCCATTCATAAACAATGCATGCACATTAAGTTCAAAACCTTTATATGGTGGTTTCCATCTCACCAAGCCTCCTTGTACCATCGGTCGAGCCACTGGTCTGTTAAAACAGTTATAGAATGATATAGAGTTCAGCCCCAAATCAACAGAGATCCTAACTCATGTATTACACCCTTCATTATCACTTGATGAATAGAAACCGAAATTCGACCCTCCCATATTTCATTATTCTACGCCTCCCAAAGAGTCAAGAAAATCAAAGTATTAGTAATGTTGTGAACTTTGTTTTCCATCCCATTCTGCTCTGCTCCCGAAAACCAACCCTTAAAAAACTCATACAAGGAATTGCATGAAGCACTTTACTTACCCAATCCATTCATATTAGTCCAGATACAACACACCCATTCAATCCAGATAAAAAAGTGAACTATTTAATTCGCCTGAGGATTAGCACAACAACAACACCGAGTTGCTATATGAATTCCCTCCTTGTGAATATTGTCCTTCGTAGGCAGTCCTAGTTATGCGCTCTCCATATGAGAAAACTCATCTTCAAGGGAAACTCCTTACACCATACACAATAACCCCATTAATCATGACTCCCTCTCTATCGGATTAGCCAATGATAGTTGTGACTATTAGAGATCCCTAAACATGATTCAGTAAAGCAGAAGAGGTATTCTTCCTCATAGAAAACAATTTATTTGAATAATTACATCTTCTAAGAGCTGAGAATGGACTCCATAAACTTGGTATGTTGTTAGGCCTCTCTATCCGAAAAATCCAAGCCTAGACAACCCGGAAAAAATAGCTTCTCTCTAAGCCTATTATCTCTCCAAAGATTCATATCCCCATGGCCAACCACCCAACGAGAGGAATCCTAAAGGACAACTAGGTGAGGCACCACTTTTTCCCCAATATAGATAGTTTCCTTTGATCCCATTCCTCCCAATGCTTTCCATATTTTATTCTTAGTGTTTTCCCCACATTGATTTCCCCACAAGAAAATCCCAATCCAACCGAGCCTTCATGGATTACATAGCTACCATTAAATCCCTAAGACCAACAGATCATTCCTCAAACGGTTTCTCCAATTGAGGCCACGAGGCCCAATTAAACCTTCTCAAGTCATTGGCATTCCAAAGTAATCAGTTAATAAGAATCCCCATAGTAGAAATAATCCCCTTAGGAGGAGTGATGATAGACAAGACATGCATCATAATTGAAGAAATCACACTATTGATCAACACCACCGAAGCCCCAAAATATAGAAACCTATTTTTCCAGTTATAAATCCTCCCAACCATTCTGTTAATTAGATCCTCGAAGAAGATTTTTTTCATTTGGACATTAGAAATGGGTTCCCTAAGATACATCATAAGAAGCTATTTCTATTGGAAGCTGAGAATTTCTTATATACTCTGGGCCCTTCTCCTTGAACATTTATTATATATAAATACATTGATCTTCCCAACATTAACCAGTTGGAAATTTAGACTACAGTAGATCCCCATGAGCTTCATGAAACTAACCAATGATGACCTCCTTCTATTTAGAAAAATAAGAATGTTGTCAGCAAACATAATATGTGAATATGATCCATCTGAAGCCTGTGAGATATAAGGCAGTATCTTCTGGTCCCTCAATCCTCTATGTATATTTTGTGATAGAGCCTCCTAAACAACGAGAAACATGGTGGGGGAAAGAGGCTCCCCTTTCCTCACACCCCACACATTCTTAAAAAAACCAAACCCCTTCCCCAGAAGATAAATAGTGATCCAAGGCGAAGAGAAGCAGTGTAAACATAAATCATAAAACCATTCACGAAACCCAATCTTCCTCATCACCTAAATTATAAAACTTCATTCAAGATTATCATACTCCTTATCCATATCCACCTCAATAACAACATTATACCCTACCACATTCTTGTTCACATCCTCTAACAACTCTTAAGCCACTACCACCACCCCTGGATACCTCTAACATGGACAAATACATGTTGTTATTGGGAAATAATACTCATTATTACCATTTTCAGACACCTCACCAGTAAACTATCCAAAATCTTATAGGATATGTTCATAGACAGATTGGTCTATACTAGACAATTAATGTTGGATCTTTATCTTTTTGCATAAGCACCACCCTGGAAGCATACATAACCATGTTTAGGGAACCCCCTAAAGAAATAATGTACTACCTTGATCATTGTCGCCCCCAAACACCCCCATGACACTACAGAGAAGTCCCCCAAGAAACCGTCAGGCTAGAGAGAACTCTTCAATGACAAAATTTGAACCACCTCCCACACCTCCTCACCAGATGGTGAAGTCTTCAACATATCATTATTCCCCCTATCAAGCCTCTTGAAAATACTCTGGAAGAATTTCTCCTCATCACCATTTGAGCCATCCTCCCACAAATCCATTACCTGACCACCTTCAAGAAGAATTTCAAAGTGCTCCAACGCCATCCTACTAGAAACATTCACACCAGATGAGAATGAACCATCTTCCAGCCTGATATTCCCCTTTTAATTTTGACTCTCCTTCAAGAAATCATGGAATAACCCACTATTCCTATCACCTTCCTTGAGTAAACTCACACTAGATATATTTATGAGGACCTTATCCACCTCCAGGAATCATTACGCTAGAAAGGACCACTTTTCACATAATCATAAGAAGGCTGCATCATCCCGTTTTTTTGAAGAAATTATTCCAATTGGTCAATATCCCCTTGAATAATCTACACTGAAGTATATGTTGAAGTAATATTCATAAACCATATAATAATATCAGACTTGAGCTGCTTCAGTTGTCTATAAATCCCCACCCAATATCATCCCACAATCACCTGCTTCCAGGAATCCTTCATCATTTTCATGAACCCATCCCTACAATGCCAATTCACCGAGTACATAAATTCCTTACTATCCACACTTCCAACCTTTAGTTCCACGAGCATAGAATAATGATCCGATAGCACCCTGAGAGAGATGTGGGGCTAAGGTTCTAGAAAAATATTCTAGGCCCTAAAGTTAGACAGACATCTATCCAAAAAAGACTAAATCTTTTAAATCTAGTGCACCATGGTTTTAGGGTGATGAAACCATAAATATCAAAAATTTATTTTTTATTGATATATGTGATCTCATTCAAAACATTGTATCTAATAAAATAGATAGTCTCAGTGGATTCTGGTATGAAAAAAACATGGTCTAAATATAATCCTTAGAATAGCCCTTTGCAGTTAACTAAGTATCAATCCCTATATCCAATGGATTTTTGTACTACCCTTCACATATGTGATTTTTTTAAGGATTTAATCGAGTGTGAGAGGCTGAATGTGTTCCTTCCAATAGGGGAATAATATCATAAAAGAAATTAATCTAGAATGTGGAGAAAATTTTAAATCTATTCATCACCTTCATTCACCCCAACCCTATCATGGTGTACCTTTTCCTAATAATTGGCATAAAAAGGAGGTTCAAACACAATGTTCATCCTCCAAAGGAGTTATTGGTTTTGTGCATATGGATTATATGCGAAGACCCCATTTATTGATGCAGGTGAATTTTATGGATGGAAGAAATAAATGTTGATGTTTCTTTAGACTTATGGTAAAGTAGTTCTACAATATATTTGCAGGGTTTCTGTCATGAGAAATCACTTTGAGAAAATATAAAGTGAAGATACATAAAATATCCCGAATAGATCATTATCCATTAAAGTATATATGAAATTTAATCACTATTCTACTTCTTATAAGATGGGAAATACTTTTTATTATGTATGTAGAAAATATATAAATGAGAAATATATAAATGATAATGATAATGAGTACCTTGTCAAAAAGTTAATGAAGAAAGAAAAGAAAAATAATAAGTCTGTTGGTAGATTTGATATAAAAAATTAGGTGAATGATTCTAATTCTCTTATTTACTCATATTTAAACCATTATATTAAAGATTATTGTAATAAGGATAGTACAGGTATCTTCTAAGAGGGAAAATAACCAAAGGGTTTAGTTGATTTATAGGTAGAATTGGAAGGTTCCCTTGAATAACTAGACATTCAAAGAGATAAAAATTGAATGGTTGATATTTTTTTGAAATAAATATATGAATATGTTAACAAACTTGAAAGAGAAATTTAAATACTAAGAAATTATTTACTTTATCGAATAAATATTGATTAATTGTTGAATATAAAGAAAACAACTGAAGTGAAAGACAAGGTGATTGAGAGTTTGAAAGATTATTCTAAACAAAAAGAGGAAAAGATTGAATCTATTGAGGATAAAATTATTGAAAGTAAATATTTTAAGGATCCATTTAAAGATTTCAAGTTTTGAGAATAATTATGTTGGGTGATTTAGTGGTGAAGATGAAATGCTCACATAGAATGCAAAATCTAACAATGAACAAGGGGCTATTCCACATAGTCATCAATTTAGAGAGAGTGTTGTCTACGAACAATGTGATGACAAATACTTACATGTGATGGTTGATTAGTGGGAGGTCATATAAGTAGTAAAAAATTTAATAATAAAATATCTATCCATAGAGAACAAGATACTGAAAATAGAATAGGTGGAAATAAATTTTTTACTTACTAAAGGCATTTTCCAATATGAAGGAACAACATGATATACTTAAAGAATGTCAAAAAAGATAAAATAATAAATGTTCATAGAAAGACTTTTGAAAAAATAGTCATTCCTCATAAGAAACATGTTTAATAGAAAATAAAAAATAGAAATGAAGCTACTAATAGATTAATGAAAATAGAATATGAACTAAAGGATAAATACTAAAAAATTAAAAAGCTTCAGAAAAAGATCAATTAGAATATGGGAAAAGGGAAGGAAGAGTTTCCCTATATAGAAGCACATAAAAGTGGATTATGTTGGGATCTAAAGTTGAGATCCAAAAATTATAGGAAAAAGATGTCTAAATATGAAAATTAGATTAAAAGTCCAAAAAATATTAGAAAATAATATCTTTAGAAATTACTCATATAATGATATTATTGTAGAAGACATGGACTTAGTATGGGTATTTTTATGGAAGACTAAGGTATGATTGTCAAAATAAGAACTCTAACTACTCTTAAATCTCAACCGAGAATTGATGAAATGATGGAAGTTTTTAATGGAATATTATTTATGTTTTATAATTATGGGAATTTGGAAATATGTCATGCCCAGAAGAATGAAAGGAAAAATTATCCCTAAATATATCTTAACACAAATGAAATATAATGAGGGAATATATAGTAGATGATATAATGTTATTTTTTAAAAAGGTTTATAATATTTGAATGAAAAAGGGTTTAAACAAAAGGTGTATCATGTACGATCTAGTTTACACTCATAGTATCCCTCCTAGAAATAATTATTTTTTTTAAGATTAAAGGTGAATCTACAAAAATTATGAGTATGAATAATATACTCTCAAATAGATAATTACTTCAAAATAAAATATTACAGGTGACCCATATAGTGGATATAGAGAAACAAATGAATAATGAATTAGTGGATATACATGTTTTACCACAAAAATCGATTGATGAAGGTAATATGAAGATCTATCCAATAGAGGAAGATCCAAGAGTCGAATATAAGGGAATAGTTTCATACTTCATGAATGAATCCTGGTAAGGGGAATAAATGGGGTGTGTTGATGAAAGAACCTTGTAATTGTGGGTTTAAAGCTGAAATTTTAAATAATACCAAGCCTATTGAATCAAAATACAAGAAATAATACTAAAAATGTGCCTAGGGAATGTTTAACTATATTTGTAGATCAATTATAATTGGTGAAGAAGATTAAACAAGCACACAAAGAGTGTAATTATTTGAAATAAAAGATCAATTTGTTTGTTAATAATGATATACCATATTCTCTTCTTTAGGATGTATAAGGTATAATTCTCCCAATTTATTTGAAAATTTACAATATAGGTTTAAATTGGTATATTCTCAATGGATAGACACGAACAATGTGGTGTATATGTTCTGGAAAAAGGAAAAAGTGTTTAAACTAAATGGAGATATATATGATAAGAACTATCCATACACTTGATATTTTTATATGGTATTAGATTCAACAAGTGATGTTAAAAAACCAATATTTTTTCAAAAACAACATATAAAATTAGAGAATTTTGGAAATGATAGATCATACAAAGAAGGGAATTATGTGGAACTAAATAGTTTTCAAAGGTATATTTGAATTTTCTATTAGTTATAAATCAATTTAAATATTTAACATTGGTATCAGGTGTCAATTCTAGTGTAATTTTACAATCAAGAAAAGTTATATTAGTGGAGAAGTGTTAATATTTATATATTTAATCTTTAAAAATTTTGTTCAAAAAATGTCATAGCAATTTTTTATTTTCAGTATACTAAAAAGAAGCTGGAGAATCAACACAATTACCATAGAGTGTTCTACATTTCCTAAAAAAGAATTATATAGTTGATATAATTTCAATGATTAGTTTTAATAAGTGGTATCTGTCAGAATAAATATTTATATTTCAGGAGACTTGGTGAAAATAAAACTTAGATATTTATCCTTATTTGAAAAGGATTACTATGATGAATTTAGTATCATTCATTCCATGTGGTAACATGAAGTTTTCAATAACAAGTCGATTAAGATAGTTTAACATATAGTATGGCTCGCACACTTGTGATTAATTACATAATCACTGACTATTGGGTGTTTGAATTATTAAGATCATCAGAGTTTCATCAAAATAAAGAAATATAAACTTTTAATATCTATGGAAGTTAGTGGGTGACATAGACAACATATGTTTTTTTGTGTGAATTAAAATATTATATCCTAAAACAGTTTACAACATATTAGGTTAAGAGTATATAAAAATTACACAATACCATCTGTTAATTTCACTCGTTGTAAATAAATTAAAATTTTACAACTATAACAATGAAAGTGACTCCATGTTTGAATAGTGGTATTATCCAAATGTCAGTAATTAGAGGAGAAAAATGCCTCCATAGTTTAATAAATAATATTAGAAATCTATTGACTAGAGATTATTGATTGGGGGGGTACATTTTCTGATGAAATAATCCCTTATGGATGTTAAAGTGATAGAGAGTTTAGAACTAAAGGAAATTTAGGTCCAATAGCTCTATATTAATTATGACGTTAAAGGGAGAGAAGACATAAAAGGAATATTTTATGATAGTAAGGGGAATTAAACCTTAATAAAAAATATAGTTTCATTTGGACCATTGGATTTTGAAGTAAAATTGGGAGAGGAAAGTCATCCAAGAGGAAAATGCGGAATCATGAATCTATAGCTGTGAAATGTTTGGAGTATCTTACAACGGATGGATTTGTGATAATATCGACAAAACAATTCTAATATAGGGAATGTTGGACCCAAACCTATGATTTTTGTTAGATTTTTTTTGAATCATAGTGTCATACCATATGAATATAGTATTGTTATACATTATATACATGGGAATAAGAACATAACATGTAAAAGATTAGAAAGATAGTCAGAGGTATTGGGGGTGTTTTGGATACATTGAAAACATCAGAAGTAGTGTGGAACATGGAATATATCTTCAAGTAATTTTGGATTCCCCATGTATATAAGAAGATTTGTGGAATGATATTCATGTTACAGTGGCCAGTGAATATCATAGAGAGTGAAGACATTCAGATACTTCATAGTCTAAGATAATATAACAAAGAGAAATTTCTGGAAGATATTAATTTTATATCCAAATTTTACGATTATGAGTTATTATTGAATAGGGAAAAAAGATGGTGGAATATTAAAAATGTTTCAGAATAAACTAATTTGATGGATGCCTATTGGGAAGGCCATCATTGTATCCATAGACAGTTATGTAGGTTGTGATTTCAATCACTCTAGACATATATATTTATTTTTTCAAGCTCACATTACGATAGTTAGAGCATCAATATGATATCTTGATGTTAAATGATAAATACAATAAAATGATCCCAATGTGGATTTCTTTCTCACCCAGATGATATTTCTCATAATTATTTGATTTATGGTAGACAAAGAGTTAACCCTTATCACTATAATTTGGCCCTATCTAGTAGTGTGAAAGAAATAAGTGTGAAATGGTGTAGTTCAAGCCAAAACATGAATTTATAATCCAAGAAGAGGAACATAAAGTTGTGAAATTTCCCATTATTTTTCAAATTTTATGGTGAAATACTGTAGAGGGAGATAAAATTTTAATGAAATTAATATTCTAGATGATAAAAAAGTATTTTGGATAAAAACAAAAAGTTTTAAAAATTATTTATATTTAAATGAAAGTGTGTTATCTTAACAAAAGAATGTTTCTAAAAAAGGTGGAAGAAATAATAGAAAAATACACCATCTCCTGAATGATTGAGTTTTACAAATAGTTATATGTTGGAAAATAAAAGGTGTCATGTTTTTAACGCATGAAAGAGTTTCTTGAAAACTTTTGTCTCATAAACCCATATACATTGGAAAATCTAAGGCACTATGAAATAGAGAATTTTGGAGAGGAAACTTTTCATGAATGATAAATTATTGAGAAGGTTTCATGAACTGAAGATATGAAAAGGAAATTTTTTCAACATACATGAAGGGTCTATATTTGCCTATAAATAGTTGATTGCTAATGTTGGATGAAATAGAATTCTCAAAGTGATATTATAGAGTGAAAATCACTCTAAATTTGACATGGTATGAAGTTATCTAAAGATTTATCTAAACCAATAAGTTCTATGAAAAATATTCAATGAATCATTGAGTTTCATGAACACACTTTTTAGGTGAACACTAGTTTTGTCATGAAGTTTTATCCTGGGTGAAAGAACAGTCTCGAGAATGGTTCATGAATTAGAAATATCAATAGAATAGTTTTAAAAATAAGGTGTTTCACAAAATATGCAGTTTTATAAAATAAATAATTTCATGAAAAAATAATTTTTATAAACAAAATGAGTTGATCTTAAACTATAAGAGTCATTCAAAGAGAATCAAATAAGGTATATGATTAAAGAAGATCCTCATGCTAATAATTTAAAAATAATTTTTATTAAAATCTATTGATGTTGACCTATAAGTATATATATATTATTGAATTACCTTCAATGAAGTAGTGGGATAGTGTGAAGAAGTGTAAATGGCCTTAGGTGGGGAGTGACCAAAGCTATATTTTGTATAGACAATGCACCTTGGGTAAGGAGTGTCAAAAACATAAATACTATATATGAAGTTCACTTGGCATTATGCCACCATAGATGAATCAATTTATCCACTAAATTATTGATTCTTAGTGGATTTGGGTCTTCAATATATGCTCCTTAGACTAGACCTTTGTAGTGAACAATGTAAAAATAACCATGTCCTATAGATGTTTTACTTTCCTACATACCTTTTATTGTTTCGATAAGAATTTTATTGTGTGGTGAAGGTTGACTATTTTCCTTCCAACATGGTGTAAATATTTTCAAAGACAAATAAACATACTATATAGATATGTTTATGTTTATCCATGACCATAATTCATGATTCTCCTAGTGTTTATAGTGTCTTAACATTGTCAATAGACCACTCCCATTGAGTACACTATTCCTATTCCATCAGGATGGTAGGGTGTCTCCGGACAGACATGCTAGAAAATTCAGACCCCGATCTTGAGACTTGGGACAAGTTGATAATAATTCATGATTTTATTCTCAACCAATTATATTAAACATGTAATGGGATAAAATGTAGCGCCCCATGTTCATAAAAACCTAATATGTGTCCGTAAGATGTGGATTTAGAAATCAAATTTCACTGAGTCTTTATATCACCATGAAAAGAATGTTTGAGATCTTTTCACCACCATCCAAAAATTAGATGTCATGGAGATGAAAGGGAAACCATGTATTTCATATTGAAGTGGTGTATAATTGTCCATGTATTCAGGAATAAGTAATTCATGAATTCCTCTATTATATTCTTAAAAAATTCATACTAAGAGGTGTTTTGGGGCCATAACATAACACATATATTATCTCGATCACATTATTTCCTTAAGAAAATAGTGTTCTCTTAATTGAATAAGAGATATTCCTCCACCTTATTTGACCAATGTTGTTATTTCCAAGCTACTTTATCGAGATAATCATAGTGGTTTAGAACCTCCATAATTTTTTCAAAGAATATGAAGTCTGATAGTGGTGAAGATGATGACTATTGACTACAAATATTCCTCAGCTAAGATGAAATATCATCAGTAAGTGATGAGGAAATTGGTGTAGTTGGCCTTAATCTTTAGAGTGCCTCTCAATATGAGTGAGTTCTCAATAGATATTTGAAAAATTTAAGATCGTGTTATCGATGTGGGAAATCACTATACGGATAATTTCAATGTGAATTCCATTGGGAGGACCTCCATAATCATATTCAAATTACCCATTTTGGGGAGTACTTTTATTATGGCCTAATATATTGATTCATGGAAGACCTTTGTAACATATTACTTAGTGGAGAAACTCCAATGTGGATGAAATATTTTCCATATGTAGGACCATCATGGTAACTAATTTTTTGTTATTAACAAGGGGAGGACCGCTCAGGTGGATGAACTAGTTTCTAAATAGAGGGAACTTTTTGTTTCTAATGCTTGGTGTATTGGAAAATGGAGGAACTTATATTTAACCAATATTCTAGATAAGTGGGATATTTTAATAGTTTATGAGAAATGTTTTCATGGTAGATCATTATGCTTCCATGAGGAGTATATCTATGGTAGAAACTCTTGGGAGGACCCCTAGAGTAGCTAATTATTGTATCGTATATAGGATCTTTATGGAGGCTAGAACTTTCTACTTACGAGGTTGACTTGGTAGACTCTTAAAAAGTAACTCTGTAACATATTCCTTAGGAAGGACCTCCAGGGTTGATGAATTAGTTTCCATATTGAGGACCTTCATGGTTACCAATTCTTGTTTTATTGGTATGAGGAGGAACTTCTTTCTTACTAATCATTTGGTTGTGATTATTTTTTTCATAGCCCATGAGAAACATTATCATGATTTATATTTATGTTTCTATTAGGAGGAGCTATATGGTGGACACTCTAGGGAGGAACTCCCGAGCCACTAATTGTAGTATCACATAACCGATCATTTATGGATACAACTTACTTCTCCATATGATATAGACTTGGTAGAATCTTGGGCCACTATTAAGATATTTTAAAGGGCCTAATGAACTTTATAATTTATTAGGGATTATATAAGAACCTAATATTATGTAATATATTTACCTCAATTAGTTTTCTTATGGTAAGTTCTAAAATAGAATGATATGGTCATATGTTGTATACACTAGCCTTCATTGGTTGTAGTCCTCTGAAGAAACTTATATGTTACAATTAGATTATATTAATGTTATTATTGGTATTGAGAAGGGATATGACCCTTATATTAACTCATAACTAGATTATTCCTATGTTATTACTCAAAAAATATTGGTATATGATGCTACTTCTTGATTTTTGTTGGGATATGTTAACTACATTCCTCAAATAGAAGATAATTATAAATATGGGATTTATTTTTTGTAATTTTCAGAATACACTGATGAGTTCCTATGGGTTGAAAGGGATATGAGCATGCATTAAAGTGGATGCTAAAATATACATACCTTCTCCTTAGTGTCAATATAGATACGCTGATGAACTTTTTCAATATTAAATGGAGAACAAATATGATCATATCCCAATGTGGCCACTAAAACATAATTATTATGATATTTCCTTATTACTATAATAGTATTATAGTATTGTAAGATGAATATAGAGAAATATGATTTCCATTCATTTTCTGCTAGGATTTACTAATGGTATTTTCTATGACGAACACAAATATGAGCCTGTCATTCAAATAAAATGAAAAAATGGGACCATTTTTCCATGATTTTTAACTAGGATATGTCAAAGGACATCATATTTGGCGGTATGAGTATAGTATTTCCACGTCGTGGTTGTTGAAATATATCTGCATTATCCTCCTGATGCTTCCAAAAATCACTGGCATTGTTTTTTCTAAAAGTTTGGATATGATCATGGTGTTAAGAATCTAATAGACTATTGTGATAAAATTTCTTAGGATGAGTGGGAATATTGGATTTTACTAGAATATATGATTTTACTACCCATAGTTGGATCTATATACGGTTTCCCTAACCTGAATGGTTGGGGCCATGTGTCATTATAGAAACCCCCTCAGTTTAATCTAATATAACCGGGGTCACATATTGTAATTGGAAATTATGACTGGTTGTAGTATCCCATATATCCATTCCATATCTATTACTAAGTTCATGGTCAACCACATGATATGACCTCTAGGATAAGGGAGGTATGATTTTCTCCACTCTATATAGAGTCCCAAAATCATTTTAAGGTGGAGACAGACACCAACTTATTCTATATATTAGGTAATTGGGTGTATGGCCTATGTTAATTCATTCATAGATAATTCATGATGCTTTTATTCAGAATATACTATTGAATTAGTGCATCCATCACCTTGAGATTAAGGTGTGTCATGACCTGTCCCCCGAGGCTCGTGCCGTGACTACTCCAAGCCCTCCTTCCATGGGCCAGGGGCTGGTGACTAGCACCGAAAGATGTTTTCCCTAAAACTGGGAAGGCATTACCTTTATAACTTGCAAACTCACATAACCAAGCACACAACAAGATACAAACATTATAAAACTATATAACCAAAAGAGTGCTGAAAGTAAAAGGGGTCGGAATACAAGCCTAACAATAAAGGTAGAAGTAGAACTAAAATACAATAAAACTGAAGAAATAGTAAAGACAACTACTGGATCTCCCTTCGAGGTTCCTACCTGAAGGGTAGGTACAGATCGCCTCCTCAACACTCCATATACACCCGTATCCTCTGCAAACCAACACGCCGTATGGTCCACCTCCAGGCACCATCCAGTCCTGGAACTCTCATCCTTAGTTAGCACTATCCGTCATCTGCAACCAACACAACAAGGTACGGGCATAGCTCGTGCAGGGGTGAGTAAAACGATACTCAGTAGGGACCCGAGACCCTGAAGGTCTCACAAAATCCACCAAGGATAAACCACAAAGTAATAAAATGAAATATAGACTTACTTAGGTATATACCCATACATATACCTAAGTTATCAAGTAATCCATCTCAATTATTAAGAAACACAGAGGTACTAACTCAGCTTACTGTAAGATTTATTCTACGGGTAGTAACAAGTAACATTCAAAACACCACGACTATTGGAGAACTCCTCCTCTATCGAGTACAGTGGGCCTATCATGTCACACAGAGGTGATTCCCACTAACCTTGGACTACTGAGGTACTCCTCCTGTCGTGTACTGTGGGTCTGCAGCGTCACCAAGGCGCTCCCCACTGTGGTTCTGCCATGTCACCAAAGCACTCCCCCTCATGGAATACTAAGGTAATCCACCTTTCGAGTACTGTGGGTCTACCGCATCACCAAGGAGCTCCCCACTGTTGGTCATCCACATCACCAAGGTGATCCCCACTGGGCCTGCCAAGTTACTTCGAGTCGAAATGGTCAGCAGTCATCAAGTCTCAGCCAGGCACTGGGTTCCCACACTATGATTTCTCATCTCCAGGAGGATCTTCTCCACAAGCTACAGTTCGATACCCCAACTTCCACAAAGTCCCACGAAGAAGTATCTCAATGGTATGACACGAAATAAGGGTCTCAGCATAATAGATGGCGCATCAATCGGACGCCCGATCTGTGAGTTATTAGGTTTTTAGTCCCGGGGGCCCGATTGGATTTGTGCTCAATCCAACCTAACCGATCCCCATCTTAATCAACAACTCCAGTGGGGTATACTAAAAGGGACCGAATCGCTCCAAGATTTCCAGTGCCGCTGACGGTTCGTCAAACGGAAGTCCAGTTCCAAAGTTATGGCCAAAAGAAAGTAAATGGGTCGTAGTGGGCCCAGGTCCGGACCAACCCAGACTGACCCATTGGGTCTGCCTCGGCTCGAAGTGCGGCATGAACAATTGGGTTCAGCCAGGCTGACTGGGTCCGGCCCGGCCCGTGCTAGGCGGCTCATCTCGCTTGGTGCTTCGGAAGGCCGCAAGGGGCCATGGGGGATCAGTTGTGTATAGCGGTCCGGCCGTGGGGGGGGGGGGTCTGGCCGCGGTTGGGATGGGGTCAAGCCGCTAGGCCGGCGTCTGACCACAGCGTTGCGGTCCGACTGCTGGTTGGCGGTCCGGCCGCCGGGCAGTGCGGAGCCGCAGAAGGCTTCGGTGGCCGTAGTCGGTGCGGAGGCCACGTGGTAGCGGTGATGGCCACAAGGTGGCTCCATTGTTCCATCAAATTCGCCGTAGCCATCCGCGGTGCAGGTCGGTGGTCTAGCTTCGGGGTGGTAGTCCAGCTGTGGGGTGGAGGTCCGGCCACGGGGTGACAATTCGACCATGGGGTGACGATCCGGCCACAGGGCGGCCGTCTGGCTGCGGGTTGGCAGTACGCCCGCTTGGTGCTGTGGAGTCGCGGATGGAGGCGGTAGCCGCAGTCGGCATTGAGGCCGCGTGGTAGTGGCGATGTCCGTGTGGTGGCACCGTTGTGCCATTGCCTTCGTC
Source organism: Viscum album (assembly GCA_963277665.1). Classification (NCBI taxonomy): domain Eukaryota; kingdom Viridiplantae; phylum Streptophyta; class Magnoliopsida; order Santalales; family Viscaceae; genus Viscum; species Viscum album. The sequence goes on along the minus strand of OY728166.1, from coordinate 1,406,625,897 downwards.
GCAGCCGATGGCGGTGCAGGCCACCATTCTCGTTCCCCAACCATGATGGTTGTCGTTCTCCTCCATCGCAAAGAACACCACAATATTTGCGGATGGCTCGGGCCATGTTCGTTTATCCCATACCCTCCACGTTAGGGTGGTATCATATGGATAATAAAGAACATTAAATTAAATGTCAAATCCTATCCTCCAGCAATGATTGTTCCCAACCTGCAAAAGAAATAGAAGGGGGTACATGGGAAGTGATAAACAAATAAAAAATAATCCCCTAACTCGGTTTGTTTGTTGATGTTGGCACGAGAAGGAAGTCCGGACGTCAATTTGTCCTAGTTGAAGATATCCCACGTCAGATAAAGAATACGAATCATTGGGAAAAGATAGACTTCAGTGTCATCAAAATTTTCCTTGTTTGCTGGTTTGTGCGTCATTGGAGATCCTTCAACGGAGTTTGGAGAAGAAATCATTGAAGGAGTGGCATTTTTCGTTGGCTTTCTTTGTTGGATAGATTTTCTCCTAAAGCCCCTCCTCTCATAATTCCACCAAAAAGAAAAGGTAGCTTCAAAATAATAGATTATGTGATCTATTATGTTTTTGGCATAAAATTCAAATTTGGTTAATTAAATTGGCTCCACATAATTAATTTATGAGGTTGGAACAATTGAAGGAGGGTGTCATAATAAATAGAGGAGGGTTGGAATAATTAAGGGGGGAGCTCAAGAGGTTTCTCCCCACTTAATAGGGAGTTAAAGAGGTTTATACCTTGAGTGGTTGCCACCACCATAACCTCTCATGGGAGGTTAATTCGGGTGGTCCCCACCATCAGAACCTCTCAAGGGAGGTTTAGGTTTGGTGGTCACCATTTCTCAACTTCCAAATGGAATAAAAATAAAAATAAAAGCTACAAAATTTTTATTTTTATTTTATTCATTCACGAATATGTGAAAAGATAACTTCTACCCTCTACCTATTATGATCATGGTGAAGGTCTCTTTAAGTGAATACCAGCGCTATGGGTTCAACAGTGCCCTCATATTTGAATTCTGAGCACCGGTTCAAAAGTTATAAAAACTCGCTCGTACATCTACTGAACGTATCCGAAATAATGTTCAGAAAATCATTCCGGGCACTCTGGGCCTCGGAATCATGCACCATCAATTTTTCGGAATCTTAAAGTTCCCATTTATTTTAAAAAAGTATTACATGGAAATTCTGGGTCTTTACATTCTCCCCAACTTTGGGCTTTTTGTCCCTGAAATCCCCAACTCAAAGTAAGGGAACAAGAGGGGGGTACTGAGGATGCATCTACGCCTCCCGCTCCCATGTGCTCTTTTGGAGGTTCTTGTGCTGCTAGTGAACGTGCACTAGAGGTATCGACCATCCACGAAAGACCCGCTACTATCGATCCTTAATCTCTACTGAAACCTCCATAAAAGTCACCCCATCGTCGACATCCATCTCACCATGGTCGATGACGTGGGAAGGGTCTTGCACTTATCTCCTCAGCTATGATATGTGGAAGACATCGTGCACCCGGTGCAACTGATGTGGAAGAGCTAAGTGGTATGCCACCTCGCAAACCCTACTAAGGACCTAAAATGGTCCATTAAATCTTGAAGATAACTTGTCGTCTCAGCCAAATCTCCATAGAAATCATCGGGGTGAGACCCGTAGAAATATGTGGTCGCCATCCTAGAACTCCAGAGGTCTCCATATTCTATCCACATAAGACTTACGCCTGCTCTGTGTAGTCTTCATCCACTTCTGGATGATCTACACCTTCTCTGTGGTAGCCCGTACCATCTCTGGTCCCACGAGTGGTGACTCCCCTAGGTCAGTCCAGCACAAAGGTGATCTGCAAGGTCACTGGTACAATGCCTCAAAAGGTTCCACCCCTATGGTGGAGTGATACATGTTGTTGTATGAAAACTCCACCAAAGGTAAGTGATCCTCCCATCTATGACCGAAGTTGAGAACACAAGCACGCAACATGTCCTTGAGGGTCTGAATGGCCTGCTCAGTCTGGCCATCCATCTGAGGATGGAAGGCAGTTCTGAAACGAATTTGTGTCCCAAAAGCCTCCTCCAACACCTTCTATAGACGGGATTTAAAACGTGCATCATGATCAGAGATAATTGTCGAGGGTACTCCATGTTTCCGCATATTCTCCTGCACATAGAGGTGTCCCAATCTCTATGCTAAACCATTCTCTCTGGTCAGTAGGAAATGGGCTAACATGGTGAGTCAGTCGACGTTCACCCAAATCAAGTTATGACCTTTAGATGTACATGGAATTCCTTTCACAAATTCAACGGATACCCCATACCACTTTCACTTTGGGACCCCTAAAGGCTGAACCAAGTCTGCTGGTTCCTGATGCTCTACCTTCACTTGCTGACAAGTGTGGCACCGAGAGACAAACTCTGCTATAGCTTTCTTCTTTCCTGGAAACCTGTGCTATAGACGGAGATCCTAGTACATATTCTCCACTTCTGGATATACTTCTAGAGGGGATGTGTGGAACTCCCTTAACACTTCCTCCTGAAGTGACACTGGTACCATGGTATGTCCTATGAAGAGGATGACGTGCTCCCCACCTTCATAAAATCTATCAGGTGCCTGCCATGTGGATAACTAAGCATGTCGTGCCTCATAGTCAGCATCCCCACACTACACCTCCCTGACTCACTAAAGAAGTGGGGGAGTGACTGTAAGAGACTGAAGAAAATCTGCTCCATATCTATCCACAAAGGATATCTTCAAAGAAGCCAACTGCTATGTCGCCTCACCTAGCAGTTGTATACCAGACCTCCTGCCAAGTGAATCTGCTACAACGTTCCAATTCCTAGGAGTATAGACTATCTCAAAGTCCTAGTCCTAGAGTAACTCAATCCAACGTCGCTGTCTCAGGTTCAGGTCCTTCTAAGAGAAGATATACATAAGAATCTTGTGATTAGAGTACATTGTAAAAAGTTCTCCCATCAGATAATGCCACCAAATCTTCAAGGCGAAGACCACTACTATTAACTCCAAGTCATGGGTAGCATAGTTATGCTCATGATGTCTCATCTGTCAAGAACCATATGCGATCACTACTTGCTCTTGCAGCAGGACACATCCAAGTCTGGTCCCTAATACATCACAGTAGACTACATACCCTATGACCTCCTCTAGAAGCCTCAATATGGGGGCACTAGTCATCCTCTGCCTCAGTTTCTGAAAACACTGTTGGCATCTCTCCGACCACATGAAGGTTTTACGCTTCTTCATCAATGCTAAAAGTGGTACTGCAACTCTGGAAAATCTGTTACAAACCTCTGGTACTATCCATCCAAACCCAGTAAACTTTTTACCTCCGTCACACTCTTTGGTGGCTCCCAGGAAAGTACCACCTCAATATTTTCTGGATCTACTGCACCTCTGACCTCCGAGATGAAATGTCCCAGAAAGTGAACCTCTAAAATCCAGAACTAGCACTTCGAGTGCTTAAAATAAAGATGGTGCTCTCGTAGTGTGTCCAGTACTACCCACAAATTACAGGCATTCTCCTACTCAGTAGTAGAGTAGATTCGAATGATGTCGATGAAGACTACTACATAGAGATAAAGGTATGGATGAAAGAACCTATTTATGAGTCCCATGAACACTACATGAGCATTGGTCACGCCGAATGGCATAAAAAATAACTCGTAATGGCCGTACCGACACCTGAAGGCCATCTTCTACACATCCACATCTCGAACTCTGAGTTGGTGATAGCATGATCTGAGGTATATCTTCATGAACCACCGTGCTCCCTTTAGCTGATCAAAGAGGTCTTCAATCTTTGGAAGTGGGTGATTTTTATTCATGGTCACCTGGTTTAGGTGCCGATATTCAACAGAAAGCCTCAAGCTCCCATACACCTTCTTAACGAACATAATCGGGGCTTCCCAAGGTGAAACACTGGGCTGGATGAATCCCTTCCCCAGTAAGTCCTCTAGATGTACCCGTAGCTCGCGAAGCTCCACAGGATCCATCTGATACGCTGGTGTAGATATCGGTGTCATACCAAGGTACAAGTCAATGTAAAATTCTACCTCTCTGTGAGGAGGTAGACCTGGGAAATCATTAGGGTAAACATCCTCATACTGGTCCACCACTATAGGATAACTCAGAATCTCCAAATCAACCACTCCGAGGGTATGGCTAGCCAACTGATGAGTGATCGGCTGCACTCTCCTCCGAGTAAGTCCATCATGCACTGCAAAGGATCCCTTCTCCCCGTTGAAGGTAAACCGGGTCCCATCTGTGCAAAGGAACTATACCTAGAGCCTAATATAGTCTATCTGAGTATGGACTATAGATAACCAGTCCATACCCACGATGACGTCATAAGGCCTCGACACTGCTACTAAGAGATCCCAGCTGAAGCTCTCGCCTCCTAGAGTAAGCTCACACAACCGACACCAGTGCGTAATCATCAAATCTTCTCCCGTAGAAGTTTCTAGCCATAAGGATCAAGCCAGAGACTCCGTTGGAATCTCTGAGCTCCGAACGAGGGTAGTGGCAATAAAAGAATGACTGGAACCTGTGTCTATAAGTAATACAACTAAGGTTGAGTAGACACAGCTCCTACCTCTTATCTTCTCCGGAGTTCCATGATGGTAATCCTAAGCTGCCAGGAGCTAATCTATCCCCTATCCACCTTCTCCCTACAGTCAGGGTGGGTCTCCTGGGGGTGGTGGAGGTAACATCTTGAATCATCACCCACCGCCAACTGCATGACAAGCTCCTCTTCCAGGTCTGCCTGCTCCCTGTGGACCTCCTCGGCCGAATCTCTATCTCTTCCTAGGCGGTCCTTTGACTGTCTGCTGATCATCTTCACGATGGGTTAAATAGTCATGAGCCATTTGACCCTACCTGCCGAAGTGAAACACTTCCCACTCCTTATATAACTGGCTCCACCTAGGGTTCCCCGCACAATCGATCCTGATTCATGTTGTCGTCCACCTATTGGTCTGGTCCACTTGGACCTCTGAAACATCTGTCTACTACCAGCTATAGAAGGCTCCTCCATGTGACGACTGATGGTGGGTCTCTCTGCTGGTGACTTCTCATCAAGGAAACTCTCCACTAAGAGGGCTCTCTCTAACACCCATGCCTACCTCGAGATTCTTAGTGAGATCATTGAAGCCCTAATCACCCACATGATTCTCTGCTCGAAGGTTTTGACCTTGAAGAATACGTCTCGCACCATATCTGTGGAGTATCATGAGAGGTCAGTGAACCTTACTGAGTACTATGCTAGAGTCATGCTACCCTGCTGCAGATGAAGAAGCTCATGTATGCGCACTGTATGAAGAGTCACTGGAAAAAACTCTACCCAAAAAAGGATCTCGAAGTCTACCCAGAGAAGCATCACCTCATTGTGAACTTGGAGAATCAATCTCCACCATATTTTTGCTATTGTCTATAGATGGATAGCGGCAAGGATCACCCTGAGATCAGTTGGTGTCCCAACCAGTCGGAAAGCTCTCACTATAGCTTCCATCCAATCCTCAGCTACTTGTGGGTCTGTCTCTCCCCTGAACCTGGGTGGCCTCTAACACTTTAACTCATGTAACGTGCTCAGGTGGCGTGCACCGTTTACTGCAGGGGCTGGTGGCATTAGTGGGCCAATGGGGAATAGTACCGCTGGGGCCTCCGTTGGTGCCTCTACTAGAAAAGGGCACTGCACCGAGGCCTCCTCGCTCAGTGGTCTATCAATGTGTACTACTCTCAGAACCCTAACTGCCTGTCAGCGTGGAGGTATCCTAAAAAAAACAGGTGTTCCACGGTCAATAGGTTATACCTGGTGAGCTGAATCAAAGTGTTCACAAAGAAGACTCCTGAAAACACACATGCAATCTGTGTTTTTGGGCACTAAGTCAGAAATCCGAAGTCATGGTCTTGGTGTACAGATACATTGGCCACCACACCAACACTGGATTCCCTTAACTGATAACCAAACTTGTTACACTTAACACTATTTACATTAAAAATAATTATTAGAGTCCTGTGTTTTATGGTATAACCAACTCCTCTGATACCAATTTGTTATGACCCGTCCCCTGGGGCCCATGCCGTGACTACCCCAAGCCCACCTTCTATAGTCCAGGGGCTGAATACTTGCACCGAAAGACGTTTTCCCTAAAACCGGCAAGGCATTTACTTTATAACCTGAAAACTCACTTAAACAATCACACAACAAGATACATACACAAGAAAGCTGTATAACCAAAATAGTGCTGAATGAAAAAGGTGAAGAAATACAAGCCCAACAGTAAATATACAAGTACAACTGAAATACAATACAACTGAAGAAAGAGTAAAGACAGCTACTAGATCGCCCTCCGAGGTTCCCACCTGATGGGTAGGTACCGATCACCTCCTCAGCACTCCACATCAACCCGTCTCCTCTGTGTATCGACACACTGTATGGTCCACCTCCGGGTACTGTCCAGTCCTGGTACTCTCAGCCTTAGTCAGAATTGTTCGTTGTTTGCAACCAACTCAACAAAGTTCGGGCATAGCCCATGAAGGGGTGAGTATAATGATACTCATTTGGGACCCCGAGACCCTCATGGTCTCAAAAAATATACCAAGGATAAACCAAAAAGTAAGAAAACAACATATAACCATACTTAGGTATATTCCCATACATATACCTGAGTTATCAAGTAATCCATCTCAATCATGAATAAACACAGAGGTACTGACTCATCTCACACCAGGATTTATTCTAGGGGTAGTAACAAGTAACATTCCGAACACCTCGGCTGTTGGAGAACTCCTCTTATATAGAGTACAGTGGGCCTGCCACGTCACATAGAGGTGCTTACCACTAACCTTGGATTGTTGAGGTACTTCTCCTATTGAGTTCCGTGGGTCTTCCGCATCACCAAGGTGCTCCCCCACATGTACTGCTGAGGTAATCCTCCTGTGAAGTACCATGGGTCTGCCGCGTCACTAAGGTGCTCCCCATCATGGTTCTGCCGGGTCACAATGGCGCTCCCCACTGGGCCTATAAAATCACCCCGCATCAAAACGGTCTGTAGTCGTCAAGTCTCTTCCATCCACTGGGTTCCCGAACTGTGCTCTCTCATCTCTGAGAGGATATGCTCCACAAGCTATTGGTCGATACTCCAACTACCATGAAGTCCCACGAAGAAGTATCTCAAAGCTCCACCATGTCATAGGGGTCTCAATGTAACAGACGGTGCGTCAATCAGACGCTCGGTCTGTGAGTTATTAGCTTTTTAGTCCCGGGGGCCCAGTTGGATTTATGCTCGACCCAACCTGACTGTTCTGCATCTTTATCCAAAAATCCAATGGGGTATACTCAAAGGGACCAAATCTCTCCAAGATTTCATGCACCACTGAAGGTTTGTCAAATGGACCTCTGATGCCAAATTACGGCCAAAAGAAAGTAAATGGGTCGTAGTGGGCCCGAGTCCGGTCCGACCTGGCCGGACAGACCGGCTTGACCCGGCATGGGCCAACCCAGTTTAGGTCAACATGGCCCAACAGATTGGGTTTGGCCTGGACCGTAGTGCGGCCTGACCCTTTGGGTTCGGCCCGACCCACTAGGTCTATCCCGACCCGTGCGGGGCAGCCCTGCTCGTTGGGCGGTCTGGCAGGCTGCAAGGGGCCATGGTGGTTCGTCCGTAGACGGCGGTTCAGCCCCGGGGCGGTGGTCCAACCGTGGGGGGTGGTCCGACCGTAGGGTGGTGGTCTGGCCATGGGGTGGCGGTTCAGCAGTGGGGCAGCAGTCCCCTTGCGAGGTGGCAGTCTACCCGCGGGTCGGCGGTCCAGCCGCGAGGTGGCGCTCTGGTTGCAGTACTGCATTCTGGCCGTTGATTGGATGTACGGCCATGGGGGTGGAGGTCCGATAGCGGGGATGAGGTCCGACCGCGGGGCGGTGGTCCGGCCGCGGGTCGGCAGTCCAGCCGCGGGGTGGCGGTATGGCCGCGGGGGTGGCGGTATGGCCGCGGGGGTGGCGGTTCGACCACGGTGTGGCAGTCCGACCGTGGGTTGGAAGTCCGGTCTTCGGGCTGTGTGGAGCCACGAACGACTGTGGTGGCCGCGGTCGGCTTGGAAGCCGCGTGGAGGCGGCGGTTGTCGCGGGCCGATGTCGTCTCTCCGTCGCCTTCGTCACAGCCGGTGGCGGATCCGACCACCGTTCTTGTGCCCCAACCATGATGGTTGTCGTTCTCCTCCATCGCGAAGATCGCCACATGATTTGCGTAAGGGTTGGGCCATGTTTGTTTGGCTCGTACCGTCCTTGTTCGGGTGGTAGCATATGTCTAATCAAGAACATGAAAATGAAAGTCAAATCCTATCTTCCCGCAATGATTGTTCCCAACCTGCAAAATAAATAGAAGGGGGTACATGGGAAGTGATAAAAAATTATAAATAAACCCCTACCACGGGTTTTTCATTGATGCTGGCACGAGAAGGAAGTACGGACGTCGATTCATCGTAGATGAAGATGTCCCACATTGGAGGAAGAAGATGAATCATTGGGAAAAGATGGACGTCGTTGTCGTCGGTGTTTTCCTCATTTGTCGGTTTGTGGGGCATTATAGATCCTTCGATGGACTTTGGAGAAGAAATCTTCGAAGGAGTGGCATTATTCATTGGCGTTGTTTGTTGGAGATCTTTTCTCCCAAATATCCTACTCTCCCAATTCCACCAAAAAGAAAAGGTAGCCTCAAAATAATAGATTATGTGATCTATTATGTTTGTTTGAATAAAATTCAAATTGGGTCAATTAAATTGGCTCCACTTAATTAATTGATTAGGTTAGCACAAAATTAATTAAATGAGGGTGGCATAATAAATGTTGGAGGAGGATTGGCATAATTAATTGGGGAGATCAAGAGGTTTCTTCCCACTTAATAGGGTGTTCAAGAGGTTTATAACTCGAGTGGTCCCCACCACCATAACCTTTCATAAAAGGTAAGTTCAGGTGGTCCCCACCATCATAACCTTTCATGGGAGGTTTAGTTCTGGTGGTCCCCACTTCTCAACTTCTACATGGAATAAAAATAAAAATAAAAGTTAAAAATTTTTTATTTTTATTTTATTCTTTCACGAATATGTGAAAAGCTAACTTTTACCCTCGACCAACTACGGTCGAGGTGAAGGTCTCTTTAAGTGAATACTGGTGCTGCAAGTTCAACGGTTCCCTCAGATTTCAATTTTGAGCATCGGTTTAAAAGTTATAAAAACCCGCTCATACGTTTACTGAACGTACCCAAAATAAAGTTTATAAAATAATTTCGGGAACTCTAGGCCTTGGAATCATGTGCTGTAAAATTTTGCACACTCCTAAAATTTCCATTTATTTAAAAAAAAATTACATGGAAATTTCTGGTCTTTAAAAGGTGAGGGGAAAGTTCCCCCATACTACTAAGTTGATGTTTAATGAAAATAATTAAATTCATGGTATAAAACTGGTAAGGAAATCAAATTTTAGATAATTATGCTCCAATTATTGAAATTATTTATATTGAAAGGTGATCTAAAAGGTTTCATAGAATACCTACAAAATAAATAAACACAAATAAGAAAACCCATCTGTTCAAAATCATAAGTGTGAGGATTATTGATTGATCACTTTAATTAATGATTTTTAAATTGGATTCATCATTTTTTTCAGATGGAAACATTAATGAAAATTATATATAGATATTTGAGTAATAACACACATTTTTTCCAAAGGTAGGATGTCATGTAGACTTTAGTAGTGCCATCCTAAAATGTGCATTAGTTGACAGGATGGTATTTTGCGATCATACACCCATGTATAAGTAAATAATTTTCTACGTTTTGAATCTATTATATATTAGATATGCATTTCTAAATCCTCCAAATAATCCTCATATATAACTGCTCACCCTTATGCTAGAAATATGATCCAAATCTTGTATTGATGTGAAAATATATTTATATTTGGGGTTTTCCATTAATGTTACAATATATATGTATTAATGGCTCTCTCTATTTATATTATTATATTGATATACTCTAGATTAAATCTAAATAGTTAGGTACTATAGAATTTATCTACATATAGGGTGGTCAAATGTGTAGTTATGTTGGCATTGGTCCATTGAGAAGGAATTCCAACATATCCTAATGAATGGGATCCGAACTGAAACACTCTTCTTCTAATTAACAAGAGACGTCATACCTTCCATTTTCACATGATAAAGACTATGTGGTTTCTTTTAAGGGACTAAAAACTTGTCTATTTCCATGAATTTTTTAATTCATATAGAGTGGATGACTATGTTAAAGGATACAAACACTAGTATGAGTGAAAATTATGAATGAACGATCCTTTTTAATTTCTTCTCATATGGAATATGTCCCAATGAGGAATTTTATCTAATATTTTTTTTTGAGAATATGATATTTTTTAGGGATAATTAATATTGGTAATGGATTATTTGGATCATTGAAACTATGGAATTATGATGGTTAGTATGTGTCTCATAGAATAAGGCCAATTTATTATGGATCTCACAAGGAATATGTCCCATTGAGGATATGGTCAAGAATATTGGGTTTTAACATCAAATTGATATCCTACATATCATTATTAATAGGAATCAATGCCCCTATAGTTCATGTTTCATAGTTTATTATCATGTAAAAAGACCATAACATAATGTCTATTTATATGTGATAATGTTGTTCAAATAATGAAAGGGTAATAAAAAGAGGACACAGTTGATATTTTGTATAGTTTTAGCAAAAATTAATTTCATAGGTAATATGAACCTTTGAGAAGGATTTCATAGAGTATAAGGCCCCAGGAAAATGAGTTGGGGAATATACATCTAATTCCCATTGAGTATTGGTTTTTAATTACATGTTGTTGGATTACCATCCTTATGTATACTTTATTTCATTTGATTTGTGGAAAATGAAGGGAGAGTGGATGCATGGAATATATATTCCCATGACAAAGATCTTGGGCTATAGCTCATTTATTAATCATGGTGATGAAATCAACGAAGAGAAATGTATGGAGATTATATGTAGGAACAATGTTCATTAACTAATGACCCATTTATTTTAAAAAGCTAGAAAATCTAACACATTAGTATTCATGATCAACAACCTGATCTAGGAACAGTCTCACCAGTATCCTTAGGACTCAAACACATGTCATTAGGGGGTTTCATGATCATAATAACCTGATGTATTCTATTTTTCTATCTACAAAAAATTGCTTGAATACCATTATCATATAAATTTATAGTTGAATATGGGATATCTAGTGCTCTAAATGGAATTATCATTTGAATCAAATTATTTTAGGATAGCCCATTATATTTAGGAACTTAATTTTGAGACTTGGGTGAATGTATTCTCTACCCCGTAAATTAGGTTGGACATGTTTCCCAAATATAGGATTAGAAGAAGGGGTTCTCATAGGTAAAGAAATGGGGTGAAGTGGTTATCCTAGGTGTAGGTCTTAGTAGATGAATCTCCTTAGTGTAGGGATGGGTGAAGGGTTAAACATATTTTATAGTTGGTTGGAGGGTTTTTTTGGTTGAGATAGGGTGGAATGGTTACCCAATTTGAGGTAGGGTGAATTGTTCTCCTTGTTTTATGTAGGATTTTTTTCCTTTTATATGTTAATGTGAAGTTTTCACCACAATGAAGGAAAGGGGAAGTTGTGTCCATGTTTTAGGAAAGTAAAATATGTTAAAAACATGGATATTTTTTACCATAAAAAATCTTTTCAAGGAATATTCATTGAAAATATACCTTTTGGTAACCATATAAACTTTTTTTTCTAGAATCATGTAGACAGAATCCATTGTAAATTTTAGAGAATATGAAAATATTTGAAAAAGGCCTATTTAGATTCAAGAAATGCGTAGTCTATTTTAGATGTTGTGAACTAAATGACATCAAAATGTTTGATGTAAACAACAACCATTTTTAATGGAAGAAAATTTAAAAATAAGATAATTATGTTGAATGATAATAAGAAAAATATGAGGAATGAGGTTTTAAAGAATGTATATATCTAATATAATTTTATTATTTAAGAGGTTGGATAATATATAAGAAACATTCAGACTCAAGGTAAGGGTTTTTCTTTTAAACATTTACTTTACTTTTGTTGAATTCTTTCTAGTAATACTTTTTACTTCATATAAATATTATTTAATTTATTTTACAAATATTATTATCTACAATTTAACTATTTATTAAATACATTTTCAATTATCTATTTTTATCATTATGATGGTTTTAAATGAAATATTTTTATTTTTTTCCACTTAATTTTTTCATGGTTCTCTAAAAAGTAATTTATTTTCACATTGTTTTGTTCTTTTTTTCATTTCTATTATTGTATAATGAAATTCAAATTCCTTTAAAAAATTTCAAGGAAATATTTATAAAGCTATAATAATATTCCTTATTTCCATTTTATCTTTATCTCAACAGGGAATGGGATAAACTTTTTTTATGTGATTATATTGTATAGGTTATCTCTAACATTTTTACTTATGGGTTCTTAAAGTTAGTGTTTATGAGTTATACACATGAAATTATAAAATGGAATCTCCTATGTGGATTAGTTATGTAATTATTATTGGGACTTATAAATTATGGTTTGTGAGCCCAAGATATGTCCCTTCAATACATTGGGTAATTATTTATCCCTCATATATTAATTATTTGAAGTAACCAGATATGTTATTACATATAAAGGGTCATTTCATACGGTGATAATGAATATAATATCCCAAGAACACTTCATTATTATTATATCAATTTTATTTTTTCTTGTGAGGTTGTATTATTAAAATTACTGATTAAAGAACTCATTTTTAGGTTTGAAATTACATTGATGTTATTTTATAATATTAAATCTATATTTTTAATGAAAGCAATTTTCAATATTTTTTGAGTATTTAAGTGGCCTAAAAGGTTAACTTTTTCCTTTTACATCCCATATTAATTAATATTCTCACCATATGACTTCAAAAAACATCCATATAGAATTATGATGAGTAGGTTTGAATATGAAGTTTACCTCTGAATATGATATGGTAGTCTTGAATTAAGAATGTGTATAATTTAAATTGTTTTTAGTGAAAACATTTATATATATTGGAGAATTATGTGGCTTTCATGTCTAGGACTTCCTAATTATCTAAAACTATAATCCTAAAAGTCCATGTGAATATATTTAATGAAATATTTCATAAAATTATAGTAATTATAAAGTGGATATGTTTGGTATATCCCATTAGTTGTTAATATAATTTCTATATCTTATGTCATTACTACGTATGTTGTGTATGATTAAAATAGTGGCTGAATGATCACTATTATCATTGACGGAAATATCACCCATTATATATAATATAATGATCCATTGCATAATATGTAATATATGAGAATAATAATTCTGAAAATGTTTCTGGAATAAAGTAAGACATTTACTCACACATTATAACACACGATTAAATGTTACAGTACATAAGGAGAGTACTTGGGGCTACATAAATACCAATTACACATGGTGGTAAGGTGGATTCCATCTATAGTCTTAGATAAATATACCTATCCCATAACACTCTTAAACTTACCAATTTATGCATGAGGTAGTATAATATCATGGTGGTTGGTATGATCCCATCTATATGAGGGATGATTCATGGGAATACCATGGATACTACTAGAGGTGGGAGTATTTCTTTGAAACTCAATGGATATGACTATACCAATTAAATAAATTAATGAAAAAATTTTACTACACATATTCAAAATACCATTTAGGTTTTGAGTTTTAGGGATTTAAAAAAAAAACTAATAAACCCCATTTCTTTTTCAAATAATGTATAATTTTTCCAAAATATATGAAATTGATTAATCTATAAAAATATTTCAGCATGTCCCAAAAATCCTCCAAAAAATATTCCCTAATATACCTATCATGTGTATTAAATTTATCCATAACCTAGGTAAATGGAAACATAAATAATGTGTGAGATCATATGATCAATAATGTGTATAAAATAAAATTGGAATATAACATGGGTAATAAGTGGTGCATAAAATAAGAATATGAATATAAAAACATTAAGATAAGAACATGAGGCATAACATGATCATAAGTAAATAGATAATAAATTTGAATATAGATAAAACATAAAGTTGTGACATTCATACGTATATCGAAAAACATTATCACCAAGGTTTTATCAAAGAACATTACCAAGGCTGTTCACTAAGGTATTATAAAACATTACCCTGACATACTTACGAGGTATTATGAAATTTAAATTAAAAGAGATTAATTATTTCTTTAATTAATTTCAGTTCAATTAGGGTAAACCATTCTAATTAAAATGGTTGTTCACTAATGTAACATAAAATATTTCCAAGGAAATCATCCCGGGTGTCGTGAACATATGAACTCTCAAGATTAATTATTTACTCAATACATTTGAGTGTTATCAAGGAACACCCTTAATTTGTATATCATTATATTTTATATATAAATATATCATACAAAATTACATCAATGGATAATTAACTAAGTAAGGAAATGGATTTTATGATAATACATAACATGAGAATAGGCCATCCGGAGAAATAAGGGGGAAGGTATCATAAAATCATATCATCAGAATAAATAAAGGATATTTAACCAGATGAAAAATACCATTTCAAAATCATTGGGTAAATTACATTGATATATAAGAGGAAATATTTTTTTTATTTTAAAATAATTTTTAATTAGGATGAAAAACCAATTGAAAACATTGAAAAGAATCTTAATTTAAAAGTATGGTCATCATGATTAAAGGATGTGTTCACATGGAAGAAAAAACTAAGAATGGGTTTTAGTTAATATTTTTAACATTACCATAAAAATATCAAGTTACACGTCACTCTTAAATATTATTCTAAAAAAAGTGAAGTGATATTTTTAAACACAAATTTGTTTTTAAAAAATAACCATTAATAATGGAGCATGGAAATACTATTAAATATTATCATTAGGAAATGTTGATGTTAAAACCAATGATCATGGAAGGAAAATTATTTAATTATTTGAAAATAGTTTCTTGAAAATTCCAAATCATAAAATGAGTAATAAACCCTAATTTTGAAATGGGGAGAATTTAAATATGAATTACCATGTTACGACACAAAATATTGTTTACAAATATAATAAATAATGATAATTGGAAGTATAATTTAGAAAATAGTAAAAACCATCATTAAAAAGGATGATAATTATTATAAAAAATGTTATAGTTTTGTAGAAATAAATTTTCCAACATAAAAAATTTGAATTAAAAAGAAATTATCACTAGATAAGAAGATGATATACCATGATGTAAAATATTAATGTAGAGGAAACATATATTAGAAGAAATAAGTTTAGGATGAAGCATTATATCTAAATGAAGAGTGTTGAGTTAAGAAAACCTTTCATATATTGAATCATGATCCATTTAATGAGATAAAAAGATATCTATATTAAAACCCCATTAATTTCATGAATATATTTAAAAAATCAATAAGATGTAGTTAAACTACATTAGATAAAAAATTGTACAGTATGAAAAATTTCTACAGAAATTGAATTTGAGACAAAGAACCCCTTACATTACTTCTTAACTTCCACTAAAGAACATTAATATCATGTATAATGAAATAAATATTTTAATAACATATTCTAAAATAATTTTCACATCTAAAAATCTTTCTAAACTAAATTTATAATTATTATATTCATGTATATTTTCTAGTTATTATCTATTTTCAAAATAAGGTTTGATTAATATTTATAGAGTTGAACTAGTTTCATAATAACATTGTTTTTATTCTTCATTTTACCAAATTTAATCCTTCATAGATAATAAAATTTACTATAATTGATGGTTTATATTTATTTATAATATTATAATTTACCTTCATAAGTATTTTTTGAAATTATTCATGACCATGAATTCAGTGAAGAGCATGTTTTTTTAATTTATTAAGAATTAATGATGTTGTATTAATTGACGGGTTAAATTTTCATATTAATATATTAACCCATATGTTTCAATGATAGATATAATAACTTAATATATGAATATCCAATATATAAAATAATTATATAAACTATAATTTAATAGTTTTAGTTCCATTAAAAACATGGATATATAAAAAATGGTTCACAAGTAAACTACACCATATCACAATAAGTTATTCAGAACTAGAATCCTTATTAGACATATAATAATTAATACATTTCTTCATAATATGGGAAAAGGAAAAATAACCAAGGGTTGTATTAGATACTCAATAAGAACAAATATAAGATATATCAATGATCACATAACACAAGCTGAGAATAATGGAATGAGAACCTGAGCATAACATTTGAAAATCCTACAATGAAAATCATAGGTAATAAAATTTATTCTTGATACAAATATTAGTATTTTATAATAAATAAATCATAAATGAATCAAATAAAGGATACATGATAGAATTGTTTTTCATAATAAATAGAATTTTGTAATAGATATATGCATAGAAAATCATTTCCTATGTGGATGAGGTACATTTCCAAGACTATCATAGTGGAATGGGTTCACTCCCCATGAAATCATAGTGGTAAAGGATTACTGCCAAGAATATCATATTAGACAAATTCCATTACTTATGTGGGTTTAGTCCCCATTCTGGTCCTATTTATCTCATGAGATATCGATCTATAACCTATGCATTAGAGGAATATATAATTTCATTCCCACCCATAAAATAATGAATATCATACATATGTTCTGTACAAGATCATCAAATATTCATTATACCATAAATTATAAAATGTAAATGGGTTTTATAAACATTTCATCATGACATAAACCATGGAAAAGAAAAATATTTCACAAAAATATCATTAATTCATCATATAATAACATGTGGAAAAAGAACGGTTTTCATAAAACTATTTTCATTATAATCATAAAACATGCAGAGAAATAACAAGGATTGTATACTTGGATCATATCATTAGTAGATCATAATTAAAATAATGGTTTATTTTCAATGACGAATACAAATATCATTAAATGACCATTAAAAAAATTCTTGACTGAAATAACCATTCCAATTTAAAAATTATTTTTTAAACTTAAAATTTTAATTTTTTTAAATATATTAATTATAAAATAAATTTTTATAATTATAATGGAAGCTTTAATGAAATAAGTGGTCATAACTATTTGAAAGTATATTTATACCATACATGGAAAAAAAATAAAACTTGGGAAAAATGTTAAGAAACACCTTATTAAGAAAATTAAAAGAATATTCCATTTAAAGAATATTGTAAAAATTAAATCATTGGTAAAATATTACATTAATCAGTTATATAATATTATTAAAAACATTATGGAAATTATTTCTATGAAAACATAGACATAGAAGAGAATGAGTTTTTGTTGTAAGAGAGAAATAATGTTTTTTACTTAATTTTTTTGGTATAATGTAACACCCCAAGATTTCATAGTGTGTTATTTCTTCAAAATAATTCAATAACTTGCACTACACGCAACACTTAGTTCAATTGCACCATGACTTACCAAAAAAAAAATCCATTAAAAGAGTTCATGAATAATATTAACTAAATTTTAAACTTTATATTATCCTTATAATTTTAGAATCCATATTATGAGTTTCTTAGTCATAATGCAAGAACAGATTCATTTTCAGTATTGCACTTTTATCAACTTTTGATAGTGAAACCTTTTTAAATACAATATTTTAAACTTTTTGACTAAATGGAGACATCAAAAAATTTAAAATGAAACATCCCAAGCTTCCACGGTACGTTTCCCTTCGAATAATGCGATAGCGTGTGTTGTACGCAACCTCGAGTTCTAACACACGCCACAACTAATTAAACTAGCCGTTGTGAATAGTAATACCTAATTTTTGAAATCATATATATTTTATATTTTAAAATGGACTTCATTTTTGGATTCGGAATATCGAAATTAGCCTAGGGTGAAATTTTGGTACATTTCGGATAACTTTCATATTTTGATGAATAGTGAAAATTTCTAAATTTTAATTAAAAACAACTTTTTTAATCAAAATAATTAATAGTGATAAATTATGAATTTGAGTGGTTTTAAAGTATATTTAGAATATATTTTTACCGTTTAATATAATGTTGGTCATTGGACATAATTTTACAATTAAACCGAACATAAACAAGTGTCAATCTTTTGATAGTTATTATCTCTTAAAAACACGCTTTTTGTTTTGACAGCGGGAATTAATTTTAAATTAATTTCTGCCACTTCTGTGTTTTGAATTTAGGAAAATGGATTCCATATTTGGAATCAGGATGTTCAAATTGTGTAAATAGGTAACTTTTATTTTTACACATTTTGAATAATTACTGCGGTAAATATTTTATTTACCATGGTTAAAGGGTAAATCCGGTAAATAAGGGTTAAAAAATAATATTATAATAATACTAAATTACCCTAAAACGTGTCTTAACCCTATTGGTTGATACATGGTCGACCATGGGCATCTTTGTGTCAATTTTGGGACCCCATGGATCCACTTGTAAGTGATAATGACACTTTATTTTAATTAAGTTAAAATGAATACAAAAATGACACAAGCATATATCTTTTAGAAGAACAATTTTTACATAGAGTTATACATGTTGTATTTTCGATTATAAATATTCATTAGAAAGCTAAAAAGATTTCCTACATAATGATATTTTATTTATAATTTTTAGACATTAAATAATTTACTTTATTTATGACACAATGATGATGCAGTAATTACTATAATAGTGAAAAATTAAACTAATTGATATTATAAATACCCAAATAAATATAATATGAAACTTTTAATGAATTAAACTAATTTCTAGGATAATATGATATATTAGGATTGATTTAATTGACTTTGTTCGAAGTAATCAATCTGTTATGAGTTTCACAAAAATCAACTAATGAATAGTGTCAAAATTGACATAAAAGAGTTCTTAAAACAAATATTATATTATTAATTGATATTAAATTCCTAAAAATCTACGGTTCGGCCAAGAGACTTATATTATGATTGGTTAATCATTAATGGACCACTTGGGGGTCGCTTGGATGTATATAGTAAGTTTATTAACCATATTATATAAAAATACAAAGAGACATTGTAAAAGTGAAACTAATTAACTTAGAGTTAATACTTAAAGATAAGGTTAATATAAGTACCCAAACCTGTCTAAATTCTATTGGATGAGTTGTTTTCGACCTATCCCCACCTCAGCCTTTGAATAGTCAACTTTGGAGCCTTTGTAAACCGAATATGAATTTATTATAAATTAATATTTCTAACTTTTCCAAAGGTGCCCCTCACCCCTCTTATAAAAGGGCACTCCTCCTTCTCATTTCTTCACACCTTCAAAGCCTTTTGGTTCGGCCAAACTCTGCCCAAATACTCTCCCAACATCCCTCAATACAACCTAGAGGCCTTAGTTTGATCAGAAAGCCAACCTAAGGAGCCCTTTTGATCAAATCAAAAGGAAGAACCCGAAGAAGAGGTAATGATTTCACCACCCTTTTCTAAGTTCATTTCTTCTTCCACTTCTTCTTCCTTTGTTCTTACCATTCT
Organism: Viscum album; assembly: GCA_963277665.1. NCBI lineage: Eukaryota > Viridiplantae > Streptophyta > Magnoliopsida > Santalales > Viscaceae > Viscum > Viscum album. Next base: position 1,406,606,193 of record OY728166.1, on the reverse strand, counting down.
GAAATAATAACTCCAGTATCTCACATATACTATGATGTTATTATAAATATGGTACAATCATATTCAGTATTCTATCCACCCTTTGAATAACATGTCACCATACGTGCGTACGTACGGCTTACCGTCTCCACGTCGTGGTGTAATTGTTATTCAATATAATATTATTTGGATGGGTATAATAATGATGTGTAACTCATGTAAATAATAAATATAACATGTTAATGATTCTGTATATATGATATAACATCCATTTATATATTATTTTAATATCAAAAGAATGATATTGTCGCTCGTGCGTACGTACGGACTACCGTCTCCACGAACGCGATGAGATTCATTCTCCATCGTATCCATTCAAGTATAATTATCATTTGATGATTTAAAAATGATGTTTAAGGACTGGATATCATTCTGGATATAAATAAGATACAACAACCATGGCTTATGTAACAAAACATATAAAAGAAAATTAGTAAGTTAACTCCCGAAACGACGATAATTCTAAGATATTATTAACAAATCAATGTTAAAAGATCATATATGATATCATATTAATATATATGATTCTTGTATAATTTAATAACAACTATTTCACCATTATACAGGAGGTTAACCTACCCCAACCAAGGAAAAGTACAAGGTAAGGGTTATTTCACAATCTCTTCTTTATCCGAGGTTGTTTATACGTAATAATCTACTGGGATCTCGTTATCATCCACATCCATGTTTCTTCGAAATGTATTTCAAAACATTTTTACTATTTACAAGAATATGGGTTAAAGTCATTTATACCCTTGTTTGACTTTTTATAAGAGGTTTATAAAGGAATCTTTCCGTCGTTTTCAAAACAATGTTCTTTTTAACCTTTTCGACAGAATTGAGGTAAGAATGTTTTTTTTAACTTATACGGCAGGTGCGGTTATTTTCCGCCATTATAAAATCGTCGAAGCTTTACATACAAGCTTATAAGAATATTTTCAAAGAAAATGTTTTATTTTATATGGATCTTAAATGATTTCAAAATAAAAGGAGATACTTCTTTAAAAAGAATTTTGATTTCATCTATGTCAACATCCTTTGATGGATTTTAAGATTATTTGAAGTTGATTTATTATGATACAAAAATTCTATATTGAATTGAAGGTTTTGTGATATGTTTGACTGTGGATGTGCTATTTTTATACCATTCATAGTTTATGGTGAAATTATTGACATTTCGTATGCTAGTTTTAATCCGAATGTTTATGTTATATTTCAAACTTTTCTTCAGATGAATGTGCTAAACAAGTATGTTCCGGGTTGGGGACCGGTAAAAGTAAGCCCTCCAGGTTGGGGACTGGTAAAAGTAAGCCCTCCAGGTTGGGGACTGGTTAAAGTGAGCCCTCCAGGTTAGGGACTGGTAAAAGTATGCCCTCCGGGTTGGTGTCCGGTTATTAGAGGCACTCCGGGTTGGTGTCCGGTTATTAGAGGCACTCCGGGTTGGTGTCCGGTTATTAGAGGCACTCCGGGTTGGGTTCCGGTTAGAAGTAACCCCTAGGTCTTGGGATGAGGCCTAGACAAAGAAATTAACGTTTAGCATTATGCATTCCAACATTATGAAAGTGGTTATTGATTTTTTTGCATGTGATTATTCGATTAGTAGAATATCCATGTGAATAAGTAAATGGCATTATTTCATTTTACTTTTGCCATACCATGTTGAAGTTAAAGTTTAAAAGGCTTTTGTTTTAGTAATGCATTGCCTTAAATGTTTATTCTTATTTATGAAAGTTTCCGCTATATTGTTATCCTTACTGGGCATTTGAGCTCACCCCTTTTCTATGTTTTATTTTTCCCAGGATGTGAAGAAGTAAGTTATGAATGACCTGCAAGGATTTTATGAGGGGTTAATAGTGTGGATTGTGGAAAAATTATGTTGTTGTATTAGTTTTTCACTTTGAAATGTAATGTAAAACTTTATGATTATATCTAGTGTTTCCAAGGCTACTAAACCAATCGGTCTTTCGAGATTTGATCTTTCTTGTGATCATGACAATGTTACGAAGTAATGCACCGACTCTGGGTAGCTGGGGTCGGGGCGTTACAGTTGGTATCAGAGGAAGTTTAGTACAAACCTTGGAAGCTAGATTTAGATAAACTCTGATTAGAGCACGTAGACCTAAGATTAACTTTGAGGATTAGTATAGAAGAACTTCCTAAAATTTTGGTATTGTAGAGATTTTGTGAGTTTTCCGAGCAATACATCCCTGTCTGGATACGAGCAGGTAGAGGCGGCTCTGGCACAGATGTACCTAGGGGTAAAACCCGAAAACACCGCTTTGAGCTAGACTCGAACGGGAACTGGTGCACGACAACGGGCCTTGCTGCACTCTTGGTTACGACACTCCCGGGGGATATGCTTAGGATAACTCTCATTTTCTTTACAAATCATTATGAAGGGTTTATGAGTATATACTTCCTCAAAGAAAATATTTTTATGATTATGGATTATATCCATAAATAGTCCAATTTATGTTAAGTGTTTTATAAGTATGGGATTATGTATTTTGATTCATAAACTGATCTAGTTTATGCCATTGTTTAGAAATGGCGCCCAATAGAAGGAATGAGAACTCCAGAAATGCACATGATCCAAAGAGAAGGAAGGATCATATCTTTCATGGTCTTAAGCTAGAATTTATAAGAGAAATAGTCTCCCATGTATTATCACCATATGAAGAAATAATATCATGTGTTGATAAGATAAGTAAAGAGTTTACTGAGTCCTATGGCTTTGAAGGGAAGCAAGAGAAGAAAAGGATGGAAGAGAGAAAGATGGATAAAAGTAAGAGGAAAAAGAATAATTTTCCCATATGTGGTAACTGTGGAAAGAAACACCCTGGAACTTGCCTGAAAGGAATGGGAGTTTGTTATAAGTGTGGAGGAAAAGGGCACAAAGTACGTGACTGCAAGGGTAAGAAAATGGTTTCAAATGTACAATGCTTCATTTGCAAGGAGTTTGGACACTACGCAAACCTATGTCCCAGTCATCAGACTATGCCGCAAATGATGCTATTGGATAATAATCAAGTTATGATACTACCACATATGAAGAGGAATGATTAGAGTTCTTAAGTTGATTATGTCAATTGAGTGTTGTATCAACAATGTACTTGTTATAATAATTATGGAGTATATAAGGATTGTACTGCAGTACTATTTCATTAAGGACTTGAGATTGTGTGGAACAAAGAAAAGTGACTCAATAGCAGGATAAATTTTTGGAAAACATATGGTTGAGAGAATGATAAATCATAATATAGTTCTGATACTGAGGTAGTGATTTTGGAATAATAAGTGATTGTTTTGGATAAATTGTATTGGATATTCTTGACTACCTTGGAACTGATTAATGATTTGTATATTCCATCATTGTTGGGTTTTAAAACATTTTTGGATTAATGAAGTATATCCAGCATTCTATATGGAATAAGGGAGCATGAATGTAATCAATAAGGAATATGGTAATACATGATGAAGGTATTCATATGCTATTACGGGGTAAAAAGGATCTATATTATGTTTACCTTCCTTATAAATGTTAGACTGTGAGTTTGGACAGAAGTATTTTGGATAGTTCTAGTTTGGATTATTTTGGATTGCCATAAAAGGACAACCCGGAGGTCGGGCGGCAACCCGTCGCGTCCGGCAAGGCTGCGAGACTTGAACCCGCAACCAAAGGGCGACAAGGGTGTATCACCTACCACTATCCCACGAGATGTCCTGGATTAAATAAAGTAGTTTTTTAAAAGATCTGGTAGATGAATTATAAATTCTTTTATTTTGGAACCCTCTATGAATAGTATAAATAGAATTTTTTTTACGAGTGAATGATGAGTTTTTGTAGAAATTTATTAATGGATAAAACTCTAATTATAAAGTAAGTATATCTCTTTATGATCTTAGCCAATCTCATAAATATATTCCTCAACATTAATAAAAGGAACTTAGAACAAAAATGTTGTCCTAGATGGTACCTTAAATCATCACTAATTCATGGCTTTGGGATTTTTGGCCTTTTCATAGCCATGTTCTCTACCACTCTCCATCAGATAATTGATGGTTAGATTTCTCTTCCATATCCATATTTTCCTACATGAAACCCTAGTATGTGTTATTTTCGGTAATCTTCATACTTTCCACTCTTTATTTTAAATAGAGGACTCATTAATTCATTTTTCGATGTGGGATTTCAACTAAGATATTTTGAAACGTCAAAAATGTGTTATCCTAATACCCTATGTTTTGTTGAACCGATGGTATTTCAAATCATCATAGATTGATGAATTTAAGGACCTCAATTATACACTTGTTTGTGATTGATGACCTCAATCACTACCTATAAATATTTACGTTTTTCCTCTGATTATATGTCTCTAATTTCCACCAATGTTCTCCTAATCGAGATCATAATTTGGTGGTGACCCTTTGATTTCTCTTTTCCTCATATTAAGACTAAATTTTAGTAACCCAATTTCCGATGTGGGTTTTCCCACAAATATATTTTCTACTTTCAACCTTTTATTTTTTAAGAACAATTTCAAATTGCGAGGACGCAATTTATTGAAGGAGGGGAGAATGTAACACCCCAAGATTTCATAGTGTGTTATTTCTTCAAAATAATTCAATAACTTGCACTACACGCAACACTTAGTTCAATTGCACCATGACTTACCAAAAAAAAAAGCCATTAAAAGAGTTCATGAATAATATTAACTAAATTTTAAACTTTATATTATCCTTATAATTTTAGAATCCATATTATGAGTTTCTTAGTCATAATGCAAGAACAGATTCATTTTCAGTATTGCACTTTTATCAACTTTTGATAGTGAAACCTTTTTAAATACAATATTTTAAACTTTTTGACTAAATGGAGACATCAAAAAATTTAAAATGAAACATCCCAAGCTTCCACGGTACGTTTCCCTTCGAATAATGCGATAGCGTGTGTTGTACGCAACCTCGAGTTCTAACACACGCCACAACTAATTAAACTAGCCGTTGTGAATAGTAATACCTAATTTTTGAAATCATATATATTTTATATTTTAAAATGGACTTCATTTTTGGATTCGGAATATCGAAATTAGCCTAGGGTGAAATTTTGGTACATTTCGGATAACTTTCATATTTTGATGAATAGTGAAAATTTCTAAATTTTAATTAAAAACAACTTTTTTAATCAAAATAATTAATAGTGATAAATTATGAATTTGAGTGGTTTTAAAGTATATTTAGAATATATTTTTACCGTTTAATATAATGTTGGTCATTGGACATAATTTTACAATTAAACCGAACATAAACAAGTGTCAATCTTTTGATAGTTATTATCTCTTAAAAACACGCTTTTTGTTTTGACAGCGGGAATTAATTTTAAATTAATTTCTGCCACTTCTGTGTTTTGAATTTAGGAAAATGGATTCCATATTTGGAATCAGGATGTTCAAATTGTGTAAATAGGTAACTTTTATTTTTACACATTTTGAATAATTACTACGGTAAATATTTTATTTACCATGGTTAAAGGGTAAATCCGGTAAATAAGGGTTAAAAAATAATATTATAATAATACTAAATTACCCTAAAACGTGTCTTAACCCTATTGGTTGATACATGTTCGACCATGGGCATCTTTGTGTCAATTTTGGGACCCCATGGATCCACTTGTAAGTGATAATGACACTTTATTTTAATTAAGTTAAAATGAATACAAAAATGACACAAGCATATATCTTTTAGAAGAACAATTTTTACATAGAGTTATACATGTTGGATTTTCGATTATAAATATTCATTAGAAAGCTAAACAGATTTCCTACATAATTATATTTTATTTATAATTTTTAGACATTAAATAATTTACGTTATTTATGACACAATGATGATGCAGTAATTACTATAATAGTGAAAAATTAAACTAATTGATATTATAAATACCCAAATAAATATAATATGAAACTTTTAATGAATTAAACTAATTTCTAGTATAATATGATATATTAGGATTGATTTAATTGACTTTGTTCGAAGTAATCAATCTGTTATGAGTTTCACAAAAATCAACTAATGAATAGTGTCAAAATTGATATAAAAGAGTTCTTAAAACAAATATTATATTATTAATTGATATTAAATTCCTAAAAATCTACGGTTCGGCCAAGAGACTTATATTATGATAGGTTAATCATTAATGGACCACTTGGGGGTCGCTTGGATGTATATAGTAAGTTTATTAACCATATTATATAAAAATACAAAGAGACATTGTAAAAGTGAAACTAATTAACTTAGAGTTAATACTTAAAGATAAGGTTAATATAAGTACCCAAACCTGTCTAAATTCTATTGGATGAGTTGTTTTCGACCTATCCCCACCTCATCCTTTGAATAGTTAACTTTGGAGCCTTTGTAAACCGAATATGAATTTATTATAAATTAATATTTCTAACTTTTCCAAAGGTGCCCCTCACCCCTCTTATAAAAGGGCACTCCTCCTTCTCATTTCTTCACACCTTCAAAGCCTTTTGGTTCGGCCAAAATCTGCCCAAATACTCTCCCAACATCCCTCAATACAACCTAGAGGCCTTAGTTTGATCAGAAAGCCAACCTAAGGAGCCCTTTTGATCAAATCAAAAGGAAGAACCCGAAGAAGAGGTAATGATTTCACCACCCTTTTCTAAGTTCATTTCTTCTTCCACTTCTTCTTCCTTTGTTTTTACCATTCTGAAATAATAACTCCAGTATCTCACATATACTGTGATGTTATTATAAATATGGTACAATCATATTCAGTATTCTATCCACCCTTTGAATAACATGTCACCATACGTGCGTACGTACGGCTTACCGTCTCCACGTCGTGGTGTAATTGTTATTCAATATAATATTATTTGGATGGGTATAATAATGATGTGTAACTCATGTAAATAATAAATATAACATGTTAATGATTCTGTATATATGATATAACATCCATTTATATATTATTTTAATATCAAAAGAATGATATTGTCGCTCGTGCGTACGTACGGACTACCGTCTCCACGAACGCGATGAGATTCATTCTCCATCGTATCCATTCAAGTATAATTATCATTTGATGATTTAAAAATGATGTTTAAGGACTGGATATCATTCTGGATATAAATAAGATACAACAACCATGGCTTATGTAACAAAACATATAAAAGAAAATGAGTAAGTTAACTCCCGAAACGACGATAATTCTAAGATATTATTAACAAATCAATGTTAAAAGATCATATATGATATCATATTAATATATATGATTCTTGTATAATTTAATAACAACTATTTCACCATTATACAGGAGGTTAACCTACCCCAACCAAGGAAAAGTACAAGGTAAGGGTTATTTCACAATCTCTTCTTTATCCGAGGTTGTTTATACGTAATAATCTACTGGGATCTCGTTATCATCCACATCCATGTTTCTTCGAAATGTATTTCAAAACATTTTTACTATTTACAAGAATATGGGTTAAAGTCATTTATACCCTTGTTTGACTTTTTATAAGAGGTTTATAAAGGAATCTTTCCGTCGTTTTCAAAACAATGTTCTTTTTAACCTTTTCGACAGAATTGAGGTAAGAATGTTTTTTTAACTTATACGGCAGGTGCAGTTATTTTCCGCCGTTATAAAATCGTCGAAGCTTTACATACAAGCTTATAAGAATATTTTCAAAGAAAATGTTTTATTTTATATGGATCTTAAATGATTTCAAAATAAAAGGAGATACTTCTTTAAAAAGAATTTTGATTTCATCTATGTCAACATCCTTTGATGGATTTTAAGATTATTTGAAGTTGATTTATTATGATACAAAAATTCTATATTGAATTGAAGGTTTTGTGATATGTTTGACTGTGGATGTGCTATTTTTATACCATTCATAGTTTATGGTGAAATTATTGACATTTCGTATGCTAGTTTTAATCCGAATGTTTATGTTATATTTCAAACTTTTCTTCAGATGAATGTGCTAAACAAGTATGTTCCGGGTTGGGGACCGGTAAAAGTAAGCCCTCCAGGTTGGGGACTGGTAAAAGTAAGCCCTCCAGGTTGGGGACTGGTTAAAGTAAGCCCTCCAGGTTAGGGACTGGTAAAAGTATGCCCTCCGGGTTGGTGTCCGGTTATTAGAGGCACTCCGGGTTGGTGTCCGGTTATTAGAGGCACTCCGGGTTGGTGTCCGGTTATTAGAGGCACTCCGGGTTGGGTTCCGGTTAGAAGTAACCCCTAGGTCTTGGGATGAGGCCTAGACAAAGAAATTAACATTTAGCATTATGCATTCCAACATTATGAAAGTGGTTATTGATTTTTTTGCATGTGATTATTCGATTAGTAGAATATCCATGTGAATAAGTAAATGGCATTATTTCATTTTACTTTTGCCATACCATGTTGAAGTTAAAGTTTAAAAGGCTTTTGTTTTAGTAATGCATTGCCTTAATGTTTATTCTTATTTATGAAAGTTTCCGCTATATTGTTATCCTTACTGGGCATTTGAGCTCACCCCTTTTCTATGTTTTATTTTTCCCAGGATGTGAAGAAGTAAGTTATGAATGACCTGCAAGGATTTTATGAGGGGTTAATAGTGTGGATTGTGGAAAAATTATGTTGTTGTATTAGTTTTTCACTTTGAAATGTAATGTAAAACTTTATGATTATATCTAGGGTTTCCAAGGCTACTAAACCAATCGGTCTTTCGAGATTTGATTTTTCTTGTGATCATGACAATGTTACGAAGTAATGCACCGACTCTGGGTAGCTGGGGTCGGGGCGTTACATATAATTAGTTATTAAAGAGAATAAAATGAACGGAAAACTTGTATTCTATATAAATTACTAAATTATACTAATGTTCAGGAGATTGTTATTTTTGTCCTCAGAATAATAATTAATAACTATCCAGATAAATAGTGAGAGAGTAACGTAAATCCCATAACACTGCGGTTATATTTTAATTGTTATCCCCATGAATGAAAAAAATTATATGGATATTTATATCTCATAATATTCATGATAATATTAATAAAATACATTCTTGGTCAGTATTAATTTATATAAAAAAGAATGTGGTGAATATGGAATGTGTTCCACAAAACGAAATTTGAGATAAAAATCTCTTACCCCTGGTCCAACATCTTTCGTACGAGTTTGAACCTCCTATATAGTAATAATTGATTTATTATACATAAATTTAAGAACCATATTCATATATATCATACAATATATTATTTACATATAAACGTTTTTCACCCATTTATTATTTTTTTATTAAAAACATTATTCCTTGTGAAATTGCTTTGTTTTTCATGTACATTTTGGTTCGGTAGTTTTGGATCGTATAATTTGATTTTTATTCCATAATAATTGTTTTTAATAATGATATAAATATAATATATATTGATTATATACATATTTGTATTCATATATAAATGTTAGAGATAAAAAATTAATAACATCATTTAGGGGGACAGTTGGTCGTACGTACAAATGAACATTGTTTTCATTTTTATACAAAAAATGAATGATTGATAAATATTTATAAATAATTATATAATAATTATTATATAATATATATCATATATAATTAGTAAATATATCCTTATTAACATCTATGTAAAGAGAAAATAAAAAATGAATCCCATCTCTTTGGGGAGGCTTTAGTCCACACATACGCATGAGCTATGTTGTCATCTTCCAACAGATTTGACAATAAGAAGGTATATGTGATATTATAATTTCTGTGTTAAATAATATAAATAAATAAATATATATATATATATATATTAAATATGTCATTAAATCCATCCATTATAGGCGGTGATGTAAAAAATGTTATATCAGTTCGTGAGGTAGTAATTCTTCGTACACAAAACTGACAGTTTCATTTCTCCATTTTATTGAATAAAAGATGAATATAGGTTATTACATAAACATAATAGGATATAGTTATATTTATGATACTTATTTTTTTCATCATTGTAGAAGAATATTTTATGGATGAGGAGGAATAAATAATAAATGCTCGGTTAAGAAAGGTACATCCTCTTCAGATGACCACTTTAGGATTGCACCCAAATCCTTCATAGTAGGGTTTTATGATAGAATAAATACCACTAGGATGTAGTAAGGTAATTAAGTAAGGTATTAGTTCTGGTGTTTCCTTAACCAAAAGGATTTTCATGTGTAAATAACATCAAATACGGGTTCCGACAATGAGTGATAAGGAGTGAAATTTCTATAAATATTGAAAAATATTAAATAATGATAAGTCTCTCTCAAATAAAGTTCCATAAAATGAAAAAATAATGGATTTATAGAAGATAATTTGAATCCAAACCTCCATAAATAAAAACAAAACACATTTAAAACATGATATTAAATTTTCCATTTTGGTTACTCACTTTTACCATTTCAGTTTTCATCATGACAACATGTTTCATAAACTTAGGTAATTTTGTCATGACCCATCCCACATGGCCCATTCCATGAGTACCCCAAGCCCGCCTTCCATAAGCCATGGGATAGCGGCTAGCACCAAAATGAATATTCCCTATAATCGGGAAGGAATTGCCTTTATATCCTCTAAACACACGCAACTGATCAGACAACAAGATATGAACACATGTAAACAGTATAGTAAAAAGATTGATGAAAGTAAGAGGGGATGAAATAAAAGACCAATAGTAAAGGTACAAGTACAACTAAAATAAAATACAATTGAAGAAAGAGAAAGATAACTACTAGGTCATCCTCCGAGGTTCCTACCAGAAGGGTAGGCACATATCACCTCCTCAGCACTCCATGTCTACCCGTCTCCTTTGCGTACCGACATGCTGTATGGTCCGCCTCCTGGCACTGTACAGTCCTGGTACCCTCAGCCTCGATCAGCGTTGTCTGTCATCTGCACCAAACCCAAAAACGTTCAGGCATAGACCGTGTAGGGGTGAGTATAATGATACTCAGTAGGGACCCCGAGACCCTCAAGGTCTCACAAAATCTACAAAGGATAAACCACAAGCATGAAATCAACTGAAAACACTTAGGAATATGCCCATACATATACCTAAGTTATCAAGTATACCCATCTCAACCATGAGGAAACACAGGGCCCAACCCAAAAGCCCAAATATCAACTATTCCATAAAGGAAGTGTAATGCTCCAAACCCAGTTACCCAGAGTCGGTGCATTATTACATAACATTGGCATGATCACAAGAAAGATCAAATCTCGAAAGACCAATTAGTTTAGTAGCCTTGGAAACACTAGATATATTCATAAAGTTTTACATGACATCATAAAAATGAAAACTACAACAACATAGTATCCATAGTCCACACTCTTATCCCCTCATAATATCCCTGCAGGTCATTCATAAGTTACTTCTTCACATCCCAGAAAAAATAAAACATAGAAAAGGGGTGAGCTCAAATGCCCAGTAAGGATAACAATATAGCGGAAACTTTAATAAATATGAATAAACATTTAAGGCAATGTATAACTAAAACAAAATCCTTTTAAACTTGCACATCAACATTGTACGGAAAAAATACAATGAAATAATTCCATTTACTTATTCACATGGATATTCTACTAATCGAATAATCACATGCAATATCAATAACCACTTTCATAATGATGGAATGCATAATGCCAGACTATCATAACCACATAGCCAAGGCCTCGTGCCAAGACTACAAATAAGATTTTTCCAAGTACTTGTGCCAAGACACTAGTTTGTCTCATGAGACCTACCAATGCATCGAGGAGCAATAGCAAGCTCCACCCATCACATATTAAGTTCAATGCATTCCCATATGAAAAGGTTTAAACATAACATAAGCATTCGTATTAAAACTAGCATATGAAATTTAATACTTCATCCATAAACCATGAATGGTATAAAAACAACACATACCCAGTAAAACATATCACAAAATATTCAATACAATATAGAACTTTTGTATCATAATAAATCAACTTCAAATAAGTGTAAAATACATCAAAGGATGTTGACATAGAAGAAATAAAATCTCTTTTTAGAGAAATATATCTTTCTATTTTGAAATCATTTAAGAGTCACATATTTATAAAACAAAACATTTTCTTTGAAAATATTCTTATAAGCTTGTAAGGTATGCTTCGACGATTTTATAATGGTGGAAAATAGCCGCACCCACCGTATAAGTTAAAAAAACATTCTTACCTTAATTTTGTCGAAAAGGTTAAAAAGTACCTTGTTTGGAAAATGACAGAAAGATTCCTTTATAAACTTATTATAAAAAGTCAAACAAGGGTATAAATGACTTTAACCCATATTATTTAAAATAGTAATAATTTTTTGAAATACATTTTTATGAAACATGGATGTGGATGATAAAGAGGTCATAGTAGATAATTACTTATAAACAACCTCAGATAATTAAAAGATTGTGAAATAAACCCTTACCTTGTACTTTTCCTTGGTTTAGGTAGGTTAACCTCATGTATAATGGTGAAATAATTGTTATTAAATTATACAAGAATCATATATATTAATATGATATCATATATGATCTTTTAACATTACTTTGTTAATAATATTTTAGAATTATCGTCGTTTCAGGTGTTAACTTACTCATTTTATTTTATATGTTTTGTTACATAAGCCGTGTTTTTCAGGGATATGTTGTATCTTATTCATATCCAGAATTATATTAAGTCCTTAAACATTATTATTAATCTTCAAATGAGAATTAGACTTTAATGGATACGATGGAGAATGAATCTCATCGCGTTCGTGGAGACGGTAGTCCGTACATACGCACGAGCGACAATATCATTCTTTTGATATTAAAACAATATATAATTGGATGGTATATCGTATATATAGAATCATTATAATGTTATATTTATTATTTACATGAATTACAAATAATTATTATACTCAACCAAATTATAATATATTGAATAACAATTAAATCACGATGTGAAGACTGTAAGCCGTACGTACGCTCGTATGGTGACATGTCATTAAAAGGATGGATAGAATACTGAATATGGTTGTACCGTATTTATAATAATATTAAATTATATATGATATACTAGATTCATTATTTTATAATGGGAATAACAAATAAAGAATAAGTTGAAGAAGAAATGAATTTGAAAAAGGGTGGTGAAAACATTACCTCTTCTTTGGGTTCTTTCTTTTGATTTGATCAAAAGGGCTCCGTAGGTTGGCGTTATGACTAAAGGAAGGACTCTAGGATGAAGTGAGGGAAGTTGAGAGAGTATTTGGGAAGATTTTTGCTGAGAAAAATGGATTTGAAGGTGTGAATTAATGATAAGGGGGAGTTCCCTTTTATTAGAGGGGATGAGGGGAACCTTTGGAAAAGCTAGAAATATTATTTTATAATAAATTCATATTAGGTTTCTAATAACTCAAAAGTGGATTATTTAAAGGTTATGGTGATTATGGGTGTAAAACCACTTAACCAATAGATTTAGATAGGTTTGGGGCATTATATTAACCTTATCGTTTAGTTTTAACTCTTAGTTAATTATTTTGACACTTACCGTGTCACTTTGTATTTTTATATTATATAGTTAATAAACTTTCTATATACCTATGAGAGTCCCCCAAGTGGTCCATTAATGATACACCTATCATGATATAAGTCTCTTGGCCGAACCTTAGATTTTTAGGAATTGAATATCAAATAATAATATAATATTTATTTTTAAAACTCTTTTATGTCAATTTTGACACTATTTGGAAAATTGATTTTTGTGAAAATCATAAAAGAATGATTACTTAGAAAATAGTTAATTAAATCATTTCTAACATGTCATATTAACCTATAAAATTAGTTTAATTCATAAAAAGTCACAAATTATATTTATTTGGGTATTTATAATATCAATTATTTTAATTTTTCACTATTATGGTAATTACTGCATCATCATTGTGTCATAAATAAATTAAATTATTTAATGTATAAAAATTATAAATAAAATATCATTATGTAGGAAATAGTTTTATATTTCTAATGAATATTTAAAATCGAATTTATCTTATGTGTATCTTTATATTAAAAATGTTTTAGTAAATAAACTTTTATTTTAACTCTTTTAACTCTTCTTTGAATTAAATAATAATAAATGTCCTAATATAATCCAAGTAAACCTAAATGATAATATTTTATTCCTAAGGTTGTTTTTGGTCATGATAAACTTGTCCAATAGAATTATGACATGTGTTAGGGTAATATTAATATCATTTTTACCCTTAATTACCCTATTTACTTTTAACCGTGGTAAATAAAAGTAAAAAGTTACTATTCACCAAGAATTATTTTCATCTCATTGAACCACATTTTACTCCTTGATATTAACCGTGTCTCTCGGATTTTTAAAATTCCACTCACAGAAGCGGTAAAATTATGTTTTATGAAAAATTCAGTTTTTTTAACTACCACTTCGTGGTTTCACTATTCATAAAAAATGAAGTTTTTCAGAAAAATACAAAAACTTCACCCTAGGCTAATTTTGATATTCCGAATACAAAAATGAAGTCCATTTTGAATAAAGAAAATTTATAAATTTCAAAAAGTGGGTATTACTATTCATAACGGCTAGTTTGATTGGTTGCGGTGTGTTAGAACTCGATGTTGCGTACAACCCACGCTATTGCATTATTCAAAGAGAAGCGCACCGTAGAAGCTTGAGATGTTACATTCTCCCCTCCTTCAAATAATTTCATTCTCAAAATTTATAGAATACTACAACATGAAGAGACTCAGGTGGTTCTTCATCATAAGTTCCTCAGGATCCCATGTTGCCTCTTCCATCTTATGGTTTCTCCACAAGACTTTTACCAGACTAGTCGTCCGGTTTCTCATTACTTGTTCTCTCGTATCTAGAATCTTGACGGGCTCTTAGGAAAAAGATAGATCGGGTTCTAGTTCTAATTCCTCATAGGTGAGTACATGCGTTGGGTCAGGCATGTATTTCCTCAACAGAGATACGTGGAATACATCATGAACCTTGGAGAGACATGGCGGCATTGCCAATCGGTAAGCTACACCCCCAATTCGTTCTAGAATTTCGAAAGTTCCGATGTACCTGGGACTCAATTTACCATTCTTACCAAAACGTATGACTCCCTCCCATGGAGATACCTTCAGGAAAACATGATCATCGACTTGAAATTCCAAATCATTCCTTCGATTATCGGCATAGATCTTCTCCCTACTTTGAGCTGCTTTGATGTGGTTTTGGATTACCTTCACCTTTTCCATTGTTTCCTCCACCAGTTCTGGGCCTACAAGTTTTCTTTCACCAACCTCATCCCAACAGGTTGGTGTGTGACATCTCTTTCCGTATAACGCTTCATATGGTGCCATCTGAATACTCGAATGGAAGCTATTGTTATAGGAAAATTCTACAAGAGGTAAATATTGATCCCACATACCCTGAAAGTCAAGTGAGCAGGATCTCAACATGTCTTCTAAGGTTTGAATAGTTTGTTCTGATTGTCCATCTATTTGAGTGTGGTAGGCAATGCTCAAATGAGGTTCAGTATCCAAGGCTTTCTAAAGACTTTTCCAGAATCTTGAAGTAAAACGGGGATCACGATCAGAAACAATCGATAGGGTTACTCCATGAAGTCTCACAACTTCATCAATATATAGTCTTTCTAGACGTTCCAGTGGTAGATCTTCTCTTATAGCAAGAAAATGTGCTGAATTGGTAAGACGATCAACAATAACCCTTATTTCATCATTCCTTCTAGGAGTCATTGGTAGCCCCATGACAAATTCCATCATAATATTGTCCCATTTGCACTCCGGTATGAGAAGAGGTTGCAATATTCCACTAGGCTGTTGCCTTCCAGATTTAACTTATTGACAAACCATACATCTTGACACAAAATCAGAAATCTCCCTCTTCATGTTGTCCCACCAAAAATGTTCTTTCCAATCTCTATACATTTTAGTGCTACCAGTGTGTATAGAGAAATTCGAACTATGAGCATCACCAACAACTCCCTTTTTAGATCATGTATATTAGGAACAAAAAGTCTCTTCCTGAATATCAAAATTCCTTCTTCATACACAAAGTCTCTCAATCTCCCATCATTCACAGCTGTAATCTTATTTCGAAATTCATCATCATCGGTCTGAGAACTCTTAATCCTTCCTAGTAAAGATGGTTTGACAACCATTTGAAAAAGAATTGATGTTTCAACTTCCCTGGTCATTCCCATGTCCATCTTCACTAGATCCATGAAAATTGGATCCCTTTAAATTCTCATATTGTTCAAAACTCCATGATCATTTCTGCTCAAAGCATCTTCCACCTTGTTTGCTTTCTCCGGCTGGTAGTGTATCGTACAATCATAGTCTTTGAGTAATTCAAGCAATCTCCATTTCCTCATGTTGAGTTCTTTTTTTGAGAAAATATACTTCAAACTCTTGTGATCAGTATAAATCTCACATTTTTCACCATAGAGGTAGTGCCTCCATAGCTTCAAAGCAAAGATCACAGTTGCTAACTTGAGATCATGAGTAGGATAGTTTTGTTCATGAATTTTCAACTGTCATGATGCATGTCCAATAACCCTATCATTCTGCATAAGGACACAACCGAGTCCTTTCTTCGATGCATCACTATAAATAACAAACCCATAATTCCCCGATGGTAGTGTCAATATAGGATAATTGACTAATCTTCTCTTTATTTCTTTGAAACATTCATCACACTGTTTTTTCCAAACAAATTTAACCCCTTTACGTGTGATCTTTGTTAATGGTTTAGCCAACCGGGAAAAATTCTTGACGAAACATCGATAATAACCGGCTAAACCAATAAAACTACGTACCTGAGTTATACACGTCAGTGCAGGCCATTCTTTGATTGCCTTGGTCTTAGAAGGATCAAAGGAAATTCCATCCTTAGAGACAATATGGCCAAGAAAAGAAAACTTTTGAAGCCAGAATTCACACTTACTAAACTTCCCATATAATTCATGTCTTCTAAGTGTCTTCAATATAATGCGCAAGTGATTTTCATGATCTTTGTAGCTTTTGGAGTATACCAAGATATCATCAATAAATACCACTACAAAGTCATCAAGATATTCCTTGAAAAATATTTTCATTATATCCATAAAAAAAGAGGGTACATTAGTCAATCCAAAAGGCATTACTGTAAACTCGTAATGCTCGTACCTTGTTTGAAATGCTGTCTTCGGAATGTCTTCCTTCTTCACACACAACTGATGGTATCCAGATCGAAGGTCAATCTATGAAAAGTATTGAGCTCCATGTAGTTGGTCAAATAAATCATCAATGTGAGGTAGGGGATACTTGTTCTTTATTTTTATAGAATTGATCTCCCTGTAGTCGATACCTAACCACATAGATCCATATTTCTTTTTAACAAAAAGAATAGGGGCTCCCCATTGAGAAACACTAGGGAGAATAAATCCCTTATTACTCAATTCCTCTAGTTGTTTCTTTAGTTCAACTAATTCTACAGTGTCCATTCTATAAGGGGTCTTCGATATAGGCCTTGATCTAGGAATTAAATTAATGGAAAACTCAACTTCTTGTTCTAGAGGATGTCCAGGTAAATCTTCCGGAAACACATCTACATATTCTTTCACAATAGGTACATCTTCTATTTGAACATTCCTTTCCTCACCCATAGTCATTTCATTCTCTTCATCCCCAATAATTGAATTTAGTTGAGCTATTGGGGATGGATCTATATAAGAATTAGGTGGCGACGATTCTGCTCTAAAGATAAGGTGTTCCATATCATCATCATCAAGAATCATAACCTATTTCTTCTTACAATAAATATTCAAATCATGGTCCTAAAGCCAATCCATACCGAGGATTATACCAAATTCAATCATAGGCATGACGATGAGATTAGCAGATAAAGAACATTTATGTTCCTTAATGGGGACTGATTCACAAAACTTTGTTGCAATGATACTTCCCTTAGGAGTTTTAACTGACAACTCCCTTGTTAAATCAATTTAGAAATATCTATTTTTCCTAGCAAACTAGGAAGATATGAAATAATGTGATGATCCAGAATCAAATAATGCATTTGCTAAACTTGAGGAAACCATTAAATTACCTACCACAACGTCTTTTGGGGATTCTACCTCAGTAGTAGTGATAGCATAAGCTTGGCCTTGATCCCTGGGACTTTTCTGAGGTAAGTTCCCCTGACGCTTAGGAAATTCATTTGCATAATGTCCCATATCCATGCAATTGTCTCAATGGACATTGGTAGATTCCTTCTTCCCCTTGCAATCACGAGCTTGGTGGCCTTTTTCACCACACTTGTAACAGACTCCCATTCCTTTTAAGCAAGTACCAGGGTGTTTCTTCCCACATTTACTGCAGGATGGATATTCAAGTTTTCCCTTCTTCCCTTTATTTACATTCCTAGATTGATCAGCATATCTCTTATTCTCTTGATTTTATTTAAAGTCATATGACTCAGAGAATTATTTCTCTGACTTGATAGCACATGAGACAATGTCTTCGTACGATGAGAAGGATTGTGAGACTAATGCTCGAAGGAGAAATGGTTTTAACCCATCAATGAAATGATCAGTCTTACTTCTTGGGTTACATATATAATCTCCAGCATAACTTGCTAACCTTGTAATGTTAGCCTTATACATTGCGACAATCTCATCCTCCTTTTGTCTCAGACTCATAAATTGTCTTTCCATATCTGCTCGATGGTCATGAGGAAAGTATTTTTCTAAAAACAGATCTTTGAACTCCCCCCATTCCATATTTGATACTTTATCATCTTCCTTCTTGTTTTGAATCAATGACCACCATTGATCAACATCTCCAGTGAGGTGGTAAACTGCAATGATAACTTTTTCCTTTTCACTACTCCCCAAATCCAGAAATATTTTCTCTAGGGAATTTATCCATTGCTCAGCTACTAAGGGATGTGTACTCCCATTGAACATTGGTGGTTTTTCCTCACGAAGTGATCTAACATTGATCCTCCATACTGCGGATCAGGGTGCTCCATATAGGTATGGTTATTATTCATAACCTGAGTGAGTTGTACCAGTATGTTGATTAGCTGATCGGCACCAGTTGCATCACCAACTCCACTATAATTATCTTGAGCAGGAGGGAAATCCCTACATGGAGTGTGTGCATTGATATGGTTTCCATTTCTTCCACTAGGCACAATTTATAAACAATGGCATAAACTAGATCAGTTTATGATTCAATAATACATAATTTCATACTTATAAAACACTTAACATAAATTGAACTATTTATGGATATAATCCATAGTCATAAAAATGTTTTATTTGAGGAAGTATATACTCGTAAACCCTTCGTAATGATTTGTAATGAAAATGAGAGTTATCCTAAGAATATCTCCTGGGAGTGTCGTAACCAAGAGTGCAGCAAGGCCCGTTGTCGTGCACCAGTTACCGTTTGAGTCCATCCCAAAGCGGTGTTTTTGGGTTTTACCCCTAGGTACATCTGTGCCAGAGCCGCCTCTACATACTCGTATCCAGACATGGATGTATTGTTTGGAAAACTCACAAAATATATACAATACCAAAATTCTAGGAAGTTCTTCTATACTAATCCTCAAAGTCCATCTTAGGTCTATGTGCTCTAATTAGAGTTTATCTAAATCTAGCGTCCAAGGTTTGTACTAAACTTACTCTGATACCAACTGTAACGCCTTGAACCCAGTTACCCAGAGTTGGTGCATTATTACATAACATTGGCATGATCACAAGAAAGATCAAATCTCGAAATACCGATTAGTTTAATTGCCTTAGAAACACTAGATATATTCATAAAGTTTTACATTACATTATAAAAATGAAAACTAAAACAACATAGTCTCCATAGTCCACTGTCTTATCCCCTCACACTATCCCTGCAGGTCATTCATAATTTACTACTTCACATCCTGGGAAAAATAAAACATAGCAAAGGGGTGAGCTCAAATGCCCAGTAAGGATAACAATATAGCGGAAACTTTCATAAATAAGAATAAACATTTAAGGCAATGTATAACTAAAAAGAGCCTTTTAAACCTGAACTTCAACATATTATGGAAAAAATAAAATGAAATAATGTCATTTACTTATTCACATGGATATTCTACTAATCGAATATTCACATGCAATATCAATAACCACTTTCATAATGATGGAATGCATAATGCCAGACTATCATAACCACATAGCCAAGGCCTCATGCCAAGACTACAAATAAGAATTTTCCAAGGCCTTGTGCTAAGAAACTAGTTTTTCTCATGAGACCTACTGATGAATCAAGGAGCTATAGCGGGCTCCACCCGTCACATATTAAGTCCAATGCATTCCCATATGAAAAGTTTTAAACATAACATAAACATTCGTATTAAAACTAGCATATGAAATGTAAATACTTCATACATAAACCATGAAAGGTATAAAAATAACACATCCGCAGTCAAACATATCACAAAACCTTCAATAAAATATAGAAGTTTTGTATCATAATAAATCAACTTCAAATAAGCATAAAATCCATCAAAGAATGTTGACATAGATGAAATCAAAACTCTTTTTAGAGAAATATCTCTTTCTATTTTGAAATCATTTAAGAGTCATATATTTATAAAATAATACATTTTCTTTGAAAATATTCTTATAAGATTGTAAGGGAAGATTAGACGATTTTATAATGGCGGAAAATAGCCGCACCCACCGTATAAGTTAAAAAAAACATTCTTACCTTAATTTTGTCAAAAAGGTTAAAAAGCACCTTGTTTGGAAAACGACAGAAGGATTCCTTTATAAACTTCTTATAAAAAGTCAAACAAGGGTATACATGACTTTAACCCATATTCTGTAAAATAGTAAGAATGTTTTGAAATACATTTTTAAGAAACATGGATGTGGTTGATAAAGAGGTCCCAGTAGATAATTACGTATAAACAACGTCGGATAATGAAGATATTGTGAAATAAACCCTTACCTTGTAATTTTACCTTTTTGGGGTTGTTTAACCTCCTGTATAATGGTGAAATAATTTTTATTAAATTATACAATAATCATATATATTAATATGATATCATATATGATCTTTTACCATTTCGTTGTTAATAATATTTTAGAGTTATCGTCGTTTTGGGTGTTAACTTACTCGTTTTCTTTTATATGTTTTGTTACATAAGCCGTGTTTTTCATGGGTAGGTTGTATCTTATTCATATACAGAATGATATTAAGTCCTTAAAAATTATTATTAATCTTCAAATGAGAATTATAATTGACTGGATACGATGGAGAATGAATCACATTGCGTTCGTGGAGACGGTAGTCCGTACGTACGCACGAGCGACATTATCATTCTTTTGATATTAAAATAATATATAATTGGATGGTATATCGTATATAAAGAATCATTATCATGTTCTATTTATTATTTACATGAATTAAAAATCATTATTATACTCGTCCAAATAATAATATATTGAATAACAATTACACCACGACGTGGAGATGGTAAGCCGTACGTACGCATGTATGGTGAAATGTCATTCAAAGGATGGATAAAATACTGAATATGGTTGTACCATATTTATAATAATATTACATTATATAGGATACACTGGATTAATTATTTTAGAATGGGAATAACAAATAAAGAAGAATTTTAAGAAGAAATGAATCTGAAAAAGGGTGGTGAAAACATTACCTCTCCTTCAAGTTCTTCCTTTTGATTTGATCAAAAGGGCACCTTAAGTTGGCTTTCTGACTAAAGGAAGGCCTATATTATGAATTTAGGGAAGTTTAGAGAGTATTTGGGCAGAGTTTTGCCGAGCCAAATGGCTTTGAATGTGTGAATTAATGAGAAGGGGGAGTGCCCTTATATAAGAGGGGTGAGGGGAACCTTTGGAAAAGCTATAAATATTATTTTATAATAAATTACTATTCAGTTTATAATGGCTCAAAAGTGGATTATTTAAAGGTTAAGGTGGGTATGGGTCTAAAACTACTCAACTAGTAGAATTTAGATAGGTTTGGGTCATTATATTAACCTTATCTTTTAGTTTTAACTCTTAGTTAATTATTTTGACACTCACCATGTCACTTTGTATTTTTATATTATATAGTTAATAAACTTACTATATACCTCCAAGAGACCCCAAAGTGGCCCATTAATGATACACCTACCATGATATAAGTCTATTGGCCGAACCTTAGATTTTTAGGAATTGAATTTCAATTAATAATATAATATTTATTTTAAAAACTCTTTTATGTCAATTTTGACACTATTTGGAAAATTGATTTTTGTGAAAATCATAACAGAATGATTACTTAGAAAAACGTCAATTAAATCATTCCTAACATGTCATATTAACCTAGAATTTTTTTTTAATTCATAAAAGTCTCAAATTATATTTATTTGGGTATTTATAATATCAATTATTTTAGTTTTTCACTATTATGGTAATTACTGCATCATCATTGTGTCATAAATAAATTAAATTATTTAATGTCTAAAAATTATAAATAAAATATAATTATGTATGAATTTGGTTTAGCTTTCTAATGAATATTTATAATTGAATTTATTCTATGTGTAACAATATATTAAAAATGTTTTAGTAAATAAACATTGATTTTAACTCTTTTAAATCTTCTTTGAATTAAATAATAATAAATGTACTAATCTAATCCAAGTGGACCTAAATGATAATATTTTCTTCCTAAGGTTGTTTTTAGTCGAGATACACTTTTCCAATAGAATTAGGACATGTGTTAGGGTAATATTAATATCATTTTTACCCTTAATTACCCTATTTACTTTTAACCGTGGTAAATAAAATTAAAAACTTACTATTCACCAAAAATTATTTTCATCTCATTGAACCACATTTTACTCCTTGATATTAACTGTGTCTCTCAGATTTTCGAAATTCCACTCATAGAAGCGGTAAAATTTAGTTTTATGAAAAATTCAGTTTTTTTAACTACCACTTAGTGGTTTCACTATTCATCAAAAAATGATGTTTTTCAGAAAAATACCAAAAACTCACCTAGGATAATTTCGATATTCCGAATCCAAAAATGAAGTCCATTTTGAAAATAATAAAATATATAAATTTCAAAAAGTTGGTATTACTATTCATAACGGCTAGTTTGATTGGTTGTGGTGTGTTAGAACTCGATGTTGCGTACAACACACACTATTGCATTATTCAAAGAGAAGCGTACCGTAGAAGCTTAGACTGTTACAGGAAGGTATACCCCAAATTTAAGTACCACACAAGTATTCCAAACAGAAGAATACCACAAAGGTATTACCAAGAAAGAAAGTACCACACAGGTACAAACTTAGCTCACACTGGGTATTACTTAGGTATAGTAGTAGAGATGATTAGATTTATCTACTAAATCATATTACTCTCTTAAGAGTCATACCTACGAAGGATCGTATAATATCATCAAACCCACATAGGATTGTAGTACATCGTCAGACCCACACATGATCCTTGTACATCACCAGACCCACACAGGATCCTAGTACATAGTAAGACCCACACAAGATCATAGTACATTGTCAATACATCCTCAGGCCCACACAAGATCCTAGTACATTGTCAGTATGTAGTCAGACCCACACAGGATCCAAGTACATCATCAGTACATCGTTAGACCCACACAAGATCCTAGTACATCTTCAGTACGTTGTCAGACCCACACAGGAACCTAGTATATCATCAGTACGTCTTCAAACCCACACAAGATCCTAGTACATCGTCAATACATCCTCAGAACCACACATGATCATAGTAAATTGTCATTACGTTGTCAGAACCACACAAGATCCTCGTACATCGTCAATATGTTGTGAGACCCACACAGGATCCAAGTACATCGTCACAACTAGCTACAGGGTTCCCAAACTAATCATTATTGTCTCTAGGAGGGTCCACTCCCCAAGCCACTGGTCTATACTCCAACTACCACAAAGTCCCACGAAGAAGTATCCCAAAGGACCTCCACTTCAAAGGGGTCTCAATGCAACAGACGACACGTTAAACGAATGCCCAGTCTGCAAGTTATTATTTTTTAGTCCTAAGGGAGCGGTTGGATCTGTGCTCGATCCAACCCGATCGTACCCCAACTTTATCCAAATCTCAATTGGGGTATACCAAAAGGACTGTCTCTCTCCAAGGTTTCTGAGGCCACATATGGTTCGTCAAACAGATGCTCGGTGCCAAAGTTATGGAAAAAATAGTATATAGGGTTCAGACAAGTCCAGGTCGAGTCCCACACGGTCAGACCGTCCCGGCCTGACCCAGTCGGGGCTGATCCGGTTCGAGTCGATCAGGATGGACCCGCTGGGTCCATCCCGACCCATGATGCGGCCTGGCCCGCAATGTGGCTAGGCACTGCGGTGGGGCGGGGTGGCCGCGGTGCGGCGGGACGACCGCGCTGTGGCGGTCCACCGCGGCTGGCCGGATGGCAAGCCGTCCTCTCCGTGCGGTGCGGTCACATGCCACGCCTTCGTCAGCGGCCAGCTCGGCTGGCCGTCCTTCCTTCGCCGTTATGGCACAAGCCACGGTTCTCTTCCGTCGGGTGGCGCGGTCGCTCCGTCACCTTAATTGTGAATAACACAACAAATAATCACAAGAATTTTCCGAGAGGTCGGGCCATGTTTTTTTGGCACGGAGTCTCCGCATTAGAGTAGTACCAAGAGGCTATGATTCCTTCTTGAATTATGAAGAGTCATCAATAACGGGAAAGGGGAAAAATAAAAAACAAACCCTACCTTGTCGTTCATTGGAGGAGGTCGCGAGGAAGGAGACAAAGTCGTTGGGGATGGTGGGGTCGACATTCGTCTCTTCTACAAGATTCCTTCGATCCAGTCTCAAGTGTCATGCTCGTTCTTCATTGGAGATGGTGTGTTCTTTGTTGGAGATGAGTTCCTCCAATATCATCCCTTTCGCCAATGATTTCACCCAACAAAAAACAAGTGAAGAGCCAACACCAATTAAATTAAGTTTACCAATTTAATTTGTTGGCACATTTAATTGGCATAATCAATTATAGGGTGTGGGACAATTAATGTGGAGGAATTTTAAAAGACTTATCCACATTAAAGAGGGAGTTTAAGGGTTTCTCCCATTATGAGGTTTCGGGTCGTACCCACCTTTATGAATTCAAATTGGGGGGGTTTAGGCTTAGGTGGTCCCCACCACCATAACCCATGTTGAGGGGTTTCAAAAATAAAATTGTGAAAAAAATTTATTTATTTTATTCTTTCATGTAAAAAAACAAACTTTCACCCTCGACCCACTGCGAACATGGTGATGGTCTCCTTAAGTGAATACCAGTGCTGCGAGTTCAACAACATCCTCAGATTTCATTTCCGATCACCGGTTCAAAATTAACAAAAACCCACTCGCACATTTATTGAACGTACCTGAAAAAAAGTTCAGAAATTAATTCCAGGCACACTAAGTTTCAGAATCACTCACATTAAATTTTTTCGGACTAGTAAAATTCCCATATAAAATAAAAAAATTTACATTGAAATTCTGGGTCGTTACATTCTCCCCACCTCAGGGCTTTTCATCCCCGAAAGCCACAACACAAGATTAGGGAAACAAGTGGGGGTACTGAGCATGAATCTGAGCGCTCCACTTCCATGTGCTCTCCTGGAGGTTCTCGTGCTTCCAATGAACACGCACCAGAGGTATCGACCGCCACCGAAGGACCCACTCTTACCAGTCCTCAATCTCTACAGGAACCTCTGTAAACATTGCCACATCGTTAATATCCAGCTCTCCATGGTCTATGATGTGAGAAGGGTCATGCACGTATCTCCTCAGCTGGGATACATGGAAGACGTCATGCACCCGATGAAACTGAGGTGGAAGAGCGAGGCGGTAAGCCACCTCTCCAACACTGCTGAGGACCTAAAAGGGTGCAATTAACCTCAGAGATAACATGCCTCCCCATCCAAATCTCTGCAAACCTCATCGATGTTAGACCCGTAGAAAGACGTGGTCTCCATCCTCGAACTCCAGAGGTCTCCGTCTCCTGTCGACATAAGACTTCTGCCTACTCTGTGTAGTCTTCATCTACTCCTAGATGATCTCCACATTCTCTGTTGTAGCCCATACCATCTTTGGTCCCACAAGTGTTGTCTCCCATGGGTCAGTTCAGTAAAAAGGTGATCTGTAAGGTCTCCCGTACAACTCCTCAAAAGGTTCCGTCCCAATGGTGGAGTGATATCTATTTTTGTATGAAAACTCCATCAAAGGAAATTGATCCTCACAGCTATGTTCGAAGATGAGTATGCAAGCATGCAACATGTCATTGAGGGTCTGAATGGTCTACCCAGTCTAGCCATCCTTCTGAGGATGGAAGGAGGTTCTCAAACGAAGATGCGTCCTGAAAGCCTCTGGGAGCCCATTCTATAGACGGGAAGTAAAACATGTATCATGATTGGAGACAATCGTCAAGGGTACTTCATATAGACACACAATCTCCTGCACATAGAGGCATCCCAAGCTCTCTACTGAACCTTGCTCTCTGATCGATAAGAAGTGGGCCGACTTTGTGAGTCGGTCAACGAGCACCCAGATAGAATCATGAACCCCGGATGTACATGGAACTCCCATCATGAATTCTGGGGATATCCTGTCCCACTTCCACTTTGGGACCTCTAAAAGATGAACTAAGCCTTCTGGTACCTTATGCTCCGCCTTCACTTGCTAACAAATGAGGCACTGAGAGACAAACTATTCCCCTGCTTTCTTTATTCCTGACCACCAGTGCTATCATCAGAGATCCTAGTACATATTTTACACTCATGGAAACACTTATAGAGGGGATATGTGGAACTACCAGAACACTTCCTCCCGAAATGACATTGGTACCATGGTACGTCCTCTAAAAAGGATGGTGTGATCCCCACCTTCAGAAAATCCATCAAGTGCATGTCCTCTGGATATCTGATCATGTTGAACCCCACTGTCACTATCCCCATATTGTGCCTCACTGACTCGCTGAAGAAGTGGGGGAGTGACTGTAAGAGACTAAAGAAAAATAGCTCCATCTCTATCCAAAAAGGATATCAACAAAGCATCCAGCTGCTCTGTCGCCTAACCTAGAAGCTGTATACCAGATATCCTACTGAGTGAATCTTCTAAAATGTTCCGCTTCCCATGAGTATAGACTATCTTGAATTTATAGTCATAGGGTAACTTGAGCAAATGTCGTTGTATCAGGTTCAGGTCTTTCTGCGAGAAGGTAAACCTAAGACTCTTGTGATCTGAGTAGACTGTAAAACATTCGCTCATCATGTAATGTCGCCACATCTTCAAGGAGAAGACCACTACTGCTAAATCTAGGTCATGGGTAGCATAGTTCTACTCATTCTGTCTCAGATGTCGAGGACTATACGCGATCACTAGTCACTCTAGCATCAAAAATCCTCCGAGTCTGGTCCTTAATGTATCGTAGTAGACTACGTACCCACCGCCTTCCTCTGGAAGCCTCTAGATGGGGGCACTAGTCAGCCTCTTCTTGAGCTCCTGAAAACTTCACTGACATCTCTATGACCACACGAAGGGTTTCCCCTTCTTTGTCA
The DNA here is from genome assembly GCA_963277665.1 of Viscum album. NCBI lineage: Eukaryota > Viridiplantae > Streptophyta > Magnoliopsida > Santalales > Viscaceae > Viscum > Viscum album. Next base: position 1,406,578,456 of record OY728166.1, on the reverse strand, counting down.
ATGCTGATTAGGGTGCTGTAAATCTGGAGAAATCTAGAACAAACCTTCGGTAGTATCCATCCAAACCCAGGAAACTAAATACCTTCATCACACTCCTGGGTGGATCCCAAGAATGTACCACCTCAATATTCGCTGGATCAACTAAAACTCTAGCCTCTGAGATGACATTTCCTAGAAAGTGAACCTCTCGGATCCAGAACTGGAACTTAGAGAGCTTACAATAAAGCTGATGCTCTTGGAGTGTGTCCAGAACTATCTTCAAATGATAGGCATGCTCCTCCTCAGTAGCCGAGTAGATTAGAATGTCTTCGATGAAGACTAATAAAAAGTGATCAAGGTATGGTTGAAAGATCTTATTCATGAGTCCCATGAACACTACTAGGGCATTAGTCACGCCAAACGACATAACCAAGAACTTGTAGGGGACTCACCCACATCAAAAAGTTGTCTTCTGCACATCCTCATCTCACACTATGAGCTGGTGAAAGCCTAATCTGAGGTCTATCTTTGAGAACCGTTGTTCTCCCTTCAACTAATCAAATTGGTCTTCAATCCTCGAGAGTGGGTACTTGTTCTTCATGGTCACCTAGTTCAGGCACCGATAGTCAACACAAAGCCTCAAGCTCCCATCTTCATTCTTGGAGAACAAAATTGGGGATGAACAAGGAGAAACATTGGGCCAAATGAACCCTTTCCCCTATAAGTCTTCCCGCTGTACCCGCAACTCACGAAGCTCCGTGGGAGCCATCTGATTTTTTGGTGTAGATATTGGTGTCGTCCCATGGTACAATTAAATGTAAAATTACACCTATCTGCAAGGAGGTAGACCTATAACACCATCAGGGATGAAATCAGTGTACTGATCCACCACTACACGATAGCTCAGACTCTCCACATCATCCTCTCTGAGGGTAAGGCTATCCAATGAATGAGTGATCGGCTGCACTATCCTTTGGGTAAGTCTATCATGTTCTGTAAAGGCTCTCTTATCACCGGTGAAGGTAAACCTGGTCTCATCCATGCAGACACACCACACTATTCACCAAATACATTCAATCTATGCATGGACTGTAGATAACCAGTCCATACCCAAGATGTCACCATAAGGCCTTGATGCCGCTACTAGGAGATCCCCGATGAAGCTCTCTCCTCCTAGAGTAAGCTCACACTGCAGGAACTAGTGTGTAATTCTCGAATCCGCTCTTGTAGGAGTATCTAGATATAAGGATCAATCGAATGAATCCATTGAAATATACGAGCTCCGAACGAGGGCAGTGGCGATAAAACAATGTCTCAGACCTATGTCTATAAGTACTGTAGCTAAGGTTTAGTAGACACAGATTGTACCTCATAACATCTCTGGAGCACCATGGTCCTAGACCTCAGCAACCTGGAGTTGAGCTCGCCCCTGTGCACCTACTCCCTATGATCGGGGTAGACTACCAGGTGGTGGAAGCGGTAACATCTCCAATAATCTCCCAACACCAGCTACACGACCAGCTACTCTTCCACGTCCGCCTTCTCCCTGCGAACCTCCTCGGTCGAATATCTATCTCTACCTGGGAGGTCCCTCGACCGTCTACAGATCATCCGTACGGTGGGTCAGATAGTCACGACCCATGTGACCCTACCCGATGCATGCGAAACACTGCCTGCTCCTCGCATGACTAGATCTGTCTCTGGTACCCCACACAACTGATCTTGAGTCATGCGGTCATCCACCTGTAGGTTTGGACATCTTGGAACTCTGTGACATCTGTCTGTTGCCAGCTGTAGAAGACTCCAATAAGTGATGTATGGTGGTGGGTCCCACGGTTGGTGACTTCTTAGCAAGAAAACTCTCCAATATGAGGGATCTCTCTAACACCCCCACTTGCGTTGGGATACTGAGAGAAATAATCAATGCCCTGATCTCCTGCCTAAGTCCCTACTCGATTGTCCATTCCCTAAAAAATGTGTCCCATACTATATCAGTGGAGTAGCATGAGAGGTTGGTGAACCTCGCTGAGTACTAAGCCATAGTCATGCTTCCCTGCTGTAGATGAAGTAGCTCTTGTATGCACACTGTGCGAAGAGTCACTGGCACAAACTTTGCCTAAAACAAGCTCTCAAAGTCTTCCCAGAAAAGCATCACCTTGTCGTGAACCTGGAGTGTCAAGATCCAACATCTGACTGCTGCAGCCTATAGAAGCCTGGTGGTAAGGATCACCATGAGATCAGCTGGTGTCCCTACCAGTCAGAAGACTCTCACCACAGCCTGCAGCCAATCCTCAGTTTCTTGTGGGTCCATCTCTCCCATGAACCTTGGTGGCCTCTAGCACTGGAACTCATGAAATGTGCTCAAGCAGCATGCACCCTCTACTACTAGGGCTGGTGGCCTCGTTGGCCCAATGGGTAATGGTACCGCTGGTGCCTCTACTGGAAGAGGGCCCTCCACCAAGGCCTCATCACTCAGTGGGCTATTAGTGTATACTATTCCCGGAACAATAGCTAGTTGTCTATGTGGAGGAATCCTGAAAAGAAACAGGTGATCTACAGTCAATAAGTTACACCTGGTGAGATGACTCAAAGAGATCACAGAGAAAACTCTTGAAAACACATAAGAAATCAGTGTTTTCATGCACTAAGTCAGAAATTAGAAGTCAGGGTCCTGGTGTATGGATACTTCAGCCGTCACACCAACACTAGATTCCCTAAACTGATAACCACACTTAGTACACTTAACACTATTAATGTTAAAATAAATATCAGAGTTTTATGTTCTACGGTTGAACCGACTCCCTCTGATAACAATTTGTCATGACCCGTCCCCTAGGGCCCATGCCATGACTACCCAAAGCCCCCCTTCCATAGGCTAGGGGATGGTGACTAGCACCGAAAGGAATACTCCCTAAAACCGGGAAGGAATTTCCTTTATATCCTGTAAACACATGCTACCAAGCACACAATAAGATACGAACCCAAGTAAAATGTATAGAAAAAATAGATCAGAAAGTAAGAGGGGCCGAAATACAAGTCCAATAGTAAAGGTACAAGTAAAACTGAAATACAATACAACTGAAGAAACAGAAAGAAAGTTACTGGGTCATCCTCTGAAGTTACTACCTAAAGGGTAGGTAAAAATCACATCCTCAGCACTCCACATCCACCAATCTCCTCTGTGTATCAACACGTCGTATGGTCCACCTCTGGGAACCATCCAATCTTGGTACCCTCAGCCTCGATCAGTGCGGTCCGTCATCTGCACCAAACACAACATGGTGCAGGCATAGCCCGTGTAGGGGTGAGTATAGCGATACTCAGTAGGTAACTAGAGACCATCAAGATCTCATAAAATCCAAAAAGGATAAACCAAAAGCATGATATGAACTGACAACCCTACTTAGGTATATGCCCATACATATACCTATGTTATCAAGTATACCCATCTCAACCATGAGGAAACATAGGGTCCTACCCAAAAACCCAAAGATCAAATTTTCCACAAAGGAAATAATACTACAAAGGTAAGTACCACACACATACGCCACACAGAGGAATACCACCAAGGTATTACCACGATGGAAATTACCACACATGTATGGACTCAGCTCACACCAGGTATAACTTATGTACAGTAGTATAAATGATTAGATATATCTACTGAATCATCTTACTATGTTAAGAGGAAGACCAAAAAAGGATCCTATAATATCATCAAAACCACAAAAAATTGTAGACCATCATGAGACCCACACAGGATCCTAGTACCTCATCAGACCCACAAAAGATCCTAGTATATTGTCAGACTGACAAAAGAACCTAGTACATTGTCAGTACATCATCAGACCCACACATGATCCTAGTACATTGTTAGTACGTCGTCAAACCCACACAAGATCCTAGTACATTGTCAGTATGTCGTCAGACCCACACAAGATCCTAGTATATCGTCAGTACATCGTCAGACCCACACAATATCCTAGTACATCATCAGTACGTTGTTAGACCCACAGATGATCCAAGAACATCGTCAGTACGTCGTCAGACCCACAAAAGATCCTAGTACATCGTCAGTATGTCGTCAGACCCACATAGGATCCTATTACATCGTCAGTACAACATCAAACCCACAGAGGATCCTAGTACAACATCAGTAGGTCGTCAGACCCACATAAGATCTTAGTACGTTGTCAAAGCCATCTATAGGGATCCCGCACTAAGATTGCTTGTCTCCAGGAGGGTCTGCTCCTCAAGCCACTGATCGATACTCCAACTGCCACGAAGTCCCATGAAGAAGTATCCCAAAGGACCGCCATGTCAAAGGGGTCTCAACGCAATAGATGCTATGTCAAACAGACGCCCAATCTGTATGTTATTATCCTTTTAGTCCTGAGGTCCCAGTTGGATTCATGATCGATCCAACCCGACAGTACCACAACTTTATCCCAATATCAAGTTGGGTATACCAAAAGCACGGTCTCACACCAAGGTTTACAATGCCCTAGACAGTTCTTCAAATGAACGCTCAGTGCCAAAGTTATGGTTAAAATATTTTATAGGGTCGAAATTGGTATGGGTCCGGTCCGGTCCGACCCGGCCGGACCGACCCGCCCTGGCCCGACCCGGTTTGGGTCGACCCGGCTCGACCCGATAGGTCCATCTCAGCCCACGGTGTGGCTGATACCACTAGGCAGCCCAGTCTGGTGACCCAGATTGGTGGCCCACAGTGCGGCGGGGCGACCACATAGCGGTGGGGCGGCCTCAGTGCGGCGGGGTGGCCATTGTGCGGTGGGGCGGCCGCGGTGCGGCGGGGCAGCCGGGGTGTGGCAGGGTGGCTGCGGTGGGGTGGTCCGTCGTAGATGGCCAGATGGCCAGCCGCCCTCTCTTCACGGCGCGATCGCGCGCCGTGCATTCGTTGATGGCTGGATCGACCAACCATCCTTCCTTTGATGCTGCGACACAAGCCATTGTTCTCTTCTGTCAGGCGACACGGTCGCACCGTCGCCTTCGTCACGATGAATAAAAAAAATAAACATAAGAATTTGTAGAGAGGTCGGGCCATGTTCTTTTTTCCTGCACTCTTTGCATTAGAGCGGTAGCAAGAAGTTATCAGTCCTTCTTGAATTACGAAGAGTCGTCCAAAACGGGAAAGGGGAAAAATCAAAAACAGCAAACCTTACCTTGTCGTTCATTGGAGGAGGTCACGAGGAAGGAGACAAAGTCGTTGGGGATGATGGCATTGGAATTCTTCTCTTATGCAATATTCCACTAATCCGGGATCAGGCTTCATTCTCGTTCTTCGTTGGAGTTGGTGCTTTCTTTATTGGAGATGAGTTCCTCCAATGTCTTCCCTTTCGTCATTGATTTCTCCCCACCAAAAAAAAGTGAGGAGCCAACACTAATTAAATTAAGTTTACCAATTTAATTTGTTGTAACATTTAATTGGGAAAATTAATTAAAGGGTGTGGGATAATTAATTTAGAAGAATTTTAAGAGACTTCTCCACTTTAAAGAGGGAGTTTAAGGGTTTCTACCGTTATGATGGTGTGGGTGGTCCCCAAATTTAGGAATTAAAATTTGGGGTTTAGTCTCAGGTGGTCCCCAGCACCATAACCCATGTTGAGGGGTTTAAAAAATAGAAATGTTAAACATTTTTATTTTATTTTATTCTTTCACAAAAATCACAAAAACTAACTTTCACTGTCGACCCACTACGAATGAGGTGAAGGTCTCCTTAAGAGAATATAGACACTGTGAGTTCAATGGTGTCCTCAGATTTAAATTACGAGCACCTGTTCAAATATTAAAAAAACCGCTCACAAATTTACTGAAAGAACTTGAAAAAAAAGTTCAGAAATTCATTCCGGGCACACCAGGCCTCGGAATCACGTACCGTCAATTTTTGCAGACTCGTAAAATTACTATATAATTAAAAAAAATTACATGGAAATTCAGGGTCATTACAAATTTATCCTCTATGACTTACAATAATATGGGCCTTAATATATAATTTT